>CM052894.1:23685355-23731897 GCA_028534135.1 Potos flavus | reverse complement strand
ATATGGTCTCACTTACGTGTGGAGCATAAGGAAAAACATGGAGGACATTGTGAGAGGGAAGGGAGGGATGAACTGGAGGAAATCGGAGGGGTGAAGAACCATGAGAGACTGTGAACTCAGAGCAAGGGACTGAGGGTTTTGGAGGGGAGGGGGTGGGGGGATGGGCGAGCCTGGTGGTGGGTATTGAGGAGTTCACGTATTGCATGGAGCACTGGGTGTGGTACATAAACAATGAATCTTGTAACACTGAAAAAATAAAAGTATTTGGGGAAAAAAAAAAGAAAGAAAGTTGGAGATTTGAAGCCTAGATTATTACCAGAAATTTTAACTAGCCACCTAAGTTTCATTAAACTTATTCTATTTAAAATGTGTATCATGTATTAGTAAAATAAAGAACAAATTAGAGGATTAAAAATGAGAAGAAATAAGAGGCCTAACAATGAATACTGTATCTATAAACATGTGAGCATCTCACAAATAGAAGGATGGAGTCTAAAGTTTTGTTTTCAGAAATTACCAGGTTGGTAGTTTATATTCATCATGTTAGATATACCACCAAGATCTTCTGTTTTTTATGAATCTACTATCTTTGTCATATTCAATAATAAAAGATTTTTATTTCATATGAAACAATTTTAAGGTAATTGGGTAATGGGCATTAAGGAGGGCACTTGATGTAATGAACACTGGGTATTATATGCAACTGATGAATCACTAAATTCTACCCCTGAAACTAATAATACACTATATGTGAACTAAATTGAATTTAAATAAAAATAAATAATAAAGTACTGTTTAGAAATAGTTATTTTCTGCAGAAAGAAAAACAGAAGGAAATACAACCAAATGCTAGAAATGGATGTTTATGAGAGATGGAATCAATGGATAGTTCTTTTGCTGTTGCTTTACACTTTTCTGCATTTTCTAGGTCTTCTGCAGTGAACATGTACTACATAATCAGTTCTTGAAAAATCCTAATAAGTATTTACATCTAAATGTAAGAAATAATTAAATTAGTTCATTTTAATATTTTAGTATTAGTTCATTTTAATATTAAAGTTCATTTTACACATCACCCATGCAGAAGAATCCCTAATAATTTGTGTTATATTTCATCTTCACTAAGGCAGAGCATTAACTCTCACCCACCCCCACTCCTAAAGTGAGGGCTGCACATAGTGATTCCTTCTAAAGAGTACAATACGGAAAGATGGGGGAGAGTAACTTTACTGTGGAGAAAGCTGACAAACACTATTTCAGCCAGGTGATCAAGGTCAACATCAACAGTGATAAGTCATGTTGATAGTAGATACCCTTGATATATCGTGATGAAAATGGTACTTTAAAAAAATTTTTTTTTTTTAAGATTTTATCTGAGAGAGAGAGAGAAAAGGAGAGCGCATGTTGGGGGGAGTGGCAGAGAGAGAGGGAGAAGCAGACTCCCGGCTGAGCAGGGAGCCTGACACAGGACTTAATCCCAGGACTCTGGGATCATAACCCCAGCCAAAGGCAGATGCTTAACTGACTGAGCCACCCAGGCATCCCTGAAAATGGTACTTTACCTCTGTGGCCTTCCTCCCCAAAACCTATAATCCCAGTCTGATAATGAAAAAAAAAAAAAAAAAATCAGACAAATCCCAATTGACAGACATTCTACAAACTATCTGACCAGTGCTCCTCAAAAATGTCAAGATCATCAAAAACAAGGGAAGTCTGAGCAACTGTCACAGCCAAGAGGTGCTAAAGGAGACATGACAACTAAATTTAATGGGCTATCCTGGAGCAAAAAAGAAAAAGGATATTAGGTATAAACTGAGGAATTCTGATTGGTCCATTAATCATTACAAATGCATGATACTACTGTAAGATGTTGATAATGGGAGTATATGGGAACTCTCTATACTGGCATCACAATTTTTCTGTAAATCTAAATCTGTTCTACAAAATAAAGGGGTTTTTTTTAAGTTTATTATAGCATTTTATGACTTTTACAGAAAATCTTTGCAAAAATTATAATGCACGTGAAGGCAGTGTGTTTCCTGAGTTACAGAGATTCCTGATATGAAACTCTATCCTGTCACCCCAAGTACAAAACAAAAAAGTAAAATTAATGTCCCACAGGTCATCTCCAACAAAAACCTCTAAAGAGCTCTAGTCACCCAAATTAACAGCTGTACCAGAAAGATTCATTTTCCAAAAGGACATATATCATTCCAAGATACCGTCCTAACTTTACAACTATGAGAAAACAGACATTTCCAAGCACCAATTTTTATAGAAATGATACATATGTATTTAAATACATAAATGTAAATATACACATATATACAAAATTTAAGGACTCCATACTCCATGTCTATAATGAGTAGAAGAAAAAGTAAGGGGGTTGGCAGGATACAAATATAAAATGTAACTGTGAGGAAGAGAAAACAGACTTTCCGATTTGCCAGTTAGGTAATGTTATCATGAGTTAGTCTAAGATAGCCTTCTCCGTGTCAATAGGTGATGTTGAAAGAGAGTTTGATATAGAGGACACCATCAGCATTAGGATAAGATAAATTCCTGTGTTGCCATGTGGCACTAGAATTTGTGATTTTTCTGATCTCTGTCAGAGGAAGATTCATTTGGCACAAGATGATAGAAGATATAAAACTGAAAGATGAAGGAAACCACAAAATCTGGTGACAATTTCATGATCAACTGGGGACGTCTTCAAATAAATAAATATATACTTATAAACCAATATCCACACAAACATACAGAGATAAATAAAAATAAGGTCATCACTAAGATAGAATACACGCAGGGTATCTAGCTGGCACAGTCAGGTGAGCACCAACTCCTGGTTTTGGCTGAGGTCGCAATCTCAGGGTTGTGAAATTGAGCCCCGTGTGGGGCTCTGCACTCAGTGTGGAGTCTGCTTGAGATTTTCTCTCCCTCTGCTCCTCCCCTGCTCCCTCTCTCTCTCTCTAAAATAAATAAATAAATCCTAAAAAAAAAAAAAAGAATATATGCAAATATGATCTTATGAGTTCTCTTCCAAGAAAAGAGTGATAATTACGCTCTAGAAAAAAATTAAGTATCTTTAGTAGTTCTGGAAGAAAGTGCCAGATCAAATATAAAATATTCGGCTCAGGTCATGATCTCAGGGTTATGAGATTGAGCCCTGGGTCCCGCATGGAGTCTGCTTAAGATTCTCTTTCTTCCTCTCCCTCTGCCCCTCCCTCCGACTCTCCCTCTCTAAAAAAAAAAGAGAGAGAGAGAAGGGGAGAGAGAGAGAAACACAAAAAGCAACTTTCCTGGAGTTTCGATTACATTATTTTGAACAGATGGTGGGGTTGTGTTCAGTTGTTAAATATGAACAAAAGTTTGGATGTGAATGGAATAAGGATAAGTCTTATTTAATTTTTTTGGTTTTTACTTTAGTAAAAAAATGGATATATACACACACATTCATATACTACATCAAGAGCAGTTATGGCCTTTATACTAAAATTGCACTGTTATCCTTTGAGATCCTGTGTCACTGCTCCCTAAAAATTATATATTCTATATAATGTGCCTATTCTCTTTTCTATAGCAGCTGTTTCAAACACAAATGCAGAGATGAATGAGGAAAATCCCCTACATTTAAAATCCACCATGGAGAGAAAAGCAGGAAGAGGTCCAAGCTAGCCCCTGGGGATTTTCCCAGGTTCAGTAGATTGACCTGGAAAACAAGGAGTACAGCTTGAGCTCTTCTTCCTTTAACAGCGCAAGTACTGGTCAGAGAAGTTTCCAAACACATGGAGCTTAGTGAGACCACCTGCTCCTGACACAGGACAATGGCTACTGGACCACCAACTCTGTTGCTTCAAGTCAACACCAGCTCTCTTTTATAACAGATGACAGGCTTTCTGCCAGAAGAGTCTCCCAGTAAAAGAGTGAGCAAAGAAAAGCTAAACTTCTATCTGCAATAGAAGATCATAAATCAGGAGCAAAATGAACACATTAAAAAGCTGAAACTGAACTTGGTCTGAAAGTAGAACCAAAAAATAATCACATAGATATTAGCCCTAGTTAGGCAGAGTTAAGAGTTCAAATCCTTATTTGGCAGGGGCATGGGCTTCCAAGGGCTATGGAGCCACCAATAAGTAGAGAGAAATTTTTGCCCAGGTGCTCATGCATGCTTTAAGCATGACCAATCTCGGCAGATGTGTGGGACAATCCAGGGGCTACCCTGGACCTCTTCCTGCTTCAGGCGATCTAATCTATAACCTCCCAAGATCTTCATCTCTTAGACCACTCAATAATAGTAGAGGAATCACAATGGTCAGGCCCCACGGCTTGCCTCGCTCTCCCAAAAGAGCTGAGGTCAACTACAAGTTCCAATGTCTCTGATTTGCGTCCTTAGTCGTATATGAGATAGCATGTTGAATCGGTTTTTAATTAGAAGCGTATGAAGCAACATTTAATAATATTTTGTAGGTTAAAAGAATTAAAGCTATTGGAAGGAAATTCTCAATACAGAATCTTATGTTAACCCATATAGGAAAATCAATGAAAAACGAGGTTTTAAATGTTTAAGCAGTTATGTCATGACACAAACCAGGCGGGATCCACGATTATACTGAAAGGAAAGAATTCAAAAAATAATTCCAAGTCTTGACATCACACATCTTCCACAATGCTATTTTTTTTAAAACTATAAACCCATATCCCTTTGGGTAATTTTTTTCAAGTTTTTAAGTGTTTAGAAAATAAACTTGAAAATTTGTTCAAGAGCCCTCCACGTTTCAACTCAGTCACTTATTTACAGCACCAGGATACAGTTATAGATACAACCTGTGAAGAAACATCCACTGACAGACAACAGAAGCACTTGGAACATATGTATTCCAAACTGTTTAAATAAATCACGGAACATCTGTAGAATAGGATACTAAGCAACTGTGAAAAAGAATGAGGAAGATCAATTTAAATTTAAAAAAAGAAAGAATGAGGAAGAAGATCATACGCATTGTTATAGAACCATCACTAACATACGCTGAATGAAAAAAGCAAGATACAGAAGAGTGTGTAGAATATAATGCCATTTGCAGAGAAAACTACATTTGTGTGCTTTGGCTTTTGTAAGCCAAAAATCTCTGGAGAGTTACACAAAAACCAAGTACCAACGTTTGCTTCTAAGGAGGGGACCTGGGTGGTGTGCTATTTCATAGCTTCTGAATTTTTAACTATTAATCATTTATACGCATCACCTATCAAATCACAAGCTTTACCTCTCAAAAGGGGGCACGCTTTAAAAAGTGAAAGGGCATTTTCAAGCATGTTTTGGGTAAACAGAAGTGGCCATAACGAAAGAAATTGCTGTTATTTTGTTATAGAGAGCTACAGTTGACAAGAGGGAGGGAGATTTTGCAATCTGTTAACTGGGATGTCAGAAAGTAGATCAAAATGAATACCCAGACTGTGAAAATATGGTGATTACTGACAGAAGGAAAAAGCATCAAGTCCATCCCACTGCATTTTAAGTCGTCAGTGATATGTTAGGAGAAAGGACTGAGCAGGAAGAAAATACTGGAGCTCAACTACAAATGATAAAAGGAGAAAGAAAATCGTTTGTGAAATAAAGCTTCAGAATGTTGTAGCATCACAGTAAAATGTATAAGTTTTCAAACGAACTCCAGCAGATCCTGAAATCAGTAAAACAATTTCACTGTCTTCAAACACTTACACAAACACATCCCGAAAGCACACACACATTCAGACACATGCTGTAAGCGGCCGATAAGACCAAGACAATTCTGAACTTTATGGCTATTTCTTTTTTAGGGGTCATTCTTTGCATTTTTACTGCCCTAAATTTACCTCTTCAAATCACAGCAATGCAGATTGAGCTTCCTTTCTTCTTTAGTTTTGTTTCCAACCAAATCTTTTGTACATTTCTGGAATTTAAGCCACCTGAGTTACTGCTACTTATCTATAACACCATTGCTTTGAGGGATTAAAGCAGGTTTCTTGTAATACACTTAGATCAAGAGTTATCTGAGTGGAGAAGAATATCCTGTTTGAATTGGGGATGTGGAATCTTTTTTTATTTTTTATTTTTTTATTTATTTATTTTTTTGATCTTGAGTTGTTTTGATTTCCCCTGAGAGCAGTAATCTTCAGCAAGTAATATTTTTTAAAAAGCCCCCAACACACCACAAAACATTCCAAGTGATTTTAACTCCTGAATGAGGTTGGGCTACCTGAGTGATTCTCTCGCTTCTCTTCTTTGGCAGAAAGGATTAGAAACCTCCACAGAACTTGCTCTCTATTAAAGTGGAGTGCTGTGCATTCATTGGCAAGAGGTGAATTGTTTTCAGATTACATGTGAAAGAGTGTGTGTGTTTCTTTCCCACATCAAAGACTTGGATGGAGGCAGTTCTGAGTATTGCCAGGGATGCAAGAATTGGTGCTAAAGTGATTAACAAAATTGCTTTCCTGCAAAAGAAGCACAAAACATTACCTAGGGATTAGAGGAGGAGAGGGCAAGATTAAAGGTGATGTTGAATTTTGGGTGGAATATCTTATCCATCTTTTTCAAATCATGCTTCAAGGATTCTGCGGCCCCTCCTCAAGGAAACCTGAGCAAATCAAGGTCTTGCTTTCTCAAGTTTTGTACATAGGGGCTCCAACAGGGTAAAATTAAAACTACTAACATAAGCAGCACTTATTTGTGACCTACATATCTTCACCTCACACTACAAATACATTTTGGATTTTGGATGAATTTTATTCAGCACACACCAAGGACTCCCATTAATCAAAGATTCTTTCATTTGTAATTGGCATGTGTGTCCACCTGTTGGATTTAAATGATAGTGTTTTGTAGAATTTCTGGAGTGGTCTGGTTTTAGTAAATCCCTGCTTGATTAGTATAGCATCCCTCTTTAAACCTCTTTCCCAGTGAAACCTTCATCTAGCCAAAATGTAAAAACAACAACGACAACAACAACAACAAACAAAACATAGAACCTATATTCCAAATAGTGAAGGAAAGACCATATAGCAAGCCTCACAATTACTAGCTTAGGAAATTTTTTTAAAGGGTATCTCTAAAATGCTCTATGACATTCTTTGTCACTTAGCGTTTTTTCACCTCTTTTAAAAACTGAATTTAGGTTGCCCTTCCTCCAACAAGTGCTCCTGACGTTAGTCTCCTAATTCGAGACAGGCAGAAACATATAGGTACATGTAACTGTTCTGGTATGAATAAACTTTTCTTCCTTCTTGCTTTCTTCCTTTAAAACATTAAGTGCCCAAAAGGAATGAAACATTTATCTGGCTAGGTGGGAAAAGCATAAAGTTGAGTGTAATAGCAAAATAAATAAATTTGAAGCAATATACACAGTATGATGCCATTTATGAAAAAAATTCACACAAAAACAGTATCTTAACTTGAGGGAAACATATATATGTAAAAGTAAAAAAGAGAACAGAATTATACATCTTAAACTCATGGTAATGGCCGCCTCTAGGAAGGAAGGTGGGAAATGAGATTGAGGGTAGTGGTGAAAGGGAATTTTAGCTACATCTATAACGTCTATTTCCTTTAAAAGAAAAAAAAAAACGATTAAGCTAAGATGATTCACTTACGCATAGTTAGGGGATGTGAAGGGTCATTGAAATTCTTATCTAAAAACACAGCAGAGGTTTGAGATCTCATCTTTGTCCTCATATGGAGGGTTTTTTTGTCAGAACTATGTCTCACTTTCTTTATAACAACAATAAAACCTGTTTCAAATTGATTAAATAATTCAGAAGAGTTGTTACCTCCTCTTTTCCCACAATAACATTATCCTCACAAATTTATGTGCCACGGTGATGGAACTGGATCTTTGCATGTGTTCCGTAAAGAATATGAGTCGTCAGTAAAAAGAATAAATAAACGAATAAATAAATAAGCACGATTTGCTTGCCGCCCAGCAAGCAAGAGTTTGTGGGTGTTTGCATTTTGAAAAGTTGTTTCTCGAGGCTGCCTGTGTGACTTCTTCGCCTTCAGGAACGTGTTGAGAACAATAATTTTTTATCTGTCTTTTCCCCGGGGTCCCGTAAGGTCACTGGACATAAGATAGCTGTGAAATTTGACATTGTTCCAATTTAAATGCTTTACTCCAGCAAGTGCAAGACTGTGGGTGCGTCGGTGCGGGGATTGCCACGGCCAGGCCGGTTCTGAGACTCGCCAGCCCTCCAGGCTTCAAAGCCTGCCATCCTTGATCTCACTAAAGAATGTTTTTGAATTCTATGTCCATCTAGTGGTTGCCTGCAAAGATCTACTTGGCTTTTTCTTTCTTCCCTTTCTTTCACACTTGATCAGTGAGATTCTGTTTGTGATGGGGGTTTCGCCCCCCTTGGTCTTTAATTCTTTCACAGGTGGTTTCAAAGTGTCTATCCTTAGTCACTGCTTTCTATAAACAAGCAGGAATTCATGAACCCCAGTCACTGATGGCTCTCCTCACGCAGCAACTCTCCTCTCACTTTGAAAATAGACTGTTTTGTGGACAGTAAAGTACAGTTCTTTTTCACAGATGAGATTAGAGGCTTGAGGGGAGGCTAGAGGGAGGGGAGTTTCTTTCCTTTTTCTTTTTTTTTTTTTTAAACTGGAGAGCCTTTGTGTTGTAATTCATTTTAGCAAATGCAAGAACTTTACTTATTTCACATTCAGTTGCACCTTCGGTTAAAGATGACATGGTACTAAGCAGAAGGTACTGGGAATTTGCTGATTTCCTCATTAAGTCCATCATCTCCAGCATCCCAAGTATAAGGGTAGGAGCTGAAGATCCAGTGGTGACAGGAGCTAATGTGGTTGCATATCCAAAGAATGAAATGATCTCAGCTCCACTGGAGAATTCTGATGTGCCACAGGGGTGGCCACACCTCACATCACTTCCTCCCCTCTGTAGGCTGAGGAGTCTCTGCCTCGGCTTCAGTTCCTCTGGTTTGAGGTTTTAGAAAGAATGGGATTCAATGCCTGTCTGTAGCAGTAATTGGTCTTTGTGGTTTTCATATGGATCCTGAAAGTTAGGGAGTTGATGGATTTATAATATTCTGAATTCTGTGAGAAAAAAAAAAAAACGGGAGGCCAAGTTTCCTAACACATCGACAGGGAAAGGATGCATGTGCATCTTGGGCCACCCTAGTCTCTAGGAATATGGGTGTACACACTGAATTAAAAGTCACTGCCTTCAGGGGTGCCTGGGTGGCTCAGTCGGTTAAGCATCTGCCTTTAGCTCAGGTCCAGCTCCCTGCTCTGTGGGGAGCCTGCCTCTCCCTCTCCCTCTGGCGCTCCCCCTGCTTGTGCTTGCTCTCTCTTTCTCTATCTCTTTGTCAAATAAATAAATAAAATCTTTTAAAAAAATAAAAATAAAAAATAATAACATAATAATCACTGCCTTCATTCCAGCTCAAATTAAAACAATAGATATTTTTACTATTTTAAAATACTTTCTTGGGAGCCTGGGTGGCTCAGTCGGTTGGGCGTCTGCCTCTGGCTCAGGTCATGATCCCAGGGTACTGGGATCGAGTCCCCCATCAGGATCCCTACTCAGCAGGGAGCCTGCTTCTCCCTCTGCCTGCTGCTCCCCCGGCTTGTGCTCTCTCTCTCTGACAAGTAAATAAAATATTTTTTTAAAAAAATAAATAAAATAAAATACTTTCTCTTTATAAAGATTTATTTATTTATTTGAGAGAGAGAGCATTGTGCAAGTGAGGGGGGGGCAGAGGGAGGAGGACAGAGAGAATCTCAGGCAGACTCTCTGCTCAGCATGGAGCCCGACGTAGGGCTCGATCTCACAACCCCAAGATCACAACCTGAGCCGAAATCAACAGTCCAACGCTTAGCCTACTGTGCCACCCAGACACCCCTAAAATACTTTCTCTTTATAAGTGTAACACACTTTATCGGAATCAATTTAAAAAATGTAAACTGTGTATACCCAACATTGTTTGTAATAGCAAAAACTACAATTAAACAACCTAAGTGTCCATCAATGGGTAACTAGCTAAATAAACCATAACTTGTCCATCTATGGAATAATATGTAATCATTTGAAAGAGTGAAACTGGAAAAGAGTGATGTGGAAACATATCTAAGAAGTGGTGTTGAGTGAAAGAAAGTTAAGAAGTCATACTACGAAAATGGTATGTATAAAACAACCCTATATATATGTCAGGTGTATGTATGGGCTCAAGGGAGGTGATCGAAGAGGATTTTCATCTTATCTGTAATGTTTTACTTTTTTACAAGGAGGATGTATATATGTAATTCTCATATAATTAAAAATAATTTTTTAAAAAAATTTAATGATTTTTAAAGTCAAATTGAAGATAAATAAAAACAAATAAAATCACCTATAATCTGCTACCCAGCCTTCCATATAGTCTTTTGTATATATACTTTCCTAAAAATTGTTCTAGTGTGGTAATATATACATAAAATAAAATCTACTGTTTTAATCATTTTTTTAAGATTTTATTTTATTTATTTATTTGACAGAGAGAGAGATCACAAGCAGGCAGAGAGGCAGTCAGAGAGAGAGGGGGAAGCAGGCTCCTTGCTGAGCAGAGAGCCTGACTCGGGGCTCGATCCCAGGACCCTGAGATCATGACCTGAGCCGAAGGCAGAGGCTTTAACCCACTGAGCCACCCAGGCGCCCCGTTTTAATCATTTTTAAGTTTACAGTTGAGTGCCATTAACTACAGTCAAATTGTTGTGCAATCATCACCACCATCCATCTGGAGAACTTTTTCATCTTCCCAAACTGGAACTCTGTACCCAATAAACAATAGGTCCCCATTCCCCGCCTCCTCCAGCCTCTAGCCTCTAGCAACCACTGTTCTACTTTCTGTCACTATGTATTTGACTACACAGGTACCTCAGGTAAGTGGAATCATACAATCACTTGTCCTTTTGTATCTGATTTATTTCACTTATCCGTGTTATAGCATAGGTCAGAAATGCATTTCTTTTTTCTTTTTTCTTTTTTTTTTAAGATTTTATTTACTTTATTTGTCAGAGAGAGAGAGAGCACAAACAGGCAAAGTGGCAGGCAGAGGCAGAGGGAGAAGCAGGCTCCCTGCCGAGCAAGGAGCCCGATGTGGGACTCGATCCCAGGACCCCGGGATCATGACCTGAGCCGAAGGCAGCTGCTTAACCAACCGAGCCACCCAGGCGTCCCCAGAACTGCATTTCTTTTAAAGGCTCAGTAATTAAGGCTGTATGTATACAACACATTTTGTTTATTCATTCATCTACCAATGGATACTTGGTTTATTTCCACATTTTTTCTATTACAAATAATGCTGCTATGAACACTGGTGTACAAATAGCTGTTTGTGTTCCCCACTTTCAGTTCTTCTGTGTCTATACCCAGAAGTGGAATTGCTGGATCAAATAGTAATTCTATGTTTAATTTTTGGAGAAGTCTCCATATTGTTTTCCACAGTTGGCTGCACCAGTTTGCATTCCCACAATGGGAATGCACAAGGGTTCCAATTCCTCCAAATCCACACCAACAACTTGTTTTCTGGGTTGTTGTTTCTTTAAAGATTTTATTTACTTATTTAAGAGAGAGAGCGCGCACACAAGCAGGGGCAGGGGGAAGGGGAAGACGGAGAGGCAGAGAGAGAAACAGACTCCCTGCTGATCAGGGAGCCCCAGTCTGGAATCATGACCTGAGCTGAAGGCAGATGCGGAGGCGCCCCTGGGTTTTGTTTTGTTTTGTTTTTAATAGTAGTCATCCTAATAAGTGTGAAGAGACTCTATACTTTTAAAAATTAAAAATTGGTCTCAACTATAGCTTAATATAACCTTGATATTTTTCTATGCCATTAAAATTCTTCAACAATATCATTTTAATGCCTGAATCGCATTCCACTAAGTAAGATGTACCATAATTTACTCAACGAATTCCCTATTACTACAAACTTAAGTTTCCAATTTTTTGGCATTATAAAGAGTACTCCATATTTACATTCTTGACTTTGCTTTAAATTTGCTTATAAATTCTTAACAGTGATATTGCTGGGTCATAGAGCATATACATTTTTTTAAGCTTTGAAGATCAACATCCAATTTAAAATTCAATTAAAAAGAGGGATTGGAGGATAGAATCACCACTGCTGCTACACACTTAAAGACCCCACGCAAACTACTACTTAATCAGTTGAGAAATTCACTCACACAATGTAAAGAATGGGTATTGTCTGCTAGCCCTCCAGCAATTTGCCTTTCACCATTGACCTATGTGGAAACCTTCAGCTTAGGAAACCTTCTTACTTGGAAGGCTTGGTTCAGTGGTACTCGGGTGTTACAAGAGTCTGTGTGTGAGCATTTTCTCTCTCTTTTTTTTTTAAAGATTTATTTATTTATTTATTTATTTGACAGAGAGAGAGATCACAAGTAGGCAGAGAGGCAGGCAGAGAGAGGGGGGGAAGCAGGCTCCCTGTTGAGCAGAGAGCCTGATGTGGGGCTCGATCCCAGGACCCTGAGATCATGACCTGAGCCGAAGGCAGAGGCTTTAACCCACTGAGCCACCCAGGTGCCCCCTGTGTGTGAGCATTTTCATCACTGGAGCTCACTACTGGATCCAGGACCAATCTGAATCTCTCACTCTGCCCCTTACTGAAATATGATGCTCTCTCTGGGGTAGAAACTGCAGAAGTATTTAAGAAAACCCAGGAATAACACAACAGAGAAAGTAAGTTCAAGACGAGGAATCACCCAGGAGGGAGCTTTCTTCCTCCTTTCTGTTCAATTAGTAGTTGGTACAGCCCACGCCCCCACAGAGCCTTGGACTTGGAAATCCTGGACAAACTTTAGTTATGTCACTCTGCTACCCAGAGACTTCTGCCACCCATCGGCTTTGTAGTCAATATAAACCCCTTTGCCTAGCACTCAAGAGTCTGATTTCCCAGGACCTCTCTCCATCCTTATTGCGCCAGCATGAAACCTTCCATTCCATGCAAACTAACCTATTTACTATACCGCCAGCAAGCAGCACATACTGTGGGAAGACCTTTGGACTTAGACTCCAACAATCCGGATTTGAACCCTGCCTCTGTCATTTCTTTTTTTTTTTTTTTTTTTTGTGACAGAGAGAGAGATCACAAGTAGGCAGAGAGGCAGGCAGAGAGAGAGGGAGAAGCAGGCTCCCTGCCCAGTAGAGAGCCCGATGCGGGGCTCGATCCCAGGACCGTGAGATCATGACCTGAGCCGAAAGCAGAGGCTTTAACCCACTGAGCCACCCAGGCGCCCCTGCCATTTCTTTAGTAGGTGATGTTGGGTAAAATATTAAACCTCGATGAGCCTCAGTTTCCTCATCTGTAAAACAGGGATGACAAAGCCTAATTTGCTATATTATCATGTACATGTTAAACTGGACAACAGCATGTAAAAGAAGTTAATACAATGATGAGTGACCTGAATGTCTTGTTTTTCCTGGCCTCTCAGCCTTTGGTCCCACCTGTTCTCTTCTGGAAAAGTCCTCTCTCATCAGAATCCCATCTAGTCATCAAAACAAACTCATGTTTTGGCCCCCTTGAAAGCCCTCCCATGAAAATCCCTAGCACTCTCTGACTAGACCATTCATTTGGCAGTTGTCTAGACTCCCTGGTATTGGCCATAGTTCCACCACGTCTTTGTTCTCCAAAGGACAGAAACCATGCGTATTACCTACTACCTACCTCTTCCCTCTACCCCATTTTTCTTCCTCTGCATCAAGAACATTTTACATATAGTACACGGTAAGTAAATATTACCCTTTTCACTTCCCCTGCCCTTCAGGACCTGCCTATATCAGTAGGTCCATATCAGACTCTATCCTGGCATAATTTTCAGGGAGCACGGATTCCAATCTTGCCCCAATAAAAATCATAATTAATGTATAGCACTTCCTTGCTTACAGCAATAGCCTGTAAAGTCAATGGAATGGATATTGTTATTATTACCCCTATTTCTTAGGGACTCAGAGAGGTTGAGTGATTTGTCCAAGGCCACAAAGCTAGTGTATGGCAAAACTGAAAACTGAACTAAGATCTACTGATTGCAAAGCTCATGCTCTTGGCCTCACATAATAAAACCTCTCTCCATATTTGACTGTTAATGAACACTGGTCCCTCTGTGAAGTAATATTATCATTGAACTTTAGGTCCTTGCCTAAGAAAAAGATGGCAGTGTTCTTGGGAAACTTCTTTAGTGTTTGCAGAGACATGAAAGAAACATACATGATATGCCAGTGCTCGGCGAAATGTTCCAGGTGAGAACCTTGTATAAATTATTTCCTTGGGACCCAGAATGAAAGCTGCGCTTACAGTGGGAAGGGAAAAGTATCTTTTCACTATATCTTAATTAATTGCAACTCGGAGCAGCCCTCTTAGAAATGGTTCCCCCAGGGGCACCTGGGTGGCTCAGTAGGTTAAAGCCTCTGTCTTCGGCTCAGGTCACGATCTCAGGGTCCTGGGATTGAGCCCTGCATTGGGCTCTCTGCTCAGCAGGAAGCCTGCTTACCCCCCCACCTCTGCCTGCCTTTCTGCCTACTTCTGATCTCTTTCCTCTGTCAAATAAATAAATAAAATCTTAAAAAAAGAAAGAAAGAAAGAAAGAAAGAAAGAAAGAAAGAAAGAAAGAAAGAAAGAAAGAAAGAAAGAAGTGGTTCCCCCAATATACTCCTGACTTTCTTAGGTGACCTTCTGCCCACACCCCTCAAGACTCAGGGGCTTCTGCTCCAAGGCCTTGGCTCTGGCTTCCAGGGGTTCCTCCCCTGCAGTCACCCTCCATGAATTAGGGTCCCTCCAGCAAAGGGCACAACTCTTTAACCACAGTTCTAGGGACGCATAAGTGATCCTGATTAGAAGAGATGCTCACACTACATGGTCTCCTAGCACCTCAGCAACCTCCTCAGCTACGCATCTCATCTGCCGACAGCTCAGCAGACATTTCTCAGATTTAGAGAAGGTATGAAACCACAGATGGTTTGCCTGCAACCCAAGGCAGAGCCATGTTTCTCAGCTACCTCGGTCACTGAGTAAGCAACAAGCTGTCTGTCTAGGGTGTTGGTCTACCTGTTGTCCCAGGAAAAAGAAAATGAAACAAAAACCCTGGAAGCCACATAAATCTTGACTTAGCTGTTACCCCAGACTCTGTGGGTAGTTGCTTAAACCCATTTCTTCCTTGCCCCACCTTCGACACTTGGGCACTAAAGTCAACTCTGCTGAGCTGCCTTCAGATTTGTTCAATAGACATATACATTACTGAGAACTACCCGCTAGGCTGTGGGTAATAAAAAGGTGGGCTATAGAGTCTTCTCACATTTTTCTCAACCCAGTTTCCACCTCAAGCCCCACTTTCCCACAACCAACAAGCCTCACATCCACAACAAGCCCCAAGTTGTACAGGGACTGGTCATGTTCTCCATCTTGTTGATTTCTGAGACAAACATTAACATAAACATGAGCATAGCAATGACTTGATTATGTTCTAATTACTCTGGACCAAAAGCAGGAGTTAGATCTCAACTTATATGCTATTTTGGTAGACTCACATGGAACCCCAGGCACAATATGCCCTCGTCTTTACCCACATCACTTGGTAAAGCCCTCTCTCATGCTGCCGTAACCACTAGTTTTCCCACAACCACCATTCTGTCTCTAATACTAAGAGTTCAAACACTGCTCCTCCAAAGATCTTAACCTTCAGACTTAGACATTGTCTTTTATTCCTCAACAGCACCTCCCTCCTCCCTAGCTGCTCTTCAGCCTAACATCAACTCAGCCAAATGAAATAAACAAATATTTACAGAGTGAGGAAGGGGGGAATGGTGGGGAAGGGACAGCTGTGATTACTGACCCATCCTGCCCCAGCTTCCCCTGTTCAGAATGTCATTGGGAACAAGCTCAAAATGGCAGTAAGAAGAATGTGCTCTCCTGAAGACCGGCAATGAGCAATTCAGATTTGAAATTTTAAAAACCATTTATAATCCAAAAAAACAAATACCAGATACAAATCTAACCAAACATGAACAGGATCTACATCTAGAAAACTAGATAGTACCGATGAAAGAAAGAAAAGGCCGAGATAAATGGAAAGAGAGTCTGTGTTCGAAGGTCAGGATACGAAGTTCAATCACTTGCCTACATGCTAATAATAAACAACTAGAATCTGAAATTTTGAAAAAGATACCATTTAAAAGTCTTGTTTCCTAGAGTCATGTGTTCAGGTGATTAGCAGTTTCAACCTGACTATGTCCTTTAGTCAGAAATCCTGGGGTTCTTGAGACCTTTCATGTAGCGGCGCAGATGGCATCTCTAGCTTATAGTCCAAGCTGTCCTGCGATTCTAACCATTCTTGGATCCCTCTGAGGCGCTGTTTGTTGAGTCCTTTTTTTTTTCTTCCAAGCCTCTTTTATTTAGGCAGCCACACTTTCCCTGGAGGTTTCCATTCCTCATTTTCAACCCTTCCCGCCTCTCCTGCTTCCAGCTGGTTACTTCTAGCTTTGGCCCGCCGCTTCCAAAGGCATCTCCAGCCTCCAACAAATCACGCTGCCTTGTGTCCTGTTTCCCAGCTATTGTCTGGCTTCTCTGTTCTTTGCTCCTCTTCACCTCCAACTCCTCCTGTGCTCTTCCCCAGGGTACAGGTCAGTCTTTCAAGAGTGTACTCACCACGTTAAATCGTTTTCTGTGAAACAAATATTTGCATATGCAAACCCCACACTTGCCATATGGTTTTCCCTACTTCCCACGCAGAGGAACTCTCAATTTCACATATATTTGGGGAAATGAAGTTTTCCCCAGATGGTCTCTCCAAAGCAAGGTCAGGGTTTGTGCATTCTTTCAAAGGTTCTGGGCAGAGGCTAGAATGACTCGTGTTTTCTTGGTCCCATCAGCAGCTGTGTCATCAGTGCACCTGAGAATGGGACATAACCTGACTCTTTCTTAGCTAACCACACACCCGAATTTGAGGGAGATGTTGAACCATAAACTCTATCCCCAGGGAAGGGCAAGAAACCTGCCCAATTGCTCAAACAATTCCAAACCAAATCCCCTAAGAATACTTCCACGGGGAGAGAAAAAGAGCATGAATATTAGAAAGACGCTGAACCAGGTGTGCCGAAAAGGGTTCTTAGTCATTTTTAGCTCTGGAAGGGGATGGGGCAGCCCCACATCTCTACTGGGAACCATATTTCCCCTTTTAAATCAGGAAAGAAAAAAAACAACAACATAGCCCCAAATAGAGAATGTTTTCTTTTGTAACTGGAAGCAAACATCGCTGATGGCTTTAACAGCTGCCTGCCAACATGGCCTGAGAAGCAGGCAAGCTCAAACATTTTTTTTGAGATCAACACATGTACAGACATACAGTATATTAGGTCAAATTATAAATCCAGGAATAAAAGAACAAATAAACAAGTTTCAGCTTTCTCTAGCTTCTGCATCCAACACCAGCCAAACTAGACTCTGAAGCAGAGAATTCTAGATTCCAAGAAGGCAGGTCTCCCAGGAGTTCAAGGCAAACCTCCCTCTGGTAGGAAAAGAAGGTGCCGTTGTAGATTAACTGGCTGATGGCTGACCAGGTCCAGGCCGACCGCCCTGCCTAGCCCAGGCTTTCTTGTGTCAGCCAGCAGACTCTGCGAATGTGTGGCAGGCCAACTATAGGCCTGCCATTGACTTGATCTTTGACCCCAGTAAATCATTTAATATGCCATGTGCCTTTGTCCATATGTTAATGTTTGGTGTGATTCAGATGAGAATTCCAGCAGGTATAGGTGTGCACCCATTAGGACTAAATCTTTCCCTTTAGAGTTTCTAGGAAGAATCTTCTGGACAGCTGCATTGCAGAGACCCAAGATATCTGGACGAACCAAACTGAAATGCCTAGTGACAGTGAGATGGCATTGCCTTAATTATGGCTGAAAAGCAGAAGAATAAATTGATTATTTGGCTATCAAAACTGACACAAGACTGTGTGATTGTCTTGCCTTAGGGCAAGAAATCCACCAGAGTATAGTAGGTATGAGAATACTGAATTATTTTTCTGATCCCACCACTATGCTAATCAGGTGACCTTGAGCAAATCACTTAGGCCAAGGTTGTTCAGACATCAGTTGGCTATGAAATCAATGACATAAATAGGAATGACACATTTTTTAATGAAGTCAAGTCGAATAGAATAGAAAAATATCAGTGCTTAGTCCACAATAAGTATAAGCACTATTATATGTGTGTGTGGATGTGTGTTTCCTGGAGTCATGATGGACAATAAATTTCTTATATGAGTAACAAACAAAAATGTTTTCCAGTCCACAACCTAGAACATAGGGTTTTGATTTCCCATTATTGAGTGGTAATAATTCGTTTTAGACCTGTACGTGTGTAAGTACACATGCATATTCATATACATATGTGTACAGAACCGGCACCGGAGTGTGTCAGGCTCAAAGGTATATGACATACACAGGCACAGAAAGGGCCTGCCTTCGTGGTGCCTTGGCCAGTAGGGGATCCAGTCATAAAATAATTACATAATTATTTAACTACCATTGTGCTAAGACCTACAAAAGACTTATAAGGTATGAAAGAGAGCATGTAACACAGGTTCTTAACCTAGGCTGTAAGACCATGGCCGGCCTCCTTAAGGAAGTGACAAAGGAGACACAGAGTGATGGAGGCAAAGAAGTGGAGGCAGAAAGACCAGCTAGTGGGAGAAGACCCTCCAGAAGGAGCAACGGTGTCTGTCCTACCGCAAAGACTTCTTCAAGGACCAAAGGAGAGGACAGTGGAAACACTTTGTAGATGGTAGTATTATTCAAATAATAGGGTGTATTATTACTTAAAACAATGAATATAAACATGACCTAAAGATGAGCTTAGTTCCCTTTATGCATCCATTCAGTGACTAGCTGAGCAAGCCCAGTGCCAGACACTGTTCTAGGTCCTGAGGATACAGCACGAAGTAAGACAGGACCACTGCCCTGGAAAGTCCCCCTTCGGAGAGACAGACAGACAGTAAACACATAAACAAGTTGCGTCAACAGTGGTATACAGTGGGCGAAGGAGTTGAGAACAATGAAGGGAGGGGAGGTGTTTTAGACAGAAAAGCAGGGCTCTCTGAGAGGGTGACAGCGAGATCTGAATAAAATGAGATCTGTCACCTTCTGATGATGTGACCTTGGAATGTATCACTCAACATTTCAAGACTCAGTGTTACTCAATCCAGTAAATAAGGTACTTATGCCCACCTCACTCATAGGACTTCCCCGAGGATTAAACGAGATAAGGAATGCAAGGCCTCCAGTGCGGCGCTAGCATGAATGGCACTTACCATTTGCTCAGTTACTGAGCGTCTGCTGACCTGGTATTCAAGGTACTAGGAATATGTTTAGAATGATACAGGGGCTCCTGGGCAGCGCAGTCAGTTGAGCGCCCGGCTCTTGGTTCCAGCTCAGGTCCTGATCTCCGGACCACGGGATGGAGCTCTGCATCAGGCTCTTGCTCAGCAGGAAGTCAGCTTGAGATTCTCTCCCTCTGCCCTCCTCCCACACACTCTCTTTCTCACTCTCTCTAATAAATAAATAAATAAATCTTAATTTTAAAAAAAAACAATAGAGAATGACAAAAAGTAACAATCAGGCCTACTATTTTCAGACAGGCTGCACAAATCCCTCAAAAGGAGCCATTACTATGTTCAACTCTATGTCAACTGGCTCCTCCAGGAAGTGAGCGCTGAGACACAGTGAGGTATGTAAGCAGGGGGGGTAGGGGGCGGGAATGCCTGGGAAAGATAAAAGAGGGGAGGAGCCAGACTGGGCAAGGAAAGGCTCTGGAGGAGAGACTGCGGGTTAACAGGAGTCCTACACAGGCAAAAATGGCCAGGCCCTGCCCCCCCCCCCCCCCCCCCATGCTCAGGCATCCCCACCATGCTTAGCATGGGTTGCCTATGAAGAGCATGGGTTTGGCTGAAAAGGGCAACCACACAGTGAGTTCTTCCTTGAAGGGAGGCTGGAGCGGTGTGCAGCCACAACTGCCACAAACTCCCAGCCTCACACTGGGAATCCTTGGAGACTTTTTTGCTGTCAAAGCAACAGTGTTTCCTTGGGAGAGGAAAATGTGATTTACTCTGACTTGGGGCAGCTGCCCAAAGGAAAAGTACTCTGACTGCCAGAGAATCCTAGTCCTGATTTTATGATATTCTGTATCTATTAGGACATTTTTGGCCACATGCTACAGACAACCCACCTCAAAATGGCTTGAACAATAAAGAACATCTGTAATCTCCAATAAGAAGTCTGGAAGAATACAAATGGCCAACAGACATATGAAAAAATGCTCAACATCACTCAGTATTAGGGAAATACAAATCAAAACCACAATGAGATACCACCTCACACCAGTCAGAATGGCTAAAATTAACGAGGAAACAACAGATGTTGGCGAGGATGCGGAGAAAGGGGAACCCTCTTACACTGTTGGTGGGAATGCAAGCTGGCGCAGCCACTCTGGAAAACAGTATGGAGGCTCCTCAAAAAGTTGAAAATAGAGCTACCCTACGACCCAGAAATAACACTACTGGGTATTTACCCTAAAGATACAAATATAGTGATCCGAAGGGGCACGTGCACCCAAATGTTAGAATAGCAATGTCCACAATAGCCAAACTATGGAAAGAACCTAGATGCCCATCAACAGACGGATAAAGAAGATGTGGTATATATACAATGGAATACTATGCAGCCATCAAAAGAAATGAAATCTTGTCATTTGCAATGACGTGGATGGAACTAGAGGGTACTATGCTGAGTGAAGTAAGTCAATCAGAAAAAGACAATTATCCTATCTCTCTGATATGAGGAATTTGAGAGGCAGGGCGGGGGGTTGTGGGGGGTAGGGAAGGAAAAAATGAAACAAGGTGGGATCAGGAGGGAGATAAACCATAGGAGACTCTTAATCTCATCAAACAAACAGGGTTGCTGCAGGGAGCGGGGGTAGGGATAGGGTGGCTGGGTTATGGACATTGGGGAGGGTATGTGCTACGGTGAGTGCTGTGAAATGTGTAAGCCTGATGATTCAGACTTGTACCCCTGGGGCAAATAATACATTACATGTTAATTAAAATAAATAGACAGATTAATTAGTTAATTAATTAAAAAATAAATAAATGTAGGGGCGCCTGGGTGGCTCGGTGGGTTAAAGCCTCTGCCTTCGGCTCAGGTCATGATCTCAGGGTCCTGGGATTGAGCCCGCATCGGGCTCTCTGCTCGGAGGGGAGCCGGCTTCCCCCTCTCTCTCTGCCTGCCTCTCTGCCTACTTGTGATCTCTCTCTCTCTGTCAAATAAATACATAAAATCTTTAAACAAATAAAAAATAAAAAAATAAATGTAAAAAAAAACAAATTAACAATTTTAAAAAACAAAAGCCTGTTTATAATATTTCTCAAATAAAAATGTATATACTGACTAGAAAAAAATAAAAGAAGTCTGGAGGAAAGAGGGCCCAGAGTTGTTTAATTTCTAATTCAATGATGTCATCATTGTGTCACCACTGTCATGACTTATTTTTCATGACATGCTCATAATATCAACATAGACTCCATCAGCACCCTCCATGGTTCAAGACTGCTGCTACAGTTCTAGGACTCTCTTATGGACAAGAGAAGACCTAGCAGAAAAAGACAGGCCCTATCTTCCTGTGCATCTCTTTTTATCAGTGAAAAAACTTTTCTCAGGACCCCACCAGCGGACTTGCCATCATGTTCCATTGGCCAGAATCTCATCACATACCCACTGATACACAAGTCACCAGTAAGACCAATGAGATTGGTCATGACTGGTGGGCCTGCACACCTGGGATGATGAGGTTAAGAAAATCCTTTTACTTTTATTTTTAATATGTTACTTTATATAAATATATATGTGTACACACACACACATTAGCTATATTAAAATATAATTCCCATACTAATTCATTTTTTTGAACTGAAAAAAAAATTGTCAATCATCACATTTTTTAAAATTGTAGTAGAATACAAATAACAGAAAATTGACCCTGCTCAGGAGTGCCTGAGTGGCTCAGTCAGTTGGGCATCCGACTCTTGGTTTCAGCTCAGGTCACCATCTCCAGGTCATAAGATCGAGCCCCACACTGGGCTCCACGCAAGTGTGGAGTCTGCTTGTGTTTGTCTCCCATGCACACGCATGTGCACGCTCTCTCTCTCTCAAATAAATAAAATATTTTTTAAAAAATTGACCATCTGGGGCACTTGGGTGGCTCAGTCAGTTGAGCATCTGCCTTTGGCTCAGGTCATGATCCCAGGGTCCTGGGATTGAGCCCCGCATTGGGCTCCCTGCTCAGCGGGGAGTCTGCTTCTCCCTCTGCCTCTCTCTCTCTGTCTCTCATGAATAAATAAATGAAATCTTTAAATAAATAAATAAATAATAGAAATAAAAATTTACCATCTTCACCATTTTCAAATATACAGTCAGTGGCATTAAGTACATCCACTTTGTTGTGATACCAACACCACCATCCATCCACAGAACTCTTTTCACTTATAAAACTGAAACTCTGTACCTATTAATCCATAACTCCCCATTCTTCTTTCTCTCAGCCCCTGGTAACCACCATTCTTCTTTCTGTCTCTATGTAGTTGACTACTCTAGATATTTCATGTTAAGTGGAATTATGGAATATTTGTCCTTCTGTGTCTGGCTTGTTTCACTCAAAATAATGTCCTCAAGGTTCAACCATATTGCCGCATGTGTCAGAATTTCCTTCTTTTTTAAGGCTAACCATATTCCATTAAATGTGTATATCAAATTTTACTTATCCATCATCCATCAGTACACTTAGGTTCTTCCACCTTTTGGCTACTGCAAATAACGCTGCTATGAACATGGGTGTATAAACATATTTTTGAGACTCTGCTTTCAATTCTGACGGGCATATACCCAAAGAGGAAGTTCTGGGTCAAATGGTAAGTCTATTTTTTATTTTTGAGGAATGGCCATGCTGTTTTCCAAAGCAGCTGCACCATTTTACATTCCCACCCACGGTACACAAGGGTTCCAATTTCTTCACATCCACATCAATACTGTTATTTCCTGGTTTGGGGGTTTTTTGGTGTTTTTATATAGTAGCCATACTAATTGGTACAAAGTAGCATCCATCGTGGTTTTGATTTGCTTTTCCTTAACAGTTAGTGTTGCTAAGCATCTTTCACATGTTTATTGGCCATTTGTATATCTTTGGAAAGATGTCTATTCAAATCCTTTCCCCACTTTTTTTATTAGGCTGTTTGTTGTTGTTGTTGAGTTGTAGAAGTTCTTTATATATTTTAGATATTAATTTCTTATCAGATATATGATTTGCAAATTTTTACCAGTCTGTGACCTTTTTTAAAGTTAAAAGCTTAGGGGTGCCTGGGTGGCTCAGTCAGTTAAGTGTCTGCCTTCAGTTCAGGTCATGATCCACAGTTAAAAGCTCAGGCTACAGAGCCTACTGCTTAGATTCAGATACTAGTTGTGCCACTTACTAGTCTGGGGGAAGGGTGAACAATCACGCAACATCCAGAGTCTGCCAACAGGAAAGAAAGGGACAATGGCAGTTAAGGATCAGCCAGCGGAGTCCATGACACAGCAGTAGATGTCAAAGACAGGTAGGTGTGGATGGGGCTTGTTTCAGTTTTCCAATTAAGAAGGGTAAGTGTTAAGTTATAACCAAAGATATTTCATTGAGTGCTGACTGTGCCAAGTTCACACACCAAGTCCTTTACACACATTATCTCATTTCATGTACTCATTTACAAGTATATGTTGAAAGCCTAATATGAAACAGTCACTGCTGAGCTAAAAACAAAATAAAACAAGAAATCAGACACTGTGCCTGCCCTCAAGGAATTTACAGACTTTGGTCAAAGAATCAAACAACTTACAATGATGCCTAGTGTTATAAAGGATAGGTCCACAGTCCTAGGGAAATTGACCTGGTCAGGCAGGTCAAGGAAGACTTCTCTGGAAATGGAGGAAATGGAGCTTGAGTTGAGGTAAGAAATAAATGTTCCAGACCCATCAGCCCCCTGAGGTGGGTACAATTATTATCCCAACTGGAATGTAAGCTCTGGAAGTATCAGCCCTTGTCCATCTTGTTCACCAATATCTCTCTGTTGCTCAGAGCAGTGCCCGACACAAAACAGCTCTCAGTAAACATCTGTTGAATGAATTTATCTTCGTTTTATTGTTGAAGAACTTGAATCTCAGAGAGGTTAAGTAACTTAACCAAGGTTACAGTGCTAGTAAGTGGCAGAGCTGGGTTTGATGCCAGGCAGTAAGCTCTGTAGCTTGAGCTTTTAGCCTTTTAAAAAGTCATGTTTAAAAAAAAAAAAAAGTAAAAAAAAAAAAAGTAAAAAGACTTCCTTAAGCCCATCATCCCAGGCCTATAGAAGTAGTAAGTATTCTCCTTGGCCTCCAAAAGCATTTATTTCAACTCACTAGTAGGGCCGGTTGTAACTACATTGTATGGTAGTGGCTTTCACACATGACTATCTTCCTTCTTTCCTCCCAGTAACAGTAAACTGTGAGCTATTTAAGAGATTGTATCGAAATGTATGCATAGCGCAGTACTTAAGAATGCAGGCTCAGAGTTCAGACCTGATGGAAGCCTGATTCTGCCGATTACCAGTTACCTTAGGTTCTTTACTCAACTTTTCTAAGCTCCTGTTTCTTAATCTAGAAAATGGAGTTAATAATAGAACCCACACCTCGCAAGGTGGTTATAAGAATTAACTGAGGTAAGGTCTGTAAAGCACTTTGAATAGTCCTGGGCACAAAGTAATAAAATAAAAGTCTGCAAAATACTCTATACTGGAAAAAAAAATAAAACCGACATCAACACCAATCCCACACTCAACTGGAAGAAAAATTATATAGTGTTTTTTTTTCTAGGGCAGGGATGGGCAGGCTTCAGCTACTTGGCTTTTCTTCATTCCAAATGCACTACTGGCAGCATCACCCTGAGCCACAGACTCTTGTGGAAGGAAGGGATTGGCCAGTAAGGGGGTGACCCAAGAGGGTCCCAGAATCCCCAAGTTACTTTCCCCTCCCTAGCCCTGAAGGCTTCGTGCTGCTTCTGCTCAGGCCTTGCCAATCCTCCACCTCTTCTTTCTGTTTTCCCATCCCTCCCTCCCCACTTCAAACCCTGGGAAAAAAAATGAAGAAAAGCACACCAACCAAGAAGCCTTTTCACTTCATTGTGTTTTCCAGCTAGACCTGAACAGACAGCAATCAATTCAGCGCTCTCTCACCCTCCCTCCTCTCTCCTTCTCTCTTCTCTTGTCCTCTTTGTGTTCTTTTTCTCTCAGATTGTGTCTTCAAGCTTAGGAAAAAGCCGTTACCTCCCAGCAGCATGAGGACACAAGAAGCTTCAGCTGCCAGCAGCAAACACACCATGATTATACCAGGTCCCCGTGGCCCTCAGTGCTTAGAAAGGCAGAGAAGCAGGGGATCCCACACGGATTCTCTGAGAAACTCCTCAGCTGAACACTTCTGACCCAACCCAGGCCACGCTGCAACGAGTCACACAGAAAACCTCAATCTCCCACTTCCTCTGGCCAAGAACCTTCTGAAGTCCATACCATCCCCAGACATGGAGTTTCGTTCCAAGTTTGAGTAAACCTGGCCAGTTGGACTTGGAATCAACTAGGATGAAGAAAGAATACACCTTTTCCATTTTCAAAGCAGCCTAGTGGGATTTTGTTTTTTTTCTAACAGGGTAACTCCAAATTGGCAGGACTTTCAAAGCTACAAATTTCCATGTCCCCAGCCCTCACTGAACAAAAATTTCCTGGTTAGGTTGGCATTTGTGGAGGTTTGGGGTGTGCAAGTGAGAAACGTTTAACAAAAGTTAAACCTGAGCTATGAATTAAATTAGTCTAAACAAGATTCTCCCCATCCCCATGCTGTACTAGTTACCCTCCTTAATTCCTATCTCAAACATATATTCAAAAATAACTACTATTTATCAAGTGCCCGGTAAGTACCAGGAACTGAACTAAGTGTTTTATTTACTTATATTGACTCATTTTATCTTCACAACTATGCAAGATAGGAGTTATTTACTGTTTCCTCTCTGAAAAAGAGACAAGTAATTTTCCCAAAGTCGTGCAGTTAATAAGTGGCAGAACCAGAGTTCAAATCTCATCCCCAACACAATAACATGGATGAATCTCAACATCACTCTGCAGAAGTGAAAAAAGCCAGATAAAAAGAGTACTTACAGGGCTCCTGGGTGGCTCAGTTGGTTAAGCATCTGACTCTTGATTTCAGCTCAGGTCTTGATCTTAGGGTTGTGAGTTCAAGCCCCGTACTGGGCTCCATGCCAGATGTGGAGCCTACTTAAAATAAAAAAAAAAAGAGTATTTACTGTATGAATCCATGTACATAAAATTATAGAAAATACAAACCAATCTATGATAACAGAAAGCAGGTCCGTGGTTGCCTGGGGACAGGGTGGAGAGAAAGATGAATTACAAAGAGAAGTAGGTTGTTTTGCACTTTTGCAAATCTGTCTTATTTCTAGTTTTATAGATGACATGACTCTCATATTTGCTTCTTCATTCAGTCTGTTGCAATAAATGAAACAACCTGAATGCAATGAATGAAGCTTTTCCAGAAGTTTCATATCCTGCAGCTTCTGGAAAATTCCCCTTTATACTTATGAGAGAACAAGAGTGAAAAAGGCAAACAACATCTATTATTATAAAAATAGTTTGACCTTGCAGAACTGTGAAAGGATCTTAGGAACCCACAGAGGTCCCCAGACCATACTTTGAAAACTGCTGATTTAAAGCGCTCAGAACTGAGGCACCTGGGTAGCTCAATTGGTTGAGCATCTGACTTGATTTCAGCTCCTACAGTGGTCTTGGGTCATGGGATCTAGCTCCAAGTCAGGCTCTGCGCTCAGCAAGGAGTCTGTTTGAGATTCTCCCTTTCCCTCTGCCTCTACCCCTCCCCTTGCTTGCTCTCGCTCTCTCTCAAATAAATGTTTAAAAAAAAAATGTTTATAACCAAAAACTATTTATTCCAGTTCTAATGCTACCACCTCCATTATTTCACCTCTCCTACCCAAGCCCTTGTGAAATCCTGAGAAACAGAGGAAGAAACTGGGGCACAGAGAAACCATCAAATGGAAGGCTATACTGATAACTCTCCTTCAAAGTTCTTTCGACCCCTGTGAATCTGTGGCATGGGATATTTTTCTTTTAAACAAAATCAAGAGAGCCAAAGGCTCAGCAGGACCTAGATGCACAGGTTGGGGGGACTAAAGCACAACAATGGAAACATCAGAGTTTCCTTGTGACCCCCTCATAGAAAGAG
The DNA here is from genome assembly GCA_028534135.1 of Potos flavus. NCBI lineage: Eukaryota > Metazoa > Chordata > Mammalia > Carnivora > Procyonidae > Potos > Potos flavus. The sequence goes on along the minus strand of CM052894.1, from coordinate 23,704,511 downwards.
GAACAGCCATCTCCTCTCATGGCCTTGCTCTGGTCACCCCAGAGTGGATTTCACAGGAAGAACCTGGGGCTCTGAAGAAATTTCAGACAGATCTAAGCTCTTACCTGTTCCCTAAAGAAGTGTCTGCCCAGGTTGAACCCAGCTCTGGTCTAAACCCTCAATCCAGATGAAAACTTTGCCCTAGCATGGGACAGCAAACAGAGCATTAAGCTTAGGAGTCAATCAATCAGAGTGTGAATCCTGTTTCCCCTTCTGATAGGCTATATAATCTTGAGTACGTTACAGAACTTTTCTGAACCTCAGCTTCCTCATTTGTAGACAGGGAAATCATCTTATCTTTCTGACAGGATTACTGTGCAGACTCAGTGAGATAACAACGCAGGGACAAATCCCAGCAGAGTACGAGGTACCTAACAGAGGTTCACTCTTGGTGACCATTTCCTTTTTATAGAAAAGCAAAGGGCAAGATGGAAGTACCACAGATTCTAGCATCAGATATGCCTGGGTTTGAGTCCTAACAACACTGGCTTTGCGCAAGTCATTTCAACCACCTTGCAGAGTTATTGTGAGGGCTGATTGAAATAATGTCTATAAATTGCCTGGCATCAAGCCCATGCCCTCACTGTCATTATTACTGAGCATTTGCAGCTGTGGCTACAGGGTCACTAACTCCCAGGGAGAACCTCTCACCTCAGGGGCAGCCTCTTTGTGGTCCAGCCCTGGGTATCACTGTTGACAGGTTAGGATGGCTGGCTCTCCATCAGGCCTGATAGGCCTTTTCCAAAGATGTTAACCCAGTTGCCACTTGGTGTTTCTCTCCTCCCAAATGTACCAATGGGGGAAGTTGCACAGAGGCGATAAAATGATAGGAGAGTTAACATTCAGGGGAATTGTTCCCAAGTCAGAGAGAGAACAGACACTGCATGTAAAAACCACCCCACACAGGGGAGAGGCTGTACATGGGCTCTGGAGTCAGACTCGGATTCAAATCCTGACTCTACTACTTATTTAGTAACTGTAAGACCTAGAGCAAACTGCTTAGCCTTTGTAAGGCCAGTTTCTCAGCTGTAATTGAGAATAATGGTAGCTATGTGTAAAGAGCACCTAGCATAGGGGCGCCTGGGTGGCTCAGTGGGTTAAGCCTCTGCCTTCGGCTCAGGTCATGATCTCAGGGTCCTGGGATCCAGCCCCGCATCGGGCTCTCTGCTCGGCGGGAAGCCTGCTTCCCCCTCTCTCTCTGCCTGCCTCTCTGCCTACTTGTGATCTCTCTCTCTCTGTCAAATAAATAAATAAAATCTTAAAAAAAAAAAAGAGCACCTAGCATAGTACACAAAGAAAACATCAATAAATTTCATCTACCATCACTACTTCTATTACTGTTACAGCAGCAGGATTCCAATGTTTTAACAATAATACATTTGTAGCTTACATTCCCACCAAGACGCTAAGATCTGGAGGAGCAGCATGGCACCGGAAGAAACTGCCTATTTTCACTTTTATGTACTTCCCAGTTTCTTTAGCAAGCACCAGTGACTAGAATAACATGTAAAACTTAACAAAGAAGAGAAGGAGAGGTTTTAAAACTCACCCCGAGCTCGCCCACAGCCGTAAGCACTGACCCCTCGCCTCGGAGGACCGGGCCACGTGACTGGGGCCCGCCTGCGCAGAGGCAGGCAGTGGCGCTTGGGAAACCCATCTGAGAGGCCCAACCAATCAGAAGGCGCTCCGGTGAGCCAGGTCTCTCTGAGAGGCCCAACCAATCAGAAGGCGCTCCGGTGAGCCAGGTCTCTCTGAGAGGCCTAACCAATCAAAAGGCGCTCCAGTGAGTCTCTCTCTCTCTCTCTCTCTCTCTCTCTCTCTCTCTCTCTCTCTCTCTCTCTCTCTCGCTGGAAGCCCTTGGGGAGGGCCACGTGACCTGAAGTGGCGTGGGTGCTCACTTTGCTGACAGTGTGGCTCTCGCTTGGGGAGGGACCGGAAAAGAGTTGGGAAAGTGGGAAGGGATCGGGAGAGGAGCACATCTGGGGAAAGGGTGGGAGAAGGGCGCCCCCCCACCCAAGTAGAGAGAAAGAATGAGTGTTGCAGCACGAGAGGCACCAAGATGAAGAGATGGTGTGAAGGAAAGATCACAGAGGTGACTGGTGCGTCTGGGACCTGTGCACAATTGTCTTCTACTCTCCTCCCCAGAGGCTCACTCTATGCCGCTCTATACCTTTAATCTTGTAAGGGAGGCTGAGGAACCTAGCTCATGCTTCCGCTGACCTTATGTGATGTAGCTGAATTTCATCCTTGGATCTGACTCCTGGATCCTCGGCTGTCTCCTGTGAGATGAGCCCAAGGATGCCCAGCTCCACCTACTTTTGTGGGACACCCTGAGAGAAAAGACAGCAAAAGAGGAAAAGTGATGGCAGTGCAGGGAGGCAAGGGAAGGAGGGAGCTGACGTGGAAAAGAAGGGAAGAGTTTGTGAAGAGGAGGGAGATCAAAGGAAACGAGACTAAAAAAGGGACGGAGTGTGAGGAGGAAAGGGAAGAGTTAAGGGGGAGCAGTAGGAAAGAAGAGGTCAGGAGAGGAGAAGGGAAGATGGAGCCATGGCCCAGCACGGATTTAAGCCAGAGGAAGGTGGAGAGAGGATGATGGTGGGATCTTCGAAGAGTCAGAATCACCTGGAGCATAATCCAGGTCCCCTGGGTAGCTCAGTAGGTTGGACATCAGACTCTTGATCTGGCTCAGATCATGATCTCATAGGTCATGGGATCAAGCCCAGTAGGGCTCCATGCTCATCATGGGGGATCTGCTTGAAGATTCTCTCCCTCTGCCCCTCCCCCCCTCTTGCGCTAAAATAAATAAATCTTTAAAAAAAAAAAAAAGGATCACCTGAGGCATAATCCTAAAAGCTGAAAGAACAAGGGTTGGAGTTTAATAGGTATTTGCGGTTTGTTTTCTCTTGCTGTGAAAGCATGGAGCATGGGGATCACTGCTATGGAGTTGGTGACTGGCTAAGCCGCTCAGCAGGGGAGTCTGACGGAGGCAAGTTGGAACTTGCCTTCTGACCTGTGCTGTGGGGATCTCTAAGCCGAGACCGGGTTGCCATGTTCAGTTTATCAGTGAACCGAATGGGCTCCCCCAGCACACTATTCTAGAGTCATCAACAGTTTGATGATTTGATGACATCAACATGTTTGTTGATCAGCATCAACATCAAAATCATCAACAGTTTGATGATCAAAGTCTTCCCTTTGGGCCATGTTGTGGTTTGTGGGGTTTTGGTTTAAAAAAAAAAGATATATTTTGTTACAAAGGTAATGATTTTAAAAAGTCTTTATCTCCTTTTTTCCTCTAAAAATCTGAACAGGTCCTGTGTTTGATCTTAAACATTGTGGACTAAGAAGGGCAGATTTTTCTTTTCTTTCTTGGGTTTTTGTTGGCATCCTGGGGTTCAGTCTTTTGAAGGGAAGGTCTTAGAGGAAGAGAGCATAGCACATGGAATATTACTCAGCAATAAAAAGGAAAGAAGCACTATTTCACACTCCAACAAGAATGAACCTTGAAAACATGCTGAGAGAAGCCAGTCACAAAATACTATATATTGTATTACTACATTTGTATAAAATGACCAGCAAAATTCAGAGAGACAGAAAATAGATCAGTGGTTGCCAGGGCAGGGAGAGGATTTGGGGGATGAGGGTGACTGCTAAAGGGAATGGAGTTTCTTTTTAGGGAGATGAAATGTTCCAAAATTGATTGTGGTGATGGTGCAGAACTCAGAATATAATGAAAACCATTGAATTGTACATTTTAGATGGATGAATTGTATAGAATGTGAATTATATCTGAATAAAATTGTGAAAGAAGGAAGGGGGGTAAGGGAGGGAGGGAAGGAAACAGTGAGGGAGGGAAGGAAGGGAGGAGTGAGCAAAGAAGCAGAGGTGGAAAAGATTGTATCTAATTTAAGGGGCCTAGAATGGATCCCTGTGCCTGGCATTTAAGGAAATAGTTAAGAGTGAAACTAAGGCCAAAGAATGCAGGACCTAGAACTTCATGTCAGAGTTTGAACTTGATTGACAGCCAAGTTGTCAAATACAGTAGCCTCTAGCCGTATGTGGCTACCAAGCACTTAAAATGTGACTAGTCCAATTTGAGGTGTGCTATAGGCACAAAACACACACCAGATTTTGAAAATTTAGTATAAAAAATGTAAAATTTCATTAATTTTTGTATTGATTGCATGTTGAAATGATATTTTTCTGTATCATGTTAAATAAAATATATTATTAGTCTTACTTTTTAAAATAACTTCTTAAAGTTATTGTATTTTTTAACACAGCTACTAGAAAGTTTTAAATTACATATGCAACTCCCATTATATTGCTACTGGACAGAGCTATTAGAGATTAGTGGGAAGCCATTGAGAATTCTTGAGTCAGCACAGGGGTTGGCAAATGTTTTTTGTAAGAGGCCAGATGGTAAATATTTTAGGACTCGAGGGTCGTACGGTCTCTGTTGCAACTACTCAACTCTGCTGTTGTTGTATGAAAGCAGCTACGGACAAAGTGTAAACAAATAATCGAAGCTGCATTCCAATACAACTTTATTTACAGATGCTGAAATTTGAATCCCACATAATTTTCACATGTCATGAAATAGTCTTCTTCCTTTTATTTTTTCCCCAAGCATTTAAAAATGTAAAAAACATTCTTAGTTTGTGGGCCATACAAAATCAGGTAGTGAAAGAGATTTGGCCCATCAGCCATAGTTTGCCAATCTCTGAGTTAAAGAGTTAAGTCAAAGCCTCTGAAAATCTCGTGCAACCACCAGCAGCCCTGGTGCTCTTCCCACATTCAGGCACACAGTGCTTGGAAAATTCCTTCTCCTCTGCAAGCAGCATGGATTCTCATAACATTTGATCTGGAAGGGACTGTAAGGATCATATGCTCCTACCTTCTTATGTTACATTTGAGGAAACTGAGTCTCAAAGAGGTAAACTCACATAAACAAGGTCACGTTGCAGTGAAGAGGTTCCAAATAATAGAAGTAATTGCAAGACTATCAGGGAGCAGCTGGCAAAAAAGGAAGGGTCTAAGGTCAGCCTGTACTCAGGCTCCACTCAGGGACACTGAATTCTAGCTCATCCTTCCAACCATTCATCAGTTCTTCCAATCATCACTTATTTCTTGAAACAGCCTGGGTGCCAGGCCCCATGTGAGGCTTTGAGGAACCAGACATTAACTGACCTTGAGGACCTCAGTATAGGAGAAAGATATTTTAAAACATATCTTTTGGGGCACCTGGGTGGCTCAGTCATTAAGCAACTGCCTTTGGTTCAGGTCATGATCCCAGATCCCAGAGCCCACATTGGGCTCCCTGCTCAGTAGGGAGCCTGCTTCTCCCTCTGCCTGCTTCTCCCCCCTGCTTGTGTTCCATCTTTGACGTCTCTCTCTCTGTCAAATAAATAAATAAAATATTTAAAAATTTTAAAAAATTTAAAAACCAAACATATCTTTTATGTTTTTACGGGGGAGGGGACAGATTTCCTGGAAGGAGACGAAAAAGGCCCAAGCAATGAACAGAAGGACAGGTAGGAATCAGCCAAGTAAAAGGGAAGGTAGGAAGAATATTTCATATGCAAAGACCTGGAACAGAGTGCCCAAAGTGTTTAGGGAACCGTAAAGTGTTTAGGGAACCAGATCATGGGCATGGAGCATTAAATAGGAGGTGGAATTCGGAAAGGTGAGCCTGGATGTCAGTGGGACCCAGAATATGAAGATCTTCTGTTTAAAGTTAAGACATTGGTCTTGATCACATTAGGTGGTGAGGAGACACGGAGAGGCTTTAAACAGTGAGGTAAGACAGACTGAATTTTAGAAAAATCACGTTGGTGGTTTGCCAGGCAGAGTGGAGCAAGGATTCCATGTGGAAGGACTGGCCTGAGCAAAGGCCTGGATGAACGCGAGGCCCGGTGACAGCGAGTGATCTGGTGTGACTCAAGGAAGTAGAGCATGACAAGCAGCAAGAAGAGATAAACCTGGGAGAGAACTGTGTACAGATGGGAGAGGGTCTTCAAATCCTGGCTGATGAGTTTGGATTTGATTCTTCAGGTACAGAGATTGGTCAGAACCCCATGGGAGTAAGTGGGAAGGTAGAACACAGACTTAAGGTCAGGTTTTCCTAGCTCTGCCATGTATTAGTTAAACCTCCGTTTCCTCAGAGGTACGACAGAGGCGATAAAATGACAAGGATTAATCAACAAAACATGTAAAAAGTGCTTATCACTTTTTAAGAGCCTGACACAATGAGCACTCAAAATATCAGCCCTAAATCCCCCACGGAATGCATCACATCCAAGGGCTCTCAGTTCCTACCTGAGGGAGGAGATTCTGCTAGAACATTCTGGGCCGGGATGCTCCTGACCTCTTATTTTTCAACTCGAGCTAATTTCCCATTGTTTATGTGGAAAAACCATTGTGAGACCATAACTACCCACATTTTGGGGTAGTTTTCTCTAAGAAGCTCAGAGGAACTTACGCACCCGCCTCTGGTCTTATGCATACCTTTCTCCAGAGGGGGGCCCAGAAAGCCAGCAGCTTAGTTTGAGAGCGCTGGGCCTCCTCCCCAGGACCCTGTGACAACCTTTGCATTCACACAGCCCTGATTGTTAGTTTCATATTCATTTTAACATGGTCTCTATGTGCAGAATAGTTTATATATATCATGTGTAAGCAAGGAAAAATATTTTATGTATATGTTTATAAAGGCACAGAATAGCTCGTAAGAACCTGGTCACTGGTCTTCTCCAGGATGGGGTATGGTGTGCATAGAGACAGAGATTGTGGGGAGACTTACTTTCTATCCCTTTGTACCTTCTGAGGAACCAGGTATATATATCATCTATTTAAACAAATCTAATAAAAAAAAATCCAAATCTGATAAATTTTTAAAATTCAGAAAAGCATTTTTGCTTTTCTGTAACAGAAGTAGATCAGGTCCACTGTTGGTTTAACCTCCAGTTCTGCTTTCCCCCGCCTTCCTCTGTATTCCAAAGCGGGAACGGTGAATGAGAGGGTGACAGTCTTGGTTTCCATCCCCCACTGCAGGGGTTCGAACCCTTCTGTGACCCAGGCCTCCCAGCTGGGGAACGGGGAGAGTGGTCCTTGCCACATTCCCCACAGGAGTAGCATCGAGTACTAGCTATCAGTTGGTAAAGGATTTCAGGATCTGGGAATGAAAGAGAATATATTAACACAAAATACTCCTGCTTTTTAACCCCACATAGTTGCAAGGAAATCTAATATAAAGGCTTCAGATCCACTTACAGTTGCTGCACTGAAGACGAATGCTAATTAGTGACATTGACAATTGTCATTTTCTCTGTAAACCCACTTGATGACTGGGAGCTGCAGGAATCTTGCTATGTGAGCCTTCTTTCTTTGAACAACAAAGTCTCAGTCTGACCTACCTGAAACAGACAGGAAACCTGCCCACCTCAATTACAGGTCTCAGCTGAGAGGCAGTGTTTGGTGTCCACGCTGTCTATCTAGACAGCATTTGCCTAACCGGGTCCAGTGACTGTGGCTTATCTTTTAATGAGGTTCTCTGTTCCTTCTCTCTCCAGTGCCCTCATCTAGAGTGAGATGCACAGAAGGCATTTAGCAAATGATGGCTGAACTAATGGCTGGCTGACTTCAGGAGTGCCCTCCTCTTATTGATAGGGAAATAGAGGCACACAGAAATGCACTGCCTTGCCTGAGTTCCATTACATAAGGAATCACTGGTGTAGGCAGGAGTCCCAGTTCAACCCCTAAAGCTTGTCTCTTCCATTCTATGAACAGCGAATGCCTGAGAAGTTCCTGCATTTTCTTTCTTTTTTTTTTTTTTTTTAAGATTTTATTTACTTATTAAGCAGAGAGGCAGGCAGAGAGAGGGGGAAGCAGGCTCCCCACCGAGCAGAGAGCTCAACGCAGGGCTCCATCCCAGGACCCCGAGATCATGACCTGAGCCAAAGGCAGAGGCTTTAACCCACTGAGCCACCTAGGTGCCCCAGTTCCTGCATTTTCATCTTCAAAGTCAGGGAAATAGGAGAAACCGCCGCATAGCAAGTCCTAAGTCTAGACAACCCTAGTAAATGACTAAGCCATCATCCCTCCCCAGATCTGTTTCCCTGTCTGTAAAATAACGGTGCAGGTAGGATAATCTCTCAAGTCCCTCTGCTTTCCCTCTGGTCTGGGCACACAGCCCTGCGTCTGCCAGCCACCTTCCACCGCCTCTTCCTCCAAGCTGTGTTTCTTTAATTCTTTGAGTTTCCCAAGAGTTTCAAGGGGGCGCTGTGAAGCCGGCTACCAGCAACCAGCGGGCTCGTCCCTCCTTGGAGCTGCCCGAGTGCTCGGGTCTCCCTGCTGGTAACCAAGCCCTTGTCTGCCTTTCGAGCAACCCAGCCCTTTCTTATTGTTGCTGTCTGTTTCCATTTGCTCCTTTTATTCTCCAGGTTTTCCTTGACTCTGATGTTTTTCCCCCTGCTGCACAACAAGCCCTTCTGATCTCTGTGAAAGGCAAACCCGTGTCATTCTTCCAAATCATCATTGTATGACATGTTTTTATATCAGCCAGACAAAGGAGCTATTTGATCAGGGGGTATGGTGTGTGATTGTAAGAAATTCAGCTAGTCGGTGGCAACCATTGTTCCCCAAGCAGCTCCCTGACCCCATTCTGTTCCAGGAAAAACTCCCTGAGAGTGGCCTCTATTCATGGAGTAACACCAGTCCCCAGCCGCGCTCCAGGAGCATGCTCAATTCCTAGTGGTGTCACCGATAGCTGCCCACGGCCATCCTTTAACTCTTTCATCAGCATTAGGTTTCCAACCCCACAGCTGTTATCACGGCCGCGCGCTCAGGGGGTTAGAGATATAGGCGTGCTCTCTGCTCTCCCTCTTATCTCGGAGAAATTCAACCTTCCTTTGAAATGGTCATTTGGAAATTACCCGTCTGCTGCTTTCAGCTCAGCAGGCCTGGCTAGCACGCCCTGCCCTCCTCAGTTTTCCCCTGAGGACAGCCTCCCTGGTTCTGCCAACTCACAGCCCTTGCTGCTCGGTGGCCTGCCTCCTGCGAGGTAGACCAGTGGCCGCTCGAGATGGTTTCTGATGGGCGCCTCAGGTGGAACTAGGGTCCCCTCGCCCCAACTCCCGAGTCTCGGGCAGATTGCGAATCAGTCTCCCAAAGATGAGGAAATACTTCCACACACTAACAAATATTACTTGCTTAGCTTTCCCTTGCCTTCCTTCCAGCACGTACGGGGCCCCTACGCATGTAGGACCCCATGTCGGGTATCGCGGAAGAGACAGAATCGTATTAAAGTTGGCCCTTGGCCCCAGGAACTCCGTGCCTGAGAGGAAGTGAGACAGCCGACTTGTATCTACAGAAAAACACCCGTACCACCTCCTCATCATTAATCCTGTGCCATCAAAAGAGTGTAAGGGATACCCAAACTATTCAGGCCTAACTGCCCAGCACACAAACTACCCAAATAATTGGACTGCTCGACACCACACACAGTTGTGAGCTATCCATCCTTCTCGAAAGGTCCAGCCTGCCCTGCCCGTGTGGATCTTAGCATAATACATCTACAGAACAGCCCTGGAAACACTAGAAGATTCTAGGAAGTGTCTTAAAACCTAATAGTGTTGGGGTTTTCCTTCATGTCCCTGTGCTCATTTTACAGACACAAGAAATGGAGGGACCCCATGCAAAACCAGTGGCCAAGCAAAACACTCAAAACGAGAGCCCACTGTTCATTCCTCCCCTGGTTCATTTTTTAATTCATTAAGGTCTTTTTGTCCAAAAAGCCGGCTATAGATGAGACTGTTGTCATTTCTCTGTAACTACTATCAGGGAGTCAAGGACCTCAAAGTCAATAAAAATGCCAACTCAAGAGTCTAAAATCCTAAATGAGGTCATGTCTCTGCTTTATCCGCCGTCCATGTTTCTTTGCCTTGAGTCAACAGAATGGCTCCTCCAGCAAGAGAATCTCAGCCCGGCTTCTCCACCACCTCCAGGTCCTCTTGGACCCCAGGGGAACAGCCACAATGCAATGGCTACAATATTAGCAGCTATATGAATAGTAACCAAATAATTAATGGTCCAAGTACTAATTCATGTTACAACAGGGATGCACCTTGAAAACATTATGCTAAGTAAAAGAAGCCGACACAAAAGGCCACATGTTATGTGAATCCAAACCTATGAAATGTCTAGAAGAGGTAAATCCATGGGGATGGAAAGGAGATTAGTAGTTTCCAGGGTCTGGGAGGAGAGAGGGAATGGAGAGTGACTGTTAACTGGAATGATGAAAATGTTCTAGAATTAGGTAGTGACGATCATATACTGAAAACCACTGAGTTGCACACTTTAAAGGGGAAAAGGTTGTGCTATGTGAATCTCAACAAAAAAGGAAAAAGAAAAGAAGGGGGGAAATGTCACCTAAAAAAAAAGTTTGTCATCCAAGCCGGGATCAGGACACTGTTGAAGTATTAATAATTACTCTGGACGTACGGCCTAGGGTCTAACCAGGCAAGGATTCTGTGGCCACTAGTGGTCCCAGGGACCATGAGGGTAGGTGTTCTCAGCTCCTAAATCCCCCAAGCCATTTAAGATTCTGTTTCTTCTTGAATGTAACTCCTCTTTTGTAACGAGCTTTAAAAGTTTACTCTGTGACATTGAACCTCTTCCTACTCACCTGGAATTTGCACATCCCTCCGTTCATACAATAATCCCACAATTATGAGGTACCACTGTGCCAGGCAGTCAGCAGAGGGCTGAGGAACATAGATGAAAAGGTCAAGTTTCCTCCATTCCAGGAGTTCACTTGCTACCGAGAAGGTTGACATTAAGTAAAAGGAAGTGCGTTTGAGACAGAAGAATGTTTTGGGTACCAGGAGGCCAGAAGAAGGGGAAAGTTAGTTCTTCCCGAAGCTGGGATTTTCTAGATGCCCACCCACTGCTTGACTTTCCAGAGGGACTGCGATGGCCCCACTCGAGGAAAAAGGAATGCTTGCTTTCTTTGGTTTTCTCTCCACTCCCCATGGTCCCTGCTGGCAAATGGCCTGTCGCGTCCAGCACACCTTGGGACGCTATCACCTGAACAGCCCTGGAACTTCTTTCCCGGGGTGCCCTGTACTCCAACTCAGACTCCCATTCTCTGGATGTCATCTGGATCTTTCCTTCCTAAGTGCATTGTGTTCTTGCCCGTTTTTCTGCCCACTCCTGAAGGCTTATAAGGTTAAACTCCTTGATCAAGGTCACACAGCTGGTTAGTAACAAAAGCCAGGCTAGAACCCAGATTCAGTCCTCGAAGTGAAGTCCTTTTGAGCTTCCGTTGAAGGGTTTTATTTTTCTAACAAAGTGCCTATAGCCTGAAGAGGGAAACCCCAGTCAGTCCTAAATCGGTTTTTGTTTTGTTTTGTTTTCTAATTTTTTACTTTAGCTGTCGGCCTAGGCCATCCCAGGGGTGGTGGGGGCAGTCATAAGTAAATGACTAGTGACCCCCCTCCCACAAGGGTGCATGTCAAGGTCTCGGCACAAGCATCAGGTTGGAGCTTCTGAGCTCTTACAGCCACCTGTGTAATGCCACGCAGCTCCGAACCCCACAAGCCAGTGGGTTTTCTAACTAGGCAGGAGGAGCAATGAGATCCAGTTCCACTTTAGTACGGTAGAAGTTGGGGCTCCTGGGTGGCTCAGTGGGTTAAAGCCTCTGCCTTCAGCTCAGGTCATGATCTCAGGGTCCTGGGATCGAGCCCTGCATCCGGCTGTCTGCTCAGCGGGGAGCCTGCTTCCCCCTCTCTCTCTGCCTGCCTCTCTGCCTACTTGTGATCTCTCTCTCTCTGTCAAATAAATAAATAAATAAATCTTAAAAAAAAAAAATACAGTAGAAGTTCATGCTTGGAGGGGTCAGAGGCAGAAAAGCTTGGAAGTTAAGCACTTGGGGTTTAAAGGCCAGCAGATCTGGATTTAAATTCTGGCTGCATAACTGGAGGGAAAATGTTCCTTCACTTTTCCAAACCTCAGTTTCTCCAATCATAAAATGAGAATAACCACTTATTTAGGGGATAAAGTCCTCCTAGGGATAACAGCTACTAGAGTATCATCATGAGGGTGAAATGAGATGAGGCATATGAAGGACTTAGCACAGTCCATGAGAGATAGTAAATGCTTAATAAATGCTAGCTATTGTTATTACTTCCCTTTCTAAAACTGCCTCTGGTCTTTGAAGGTTTCCAAACTCTAGAGATGGTTGGTTAAATCTCCTCAGATCATGTCTACAACCCTCTTATTTGCCCCATCATGGCAAGACCAAGCACTAAGCCAGGAGATGGGACTTTCTTCATTCATTCATTTACCAAAATTAATGAAACACCTACTATATTCCAAGACCACGTGAAGAATTACAGTTCTCAATAAGTAGTTATAACTCGGTGTTATTACAGAATAATGTATGAGACCACACCACAGAGGATTGCCCGGGTGACACAATGGGGAGGAGACAATTTTAGGTTTTGAAGGGTGGGTAGGAGTTCGTCTAGGTAGAGGGAACAGTACATGAGAAGACAAATGCACAGAGTATTTGGGAAACAGTAAAAAGGTCTGTATCGCTAGACTCTCCCACAAAAGTGGAAAGAGAGAAGCTGGGAAAGTTGTGGCCAGATTATGAAAGACCCATGTTAAGGAATTTGAATTTCATCCAGCGGGCATGGGGAAAGAGTGGAGATTTTCAAGCATGAAGGTGACTTGAAACAGTCCTTGGCTTCATTTAGAAATTTTTGTTCTGGCTACTTTATAGTGGGAAGAGTGCAATGAGCCCCAATCTTTTGGGCAGGGAAGGAGATCCTGACCCACCAGAAAGGTGGGAAAGTGCTGCGGCCACTCTGGCCCCAGGGGACAGAGAGGTCGGTTTCCACTCTGCTATGAGCTTTCAGTTCGGCCAAATTTCACACAGGTCCTGAGGGACTTGCAAAGACTTCGGAATTTTTTCTTTGACAAAACAGAGCGGAGGTGAGTTCCTCTCAAAGTTCTTCTTGTCGGTAGGATTCAAAACTGGTATTGACCTTGGCGTCTAGACACTGGAATCTTACCTCTAATGCCTGATGAACCAGCTGTGTGACCTTGGGCCACTAGGTCTCTGTTCCTCAGTGCTTCCTCCCTTCCACCAGGTGGGAACTCTTCCCTCCTAGAAATTCCCTCGCACCACACGGGTACCTGTCTTAGGTCACCTTTTCCATTACATCCTGTTCTGCGTTATTAGTCGTCGGCGTGCTTTGCAGAGTGGAAAGACTAGAGTCCACAGATCTGGCTTCTAATCCTGGCTCAGCCACTTGTCAGCTGTGTGACTGAGAGACATTATTTTACCCTGCTGAACCCTAACGTCCTCCTCTGTAAATCTGGAATATTGGTGTCTAACACACAGAGTCCTTGGGTCAACAGAAGGAATAATTGAAATACAGTGTATAAACACAGTGCCTGAAACATAAAGTGCTCACCAAAGAACATTTATGTGAACATACTACACACACACACACACACACACACACACACACGATACCTAAGCACTTGGCTTAAAACATTTACGAGTATGGACTCAGTATCAATATTGATATTACATTTATGCCTGGATTTTCTTATCTTTAAAAGGTAATGATACTCCGGCTCATCTGCATTGAATAGTTGGAATAAAATTGAAAAGCATACCCATTTGTAATTGCCTATTTGACATCCAGCCATCATTTGTATGTACAGTTTCTCTTACTAAAGTGTGAACTCCCTGGGGACAGGAACAAAACCACTGCTCTCTCTGTGGATGAGAAATTGGGTGGAGCCTAGGGCCTGGTGCATGGCAGCGGAAAGAATCATCTTTAAGCCCCACATTTCACACGGAGCCTGCCCCCAAGCCGGTTGGTACCCTCCTGTCCAGCCCCACTACCCAATCTCAGGCACCACCCTCTGCGGACCACCCAGGCTCACGCACAGACGTCACAAGAGTTGACTTCTGGGGCACCTGGGTGGTTCAGTCGGTTAAGCATCTGCCTTCCACTCAGGTCATGACCCCAGGGGCCAGGGATCGAGCCTCGCATCAGGCTCCCTGCTCAGCGAGGAGTCTACTTCTCCCTCTGCTCTTCACCCCGCTCGTGCTCCCTCTCCCTCTCTCTCTCTCAGATAAATAAATAAAATCTTTAAAACAAAGTTGACTTCTTAGCCTAAGCCCAGTCACTAAGGTCAGCCACAGGCCAGGCCTTGAGACGCACAGACGTTGAGGAAGTCAGGAGGGGCCAGCGAGGGTCTCTCTCTACCTGCGGGTGGGACCAGCCCTCAGTGCCCTCTGTGCTGGCCCCAGGGCAGAGTGGTCAGGGCAGCCTGAGCTCAGGAGGCTGCAGGAGAAAGTCTAGTCGGCAAGACCACAGCCTCTGGCTCAGTTCCTCTCCTTCAGCGTGGCAAACGTCCTCCTTCTCAGAGTCCAAAGCTGCCTGCCACTCAGCGGTACCACAGGGAGTCCCACACCTAGACAACAGCTGGGCTCCTGGGACCCAGTCCAGCTGCCTTCCCTTTGCCCCGCTCGGCTTCGTTCCGGGGATCCTCAGAAACAGAGCGCTCTGCTGGGCCGGGACTCGGGCAGCCCTCAGCACCACACAGGGCAGACTAGCAAGAGCTCAGCAAAGCACCTTCTTTATGGGGCAGATCTGGGGGCTCAGCCCCTGGAGGGCGTGGAGCTCCTCTGCAGGTGGGAGCAGAAGTTTCCCTGTGGGCTCCCAGGTTACCTGCAAGGCCTTGGTCCTCTGAGGTGCCTTCTAACCTACATGGGAATCCCTAGGAGCCGGCCGGGAGGGGATGGAGGAAAATCCACCCAGCCTGCCGCCGGGTGTCTTCCTCAGGGCTGCCCAGGCAAAGGGGGAAAGGAATTCCTCGAACAACAACGATAGCTTTGACTGAGTGTTTCCTCTGTGCCCAGCACTTTCTAAGCACTTTATATGTGTTATCTTTGGCCCTCCACTTCTAAATAGGCGCTATTATGAATCCTGTTTTACAAACAAGGAGACCTCGCCCCAGAGAAGTGAATCACTTTCACATGGCCACAGGATCCAAGCTAGAGAAAGGACCACTCCCAGCACTTCCTTTGTCTCATATCGTGACATGAAGGGGACAGGGTTTATTTTATGGGGGGGCGGGGGGACAGAAAGACAGGGAGAGAATCTTCAGTAGGCTCTGCATCCAGCTGGATCCCACGACCCTGAGATCAGGACCTGAGCCAAAATCAAGAGTCGCACACTCAACCAACTGAGCCACCTAGGCACCCTGAGGGAGTTTATTAAAAAAAAAACTCCGGTTCTTGGGCTCTAATGAGGAAGTTTAAGACTGAACAGTGCGGTGTGGCAGAAGCTGCTTCAATACTTCCGAGTCCAAAAGCCCTGGGTTCAGATCCGAGCTCAACCCACTAAATAGCTTGTCTCTTGGGGCAAATGACTTACAGCGTTGAGCCTCAGTTTCCCCATCTGTAAAATGGAGCTAGTAGTGCCCAACTTGCCCGGCTGTCGGGAGGGTTGGAAATAACACAGGCAGCAAGCCTGGCATCTGATGGGCGCTTGACACATGATAACTGTGGCCGTGACCCTCTCTCCCCTCCCTTGGGTGAGCTGGCGGCCCCCGTCGCTGACCGATCCGGCAGCCCACTGGAGTAAGTGGAAGCAGCTGGGAGGGGGTGGGGGGGAGAAGGGAAGGGCGGGCAGCTTGAGTGACTGCAGGCCAGCCCTGGGGGCCTCACAGGGGATATTGGCCCTAGCCACAGGTGCACCAATTACTCTCCCCTTGAAAAGCCTGGGGGTGCACTTCCCCCTCGTTTCCCGCTCGGCTCAGCCCTGACCTTTGGTTCTGCAGAAGGCAGTGGCAGCTCCACAGCACCCGTCCACTGGCTGGTCGTTTGTCTTCAGGTTTCACGGCCTCCCTGAGGCTCCCAGTGCTTCGCGAGCTTTCCCTCCCTTTCCCAGCCACTTCCCAGTTAGGCTGGGAGCCTCTCAGTGGCAGCTCAGGTTTCATTCCTGGGAGCTTTGTTCCGAATGGAAGTTTCTGGTTGGGATAATCCCTGGGTGTGAGTGGTCAGTGCAGGAAGAGACGGGGAGCCTCTCAGAGGCTGTGGGAACAGCCCCGCTGGTCCAGGTGCTCCGAGGAGGGACCGGGCTCAGCTGCTCCTCCTGGAGGCACCTTCCCGGAGGCGGCGGGGCCCAGGGGGCGGCCCTGGACGGCAGGCCTGGAGCCCACCCGGCCCTTCCTCCCTGGAGGGTCCCTGCCGGCATCTCCCCCCCCCCCCCCCGAATGCCCCAGAGAACCCTGGAGAGCTCGGACCCTCCATCTCCCTCACCACCTGCCCCAGCTGACAGGTCAGGCACGAAGGAAGAAACTGAGGGGACGTCAATCCCTCGGCTGACCGAAGCAAGTCTGTGTACATCTATTTTATGAAACAGACTTCTATACAGGTTTTCCTCAGGAAATTAGGTTCTGCTGCTAATTTTTTTTTTTTTTTGAAAACAAATACTCTGGTTCAAACCTTTTACCTTCTCGATGAGGAAATTAAGGTTCAGGAAAGATGAATTTCCCTGAGGATTCCACAGCTGCTCCTCTTGACTCATCTTCTCTGGGATCCCTCACGATCCAGCCAAGTGGAGTAAGCTACGTACTGCCCACGCCACCGGTCCGTGAAGCCGGGTGCAAGGGGTGCGACCTGAAGGCCAGGGCCTCACCTCGTCTACGCCTTTATCTCCAGCAACTACCCTCCCACCCCCCAACCCCTTGCGCCCTAAACGAGCTGGGGCTGGGCTGGGCTGGGCTGAATTCCACCTGGTGCCGCCCAGGGTCCCTGCTCCCACCTGCTGTCTCTGGGCCGGCAAGGCCTCAACCCTGAGCCATGCGCCCTCCTCCCCAGGACCCCTCTTTCCTCGCACACCCCCTGCTCTTCAGCTGTCCCAGCCTTTCCCACACCTCATCAGAAGTGACTGGCCAACTCTGGCCATCTGCATTGGAAGGGAAGCTTCGGGAGTCGGGGGTCTCTCTGACTTGCTCACTGTTGCCTCTTAATACTTCCTTTCATGCCTGGCACAGATGAGGTGTCCAGTAGGCTTGGCAGGTATCAGTTCGAGGCCCTGGGAAAAGGAAAATCTTGGCATCGACTGGGAAGAAAGATAGAAAGCCTTGAATGTTGGTTCTCCGTGTTCTCTCTGCTCCTCTCTCCTTCCCTTCTTCCAAGTCCAGGCCACACAGACGACTGTCTCCCCAGCCGCTGCTTTAGGGGTTGGGAGAGGGGAGGCAAGGCCAGGTCTGAGGAGCAGGGAGGTAAGACCCGCATATTGGCTCCGGGACTGAGCTGGAAGACCATCCCCCTTGCAGGACACTGGGTCATCTGTCCTCTCAGTTCTCCCAGACCTTCAGGGGCCCTGGCCTTTGGCTGGCACACCTACCTGGATAAGTGGGAGGGAGGGGGCAAGGTCAGGCGTTCTGTGCAGGGAGGCCCTTGCCCTTCACCTCTCCCGGCTCCCGGGCTATCTGGGGGCCATCGGGCCACTGTTTCCCCAGTAAACTAGCCTTCCTAGAGACGCTGCCTTTCTCCTGGCTCCTCAGGGGGCTTCTTGGATGATGTCACTGGGCAAACCCAGGCTCGTAGGGACTTCGCTCTGCCAGCCCAACCCTTCCTC
This sequence comes from Potos flavus, assembly GCA_028534135.1. Taxonomy (NCBI): domain Eukaryota; kingdom Metazoa; phylum Chordata; class Mammalia; order Carnivora; family Procyonidae; genus Potos; species Potos flavus. The sequence goes on along the minus strand of CM052894.1, from coordinate 23,686,800 downwards.
CAGAGTCCCTCCCCACCCTCGTTAGGAACCCTTGTTAAGGCATCTGCCAGACGCCTTACAGGCTCCTCATGACGACTCTGTAGGGAGGCGTATGTGACCCATTTGGCAGGTGAGGAAGTTGAGGCTCAGGGCAGTGAGGTGACTTGCAGTTTACGCGGTTAGGGAGCTCCAGAGCCAGGGTTCAAGGTTAGCCCTGTCTGACTCCAAAGCCCTGACTCCTAACATCACACAGAGCCACAGCCCATCTCTGGTGGCTGCTGTGGCCATTTTTCTGAGTCCCTTCTCTGACTTGCTTAGGCCTGGCTGGGAGCGGGGGATGGGCAATCAGTGTCAGTACGAATCCAGGGGTGTTGGGAGAGTAAGAGAAGATTCCTTTACCCTTCCCTTCCCTCTCTCTCCCTGCCCCACTGGTGTGATGGATATGCCCCCACACGGAAGCCTGCCACCGACGCCATTCCCTCTCTCCCTCACACGGTGCACAATCCGGCCTTACTAGGCTCCCCGGGGCAAAAATCACCATTCCAGACACCGCTGAGTGCTCAGGCTCCGACCCTGCTCCCCTCCTCCCTCTCAGCACACACCTCTGGCTTCAGTCTTCCGGCCACAGCTCACCTTGCCTTCCAGCCGCCAGTCACGCCTCACTTGGGAGCACCCCTAGAAGCCACCTCTCCCCAGGACCCCCCACACTCCCCCCTATCAGGGAGGATCAGGCCTGGCTTAATGGAAGTGGCTGGAACTTGAGCCCAAGGTGGAGAAGTCAGCCTAAACCCTCGGCTAAGCCAAAGACCCAGCACCCTCCTAACCCAGCCTCTCCTATCAGACCTGAGATCAGGCAGATCCTACATGCTGTGTTACCCACGATGAATGTTTTATGAGTTTGCTCCTCATTACTGGGGGTTGCGGGAGGCAGGGAGGGGAGGGTGTCCAGAAAGCCCAGGCAGAGACGGGGCAGGACGATGAGGTGGGAGGGCATGCAACGGCCCTGCAGAGGTTGTGATGGAACGCGGGCACTTCTCTGTGAAGAAAGATTTAGCAAGAGTTGGTGATGTTTGTCAAGTTGGAATGTTAAATGTCAGAGACGGGAAACAAGGAGGAGGCCAGAAAGGCAGAGGTTCTGAGCCCGAGTGTTTGGAAGCCGTGTGTCTGCGGGCAGACAGGGACAGCTGGATTTGGGGTTGGCCCGGCCACTCCCAGCCTTGAAAGTCACTGGCTGGTTCTCCTGGCTCTTGGCTTGGGTCTCAGGGCCCTGTGCCCTGGCTCCTCGATGGCTGGCCATTCTGCCACTCCCAGGCCTCAGGCCCAGGCACTTTCTGGTTCTCTGGGCTTGAGGTAGTGGGAGCTGCAAACCGTGAAGAGCTCTGTCCAGGCTTCTCCTTACCTCCTCAAAGCAGTGTCCAGTACTGGCCCCTTGTTCTGAGTACCTCCAGCCAGGCCCCAGGCCAGGG
>CM052894.1:23660390-23685255 GCA_028534135.1 Potos flavus | reverse complement strand
GGGGGGGGGGGGGGGGTGACAGGCTGCAGGACTGGGCCGGAGCCCTTCTCCGCATCTGCCAGCCAGTAGGAGGGGGCCACGCACGAGGGTCAGCTCTGGGGCCTGCCCAGATGGACAGTTAGCTCTCGAGGGCCAGCAAGAGATCCAGATGGGGAAGCAGGGCAACCAAAAGGACATACTGGCACAGCCCTGCACGGTTCCATGGGACTTGGGGATCCCCCAGGGTCGCTGCCAGCTCCCCATCTGTCTCGCTGCTTACTCCTCATCTCTCCTCTACTCTCGGGCTCTTAATTCCCCTTCGCTCTTTCCCCTGAAGTCCTCTGGTTGCTATGGACATCAAGGGGTGGGGAAGGACGCAGCATCTGAGGAGGTTCTGATATATCCATCCCACCAGGCGTTGCTTAGATGCTCGTTTGTCTGGGTTTTGGAAAGAGGCACTGCAGCTTGAGGAAACTGGGGGTGAGCCTGTGTCGTACAGCACTGGATCTCTTTAGTTCAGGCACTGGATATGCATCAGGGTCCCTCCCTGCTCTCCTGGGGGTGAGGGGGACAGACGGACCAAAAGCAAGCAAATAAGATATCAGATAGGGATAAGGGTAATAAAGAAATAAAGCAGAGAGTGACAGCAGAAATCTACAGAATGAACAATCAGCCCTGCAAGTTCGAGAACAACACTGCAAGCAGAGGAAATAACACATGCAAAGGCCCTGGGGCAGATGCAAGCCTGTCTTAATTGAGAAACTAGAAGAAGGTGTGGCCCCAGCGATTAAGTGGTAAGCTCTAAGGTTAGATGGACAGCTGGGCCAGAGTAGGCCAGGGACTGTGTGGGCCACGGAAAGGAGTCTGCATTCAATTCTAGATAAGGTGGGAGTAAGAAGATGAGATTTGTGTTTTGGAAATCATGGCTACTGAGCACACAAACGATTGTCGGGGGATGCGAGGAATCAGGGAGAGCAGTTAGAAGCTATTGCCACAAAGCCAGACATGAGCTGATGACGGCTTGGAGCAGGTTCCCTTGGGAGCGAGCGCGGCTAGAAAAGAGAGGAGCCCCAAGTCCGAGCACTGGCATATTCCTGCAGAAGTCAGGTCAGAGGGGGACCCAGGGGAGGATATTGAGAAAGGGTGGCCCATGAGGCAGGTGGGAGGAAAACCAAGACGGTATGGTGTTGGTCCTATATCATCAGGACGCCCAAGGGAACCTGCCTTAAAAATCACCTGTGCACCACTCCCAAAATTGTATCTTCACACTAGACCTCTCCCCGGAATTCTAGACTCCTGCACAACTGCTCACTCACCATCTCCCTTTGCATATTTCTTTAGTCCGCTGAGATGTAACATATCCAAAGCTGAACTTCTACTCTACCTCTCGAAATCCGCCCGTTCTGGAATCTTCTCTGTGTCAGCAAACGGCCCCTCCATCCTTTCAGTGGCTCAGACCGGAAACCCTGGAAACCCTTCAACCCCTCTCTCTCACAGCCCATATTCAAATCCATCAGCAAATCTTGTCATTCCCCACTTGTAAAAACTGCCCCAAACCCCAATCTCTTCTCACTGCCTCCAATCCGCTATTATTTGTAGCCTGGATTACTGCAATAACTTCATAACTGGTCTCCCTTGCCCCCCAGTTGTCTGTTCTCCACACAGCAGCCAAAGTAATCTTATTAAAACTTCATTCAGAGCCTGTCACTCTACTGCTCAGAAGCCCCCGATGGCCTGCTATCTCATTCAGAATCAAAACTGAAGTCTTTTCAATGGCCCTATGTGATCTGCCCTTCTCCACCACCCCTTTCTATTTCTCTGGCCTCACCTCAGCTTCTAACCTTCTCCATGGCCCTCCCCCCAACGCACCCCTAATCCTCCCTTCTTTGCTTCAATCTCACTGGCCTCCTTCCTCTTCCCCTAAATGCAGAAAGCTTTGCACTCACTGTTCCCCTCCACCTGGATGGCCCCTCCCCAGAAAGCCTCACCTTGGTCAGGTGTCTGCTCAAACACGAAGATTTGAGTGAGCCTTCTCTGAGCACCCTGTTTAAAATTGCTACTCCCCCACCCTACCTTTCACACTCATTCCCTTCTCGCCATTTTTCCCAGTGTGGTTCTCAGCGCCTGCCATACCATTTACCGTTCGCTCTGCACCCCCTCACCCACTAGAATATGAGCTCCATAATGACAGGACTTCCGTCTCATTTCCTGCTTATCCCTCTACCCAGAATAGAGCTTGGCCCACAATAAGCACTCAATAAATATTGAATGAATGAATGGAATTAAGGAAAGACCTACGACCCTCAAGAGGCAGCCTGGGTCTGGAAATTACCACCTGATTTCTAGTACTAGCTTTGATCCTAGCTATGCATCTTCTGGGCCCTAGGCTGTCTATCTCTAGATGGTGAAGAACTCCCGAGGTCCTTTGCTGCAGCAGCATTCTAGAATGATGCTTGCCCACAGCCACCCCTTCTGTCATTCCGCTATCGTAGAAGGAAGGGTTAGGCGGAAGCTGGTGGAGTGAGAGGAGAGAGCCCTCACTCATTCTTTCTCATCAAGGTTTGGGTGGAGTCTTCGCTGGCCTTGAAATGAAAGACAAGGTTCTAGTTTGGAGTTGGCAGGGTTCTGAGAGGCCTGGGGGAGGGAGGAATGGGTGAGGGGGTCCAGCCTCACCCTCTGGGTGGGGATGAGCAGAGGTCTGGCCACTAGGCCTGCTTCCTCCTCGTGGGGAGTGGGTCCCGGCGAGGGCCTCATGGGTGGTACTGCTAGAAAAAAAGGAGGGGGCCATCAGGATGAGGTAAGCACTGAGGAGAAGGCCTTCTGTGCGGGTCACCCGGGCCTGCATGCAGGTCCTCAGCGAGTCCTGGGAGGCCGAGCCTGGTGCAGGCCTCAGGCGGCCCCCAGGGCCCTCACAGCCAGAGCCCACTCTAGGGCAGAGCGGCAGACCTTTTGGCTGAGAAGAGCCCAGTCCTCCTCCCTTTTCTGGGCCTTGCCACGGCTCCCTGCTTGTTTTCCCCGAAATAAATGGACTGAGCATATTGGGCCGGCAATAACCCCTTGAAATCAGTTGTTATCCCAGTTAACAACCAGTTTGGCTTCAGTTCAGGCTGTTAACTATCAAACCACTAAGTGCCGGTAATGATTGATTCTCGGCCAGTTGCAGCTTGAGTGGGCTGTAAAACCCCATTAGCGAGGGCTCTGTGGAGGCAGCAGGGCGAAGATAAACGAGGTGGTGGGTGCTCTCGCCCAACCCGGCCACACTGCTCTGGGCTCTGCTCCCATGGGTCCCTGGCCCGGGGTCCTGCCGGAAGGACCAAGAAGGACCCTCCCAGAAGGGGTCAGCCCCTTCCCAAAGCTCCGGGCAGCCGCGAGGATCCCCACCTCCCGGCCCCCTCTCCACCGCCCCAGACGCCACCCCCAGCGCCACCACCACCACCACCACCACCACCACCACCACCACCACCAGTCATCTCCCTCCTCTCCGTAGGGCGGGTCTGGCTCTCCGGACAGCCCACCTCTTCTCCGTCACGGCCACCACAACACAGTTCCATCCACCACCCCGGAGAACCCGGGCGTCCCCGGCCCCGGGGGCTGCGGGAGTGGCTTTGGCCTAGCCAGTGACCAGCCTCCGCTCCGTGGCCAGGATCACAGGCAGAGAGAGCCTGACATTCCTCCCCCACCCCAGACTCCCTCCGACCCTATGGCTTCCCCCAGGAATTGCTCTCAAACAAATGAAATGTGGGCAATTACTGGGCTGGGGGCTGGACAGGCGGCCGTGCAGATGAAAGCGTTTCCTGGACGGTCTCTTCATTTGCATGGCATCAGAAGCTGCTCAGAAGGTGTGACTTTTCCCACAGTGAGACCCGAGCTCCTTGCACAATAAAGCCAGGCTGCTCACCCAGAATTAATTAAAGGGGGAGGGGAGGGCATGGAGCAGAGGAGGAGGCCCTAAGAGCTGGAGGAGCTGGAACAGAGATGTCTAGAGCCCTCCCCACCACGTCCCAGGTGTCTGTGCGCTGGGAGACACTTCCTCTATCCAGAGCCCCTCACCCCCATAACAAGCCAGATGAGGTGGCATGGCCAGAGCCCAGGGTATCCCCAACCTCTCTCCTCCAAGGTTTCCCGCTGAGCCATGGAGCTCCTGGTCCACCTGGATAGCCTGATCCTGGAACTCGCGGCTTCCGCTCTGAGAGGCCCACGTGGTTAGGAAGCCTTGGGGTGCCCCCCACTCCAAAGAAGTGTCGAGGAACAGAGGCCCAGAGGGAAGAGGTTTCTGGATTGGCCCAGGAGCTGGGCTGTGGGACCAGCCCAGGGGCACTGTCAAAAGAAGGCAGCAGAAACGGCCAGAACAGGAGGCCTCACTTATGAAGAAGGGGCCAGCACTGCCCTCAGGAGATCTCTGCCTCTGGGCTCGGGCTGTCCCTCGATGTGGTGTGATGCCAGGCTCTTCAGTCTGCATCCAAACACACAGCTCTGTGCCCATCACAGGCCAGCCCTGATGCCCACACCCTGACCTGCTCTATCATTGCCATAGCGCCGGCTGAGCCTCCTTCCTCCGTCTGGGGCCGGTTCCTCTGACCCACGAGCTGCTGCTTCTCCTCCAGGCCGGAGTCTGATTCCTGCTCTCCACCCGTGAACTTCCCTTCTGGTCCTCTGCCCAGCCACTCTTCCTCTGGGCCCCATCTCTCCAGGCCGGCAGCCTTTCCCAGGGCCAAGGTCCCGGGGCCCTTGCGCAGCACCTGAGCTCAGCACCTTCTGCTCACAGCTCTCTAACCAGATCCTCAAAAGTCGGCCCTGCTCTGTGTCACAGTTGTCAACACCGGTCTGGGCGGTCTCCCCTCCAGCATAACCCCAGCTTGGACCCTGGCAGCTCCTCTTTCATTTGCTGGAGCCTAAAACTCAGAAAGAACCAGCTCTGGCATCTCCAGCGTGTCTCCCACGCAGATCTAGACACACGGAGAGGCGCTTTTTAAAGATTCATTGAGGACACCTGGGCAGCTCAGCCGGTTAAGCCTCACCCTTCGGCTCAGAGTAGGATCAAATCCTACTGGGCCCCTGGCTCACCAGGGAGTCTGTTTCTCCCTCTGTCTCCTCTGCCACTCCCCCTGCTTGTGCTCTCTGACAAATAAATAAGTAAAATATTTTTAAAAATAAAGATTCATTGAATCCATGAATGCAGCTCTGGTCCTAGCAGAGCCCTCTTTTCTGCCCCAGAGATGACTAGGGGTTAGTGTTGGCAATGACTCCCGTTAGGAGCTGGGAGGTCCTTGTCTGGGAGCTCCCACGACCAGCTAAGAGCCTCTTTTTGCCTCTTTCCCTGCTTCTGTCCTATCAGGAGACCCCCAAACGACAGGCACAGGTCCTAAGTCAGGCCGGAGGGAGGCAACCGGCAGAACTGGGGTCAGGGCAGCCCCAGGGCAGCTGGGGAAGGGGGAGGGGGCCGGTCCCCACAGGCCTTGCTCTCCAACACACATTTTTAATAAGCAAGCTAAATAAATATTTCAGTCATTTAATAATAACTAATACACATCCACCCCTCACTGACACCCACCCTTAAAAAACCTGCTCTAACTCTCCGCCCTTTCCTCCCTGCCCCCACCTGGGGGGTGGAGGGGATTCCCCAGCCAGCTTAGCCTGCGGGCGCCAGGATCCCAGGAGCACCTCGCTGGCCTGGAAAAGTCCCCCTCCCACCCAAACGGAACCCCCCGCAGGAATCCCAGTCTAGGCCACTCCCGGCCTTCCCGAAAGCGAAGAAGACAGACACCACCACCAAGTGGAATACAAAAATAGAGCCTCTCTTTTGTTTAAAAAACAAGACAAAACAAAACAACGACCAAAAAAAAAAAAAAAAAAAAAAAAACCAAAAAAAAAAAAAACCCAACAGCAAACAATTATGGACAGCTAGAACCCGGGGCTCCCCAGCTCCTCCCCAGCCTTCAGCAGCGCAGACCTCGGCTCCCGGGGTTTCCGTGTGCGCCCCCGCGGCGAGCGGCTCCGCGCGGCGGGGAGGGCGGGCGGCGCCTACCGGGGCTCGGGGGCCCAAGTCCTCTGGCTGCCGCGCAGGCTGCGCGTGAAGGGCGGGTAGTTGAGGAACTCGAAGCGCAGGCTCTGCTCCGTGGTGTGGTGGCCGCGGGGCAGCCGCTTCATGAAGTGCACCTCGCGCTGGTGCTGCCGCGTCTTGGAGCCCTTGCGGGGCCGGCCCTTGCGGGTGAAGGCCATGTACCAGCCTTCGTACTTGGCATTCTGCAGGGCCGTGTAGTTGTTCTCCAGCACGATCTCGGTGAACACGCAGTCCTTGCCCTTGCCGTTGCTCTGCAGGTAGTGGGGCCAGACGTGCGGCGTTACGGGGCTCTGGCCGGAGCCGTCCCCCGCCCCCACCCCAGCAGAGGCAGAGGGCAGGCGGCCCCAGACAGCAGGCGGGCACCCCGGCAGATGGCAGGGTGGGCACGAGTGACAGCCCCACCCCCGCCTGGGCACCCGCTCTCTAATCCCTCACAAGCCGCAGCCCACCCGGCAACTTCCTGTCCTACCGGGCAGCAGTGACACATGGCTGTCTCCGGAGGGGCTGGGCCCCAACACAGAGGGCCAGAGAGGGGGCCCAGACCCTGCCTGCCCTGGCCTCCTGCCCACCAGTCTGGCCCAGCGGCTCGCACCCGTTTCCCCAGCTGCACCACCCCTCTGGGCCCCTCAGGACCCCGGGGGCTCCGGGGCAGCCACGCCATGGGGGAGGGGAGGCCTGCGGGGAGACGCGGACCCCAAGCCCCAGAAGCCCAGGAAGCGGGGAGCTTGAGGCTGGAGAAGAGCCGTGACTAATGGGGCCATTTCAGAGCTCGGCCGAGGGGCTGGGCCTGCGGCTTACTGAACATTCCAAATGCTGGTACCATGTAATTGGACATAATAGCAAAGCAATTTGGCGATTTGTTAAAAAGATATATGGAATTTACCAACCCCCCCACCAGTCCCTTCCCTAGCCTTCCTTCTTCCTCCTTTGCCTTTATAGCTTTTCATCTCTCAAGCAGTTTCCTTCTCTCTCACCTCCGCCACCCAATCATTAGGTAACCCCGAGGAGGGCCCGGTGTCTCTCTGCCCACCTTGTTGGGAACCTAGAGGAGCTCTGCCAGCCCAGCCCCCTCCCCAGGCCCCAGGGACCCTCCGCTCCTTCTGGGGCCTCACCTTGGCAATGAGCTTCCCCTTTTTATTCATGCAGATGTAGAGACCAGTCTCAGCTCCTCGCACTCGAACCCGGCTCCCAAAGGTATCTGTCTCCACAATGAGCTTTGCTGTCAGGAAGGTGGGGGGATGGTTACTGGACGCGCCCTGACCTCCACGGTACCGCTTCTTCACCCCAGCTGACCCTCAGACCTGTCACATCCCAGTAGCGACTGCTCCAAGAGCAGGTACCCAAGAGATGGGCTCCAGCCCCAGCCCAGCTGCCACTATGCTGTGGGACATTGGGAAAGATCGAGTCCCCTTCCCGGGCCTCAGGCCCCTCACCTGGATGTACACAGGGGATGGACAAGAGCGTGAAGCACAGACTGGGTTCTGTGGAGGAATCTTGGAGCCATCCAACTGAACAGACCCTCTTCTACAGCCAGATAGTACTGACTTTCGCATCAAGGCTTTATGACTAGAGTTCTGCTCTCATCAGAAGATCTCTGGGAATCCTTCAAACTCAAAGTAGTATGTGCACATGCCTCAGAGATCCCCACAAACTTCTGGGGCGCAGCAGTGACGTGAGTTCTGAGGCCAAACATAAAAGCAGTCTCTCCTGTTTCTGGCTCCTCCGGTTCTAACTCACATCCTTGGCCCCCCCACCCCCCCACCCCCGCTCTGCCAGAGGATGACAGGGAGGCCGACCACTCTCCCTCCACACACAGCCCGCCCGCTTTCCCAGCACCTTAGACCCCAGCTGGGAGGCTTCTACTCTTCTCCACGCTTCCCAGTCACCACTGTCCCCAGCCCCAGTGTCCAGAAATCAATGACTCAAATAGTCTTTTCTCTTTCAACCCCCATCACGGCTGGGCTTCTCACCCCAGTGACCACTTTCTGTGGGTGAGGAGGGGAAAGAATCAGGCATGCTTGCCTCTCAGTCTGGAAAGCCATTGAGACAGGGAGCTGACTTCTGTGCCTTCTTCCCCGGTGCCCACCCCCTAGACAGCCAACCAACTTGCCACAGAAGTCCTGGTCCCTGTCTAGTCCCTGTGTAATTCCTCCCTTTGCGGCTGTCCTCAAGCAGGGAATGAGGGCTGACTTAGCTGCTGGGGATAGGCCAGGAAGGGCTGGGTCTCCTGTCCTCTCTACTCCTTCTCCCTCCCTGAGAAAGCAGTTCTGGGACTCCCAGAGCTGTCTCCCAGCCTGCACTAACAAGGCAGCACCTTCTTTGTCCCCCAAACTAAAGGGAGGGATGGGCACCAAGGTCAGCAAGGCAGCCCTCATTGCCCAGCCTGATACTACCCCCACCCCTTCACATAGGCACAGAGCTGGGACCCAATGGCCAGCTTTCAGAGTCTGGCTCCAAGTCAGCCAGGGAAATGCAGCTGTCACCTCCCCTCCCACCCACCTCCTCTTGGACCCAGCCAGTCTGCTCATCCCTCTCCTGCTCTGCCTTCCAGAGCAAGGAGTAGCTGCCGTGACGGGCCCCGGAGGGACACTGGCTGGAGAAGGGGCCAGAGGATCCCACTCAGAGGATTCTGGCCAAATGGGGCAGACAGGGATGGAACAATCTCTCTGTTCCTTCCTGGGACCCATGGGGAAGCAACTGGGACCTCTCCGCTCTTCTCCCCCAGACTCACACTCTCCCAGCTGCACACCCTAAGCCTCTGCTCTTGGGCCCTCCAGCTCGCACTCCTGCCTGGTGGGCAGGGATCAGCGAACCTGGAAACCTTCCTACACTTGTAAGGACAGAAGTGGGCATCAGACTTCTGAGGTCTGAAGATGAGCTCCCCCATGGCCAGCTTAGCCTCTTCTTCCCTCCCCAGAACCCAAGGATGCTGGACCATTTGCTCCAGTGGAGCAAACCCAGGAGGAGCTAAGCATTCGTTCCCTTTCCTTGGAAGCTGAGAAGGGCAGTTTGGAGGGACAAAGGGACGGCAGGCTGGCCCTGCCAGCCCAGCGGGGGAGCTTGGCCACCGGGCAGACCGCCCCCCACCCCCACCACTGAGAGCCCCCACTCCCCTTCCTGGATGGAGCTGGGGAGCTGGGGGTGCAGTTTACGGCAGCGGCTTCCCCGACCAGCCTTTTGGAAAGCTTAACATTTTCAAACCTATTCTTCCACCCCAGTGACAGATTTATCCCGGGAAAATTATGTCTCCTTCTCCAGCTTTGAAGGGAAGTCAGCTACGTCGTTGCAGAAAAAATGCAGTGAGACATACTCGATCCCCCAAACTGGCTTGAGAAGAGGAGAAAGTATTCAGGAAATGTTAAAAAAGGTGAAAGTAAGAAGAGTTTTAATCGCTCTGCCAGACGCGGGGGTCTCTCCAGAGATTCATAGAGAACAATCTTGAACCTCTTTTTTAACATTTACAGACTTGCAACTCCTTTCAAACTCCACATCTGAAAAAAGGCTCGTTCTTTTTCTGTTTTATATCATTCTTCATTTTTCTTCTTAGCTCTTAAAATGCCTCACCTTTTTATTACATTTTAATAGAGTCTTCCCCTCTCCTTTCATGCTTGTTTAACTTGGTCATTATTTAAAGGTTTTTAAACTCACAATAATCACTCTCTAAAAACAACACCAGCCGCCCAGAGGGCTTGCTTTTCTCTTGGTACATCCAGGACTCTGGAAATTGGCCTCATTTCAAGGCAGGAATATTGAATGTTTTAGAAATCAATCAGCCCTCAGCCTCTCTGCCCCGCGGTAGCTCCCCGGACTCGCTGCCCCATGGGGAGTCAGGAGCCCGGCTCTGACCACTACCTGGTCAGGTCAGTGGAGTGAAGAGGGCCCCTTCCCAAGCCTAGTGCCTATGTGCAATTGGCCCTTCTGCTCAAAATATCTAAAGTTTCACGGCACCCCCTGTCCAAGCTGGAAGGGCTGGGGGGGATTTTTCTCCCTTCTCTTTCCCAACTCTCCTTTTGTGGACCCTGGCGACATATCCTCTTTCCAGAGCTTCCCTTAAACCTGGGGCCCCTCCCGCAGAATCCTCTGTCTCCACCTGCAGCTGGAGAGGGGTGTGTGAATGGGGGAGGTGGAAAGGGAGACTCCTGGACTCATTCATCTGCTGGGCAGAGAAGGGGCACCTGTGGGCCAAGTACTCCCCAAGGTCCCTTCCCTAGCCCTCTTTTCTCCAGCTGACCCCCAAGATGCTTTTTTGCCTTAACTCCTTCCCTTCTGAGCTGGGGAGCCTGGGGAGGCCTCTGGCCAGCACAGATGGGGTTGGCAGGTCCGGTCACAACAGTCCAGCCAGGGGGCAGGAGGGCATGTTCTACAAGCTACCTTCACCCTGCCGGATGCAGCTCGCCTTACCGAAGGGGTCCCCGTCTTCTGCCATGGCGTTGATGCGCTTGTTGGCCAGGACCTGCACGTGCTTCCCGCTGGTGCGGCTGTAGAGCTGGTAGGTCCGGATGAGGCGGCGGCTGAGCTGATCCGTCACCAGGCTCTGCTCCCTCACATGCTGTGTAAAATTAGGTGAGGACTGAACAGTTACCTTTAGGAAATTGAAAAATACACAACACGCCATTATAATGCTACTCCGCCCAGGGGCCCGAGTGGCCCCCATGGCCCTGCACGGGCCTCCACTGCCCCAGGCAGCCGGCAGGGGCTGGCGGGGGAGGGTTGTCCCCCCAGCTCAGGCCCCAACACCCAACCCAGGAAAGTCGGGCAGACCCAGCCTAGCAAGGATGAGGCCGGAACGACCTGGACCTACCTGTTGGGAAGCACCCTGGGACTCCCGGCCAGCTCGTGTCAGGGAAGCAAGCTCCCTGGCCAGCGCCTCCGCCCCCCGCACCCCCCGCACGCCTTCGTAGAAAAGCAGGGCGCTTGTAAGTAGGGAGGCAGCGCTGCCCGACCCCTGACATTTATAAAGACAAATTTACGGAGCAAATGTTGAGAGCGCAGAGAGCCTAGGCACCTGATCTTTCGGCCAGACCCGCCAGAAGTCTCCCCAGAGAGCCGCGGAGAGAGTCCCTGCGGAGGTCCCCGGGACTTCTGACAACGAATACTCCCTGGCCCCAGCTCCCCCCCTTCCTCGGCAGCCAGGTGTGGATGCCCCTAGAGTTCCCCATCCACCCCAGCCTAGCTAGGATGCGTGGGAGACAGCGCTGGAGTCCGAAATCTTGGGTTCGAGCCTCGCCGCACACTAGCTGTGTGACCTTAGGCAGGGCGCTCCCTCTCTGTTCCCTGGCTCCCTCCTAGGGCAAGTTTGGGGCTGGATTTCTAAGGTTCCTTCCAGCCCTGCAGCGCTGGCCGCAGGGTCGGTCCTCGGGCCCCCGCGCGACTTCGCCAACCGGCGGCCCCCGCCGGCCCGCCCGGGCCCCGCCACCGCGCAGTGCGCCTTACCTGGGCTTGGAGGCAGAGAACCAGCAAGTGCAACAGTCTGTGGGAGACAAAAGCGGGCGGGAGAGAGAGTGCGCGGGGTGAGCCGAGAGGGCGCAGCGGCGCGGGCCCGGCGGGGACGCGGGGGGCGGCGGCCGTACTCACAGGCAGCTCAGCGCCGAGCGGGGGCTGCCCATGGCGCACGGCCCGGGGAGCACCGAGGACCCCGGCGGGATCACGCCGGCCCGCGGGCGGCCGCGAGGGACGAGCCGAGGGCTGCGGCGGCCGAGGAAGGCTGGAGCGCGGGAGGCGGGCGGCGGTCCCGACGCGGCTCCGCGGGTCCCGTGGAATGTCGAGCTCGCCGCGCCGCGCCGTGCCGAGTGGCTCTGCGCCGCTGCCGGAGCCGGTGGCCGCTGGCTGCTCAGGAGCCGGAGCGGGCGGGAGGGTAACGGGCCGGCAGGGTGGGTGGGTAGGTGGGAAGGGAGGGGGAGGGGTGGGGGCGGGGGGCGCCGCACCGGGCGCGAAGGGGGGAGCGCGGGGCGGGCGGCCGGAGCCCGCAGCCCCCGGCTGGGAGCTGGGGCCCGGACGCAGCCCGGGGCGGGGGCGGGGCGGGCCGGGGCGGGGCGGCCGGCGGGTCTGGGATTGGGGGTCTGGGCTAGGGGAGGGGTCTGGGGACCGCGGGAGGGGCGGGGGGCTGCCGGTGGGGGCGCCTCCCCCCATCCCCGGGCTGACCCCTCGCGCGCTCTAGGGGTCTGGACCCCGCGGGGATGGGGGGGCGCCTCGGGCTGGGGCTTCCTGGACCGCGGGTGCGCCGGGGTCCGAAGGTGCCAGGTCTCCGCGGTGGGGCCGGGTCCGCTCATGCCTCAGGTGAGGCGGCGGGTCTATGAGCCACCTACTGTGTGCTTCGGGCCGCGTGTGTCCCTTGGAAGTGGCCGCTGACTCGGGAGTGAATGGCTGTGCGCTCGGCTCTCGGATTTCTCGGGCAGTGTGTGCGTCTGCGACAGGGACCCGACCCCCCACCCCCACCTTTCTGCCGAGACAGGGTGCCTCCTGTCTCGCCCGTCTCCAAGAAGACCCTGAGAGCGAGAAATGTCCCCTCCCCCACTATCACCATCACCGCTGCCTCCGTCCCACAGATACTAATCTGAAGCTTGAGAGGAACCACGAGCCACCTACGTGGGAGAAACTACAGGCCCCTGGCAGGACCCATAGTCGCTGCAGCCCTCCCAAAGCAGCAGGCAGAGGGGGCAGAAAGAACTACTGTCAGTTGCTTCTCGTGGAGAAGAGACTTAGATGCAGGCCCCCTAGCCTTTCACTCTCAGAGTCTCATTATTTGTGCGCTGAGGCATTTACACAGTTACTGGACTAGAGGTGGACTGGTGCTTTGTGTCAAGCATGGGGAGGGGGTGCTCCAAAGGAAGTAGTGTCTAAGCCTCTCCCAGCCCCTCATTGCTTCCTCCCAGGGGCTTCTGGAAACCCTGAGCCATAGTGCTTCTTTGGGAGCAGCTTGGGTGAGCAGAGATGCCCGGGGACTGACTCTTCTGAGGAGCAGGTGGAGCCCCTGATGCCCTACCCAGCTGCTGTGTCCGCCCATGACCTCCCCTGTCCCACTGGCACCCCATGTCCTTGGGGGTATGGACTGGAGGGGTTGGGGAGGTTCTGGGAAGCCATTATGCCAGGGGCAGTAGACAGGTCCTTGTCCAGCAGTACAATCAAGTTCTGCCTAGCTCCCCCTTCTCTGTGCCCCACCTGTCCCCATGCCCCACCTTTTCCCACTCTCAGCCGTAGTGCTAACACTGAGGGGTGCATAGATGGGAAAACAGAGTCAGAGGACTTGTCTCAAGACCTCATCCCTCCTCAAAGAAGGAGACTCCCTGAGCCTACCTGTTCCCCCCTCCAGGAGTCTGTTCACTCTTCTGGCTCTTGCACACACAGCCCTCCAGGCAAGGACCATGTCTTTTAGATCGGAAGTTGCAGCTCATGGCACCAAGCTGGGCAGGGTTGTTCTGCAGTTGGCACTTGATGAATGAATAACGAACAAAGAGCATTTAGACCTCAGCCCATGAGTGGCTTCCCCAGGAAGACTTGCCTTCCAATAATAATCATAAGCACTACTATTTATTGAGTACTTGTATTTGCTAAAGGCTGGACTTGAACTGTCTCCTTTCAACTCCACTAAGATGTGAGCCCATTAGAAAGGAGACAGATGAGGTGGGCTCCAGTGCCCACAGCCCAAACCAGCCCTTTTCCTTACTGTCCTCTGTCTTAGAAGCCTGCAGGGTCTCTACCTCCGTAGCTGTACTGCTTCAAACAGGCAGAATGCTCACCATCTTAAACACAAGCCCTGCATGTAGTAGGCCCCCGAAAATGTTTATTTGTGTGCATGAGTGAATGAGTGAGTGGAGAGATGGAGAACAGAGGGTGGGAAGGACCTTCTCCCCACCAGAGACTCAATCCTCTGAAAACTGTCTGATGAGAACAGCATGGGGCAGGACCCAGGCTGGAGTCAGGTTAGTCTTAGTGTGCATAGTCTTGGAGCCACAACTAGAGTCACTCTGGGCACCAGCCCTTCCCTGGAGTGGGGATGGAGGCCAGAGAGCATCTGACTCAGGGTCCAACCCTGGTTCTGGAGCTCCAAGAAGGTTCTGAAGTCCCTGTGCTGAACCTCAATATTCTTAACCCACTCTGTGCTCTTCCCCAGAAGAGATGGGCATCCTGGGACCTAAAAGTGTGGAGGTCAAGGTTTTAGTACTACACTTTAACCTCTATCAAGGGGCCTTTCTATAGGACAGAATTCCTTTACATTTGGAGAACTTCCCCTGAAATGAATCCTCATCAGTTTGGGAGATTCTTCTCATCTCCCCAGAAGGCTATGTTTTGGGATGGGGGTTTGGAGGGGGCAGGGGAGAAGATGGGGACACCCTCACATTGGGCGCCAGGTAGTGCCCTGGCCCGCCCAGTGAGTGACAGATGCAAATATTCCGTCGGGGCCCCAGCAGGCCACCCTCTCCCTCCCTCCCTCCCTTGCTCGCTTCCCGGCCAGCTCGCTCCTTCCTTTATCTTATCAAAGCCCCGTAATTACAATTGCTATTTTGTTTCCTCGAATCTGCAATCAGAGCTCCCCGGCCTGATGAGGGAGCGCCTGTCAACCTGATCGCTGAGTGACAGTCCGGCCACCTTTCCCGGCTGCCCCCACAGTCCGCAAACAAACATACACACACACACACACACACACACACCCTCACCTCCTGCAAACACAAACACACACTCCTCGCCAACACAAACAGCCCCTCTCCGCAAACACACCCTCGCGGGGACCCAAACACACACCTTCATCCCTCGCCCCCGGCCCACCTCGGGCCCCTCAAATCCACACCAGCCTGCCCGGGGCCGCCGCCGGGACTGCCGCTAGCTCCTCTGCGAGCCTCTTGCGCCCGGCGTTCAAAGCGCCGAGGACTCTCCACCGACTGTTCAAATGCAAATCACAGAGACTGCGTTAAGCACTTCGGGCCCCCGCCTGGGAGTCGTCTCCCCTCGCCCCCCAAATACAGGCCTGCCGATCCTCCAGCGTTCTGCAAACCCCGGCGTGCGCCTTCATCCCTCAGTGCTCAGGGCCAAAGTGAATTGGCAGTGCTCCTACTGTGCGCTGACCCGACAGAAGCGGCAGCGAGGAGAGGCGGGGCGGAGAGGGAGAAAAAACTGTTCCCCGCTCTGTCTGCCCCACGCCCCTTTGGGGCGGGAAAGTCCTGGAAGAAGAGGAAAATGTGGATTGGGCCCCCACTGCGGGCAGGAGCGCGCTCGGGGCTTGCCTGGGTCGCGGGGAGAACCACCCAGGAAACAGGGCTTACAAGGAGCGCTCAGCGGCTTCGCAGGGGGTAAATATCCGAGCTGGGCCACGCACAGGTGTTAGATGGCTGGGTTGGGGAGGCTTCCCCCAGAGATGACTTTTCGCTGCACTCAGCCAGTTTCCCGCGCCCCCAACCAAGCACGCGCCGAGGACTCCGGAAGTTATAGGTGAGTGGAAGAAGAGAAGGGCTCTAACAAGAGCTCTTCTAGCAAACTAATGAATCAATCAACCAACCAATCAGAGAACGAATGCAATCAGCCTCCGTGCCTTACTCCTCGCTTTCTGCCTAAACTTTGGCAGCCCAGGCCACTCGCGGGCGAGACCACTCACGTAGGTCTGCGTGGGGAGCCTCACGGCCACTGGCGGTTTCAACCTCGTCCACCAGAGGGCGCCAGCTGCAATTCCCCCTCCCTCGGGACCCCTGCTGCAGGAAGGTGAATGGTCTTGAGCCTGGTTGGCCCACCACGCTGGCTCCCGATGGAAGCACTTCAGGAAAGCCTTCCTGGAGAGGAGAAAGGGGCCTGCGGCCCCGATCACTGCAACACAGAGAGAAATCACCTTCCTTTATCCTCAACTTGAGAGAAAAGGGAGGTTAGAACTCCTCACCACGGGGAGGGGGGAGCCTACTCCAGGGATGTGTGTTGAAGTGGGAATGCCTTTCCATGTTGTGGGACGCTCTCCAAAGTTTACCTTACCTGCCCCAATACCAGCCCCTTCGGGTTACCTAAGGACTCTTCCCACTTGCTCACGCATTTGCCCAGTGGGAGGGAGTGGGCCTGGCCCCACCACCCCACACCCCACCAGGCACTGTGCCCTGTCCATCCTCAGCATGTCTGGCCCCAGGCTGTCTCAGGAGTTAACCTTTTGTTTGTTTGTTTGTTTGTACGTGGGACATTGAAATACGCGCCCCCATCAACACAGCTGCTGAACTGCTGACCCCAGAGCTGGTCACATGCACACTAATGCTCACACTGGGTACTTCCCTTTCTCTTCCTGGCATAGCGGCAGTCAAACCTCAGAACACCTGATTACAGACACCAGAGATCCCCAGACCAGGTGATGTGCTGGGGGTCAGTAACCCTTTAGCCCAGGAGGCTGAATCCCAGGGGCCTCTCTCTGCCCCCATATGCCAGGCCACCCGGATTCTGGTTTCCCTGTCACCCAATCTGGCCAGCCCCCTCCATCTGGCCCCCGGAATCAGGTTTCTAAGGGCCCAGACCCGCTCAAACACAGCCTGAGGACTGGAAGGAGGAGCAAAGACTGGCCTCGGCCCTATCCTTCACAGGCCCTCTCAGGGCCTGAGCCCCTTCGTGGAGCTAGGGATGCACATTCCTCGGACTGCTTAAGTCCCCTTATCTGCCCCCCTGCCCATCAGGCTGAGTGCTGACAGAGGCCCAGGCCCCTTGTTTGGATGCTGATAACCTCCTGGGATGGCCCTCCCCCACCTGTAGGGACTGGGAATGGGGTTGGTGTTAGGAGGTCCTCTTTTAGCAAGGCAGTTGGGACCCAGGCCTGGCCCTGGGGGGAGGTCCTAGGGATAGCAGAATCCCACATTTCCTCACCCTCCCCAGGCCCAGGGCCACCCTCGATGCTGCCACAGTGCCACCTGGTGGTCCCTAGGGGAATGCCACACCAGCAGGTCAACAAGCCACACAAATGAGTTGCAAAAAAACTCCACATCACTTTATTTCAACCTTTATCCAAAAATGTAAAAAGTATTAAAAATGTGTAGTCCTGAGCTTCAGATGCTGATCTCCAATCTCATAGGCAAGTGGGGAGAGAGGGCAAGGATAGAAGTTCAGAGTTCCTCCCAATCCTGGAGAAAAGGGAAGCCCCAGGTAGGGCATAAGATTAGAGAAACACCAGGGCTCTATGAGGGACAGGACCACCCTCTCTTCTAGCACCAGCCCAAGACCCCACCCATCCACCCTCTTCAATGGAGAAGACACATTTAAATTTCTTAAAACTTGTACAGGAACATGGTGCATGGCACATGTGGCAGGCAGCTAGCCAACCTGAGGAGAGCAAACAAGGGGTCAGCATCTAGGCCTTCACCTGCTTGTCCTACCCCAGCCCAGACCTTGCTAGACACCCTTCCCCCAACTCACCAAGAAGGCTAAGGCCTACCCCCCTGCTTCTTGGCAGGCAGGATGGGGCACAATTCAGCTTCTTCCTCCTCACTACCTTCTTCTTCACTCTCTTCTTCCTCAGAAACATCATTGCTTATAGTAACTGGTGGAAACATAAGCAGTAAAGGAAGAGGAGGTTAAAGCCAGACCCCCTTCCACCACATGTCATTTATTCATGCCCTGTGGTGCTAGGCTTGCAGGGACCCTGACCTCTCAGAGCTTATGATCTAGGTGGGAAGAACCTCAGATACTAAGATGACAGAGAGCCAAAGGAGACCACATTTAACGGAGGTGGAGAAGTTGGGACAGGTTTCATGCAGGAGGTAGGCTTGAGTGGGACAGAAAATGAAGCGTAGAGCCTGTATGAGAGCTGCACTAGGTGATAAGGCTGGGATGGGGCAGGAGTGTGGAGCGGTGGGGGAGACCTGATGGAGAATCCACCAAAGGCAAAGTAGAGGACTCTCACCAATCTGGTGCCTCCCAGTGATCCGCACAGGGCCAGAACCTGACTTCAAGCGGAAGGTTACAGGTGGCTGGAGCTGGAAGTCGTCCAAACTGAGCTGGAAGGAAGACAAGGATGAAGGCCTGGCCTGCTCCATCTTGTGATGAGTCAGTTCTTCAGTCCTCAATTCCTCACCCCCACCCCCACCCCATCCCCCACCTTCACCACCCGGCCTGGCAGAGGAACTCACCATTGGTTGGCAGGACAACTTGAGGTTGGCCACAGGGACTGCAATCTCTTGGTGGTCATGATTCCTGGCCACAACTTCTACCACATTACACTCATCTTTGGCCCCCTCTGTGAGGCAGAGCTGGGAAGAGTACACAGGGCCTCTGGGTCTCCCCAATTATTGACACCACAAGTGGAGACATCTACCCTAGAACTTGCCCCGCTCCAGTGGTCCCCGGATCACCTAACCAGGGAAGCGCCCATGTGGGGGTCAGGCAGAGGAAGTGACTGCCAGCGATTCACCACCCTTCCCCGCCCCTCACCATGGTCAAAGCCAGCACATGCTCCGCATCGTCCTCTTCCTCTACCTTGAAGGTGAAAGAGCGGGTGTTGCCGGAGAGCTCACAGCCTGGAAGAGGTAACAGTCTGAGTGTGTCTGAGTGTGCCTTGGGGGGGGGGGGGAGGAGTTCCACCAAACCGCTGTCACGTGTAGCCACGGTCAGACCGGCCATTTACGCGCCTACTTCTCAAGAAGACCCGAGGCCCGAGGCCCCGGGCCCCGCCCTGCACATTTGGAGCAGGGGGTCGCACCGCCCCCTTCCGCTGGCGCTGCCGTGTGCTGGGCCCCCTTCGCCCCCACCCACGTCGTGTATCTATTTGCATTCCTGTTCAGCCC
Organism: Potos flavus; assembly: GCA_028534135.1. NCBI lineage: Eukaryota > Metazoa > Chordata > Mammalia > Carnivora > Procyonidae > Potos > Potos flavus. The sequence continues at coordinate 23,666,484 of CM052894.1, read as the reverse complement.
TGCCCCTGACCGTCCCAGGACCACCTTCATCCCCTCCTTTCTTCAATACCGAAGAAAAAACTGTCCATAGTGACCGGAGCCGGGACCCGCAGACCCCCGATCCCCCCTGCCCGGACTCGGCTCTCCTGACTCAGGAACGCTAAAGCGGCGGCGGCGCCGGCGGCCATGCTGAAAGGGCCGTCTGAGAACTCCGCCCCCGACACGTACAAAGCGGGGGACTCGCCGCTGGTTCCGGCCCCGCCTATTAAAGGAGTCGCTGGCGTTTGAGAGAGGAGGGACCCAGGCGCAACCTGTCCAGGGGAGCCCGCCTTGGCTCTGGTCAAACCGTTGTGTTGGGACTGCAGGGAGGCACATCACAGAAGCATGGATTTTTATTTATTTATTTTTAAGTTAATACCCTTGCTTATTTCCGTGACCACGGCTTTCGAGGGTGGCTCCTGCCTCCATTTTCTTTAGCTCCTCTCACCCTCTATTGTCGCCACTCCCCCAATCCAGGATAAGCTTTCGTTAAGGGAGAATAGATATAAAAGTGGGAACCTTTTCCAACTCTCCTTGTTAATACGAATTTCAGGGCAGGGCTTTTTTTTTTTTTTTTTAAGATTTTTTAAAAATTTATTTGACAGAGTTAGAGACAGGGAACACAAGCAGGGGGAGTGGGAGGGAGGTTTCCCGCTGAGCGGGGAGCCGGATGGGGGTTCCATCCCAGTGACCTGAGCCGAAAACAGACGCTTGAGGACTGAGCCACCCAGGCGCCCCAGGGCAGCGCTTTTCTTATAAAAGCAAAGGAATTGCGCTATTTGCCTTTGCTCCAAGAGAGCTGAGGATCCTGAAAGGCTTTTCAGCCAGGGGTATTTTCTATTAGAAGCATGGAACCACTCGGTCCTCTTCCTAGTACGCTTTCTCTTCTAACGACCTTAAGTTTACTATCCAGAAGGCGTATCTTTATCGAGCTTCAGATGCTGCTTGGATGCAGGCACTTGCTAGCAAAGCATGTCATTTCGGATTTGGGGATGCTCATCCTTGCAGACGTTTTGGAGTTTATTAATTCCGAATCAACCCAAAACATATCTTACACTCCTCAGTCACATAGTTTCGACAGGACAACTCTCCACCCACCCACCCCCCATCATTCACCTTTTGACCAAAGAATCTGATAAACTGTGAAACTTGTGTTTATCCCACAAGATGGAGGGAACTCATTCAAACTAGCTGCCTTAACTAACGCCCAGGCTAACTTGTGGAAGAGTGGTTTGGCCAAGAACTAGTCTTTTATCTTTTATCTTGCCTTGAAGAAAATCGGGAAGGAAGTCTTTTCACTTAAGATGGGAATAGGAAGGTGCAGCCCCTAACTTGAAACAGCTATGGAGAATACTTCCTTGTAGGCGAGGCAGGAGAGGCAGGAGAAAAGGTACCAGGCAGAAACAAGAAGTAGGTTTACACAGTACACCACCACACACATTCACTTCAAGTTTTATTTTGCCTCTTGCATGGTCTTCAGATAGTTTTACAGTTCGTTTTCTACAAGAACTGAGCTGTGATCTAAACAATCAACGAAATGTCATTTCAACCCTAATAAATATTCATAACCACAGAAGAGAGCATAGCACTTTACCATCCTAGAGTGATGAAGGTACAGGCCTGGACATCTGTTTCATAGTCAGAATCTATGACCAGAAGACCAGCCAAATGATCATTATAAGCCAAGATAAAATCACAAGCAAACTTGCTAAAAATCCTGATTCCATAGATTGACCCTGAAATCCTCCAGATAAATGCTAGAATTGTCTACTAGTGTACAAAATGTACTTAAAGAGACAACCAAGTGGCACTAAGCTGTTTTAAACAGTATCTTGTAGAGATCTTCCCTTCCCCTTAACCCTTTAAAATGCAAACTTGGTTCCAGCTTTCCAACATCATACCCTTCTATCAATTTAAGGTTTCTACCCTGAAAATGAAGGTCTCCTCCTTCCCCTCCCTTCATCTTACCATTCAGTGCACACTCACAGGCCCTAGTTGGAAGTCACTAGATACCACTAGGAAAAATGCTTTAAGATTCAAAGCCCACACTGATGAACTTCATGAAGGAAAATGTTTCACGTTTCCTTCTCTTTACCCCTCCCACCTCAGCTCAAAGTAAAACAGCTGATAAAACTACAGGGAAGCAAGATAACAAAATACTGTTCTGAATCCATGGAAAAGTCAGCCAGTCATGATGAAAAAATGAATCCTGCAGAGATTACCTGCTAGCCTCACGCTCAGAACCCCTAAAAACACCAAATCTAAATTAAAAAACATGGAGCTTTCAGAATCTATGGTTAAAGGAAAGAGAAAAAAAAAGGGTAACCGCTAAATCACTGGTTAAAGTGTGCTCATTTGTTTCTTTTAAAAATTAGATAAAAACATGCAAGAATTAAAGACTCTGATTTAATAAAACCAGTTGTAACAGGTCTTGAAATAAAAGGACAACTGATCTCAGGGCAAATGGGACCAATCAGTCCCTGAACCCTACTTGGCAGATGTCAAAACTAACATTTCACATGCTGACCTGCATCGAGGTTAATTTCCAGAAGTGACTGCACTTTGCAACAGATTGAGTCCCATGAAGTTAGGCTCGTACCCAAAGTGGTCATGGCCTAGCCCTAGGTGGGAGGCACTTCAAAAATAATACAACTTCTAAAAAAAAAAAAAAAAACCCAAAGCACAAACAAAACAAAGGGAAAAGTAAAGAAAATCCATCTTCCACTGATTTACATTATTCAAAGTGCCATCCTGAACCACACCTTTTCATTTTCAAAAGGAAAAAAATTACAAAACAGTTAACACAAATGATAGTCAGGTTACAGCTAGTTTATATACAAAAATTTACAAGTTTGCCATTTTTAAGCTTTTGCCACAAACTGCACATTTGTCCCTACAAAAGCACAACTTGCCTGAACCAATGGTCATTACAAGAGACAATTGGCCATGGCTTTACAAAGAGCAGAAAAACCGCCCCAAATTAAAATCATTTATTCAGCTTAAAACTATGCCACAATCATCCCACTTGGAATCTCTACCCTGAAGCCTCTGAAACCTATGAAATCGTTCTCATTTCTGCCATGTCCCCAAAGAATGAAGGACATTTCATTCAATAAGCCAAAGAGGATGACAAATGATTTTGATTACTATTAGATGAGAAATGCAACCACACTGGATGCAGAACAGAGTGCTGACTACATTTATTGAAGACCCCCTCCCTATAAGCCCATGTAAGAGGTCTTGGCACCTAACACAAGACCCAAAAAAGGAGGCCCACATCTGTTTCAAACAGGATTTGCATCAATACTATCTTCCAACCAGTGAGTAATCTCAAAGTGTGATGGGTGAGTTTTACACAGTCTTCGTTTCCAATCCCAATTGGCTGATCTGTTGCCATTCCAGACGCTGAACTGTATGAAGACCCCAACCACCACCCACCACGTGAAGTTAAGAGACTTTCGGACAGTTCAAAGTGCCAACAAATGTCACAGGCTTCGACCAAGTATAACCACATCCTTTGGAAATCCTTCCATTTTTGCAATTTCAAAACAGCCTAACTTGCTGTAAAATTCCAGAATTCTTTTATCATCTGGTCTCACTTCACAGAAAGCCCCCCGGGAGCCTAGAAATAAAACAAATATTCAAAATGTAAATGTCAATTAGAATCATGGATAGGAATTGTGATGAATCTTTAATATACTTCAAATAGAAGTCTAGAACAGGATCTTGTCCGTAACAGCCACTAAATTTCACACAATTTTTAAAATTTATATTAATATTCAATGAATATTAATACTTATCAATACCAAATATTGCAGTGGCACTATCTTAAGTGATGGATATGTTAAACTAGCTTGAATGTGATTACTCATGATGTATTTCAAATCATCAAATTGTACACCTTAAATATATACAATTCTTAATTGTCAAAAATACCTCAATGTAAAAAAATTCAACTGTCAATGAAATTCTTCCCCAGAAAAAAAATGTTCTGAGGAAATGGCTATAAGAAACCTCAAATTAAAATAAATGGAGCAAGGCAAAGAATACCTCTGTTTAATGTTTTTAATATAAAGTACCTCTGAAGGGCCTACAGGGCAAAGGCCATTCCAGCCTACGTAACAAGCCAATATAACCAGAATATGTTGTATATTCTAAGACCTACCTCATAGACCTGCGTAATTCCGTTCCAAGAACACTGAGAATTATGCTATCTTCAGGCAGAGTTGTTTAAATTATTCCATAAAGGGGACACCACTGACTTAAATAATACAAAGATGCAAACAAGTGCATTCCCATGTTATCAACAACCCTATAAGGATTTGTCTCAAACAAGCTGCCCATTTTTGTACTGCAGAAGAACTAAAAATAGTTTTTTACACTTAAAGGTTGTGTGTAAAAAAAAAAAAGTATGTAGGGACACCTGGCTGGCTCGCTAGGTAGAGCATGTGACTTGATCTTGGGGTCATGACTTCAAGCCCCACGCTGGGCAGAGAGTGTACTTTAAAACAAACAAAGTCTAGAATATTTATTATCTAGCCCTTTACAGAAAAGTTTTCATACCACTAGTATAAATAAGTATATCCAAAGCTTGAAAATGGCAAACAAACTCAAAAAAATTGGCAACTCTGCATTCCTAAAATGAAGTTTCTCCCTAAGGTTCATTTAATTTTCAATTATCATAGTGAGTTTCCTGGCAAAATAAAGTTAACCTCATGTGTTCACTTCTCATTTCAATGGAGCTCAAAATGAGCATTTGTAGTGTAAAAGAGCAGCATTTTCCAACTATTAATACACATGCAATGCTTACACCACTAGTAATTCAGAAGCCAAACCATAAATGATGGGGAAGGGAATGTAAATTCACTGTAATTTACTTCTTTTTACCCTGCCCCCACTTAGCCCAAACACCAGCAACTACACGAATATGTACTCACCGTTAGCCTTCAGTGAAGACAGGAGGCAAGCCATCATGCTTTTGGCTACACTTGGGTCAGTTACTTTTTTGTGAATATCCATCTTTATCAGAGAAGGGAAGTTGGCAAGGAAAGTTTCTGGCAACACTTCCTGCTCTTCATGGAAACTCAACATTATTTTCTATAAAAATTTGAAAGAATCTCTTTTAACTTTTAGCAGCTACTCATTAATATATCTATATCCCAGCTACAGAACCCAGAAATAGGAAAAGGAGAGCAACATTCAATAACTCTTCCAGTCATTATGTAATTATCACATGAAGAATTAACTAGCTTATAATTCTAGCATTTTCGCTCTTAAAAGTTTGTCTAAAGGTAATGTGGTATCCTGGATTGGATCCTGGAACAAAAAAAGGACATTAGTGGAAAAACAGGTGAAGAAAATGTGGAGTTTATAGTAATGCACTAAAGTTGGTTTCTTAAGACTTGGACAAATGTAGAAAATGGGTGAGGGATATACAGGAACTCTGTATTATCTTTGCTAAATCTAAAAATATTTAAAATTTAAACAAAATTTAAGTTTGTATTGCTTACACAAAATGTGCATTTAAAAAATGATGCAGCAGACACCCTGGTCATTCTTTTTAAGTTCCTATGCTGCAAACTATAATTATCAGATATGAAACAGTAAAACATCAACAGCTCACTCATCAGCATGCTGTAGTTATAATATCTATGTAATCCTGAGTAAGTGAGGCCGCTCCACACCACCCTCTTATTACACAGCCATCTGGCCAGGGGCAGAGGTAAGAAGTAGTAATAAAATGTAAGAGAACATAAGTATATTTGTATGGGGAAGAGAAGTAAAGAATTTCAGAAAAGGGGAAGAGGAACAACATGGAAGAAAAAAGATAAATGTCACAAATAAAAGGGTCCAAATATATATCTAAAAGTATTTATTGAGCATAAACATTATCAAAAAGGAACTACTTTTAAATATACATATGCTGATGTATAAACCAAAATAACCAGAGAGGAAACTGCAAAGGAAAAGAAAAATTCAGGGGCACCTGGGTGGCTCAGTGGGTTAAAGCCTCTGCCTTCGGCTCAGGTCATGATCTCAGGGTCCTGGGATCGAGCCCCGCATCAGGCTCTCTGCT
>CM052894.1:23591348-23659890 GCA_028534135.1 Potos flavus | reverse complement strand
TTTTTTTTTTTTATTACAATGAGAAATGCATTACCAAGAAGGCAAGTGAGCCTCCTGACAACCAAGCAAATGAGGGATTTTAATTACCTACTTGCCCTGAATCCCCAAAGAAGGGACCATTTAAGTTTGGTGCTTCAAAACAGGGAGGAAAAAGCCATGCTTAAGGGGGTGCCTGGGTGGCTCAACTGGTTAAGCATCTGACTCTTGATTTCGGCTCAGGTCAAGATCTCCTGAGTCATCGTGGGATCCAGCCCTGTGTCAGGCTCTGCTCTTGGAAGAGGGTACGCTTGTCCCTCTCCCTCTGCTCCTCCCCCCTACCCCCACCTGCATGTGCTCCCTCTCTCAAATAAATTATAAATCTCTTTAAAAAAGCTGATATGTTAAAAAAAAAGTATCATACTTAAGAATAAGCAGCAAGAATTCTTTTTTGTAGGAAATTTAGAAAGCACTGAGATTTAAAGATATATCTGCTTACTTTATTTAAGAAAAATTACTGTAGTATAATTCTAAACCTATTATTACCTCAGCCTCAGAGAGTTCTTTGTCACCATTTGGCTTGGTATACTTCTCCTGCATAAAGGGAATCCAGGAAATTTTACATTTTTTAATGAAGGGGGTCACATCTACAGTACCCAAGGCATAACCACATATGCCATCTTCATCTTCTAGGACAAAACAGTAATCCAGGCTGAGGGAAAGCAGCCCTCCTACTAACCTGCTCAGACGAAAAGAAGGCAGAATGAGTTTATAACACAAAACTTTAGACTTCAGTGATGTAGGTCTAATGTACTTGAATGGCAACCTATGGAAACCACATCTGGTGTTAAGAAGAAACTGAAAATGCATATTAATATTGAAATTTTATTAAAGCTAAAGTGGAATTTCTAGAAAACTTTATTTCTAATCATCACCTCCCCTCAACTTGATTAACCTATGAAATGCTATTCCCAAATCCAACAAATCCAAATACTTCATCACATACTTGTCTCCAATAAGGTCAGGCTGACTTTGAAAAGGTAAACCCACTCCATCGTCATACATTTCTCTGCAAATCTTGTACACGGAAGCCTGAAAATATAATCTAGTTAAACAATGCATCAAGAAAAACAGCAACAGAATTTAACAATATCACTCATAAATTAGACTAGACTTCTAAGACAGGGCATAGCAAAATGCCTGGCCTGTCATAAATATCACCTCTGCTTTGTTAAATAAAAATTTATTTACAGAATTGTATTTGTAATATCAGTAGAAAACAGTATGGTTATAATAAACAGAGAATTGCTTCACAGGGGATAGTTTTAGGTAGTTAAGCAGTGGATTCAAAATGCAGCAAATAATGCTGTTGAGTCTCTCCGTTTTGTATTGTCCAAAATGTTTTAAACATGTTACTGTCTTTAAACAGACTTGCTGTTTCCTATAAGCTGATTATCAACAGCCTACTGATATTTCACAACTGAAAATTACAGAATACTAATAGAGAAAATCAGCCAAGGACAACATATCTTTTGGACACACTGATTATTAATTCCAATCTAAATACAATTTAGCTGATTTTCATAAAGGAGGACTTAAAGGCCTTAGCTCGAGACGTTATGAGTTTACGTTCCTTATCAGGTTCTTCCTTAAATATCACCCCTCGTGTGTTCAATGTTTGTTAACTTTTCCACCTGAAGTACCTATTTGAAGACAGAGGAATATTTTCTCAGGTCATGAATGTGGAGTCCTTGCATCAACCCTCATTGGGTTCCCTGCTCAGCACAGAGTCTGCTTCTCCCTCTGACACTCCCCCCCACCATGCTCTCTCTGTCAAATAAATAAAATATTTTTTAAAATTTTAAAATAAATAAAAATATGAAACGCTTCATAATTCACAGGTCATCCTTGCACAGGGGTCATGCTAATCTTTCCTGTATCATTCCAATTTTACCATTACGTGTTGCAAAGAGAGCACCAGAACGGATTCTTTTAAACAGGCGGTTCAAAGGCAAGTAGTTAGCACCATTACCATATACCCAAGTGGATAGGCAGACAATTACCTCATCTTTAGGAAAATATGGTCTGATAGTATAAACTTTGGAGGTAGGAGTCAGTGGGGGTGGTTGGAAAAAGAGATCATTTGCCCCATCAATTGGCAGCAAACGCTGTGGGAAGAAACAAAAAGGAGATGGATTAGTGTTGGGAAGATATCCATTTCTTTAAATGGGTGTGCACTGCAGATTACCAACTTAACATTAACTGGCTACTGCAGGCAGACCTAAAGAAGAGGGGTGTACTATGCTTTACTAAAATAAACACCTCTTTGCTGGGGGAAGGGGGTGCTTCTGAATAGAAATTACCCAAACTGAGTTACATAGCTTTAGTGGCATATTAATGGAGATTTAAATTTACAGTAAAAAAAAAAATCTATTCCAGTATCACAAATCTATCTTTTTTAAACCAATCTTATATAGACCATCTCTGTACTACAAGATGGCAGAACAGAATGTCAGGAGGAGAGGTTTGGTCTGAAGAGGGTTATCTGTCCAGGAGACGCTTTATCCCCAAAGCAATGCGCTTCAGTTTGCTGCGCGCAGCAGAGCACCTGTTGGGGGGAGAAAAGTAGAGCACCTGAAAAGTCCATGAACAAATTCCAACATCAAAAAAGCTTATTTTGTTCGTATTTTCATTAACAGATTGTTCTTTAGAGTACAAGTTTTATTTACAAAATAATTGGGAAAGTATTCAAAAGTCCTTTCACCATTCACTTGCATAATTATTCTTCCTTTTTGCTCATGGAGTTTCCGCTGGCAGACAAGCATGCGCGCATTGTGCATTGCGGGCGCAGATTAAAATGGTGTGCGACCTGCAAAGAAACAATGTGAAGTGTATACCTAGAGCCGCTGCGCTTCGCAGGCGCGGGGGGAATTGGCAGCATCTCCTTCAGAAATTACTGTGAAAGAGGAGGAAAATTTGATTTAAAATCCAGCTATGTAACTAAATTGAATTTGGGACTAGAAAGCCTTCGGCAGACCAATCCTTCCAGCCATCTGATGCGCAACATAAGGTTTCTCATAAAACAAAGAAAATGTCAATTCAGTTGTGAATTCATATTGATACCTGGAACTCTCCTGCTAGACCACCTCTAAAGGCCCAGGGTTCTTGGTCTCCAATTAAGAACTGTGCTGAAGAATGACTACGACACCCTGTTGAGATCAGATCCAAGCGGAGAACGTTACGAGAAAGGGGATTTCCTGGGGTCTCAAACGTCCAACACACTAACAAACACTTTGTGGAAATAGCTCTCTAACAATAATAATCCAGGGTTTCAGGACAAGGCTGTGATAATAATTTTTTTTTAATTTGTAACAGAATTTCAATACCACTGTTTCTTCCTTTGATTAATGAATCATCACTGTGAAGAGTTCTACTCTTTAATTATTGGAAGGAAAGTCAGTCTCAAGTTTGTCTGGGTCAAGTTTATATATTCCCTAGATACAGCTGTAAAAAAAAAAATCAAGCCAGCTGCTTGCTCTGTAGTGAAATTACAGTAATCATGAAGTGAAATGAATGAGATAGATAAGAAGACATTTTATTATCACAGCCCATGAAGGAATTAAACCTGTCTGAAGTCACATTTTACATTATGAGGAAGGGTACAGGAAGGGAAAAAGGGGGAGGGAGGGGATTAATCTTGTCAGAAAACTTAGGTCAGCAGACTAAACAAAATTCAGTAAGGTGACAACAAAACACAATGAAAACTATTTTTTCTAATAAGGACAATCCAATTCAGACTTGGCTAATAATAATAGCAGTCAGACAAATTCTAAGAACTAAGGAGAGCCAACTGATGCTCCTAATTTATCCAGAGCTAAGACATACTTTTCTTAAAAGTATGACAGTATCTGGCTCTTCTGATTGACCATTATAATCTTTGCAGCATGCTGAACACATGCACAGAGTGGCAGGGTTTGAGGTCCAGAAGTCAGCACTAAGGTCACCACTTAACCAACTTCAGAGGCAATAAAGGAAACTAACAACGAGAAATAATGGAAAGCAATTACTTGGAGGCCAAATCAAAATCACCTGCCTAGTCTTCTGACAAGATAAAGCAGCGCAATATAGTTCTTTTCCATTTGAAGACAGCATTCTACCTCCTGTTCAAGTTAACAGTCTCATCAGTACAAGATATAATGTGCTAGTCAGACAGTCCCAAAGCAAACCAATTTTTTTGTTCACAATTCAGGCCCATTAAGAGATTATATCCAGGTTGTCATTTTTTAGGGGTAGGGGTGCTTTAAGAAAACGTATTTAATATATAAATTTGTAAAGTAAATATGAAATAGGGTCAAAATTTAAGTTAAGAGAACATGCCCCATTCCATAGCTCAGTGTAAATTTACACTGCAGGAAAAAACTATACTCTCAAAACTTTTAAGATCAGCCAATTTCTCCTACCCCCCACTTTGAGACTACAACATAACTAGCACTTCCAACTATTACAATAAAAAGCTGCATGTACGAAGAGCTGTGTAAATGAAAACATGGTTAATGCCTCAGTCGCTGCGCAAACGTGACTTCAGTTCATGTCTACTGCCCTTAAATCTGAGCTACCTCACAGATAGAACCTTTCAATTTAAACTAATTAATCATGACGCGCTGTGAACATCTGCCGCTGTCCATCCAATAGTAGTAGACACTTGTGCTGAGGACTCTCCCATCTGTACACAATGGGGAAGAAGATAATAGAAGTCGTTAGTAATCAAAAGTACTGCATAGCCACATTCTTTAAAGGACTGAATGCCAGCTGGACTGGAGAGAAGAGGAAAATGAAGGGTTCTAATCAGCTTCTCCCTAAAATTACTATAGATTCATGAAAATATTCTTGTTGTGAGCTTTTTATAAAGCTATGTGGATGGCAAGACAATTATTTAAAACTTCTAAGATGCTCTGACTTTGATTATACAATAGCTGTCTACACGATTTGGGAAAGCTGCCCTCATATTTGCACAGTACACAAATAAAACCTGAGAGGAAACAGAAACAATAGTGTATGTAATAAAAAATTTATTTTTTAATAATTCCTGAATTAAAAAACTCAGTAACAAATGTTTTAAATGATACTTTCCCAAGCTCAAGAATCCAGATTTCAGACTGGAAACTTAGGATTTAAATCCCTGTAAGAGATTTAATTTTAACTCCCTCGCCAGAAGCCTGGAAGGCAAATGTTGTCATCCAATAACCAATATTGAGGTTTTTCCTGAGCGTAGACACAGATATCACAGAAAAGAGGTGTCTTGGAGCCTTTAACAAGAGTTAAAAATTCTCCATCTGTTGTGCTAAATATACAGAAACCCTAAGTTCTATATTTTCAAACTAACAGAGACACTACTTTTAACTGCTAATTAGTTGTGTCAAAGGAAAGCTATTATTCTTTTTTTAATATTTAAGAAAAAGTCCAAAAGTATAGGGGGCGCCTGGGTGGCTTAGTTGTTAAGTGTCTGCCTTTGGCTCAGGTCGTGATCCTAGGGTCCTGGGATCGTGCCCTGCATCGGGCTCCCTGCTCAGCAGGAAGCCTGCTTCTCCCTCTCCCACTCCCCCTGCTTGTGTTCCCTCTTCCGCTGTCTATCAAATAAAAAAAATAAAATCTCCAAAAAAAGAAGAGTCCAAAAGTATATAGGCAGAAAGTGAGAAATCTCACTGCTACTACTCCTTAGTTAATCTAAGCTCACAGTGTTCACACTCATTTGTTTCACAACCAAGACCAAGTAACCCATCACAGTATTTGTGACTACTATGAAAACTATGACATGTCAGTTAGCCTTGCTGCCTGCTGTGTGCTATATGTAAGTCCATTACATATTCCTTATAGCTGGATTGAAAACCTGGAAATGAAATGAGGTCCCTGGAGAAACCTGGCCATGCTGGTGCTTTTTGCCAAGTTTGTTGCAAATTTCCCCAAAAAAGAAAAAAAAAATCAGTTTTCAAGAGACATAAAGAAGTCCATTTAATGAAGGAGAGAATTTTCAGGATTGCAATTTTCATCCCCAGCTAAAACCAATTATTTGGTAGAGGAATAAAGAAAAAGCCATGTGAAATACCAAGTAGCACCAGAATAGCCTACCACTAAAGCTCGCATGCGCACAGGGCTGGGAGGATAGCTTCCTCTTGCCAGGCCCCTTAGGTCATTTCAGCAATTGTTCTGTTAAACACAGCAATTAATGTTATCAAGACACAGCAAGCAGCAGAGAGCTTACAGTCACAGTTCATAGTGTCTCATCTCCAAATCAGATAAAAGTGCTGGACAGGGTTCCATCCAGGAAGCATTCAGTCAGAGCAAGTTAAAGTCAGTACTTTCTAACACATTTTAAAGATATTTATGCTGAATTAGCCCAAGGGAGAAAAATCAATTTGCTTGATGTATTTACCAAAACTTGCATCTCAAGTTTGCCAACAATGGCTATACCTTTAAAAGAAATCTAAACATAAAATTTAAACAGAGTTGGAATTTGCCAATTCCTTAAATATTTTTCTCCCTGTGGGATAATCTTTTTTTTTTTCATTTTTTCATTTTTAAGGGACAATATATCTGAAGAAGAGAGATTATTCCTGGTGCACCTACCTAACCACTGTACAAAAGACTTCACCATAGACATTATACTCTTGATATCCCAAACATAGGAGTACATGTCATAAAGGATTGTCCTGTTGGCACAATTGGAGAGCCGAGTGAACATTCCCATCACCAATCCGCACATCTCCTCAAACTTGGCTGCTCGTGACCGCCATTCTTCAATCTATTGAAGATCAATAAAAATATGACTCAAAAAACTGCAAAAAAACAAAATAACCTAAAACACATGATAAACTGCTTGTATTATCAGGTACCTGCAACTTATCCTAAACATTAAAGGATCACTGGGCTTAAACTCTTTAGACAAGCAGTTAGAGTCTGTGTCTCCCCAAACTGACAAATATTTCTAAAATAATCAACTGTGACTCCTTCATTCCTCACCCTAAGGTCAAACTATGGAACTCTATGCACCAGAATCAGCAGAGTCCACATCCACTTTACAGAGCATATTCTAAGATGTTGTCAATTTTCAGAGAATTACCAGCAGACTCCTTAAAGGCTTCCTCCGTATCATCAACATGGGGACCCATCCAGGCTAGAGAAGAGGATAAATTAAGCATACTCACTTTTTCAGAGTCTTTTCCTTTGCAATTGACACTGACAACACTGCTATTTGCTCGAAGCCACTGGAACTCCCTTAACATCTGTGCTCCTTTGGGTCCATGCTCATAAGGAAGGTAGAATAGGTCAGCAAGCAACTGCAAATCCTCCAAAGTCACTGGTTCCACAGTGTACAAAGGCTTTTCATTTGGACCTGGCACAAACTGCTCCTTGTTTGTTTGTTCATCAGTCTGCATAGGGGCAATATCACTAATGCAATCTTCCTGCATAGACATCTCTGGGGATTTTGATTCAGCTATGCTCTCTTTATCTGTGTCCATTGGTTTCAATTCCTCAGCCATTTTAGCTTCAACAATTTCAGTTAGTATTTGATTGTCATTCTTGTGGTCTGTTTCTTCTTGTTTTTCCACTACCATGTCCATGGGTTCTTCATCTGGCTGTTTCTTTTCTTCTTCCTTGGTTAGAGCTGTAGGCTCACCACTCAAGGCTGCTCCCTGGCTCATAATGGGCTCCTGATAAACTGTTGTAACTACAGTTGTGGCATTTAAAGAGGGTGCTGCAACTAAGGGTGTCCCATCAACTACACTTGCTTTAGCTCCACTGTGTGCAACTTGCCTACCTACAAAGACAAATCACCACAAAGACAGAGTTAGAAACAGAACAAATCAGATCTATAGAAATGTTTTCTTGTATCTGTAATTGGAACCTCAATTTGAGATTCTAAATCCTTAGCCCTGAGAAAAGTGCAATTTCTCTAAAACACCAGGGAGGTAGGGAGGGAAGAGAGGAAAAAAGAAACATGATAAACATCCCCTAAATATGCCAACATGTATTATCTTCTCTTTTGAAGATCTAAAAACAATTATCCCAAAAAAGGTATTCTTAAAACAAATTAGCATTCCATCAAGATTAAAAGCTACTTAAAGGGGCGCCTGGGTGGCTCAGTGGGTTAAAGCCTCTGCCTTCGGCTCAGGTCATGATCCCAGGGTCCTGGGATTGAGCCCCGCATCGGGCTCTCTGCTCAGCGGGGAGCCTGCTTCCCCCTCTCTCTCTGCCTGCCTCTGCCTACTTGTGATCTCTCTCTGTCAAATAAATATCTTAAAAAAAAAAAAAAAAAAAAGCTACTTAAGACCGAAAGTTAAGATTTTAAAGACCTTATTCTCTAGATCCTTTCCTAAATTTTATTTTGTTTGGCAGGCCTATGACAGGCACATCAAATGTTACTTTAGGACTCAATCATGTAATCTAACCCCCTTAAAAGAAGGGCCAAACTTACTGCTGTACTGATGAGGTACACCAAACTCCTGCAACCATTCTGTTAAAGCTAACTTTAGAGCCATCTGTGGACTATAGAGCACATCAGTTTCAATATCTTCATCACTGCCTTCATTTTCTAACTTTATCTGGATCGATACAGTACTGTCTTCACTGTCAGCTGCAAAGAAAAAGAAAGAATACAAAAAATAGTTTAATTACAAAAGCCTCCCGATGAGAGGGACAAATGCAAAACACCAATTATTACAGTACAACTAGAGAAACAAAGAATAGAAACAAGAAAAAAACCTTAAACATAAAAATGCAAACACAGCCTTAACTGAACCACTTCACCTATATGTCATCTAAATGCACTGCTAAATGTAACATCCCACTTGAAATACAGAACACTAAGTTTAGAATCACTGGAAAAGTCATTCATAAATGTTCATTGAGGGGCCCCTGGGTGGCTCAGTGGGTTAAAGCCTCTGCCTTCGGCTCAGGTCATGATCTCAGGGTCCTGGGCTTGAGCCCCGCATTGGGCTCTCTGCTCAGCAGGGAGCCTGCTTCCCCCTCTCTCTGCCTGCTTCTCTGCCTACTTGTCTACTTGTGATCTCTCCTTCTGTCAAATAAATAAATAAAATCTTAAAAAAAAAAAAAAATGTTCACTGAGTACCAATCATTGGGAATGTGAGGTTTAAGGCACTATGATTCCCATAAAGAAAACATTCCCAACCCCTTCAGGGGCTTATAACTATAATGGGCAAATCATTATGAAAAAATAAGCAAATTAATAACTATATTGAGAGAGGAAGAAAAAAATCAGTAGAGAATCCACATATGAGCACAGATAATAAGCACATAACGAACCAGGATGTGTCAGAAAAAATAAGGTCTGAACTCTGGATACTAATATCCAAAACCCTCCTATTCTTAGCGTTCCTTCCTATTTCCCTGCATTTCGCCCAGTTTGGCTAATATCTGCTACTTCTTAATGTGCTTCATGCTCTGCCTTAAAAGAGATAGGAGGTAGAGTGGTGCCTGAGTGGTCCAGTCGGTTAAGCATCTGACTTTGGCTCAAGTCATGATCCCAGCATCCTGGGATCAAGCCCCACACATTGGGCTCCCTGCTCAGTGGGGATCCTGCTTCTCCCTCTCCTTCTGCCTGCTGCTCCCCGTACTTGTGCTCTCTCTCAAATAAATGGAATCTTAAAAAAAAGGAGAAAGAATAGGTGCCATGTATACAAAGAAGACTGAAATCTTATTTTTAATGGACAGAGTCCACAATGAGCCTTAGTGGAAGATATTAACCCAATAAACAGAACTGGAAGTAGGAGTACAGAACTCAGGAAAAAACACAACTATATGACTACATACCACACCCAAGCATCATGTGACATTTCTCCATACCTCCTAAATGGGCCAAAATTCAGGTAACTTCAAATTTTCAGTGTCCAGTGTTTTCATCTCTTGCCCACCAACCCTTTAAGGTCCAGCAACCTTTACTCACACTTTGATACAGTTTAAGTATTCCCTCCTCTAGGAGATTGTTTCTTACCACCACTTCTGCTTAGCATCAGTAATCACTCTCTCCTCTGTATTCCCACAGGATTTTGTAGACAACTACCTCAGCATTTATCAAACCATAGCACAGCTGCCTATATGCTTTATTCAAAACCAGACTATGTCCTTCAAAAGTTGGAACTACTTTTATTCTTTGCATCTTAGTGCTAGGAAGATGCACTTGCCACATCTTAATATGTGTTTAAATGTCAATGAATGTGAGGCGCCTGGGTGGCTCAGTCAGCTAAGTGTCTGCCTTCGGCTCAGGTCATGATCCCAAGGTCCTGGGATCGAGTCCCGCATCGGGCTCCCTGCTCAGCGGGGAGTCTGCTTGTCCCTCTGCCTGCTCCTCCTCTGGCTTGTGCTTGCTCTCTCTCTCCAATAAATAAAATAAAATAAGATAAAATAAATATCTCATTTAATAAAAATCACCAGAAAACACAAACTGAATCAGAGTCATTCTAGGGATAACAAGAACACTCAAAGACTACTTTGTCTAGTACCTCAGATTTCAAAGACTAAGTCACATCTTAAAAGCAAAGAACTGGGGGAAGAGGGGAAGCAAAGAACCAAGGCCAAGAAGTTATTAAATAATTTGTCCAAACCCACTCAGCCCTTCTTCTATCACGTATGTATCTCATTCATAAGACTAAACAACACACTTTAAAAACCTCTTAAATTATGACAACAAAGGAACACAAACTTGCCAATAGCTCTAGTTAACTCCAGCTCTCCCCTCAAAGTCAGGGATTAAGCCGTCTACTTACTCATCACTACATCTTTTCTCACTCCATTCATGTTTGATTTGTACCAGGTGGCAAGGGTGTGGATGGCAACATAGTTGGCTTCAAATTCACAATTTGGATTAGTAAGGACTCCTTTTAACCGTGGGATGAGTTCTGTGGATCTTCCTTTGTATGGCCCCAGAAATAGTCTCTTCTGATCATAATCATTAGCATGAATGTTATCCCAGATTACTGGAGCTCTCTTAATAATCTTAGAAACCTCTTCAATGGACTCCACCGGAATTTCTTTAGAAACAACTTTGGGACCTAGAAATAATGACGATCATTTGTTGAAAAACCCTCAAAACATGATTCCTCAAAATAAACTGCATTCAATTTTTTATTGTGTTTTGTTATTTATGTACTTTCTAGCAATTTTTCTTTTCGAAGTAACACGTCTTTTTAGTCAGTTTTACCCAAATGCCCCCTCCATTTTTCCTGAGATCACATTTCTAGAATATAGAATTAATAGTAAAAAGAGGTTTGTCCAGGCTTCCTCAAACTGATATGTTAAGAAATAAATTTTCTGTAGACAAAAGATATGATCTCACTAATAAACTGAACACCTTAAAATGTAAAAAAAAAAAAAAAAAAGAAAGAAAGAAATTTTCACGTAAACAATTTCTTTTTCCATTATAATAAAGTGTGGTGATTACTAGCTGACAATCCAGCATGATAGGTTTCATTTGATAAAATAAAACTCTCCTAAAGGACTGAGATCAATACCCTTTAGCCCAGTTCCCTATTATTTATCAACAACCAACACTCAGATTCACTACAAAATCCTCAAAAGATGTTTTTTATACCAAATGAAGAATGTATACTTCATAAAAGAAAGAATTTTAACAAAGTTTCCTGGTTCAGGTTCATTTTCAAAATATATCCAATTAACCAGAACAACCAATTTTTAAAAGTTCTAGTTATCTAAAGTTTTACTGTATAAATCTTAAAAGACTTACCTGTCCAAAGCACCTCAATTCCAGGTAGAAGCTTTTCACCCACAGTCCTTAAATAAGGAGACTGAGACACATTTGGATAACAGAAAGTGCCACAATATTCTGAATGTAGGAGGGAAAATTAAGTAAAAGAGTCAGGAATAAAATGGTCATGGGTTTTTAAACGGGGAAAAAAAACTAAGTTCTTTTCATCCAAATGATAAACAGCCTCCATGTCATGTCCCAAAGGAAGTCAACTAAAGTGGATAGTTCATTAAAGAATCAACTCAAAAAAGTGACTCAATTCATAAATCTGATATTCTTCCCCCAATAATACAGATCAATTCTTATGACCCTTACAGTCGCTAAAAATGCAAGTTTACTAAAAAAAAAAATTGGAATTTTAAGCATTTTCTACATACTTCTGAATTGCCTACATTTCTCAATAATAATTACAGGCCAAATAAAACAAATTGATAATATCATAACAGAAAGAATGCAACATCATGTCCATGGTTATTAGTACTCAACTGCAAGAAAACTGTAATTTGCAATGAATTAAATATTTCCCACTATAATCTTACTAAACATGATTTGAGTACTCATGTAGTATCAGACCACTGAGATAAGGTTCACGGTTCAGTACTTGAAAAGAGACATACAAAGTTAAATAAATTAAAGAAAAAAAAAAGGTTAAATAAATTCAGACTAAAATTTCTTAGAACTAACTTATTTATCTCTTCCTGAAAAAAAAAAAGCAAGTTGGGGGAAATTTCTTACAAGCCAAATTTTGAGAGGGAACTAAGAGAGGCTAATACATTTTCAATGGAAGGAAGGGGGTGGGGGAGGAAAAATTAGCAAGTTTTCTATGCTGACTACTGGATATAAGAGCCCAGATGGAAGTGGGAAGAGTGAAAAAGGATACAGATATGCATAGGCAAAAAAAAGGAATAAGTAGGAGGAAATGAGAAAGGACTAAGTTAAAAGCAATATAAATTTGCCTTCTTTTAGTTTTTCATTTTGATAATACTATCCTTCCTTCAATCCTGAAAATGTACTGTTCAGATACTTCCAGTACTAAAACTATACGATATCTTTTGCTTGTTCAGTTGCCATTTATTAGTCCCTAAAAGTTCTCCAATGTAAGGCCTTGAGATATGTCTTCTAGAAAAATAATTCCTACCTTTATACACCACCAAGGGGAGAGGGGACAACATAGTAAAATCCATACATGATTCTTTGAAAGTGATGTATTTCAAGAAAACTAGTTAAATATAAAGCTATTATATACAATACCTGTGGGACAGAAGAGGAAAGTTTCTGGCTCTCCTAGGTACTGATAAATTTCGTTTGTGATGGAGACCTGGGCATGAGCAAAAGAACTGAATACCTCTTTGTCTGCTGCACACATATTATGGTCAATATCATCAAAAAGCAAGGCAAATGACCTGCACCCAAACTGAGAAACCTAGAAAAGGTAAAACAAACAGAACAACAACAAAAAACCCAAGATGTTGTAGTAGGTCATTTTTAAAAAAGATTTATTCATTTATTTGACAGAGAGCACGTATGCACACGCAAGCAGGGGGGAGGGCAAAGAGAGGGAGGAACAAGCAGATTCCCTGCTGAGCAGGGAGCCCAGCAGAGAAATGGGGCTCAATCCGAGGACCCCGAGATCATGACCTGAGCTGAAACCAAGAGTCGGGCGCTCAACCAACTGAGCCACCCAGGCATCCCTTTAGCAGCTCATTTTAGAGTAAAAATATAAGGGGCATCTGGCTCAATCAGTAGAGCAGGCAACTCTTAATCTCGGCATCTTGAGTTCCAAGCCCCACAGTGGGCATAGAACTTACATAAAAAACAGGATTCCGAATATTAAAGTAGACAATAGTTGTACCTAAAAGTCAAACATTTTCCTTAGAATGTTCAAAACCAAATCTGTTTTTATATTTCCTATGTTAAACAGCTAGACAAGTTTGGGAAACATTTTAATTTGGGTTTGAATGCAATATGTTCCAACAAAGCTTCAACAATATGACCTATCCTACCTCCTTAGCTGACAGAAGACCAAACAGAGAAAAATACAAAAACACAAATGATAAGTGAACTCAAGAGGCAAAAAACCTAGGCCTGTTCTAGTCCCAAAGACACACTGATCTTAATTAATCTCTGCACATAAACCTAACTAGTCCATGAATCTTAAGGAACATAGCAGTAGTATTTGAACAAACAGGAAAAAAGCCTCTTAAAAAGCCTGGGTGGCTCAGTCAGTTGAGTGGCTTACTCTTGATTTCTGCTCAGGTCATGATCTCAGGGGTGTGAGACTGAGCCACATCAAGCTCTGTGCTGGGCATGGAACTTGCTTAAGATTCTTTCTCCAAAAAAAAAAATAAATAAAGATTCTCTCTCTTCCTCTGCCCCACGTGCATGCACACATTCTAAAAAAAAAAGCATATTCATGGAAATTTAACCTCCGTATTAAATTTTTAATTACCTTAATGCCATCAATAACATAAACCTTTGCTGGGATGCCTGGGTGGTGCAGTTGGTTTCAGCTCAGGTTGTGACCTCAGCGTCATAAGACTGAGCCCCAAGTCAAGCTCCGGGATCAGTGTGGAGTCTGCTTAGGACTCTCTCTTCCTCTGCCCCTCCCCCCAACTCGCTCTAAAATAAATTTTAAAATCTTTAAAAAATATATATAAACCTTTGCCTAAAGAAACATGCACAGGTTTATATGTATTATGTATCAGCAAATTTACCAGAAAAGATGTGCAGCATTTTTTTTTTTAAAGATTTTATTTGTCAGGAGAGAGAGCTCGCGCCTGCACGCACGCAAGCACACACACAAGCAGGGTAAGTAAGTGGCAGGCAGAGGGAGAAGCAGGCTCCCTGCGGAGCAAGAAGCCTGATGCAGGACTTGATCCCAGGACCCTGGGATGTGCAGCTTTTATGTTAACCAGAATTTAGATTCCAATGAGGTTTACCAACGGTTTACATGTCTACCTAGTCTGTTTTCCCTCTAATCTTGGGAAACCAGCCAACCATTTCCAGACTGAATTACATCTCTTGTCCCTATCAACCGAAGGAACTGATGTCTAACAGGTAAAACCCTGTTTCTATAACCTTGGTCACAAATTCAGTCAAGTACCCAATAATATACAGAGTTTCTCAAAATGTAATTCTGGACAACCTGAATTCTGAGTTAAGTCCCCACTCTAAGTCCGTATTCCTACCCCAAGTCAGTTTAAGAATCTCTGGAAATGGACCCTATCAACATTCTTTTAAGCATCACTTCTAACATTTCTTTCTTTCTTTTTTTTAAGATTTTATTTATTTATTCAACAGAAAGACAGCCAGAGCCAGAGAGCACAAGTGGAGGGAATGGCAGAGGGAGAGGGAGAAGCAGGCGCTGTACCAAGCAGGGAGCCCGATGCAGGCTCGATCCCAGGACGCTGGGTTCATGACCTGAGCCGAAGGCAGACGCTTAATGACTGAGCCACCCAAGCACCCCCAATAAGGCTCTCTTGACTCACAAAATATCCTTCTATGAAGTGGATTAAAATAAAAAAAATTGTACAAAAAGCAAAGAAGTATAAATTTGGTTTCCTCTTTTTTTTTTTTTAAAGTGGGCTCCATGTCCAGTGTTGAACCCAATAAGGGGCTTGAACTCATGACCCTGAGATCAAAACGTGAACTGAGATCAAGATTCAGACACTTAACCAACCAACTGAGCCACCCAGGCACCCCAAAATTTGGTTTCCTTTTAATGTCATAAAAGCAACTCAGAAAACTTTTAGTTTCAAATACTGATTTAGGGAAAAATAATGAAAAAGTAACGAAGTTACCTGGTCCAATTTGCGTTTCAATGTAGATACTTCCTTGGGGTTAGAAAAGGTAATATCCAAACCAGGTGAGATAGCATAGATGAACTCTATCTCGTATTCTCGAGCAGCAGAGATGAGAGTCATAAGTTGCTCTAAAGAAGAGAGTCCATGTTTTTAGAAAGCAGCACAGAAAACTAAAAGAACCTTCACCTTTCAACTAAAAAGAGGTTATTCTCTCCAGTTTCCAATAGCTCAAGAAAGAAAAAGTCTCTTAAGTTTTACAAGACTGTCATATCCAATGTGACAACAGGCCCTATAAAATGCCACAAACCTCATGTGACTTCATGTCATCCTAAAATCAATAAGCATTCTCTTCCTTTCACTGTCATTTCTCAAAAATATTAAGCATCACTTCTCTTACTGAATATAAACCATTTTTATTTCCTACAGTATTTGATATGGTTTCTGTTTCTGCAGTCTCTGAACAACTGAAATTCTTAAATAAGAAATCTACACATAACTACTTTATAATTTGGAAAAAAAGAAAAACATGTTCTCAACAATCAGGGTTAAGTAATGGCCTTAACAATCCTCATCCTTTAAGTTTTTTAAATGTGATAGACAATTTTCCTAAGTAAAATAAAATCCTATTCTATATACCACAGGATGTATCTTTACATAACTTTCAGTGGTATCTCAAGATAGTCATTTGACTATATTCTGATAATTGATCACATAAAATTTCATTTCCAGCACCACCAAAAAATAATTAAGTTGAACACACACTTAAATTATATAGAGTAGTAAGCAAAAACATTAGATGGAGATGGAGTACGTTTTAATTGCTTCTTCATAATTTAAGAAAACTTTCTGCCTTTAGTGCCTTGGCTGCTCTCTGTAACCAAATATCTTGTTAGCTACATGTGTATACCATTTAATTCCAAGTATAAAAATGTTTCCCCATTTACACGTCCCCCCAAAAAAGCACTACATATCTAATTTACAAGGAGATTCTGTGATATATTACCTTATTTGCAAATTTTATGTACTTAACATAAGACGACACACAGCAAGGATAGTTTGTGATGGCTTTTCACTTCAGTGTAAGCCTAGACTAGGGTGAGGTCTTTAAAGAAAGACAAGACAAGTAATCAAGTGGTCAAGACCAAGCCATACTTGCGTCTGAAGCAAAAGGATCAGTAATACTGATCCCGTCTTTACTTAAGTAAATTCTGGCATCTTGTTCATGGATTTTTTTTTTTTTTGCATTAACTCTGGTTTAAAAATTGCATAAGATATTATTTATCTTGACCACTGATTTCTTTTGGAGTCCCTTAAAATTTGCACCGAAGGTAGGCACCTCACTTGCCTTGCCCTAGGCCTAAGCCTGCTTCAGCACCTCTTTGTCCAGTGGCCTACTGTTCAGACCACTGACAGAAGTTATAAAGTACAATTTATGATTACAGAACAGGTGGGAGTCAGACTGGCATAACCATGAATCACACCATGGCTGTGCATTGTTAGTGCTACTCTTTCAATCTACACTACAACTCACACAGAACTATCAGAAAGAAGAAAAGGAAACTACCTACAAAGAGAAAACGAAATAAAATTTTTGTACAACTACATTTGAAATATAGCTGTTTTCTTACATATTCTGAATTTATGGATTAAAAAGAAAAAGATTACCAGCTTCCTCCACAGAATACATCTCTCGCCAAAACATCCTATGTTTGTAGTCATCTTTTGGGGCATACAAGTATGTATTTAATTCCCATTTCTGGAGCCTTAAGGGGAAAGAAGATTATATATGTATAAATAGGCAACAAGTATAGGCTACGAATCACAATTTTTCCCTTTTCTTGGAGCATCTCCATCTCTTAACAGCTAGTAATACTCTGGGGCAGTAGCTTTTAACCTTTCTGTAATCCAGTAGAAAAAAATTAAGTATTACAAGAAATGTCAACATATTAAAGTCTTAAAAACAACAGCTCTGAGCGACACAGGTGAAGCCCAAAACCTACTGCTTCCCCAGGAAACTTTGAAAATCCCTGGCATAGGTGAAGAAGAGGTAGTAGACCAAGGCAAAATTAACTTCTGCAACTGAGAAATCATCAAAATGTACCTGGCCTACTCAGTGTTAGTTTTTCTTTAAACAAAAGGAATGTTAATGGTTTAAGACTCTCCTTCAGAAAGTAAAAAATTTACCTTCTAAAGAGTTCTTTTCTCTGTTCCATAACCCAAGGTCTTCCATAAAACCCTAGATTCAAAGTAAGAATGAAATTATTTTCAAGTTTCAAAATGTGGTAAAACTGTTGCGAAAAGCACATTACAAAACATACAATAGAATCCTGTTTTGTAAAAAAGCATGTACAATATACCAGTATCTGAAGGCTATTTAGTAAAACATTAAGGTATCTTTGGATAATGTTATAAAATGACTTTTACCTCCTTTTTGCTTAGGTAATTTTCTGATTTTTCTACCATTAACGCTTATTATTACCTATACAACAGTAACTTTTAAAACACCTAAACATCATCTCTTTTCACTGCCGAAGACCAAATATGTTTAAATCTTTTATTTTTTTTTAAATCTCTACACCCCATGTGGGGCTTCAACTCACAACCCCAAGAACAAGAGTCACATGCTCCTCCGACTGAGCCAGCCAGGTGCCCCTAAAACTAATTTTTCATTATTTTCTTTAATCTCCACAACTCATGACGCAGATCAAGAGCTGGATGCTCTACTGACTGACCCAGTTAGGGTTAGGTGCCCCTAAATCTAACTTTTTAAAAGATCTCAATCTTACAACAGAGAAAGGGGAAGCAAAGAAATCCCAAACCGCTAATAGTAACAATTACTACTTGAGAGAAAAGTTAAACTGCCTTTAGAGTGAGGGTGGGAGAGTAAAAAGGCAGGGGAAAAAACAAAAAATGAGGAAGAGAATTGGAAAAAAATCTGATTGAACGAATTTTATAATCACTTTTTTTTTTTTAAGTTCCTGATATAATAAAAGGGTCCAAAAATGCCTTAAACTACATTCACAACAAATTCAACAGTGGAGCTGGCCCAAACAGGAAAATCTCAAGTAGTCTCAATTCCAGAGCAAAGGTCTGGAAGACTGGAAATTCAAGAATGTGACTTGCTCCACTGTCCCAGAAGGGGGGGGCAAAGCACTACTAACACATACTGCAGGAAACAAATCTGCAGAGGAATGACTTAAGTAGTGGTATAAGCACCAAACTGGTATTTGCAGCTCCCTTGTGTGCTAATCAGACCCAAGTTTGCCTAACCTATATTTTCCACCTCAGTCTAATCACCTGCAAGAGGTAAAGATGACCTCTCGAGTACTATGAAGATGGTTAAGATTGTATCATGAACACAAAATGCTCTTCATACACACGGGCGCGCGTGCACGCACAGTATACTTAAGAGACTACCTAAAACTGAAATTTCTGTAATGCATAAAATTCCAATCTCTAGACAGGATGGTTATCCTGCGCCACAAACAAGAACAATAACAACCAAAGAAAAATTCACTCATACTTATGTATGAAACTGCAGCACTTTCAATCTTGACAATTCAGTGTTACCGCTTACAAGTAATTTAAAACATTTGGTAAATTTTATACAAGTCTTTCTAGATTTCCTACTACACTTGGCCTTATCATTTTTCTCTTAAAGGAAGAGCCATTATACACTTCTTCAGAGTTGCTCCAAAATACAAAAACATTTTATCTTCAGAAACCCTAACTTTGCTGAGAGTTAGGTTCATGGTTTTGGTTAACTGTCACCACAAAGAGGAAACAGTGCTATTATACGAGTTATGACCAACAAAGGTCTGTGAGGGAAAGAAACTTTTTAATAAGGAATCCTGCCAATATTACAGGATTTCCTATCTTCATTCGTTTTAAGAATGGGACCAACTCAGAACTACCCCCCCCCCCCAAAATCAGGTGCTTAGTCACGAAGAAAGACAAAAATACAGAGGGAGGAGGAACAATAGATGACAGACAACTCTATTCTGAGTAGTTCCCTTTCAATACTATTCTGGAAAAAAAAAAAAATTAAACCACAAGATTCTCTCCATAATTGCTGAAGATGTAACAGGTAAGCTTCCTTAGCATCACTCTAGCCTAGCTCTAAAATTTCTATATATCTCCTAGCACTCCTTCTCAACCCCCAACCCAAAATTTGTGATGACAAAATACAGACTCTTTCTAGAACCTCCCTACACGGAAACAAGCCCAATGAATACACCAACAGATTAAGTCACACAAAGCAATCATGTTTTCAAAAACACGGACTCCAATCAAATATATATATATATAGTTTTCCATTCCGTCTTTCCCCCGAATTCTGCAAGACCTTTAACTTGTGAATTATTTCACTTTACTATAGTCACATATTAGTCTGGTCTCCCCTATAATTAAGCTTCATCTAAAATACCACAACCACCACCCATCCTTCAAATGAATATACA
Organism: Potos flavus; assembly: GCA_028534135.1. Lineage (NCBI taxonomy): Eukaryota > Metazoa > Chordata > Mammalia > Carnivora > Procyonidae > Potos > Potos flavus. Next base: position 23,639,872 of record CM052894.1, on the reverse strand, counting down.
TGATAACATTGAAAAAGCTGAAGCTCTCAACCAATAGGGAAACCCTTCTATTTCTCCATACCTTTTTGGTTTTTTATAAAGATTAATTTTTATACAGCATTACCCCTATGCACACCATTATATATTAGAGACAACTAATAAAGCAGACAGCTAGGAAAGTCTAGGTAGGCCAAAAGACTTCTAAAAATTAAAATACATTCTGTATTCAAGAAAAATCTATAGCGCAAGTAACTCATGCTTCCATATAATGTTCAGTTGAATATTTGTCCACTATTTCATAAACTATGATAGTCTTCAGGCCATTTCCCCTCAAAGACCAAAAAAAGAAAAAAAAAAAAAAAGGTCGGCATTCTTTTGAAATGAGAAGGGAGAGTCAGAAGGGCATTTTTAATCCTCTTCTGCAGTCCCTAAATTCAAATTCCATATCTCTGATACCATTAAAGTCAAAGCTTCATCCCCCAGAGTCAAAGAACAGCAGTTGGCAAAGGACAATTTTCTAGGCTGCTAAAGAAACTCCAAAGGGTGGGGCGTGGGGACCGGCCAGCAAAAAACAAAAACAAAAAAACTAAGCAAAGGGTTATCTGCAAATCCCTAGGCCGACCGTGCGTCTCTTCACTCCAGGAATACAAGCACATCTGTGTGGGTTGGGTTTTTTTTTTCCCCCAAAGGGTGAGGACAGCAGCACATTTTACATTTTATCATTCACACAGCACAGATACATTTTATCATTTGAAAAGACCACTCTAGGGAACAAGATCCCGAGGCACAAAGACGTACAACTCCGAGCGGCGCCTAACACCAGGCTCCTTACCGCCGCCTCCGCAGGAGTAGGCCTGGCTCCAGCCCAAGGCGGGTGGGGTCAGGCCAGTTAATAGCCAGAGGGGAATTAAACGCTGCATAACAACGTGAAGGGAGAGGCGAGCGCGAGGGGAGACTTGCCCCTCGTCTAAGGAGGGTCAAGTTTCGGAGCCAAAAGAGTGACACCCTTTTAGAGCCTCCTCAAGCACCCCCTTCACGAGGAGAGAATGTGTTAGTACTGGGGCGGAAGCGGAGGGAGGACCCCGTCGCCCAGCCCGCGCCAGAACGCTCACCTTCCACTACGCCACATAGGAACCTCCGAGCCCCTCCGGCCGCCCCGGCCACCGCTGCTCCCCCGGCCCCGGCTGGGTTGTCTTCTCCAGGAGCCGGAGCTGCTGGCGGCTCCAACGATGCCCCCGCGGAGGCGGCAGGGTTGGAGTTGAGCTCGCTCTCCCGCTCCTCCAGCGCCGCCTGGGTCTCCTTCTGCACCATCCTCCTGCCCCCGGCCGCCGCCACCTCTGCGGGTCCTCCTCGGCCTCCGTCCGTTGGGCCGCTGGCCCGGAGCCCTGGAGAGGGCCTCGGCTCCAAGCGCGCGCCCTTCCTGCTCCTTCCCCTCCCCCTCTACGCTTCCCCCTCCCTCTCCGCAGGGACCCGAATGCCCGGATGAGAAGGGCGGCGGCACCGGCGCGAGCCCTTTGTCAGGCGCTGCCTCAGCCTAAGCTGGGGAGCCGGAAGCCTAAGCGGAGAGCGAGGCCGCGACCTCTCGTCCCCTGGAGGCAGAGAGCCAAACCTCCTTCTCTTGTTCGCAGTTAGCCTCCACTGCCTCCGGAAAATCTTAGTTCTTCCGCCGTTTGCCCCCCGAAGCCCCTAGGTCTCCTCCACCACTGCCTCCACCGCCCGCTTCCTGTTTATCCGCACTGCGCCTGCGCCGGAGACCGGCTCAGACCGGTCCCCTCAGCCCGTCTCCCCCCTCCTTCTTTTGGGCCAGCCTATTGAGCTTCACTTGGTAGGGGGAAATAGAACAGAGGAGACGAGAAAAGCGGAAGGTAATGAAGGTAATGGAGCGTACCATTTATGTTCGCCTCCCTCTAGAACGAGCCTGGCGCCCTGGAACGGACCATTACCTCTCCTGAAGAAGGGGAGTATGGGAGGAGGCTGCAGCCAGTTGGGGCAATAGGGATGGGGGGGGTGAAAAAAGAGGTGTTTACTCTCTCAATGCGCAGGCCCAGAAGCCTCTGGTTCTTAAAGAGATAGGAAGAAACTGACCTATTTTCTATTGAGATTCTTCTAATAGGTTGTCTCATTACATCAGCCTGACCCAGGATCGGTTCTCTGAAGATGACATTCCGAGGAGCTCAGCTCACCCCTCTGCCTTGAATCATTTTCCCCTACCCCCAGCTGGGCGCTAACCCCCTTTAAAAATTGTCATTAGTTCATTCCTTCGCTCGGCAGAGACCAATTGAGCTTGCCTCTTCCTGGGCTCTTGGGTCACTATGAGCTCACAGTTTGGTGGTGGGGACAAGCAAATACATGCACAGTCCCCACAGGGTGTACCCAGGTGTTTCAGGAGCTCAGGGGAGGAATTGATTTAATCCTCCTTTGGAGAGAGGTGGCAGCCACGGCTTTCCTTTTGAGCTGGAACGTAAAGGATGAGTAGGAGTTAGACTGAGTAGAGGGGAGGCAGAGAGAGCACTCCAGGCTGGTGGAACAGTACAATTGTGGCGAGGGGTGAAAAGGCCTGGCATTTTTGGGAATGGGGAGCGTGAACTGTGTTTAAGGGAGAAGTGAGATTCTTGGGCCTTAGCATAAACATCATGTCCTTAAGGACTCCTTCCCGGAGCCCTAGATGGGCTTGGGTCCTCTTTTGGCCGGGCGTTTGTGCTCAGAGCTCCCTGTAGCTCTGTCATAGACACTTTATTTACATTTATGTTGGTTAAGAGATCTGTTTCAGCTTGCGAGGTATAAATGTGAAAGGAGCATCAGTCTCATTCGGATCTTTAAGACAGTATTGTCAATATCATATTCGACTCCTCCAGCGGTAGCCCAACTTGTAGCTCCAGGGGCTCTTACAGTCCCTCTTTCTTTTTAGCCCTGGAGGGTTGAGATGGGGGTTAGAGGCAAGCATTTTCTTAGGGGACCTCTTGTGATGCCAGTTGGAGGCCATAAGAAGCTTCAGTGGATATTGTGGTCCCTTGGAGGATTTGGGGTTATCATTCCAGCTAACCTCAGCCCTTAGTGTCATGACGCTTTCATCTTTGCCTCACACTTGGCAACTGCTAGCAAATCAGCAGCCACTATTTCATCTACTGTCCAGACTCTGGAGTCCATGGCCTAGGCAAGATCCACTTTCCATATCTGCGCCTCTCAAACTTGAAGGGAAATTTCTGCCACACGGTCTCTCGGGTCTCAGCTTGTAATAAGTGTCATGAAGGGAGGAAATCAAGTAATGTGATAAAGAGTAACCGCAGCAAGGAAGGGCTACTTCAGATGGAAAAATAAGTAGTAATCTGTGAGTGAGCCATGATAATGGCATGGCCTAGGAGTGGAGACAGAGAGAGGGAGTGCACCTTTGGTGGTGGAATCATCATTGATTAAAGGAGTAGAGGGAGGGGGTGCCTACCTGGCACAATTGGTAGAATCTGGGAATTGTGAGTTCAAGCCCCACGTTAGGCATAGAGATTACTTTAAAAAAAATTATAATAATAAAGGAGTAGAGGGAGAGGAAGAAATGAAGACTACTAAATTTTGACCTGAACAACCAGGTAGATGGTGTCATTTATTAAGTTGGGAAGACTGAAAAAGCATGAATCAAAGCTCCATTTTTTTTTTAAGATTTTATGTATTTATTTGACAGAGAGAGGGAACAGAACACAAGCAGGGGGAGTGGGAGAGGGAGAAGCAGGCTTCCCACAGAGCAGGACAACCGAGCTACCCAGGTACTCCACAAAGCTCCATTTTGAACATGTTAAGTTTCTCCCTCTGTCAAATAAACAAATAAAAATCTTTAAAAAACAAAAAGAAGTGGGGCACCTGGGTGGCTCAGTTAGGCATCTGCCTTCAGTGCAGGTCTGATCCCATGGCCCTGGGATCAAGCCCTGAGTCCAACTCCTTGCTCAGTGGGAAGCCTGATTCTCCCTCTTCCTCTGCCTGCTGTTCCCCCGCTTGTACTCTCTCTCTTTCTCTGTCAAATAAATAAAAATCTTAAAAAAAAAAAAAAGAACATGTTAGGGGCGCCTGGGTGGCTCAGTGGGTTAAAGCCTCTGCCTTCGGCTCAGGTCATGATCTCAGGGTCCTGGGATCGAGCCCCACATTGGGCTCTCTGCTCAGTGGGGAGCCTGCTTCCCCCTCTCTCTCTCCCTGCCTCTCTGCCTACTTGTGATCTCTCTCTCTCTCTGTCAAATAAATAAATTAATAAGAACATGTTAAGTTTGACCATTACGGGTCCACATGAATATGTCAAATAGTCAATTGGATATGGATTTTGAAGCTCAGAGGAGAATTCTGGGGATATAAATTTAGGAATCCTCTGCATGTAGACGGTGTTTAAAGCCATGGGACTGGATGTGATTCGGAGAAGAGACTCAGGTCTGAGCTATGGGGCTCAACGTTTAGAATTCCAGTTGAAAGGATGAGTCTCCAAGCAGGTGCTGAGAAGCAGTGGCTAGAAAGGTAAGAGGAAACCAGGAGAGAATGAAATACCGGAAGGCATGAAAGGAATGTTTTGAGATGGAGCAGTTGACAATATTCAGAATCCAACCAGTGGCCGGAAAAAAATTATCAGAATGCCAACCTGCTGTTTATTTCTGGATCCCATTTGTGTGCCCTGGCTCTGGGACACTTCTCACCTCACACGGCCTCAGACTTCAACTTCCCTTAAACTTGAATCTACCCTAAAACATAGAGACAGTCTCCATACCTGAGATCCATACGCACACTCACCATGCTCATTCATCCAATCATACAATTATTCATACAATTATTGAATACCTATTATATGTTAGGCCTCAAGGATAGGATGGTGCAGGGGGCAGGAAACCTAGTCTAGGCACTCAAAGAGCCTTCAGGAGCTTATAGTGTATCAAAGAAGACAATCACTCAAACAAATATACAGTAACAAACAGAGAAGTGCCACAAAGGAAAAGTATAGGGTACCATGAGAGCTGTCACAGTGTCAAACTTGTTTAGACTATGTATGTTATGCATGGCATCCAACTTTCACCCACAAATCTTTACTATACCCCAAGGCAACGCTGGACAGAGACTTGGGGGAGACTGGGTTTAGTCTCAATCCTCCTATAAACTCATTAGGTGACCTTGAACAAGTCCTCTCCCTTCTTTGGGCCTGTTTCCTTTTCTGTACAATGGAAGGCTGAGAGAGAGACTGGACCACAGGTTCTTAACGTCATGTCCATGACCTTAACGTCAAGGTCATGACCAAATATATGAAAAGGTGTGCATATTTTTTTCTTCTGGACAGTGGGTTCATAACTTCCATCAGATCCTTCAGAGGGGCTGTGACCCAAAGAAATCCAAGGACTTATGGAGCAGATAGTTGTGTGATAATGTGAGCAGGAAACGCAAATGACAAAATGATGGATTCTGGAAGTAAGTTTTTCTGTCTTGGAAACCACACTCCTCTGTTGATCTTGTCAATGTTTACAGTGGTGGAAGAGAAAGCCTGATCCTCCCTCTATGGATGGTGAAGCTTAGTCACCACATAATGGTGCCCTGGAGAAAGAATGGGAGGAACCTACCACTGGTGGCCCCTCTCCAGAAACAGAACAAAGAAAGGCAGCCATTCCATATAGGAAGTCTCTATTACCCTTTGTGTCACTTGCTCCATGGTGCCTGGGTCCATCCCATCTGATCCTTCATCATTCTTGGCTGGAGTAGAGACACAAACTACGTCCATATTGGACATAAGTTCTCAAAGGAACTTTCTTTAGGAACGAACTAAAGGGAATCCCCCCTCCAAGGAAAACACTTTGATGTTAACTAAGATGTCTGTAAATTAGAAATTCTTGATTCAAAAAAAAAAAAGAAAGAAAATTCTTGATTCAACTTGTAAGAATGTCTAGCCAAAAGACAGCTGGTTTGGCATAATCTTTGGGATATTAATACCCTATCTCTCGTCTCCTTTAAGGATGTGGGAGAGAGATTCACATGGGGACCTCTCTGAGGTCAGGTAGGTTTCCAACCGTTCCAGAACCTGTGTCTCGATCTCCTGCCAAGGGTAGGCTATGCTATGGGAAAGAGAGGCACTTTCTTTGGTATCTAAAAGGCTACAGGTGCAGGAATTAGTGTTGTGAGGTATGTGTGGAGTAGGAGGGACAAAAAGGCAGAGACAGCAGCCTGTGCATAGCCATTGTGTTTTATTGGATTGGTGTATTTTTTTATTTTACAAAATATACAGAGGAGCCGAAAATGCAAAGCAGTCAACAGTGTTCTGATGGGAAAGGGGGCTCCCTCAGGGCCCTTCCCCTCAGACCCTACTGACTGGGAGGGTGAGTTAAATGGAACGAGCAGATTTATTAAAGAGTGGCAGCATGGCAAGGGTGGTCCCTGCCTTCTAGGTGTGTATGGGGGCATCTCTGGGTAGACTGAATAGAGCAAGAGGAGACCCTAAGTAGGAATTGAGGAGGCTATGTGGGGGGTTGGAACAGAGCCTGGGTAGATCAAAGATTCTAGTGAATGCCCCCTCACAGGTTTCAGATGCTATGCCTGCCTCCCTCCTTCCCCTTTCTTCTAAGGCATCCACTGGATGGTCCCTGACTCATTCCATGCCTCCGAGTCTAGAAGAAATGGCAAATGAAAACTTAAGTTGTAGCCATCAGAGAGGGTAGGCTAAAACTTTGGCAGATATCAGCTGGGACATCTCCCACCCGTATTCCTCTGCTGCTGCCTCCACCCACACAAACTTGAAGGAAGGAGAGGAAGGAATTCCAGGCATGAGCCAGACATCAGGATCCCAGGCTCTCCTGGAATATTGAGGAGAGTACGGAAATTTCTGGGGCATTTCCAAGGAGACAGAGTCTTCTGAAGGACCTGGAACTCATATTCTGATAACCTGGGGTAGCAGACCTATGGAGCTCAGAGCTATAGCCTGGCATGGCTTGAGCTGTCACTGACAATCTCCAGGCCTTTCTGCACTCTACCCCAGCCACCTATGACCTAACCATCTGGCTCAGGCCTATGATTTCTCCCTCTCCATTCTTGTCCCCCTCCTACAAGGCTCTCAAAGGCCCTGGTCTGAAAGGCCAGTCAGTGCCATGGACAGAGCAGACCCTCTGAGAAGGAAATCTTAGAGGAAATGCATATGAGATCAGGGATAGGGAAAGCACCATAGCAGGAGACATTTTGTCTAGTGTTGTAGTTTCTAGAGTGGCGATGGAAGGTGGAGAACCATTTATTTCCTATAGCAAGGGTACCCTCAGCACTGAGCGTCAGGCAGGAAGGGGCTGGGCACTGCTGGGAACGCCCCACAGGTACACTCTGCCCACGCCCTGGCCCCTTTAGCTCCAGCAATCTGGACCACTGAATCCCCAGGCTCTTAGATTCCTGCAGCCCCCTGGGCCGGGCTGGGATGAGGAAGACCTGGGAAGAGAAGGGTGAGTTCCACCTGGACTAGGGCTAGAGTATGGTCCCCCCAGGACAACTGATGCCCTTTCCTGGGGAGCTAGATGACATTGTCAAAGAGCTGCATGGACCTCATGATGTTCTCGTCCTGTAGCCATGGTGGGGGAGAGGCAGATTGAAGAGAGAGAGAGAGAAAAATAAAAAAGAGCTTATCAGGGACACAGAGAGGGACATTCACCTGAAATGGGGACATTCAGAGACAGAGCGAGGCAGCAAGGAAGGAGACACCCAGAGAAATCTGAAGTAGGAAGGGACAGGCCTCCCCAAGTTGTGAAGGAACAGGACTGAGGAGTGTGGGCAAGTTAGGGAGATGATACTCTGCTCAAAGGAGCTTTCTCCTACGTCATTGAATTGGACCCTGAGTCCAGATCATGGAAACATGGAGGGCAGGGGTCCGTACCTTCTGGCAAGACTCAATGAATTCCTCAATGGTCACCACGCCATCCTTGTTCCTGTCCATTTTCTGCAAAAAGGTAGTCAGGTAGAGAGAACAGGAGGGATGACAGGAGAGAGGCAGGCAGAACTCAGTTAAGTTCCCTGCCAGGACCTTGCCTCCTTCCCTTCATTCCAGGACCCTCCAGCCTACCCAGTCCCAGGCACCTGGAAGAAGTTCTCCACGTGCTCCCTTGGGGCCTCTTCTCGGAGTGCAGGATAAGTATACTTGCCCATCATGTCATAGATGGATTTCATGATATCAAGCATTTCCTGTTAGGCCAAGAGAGAAAAGGATCCTTCCTCAGAACCTCCAGGCTCCCAATCAGGAGGCTTAGAGCCTAGGGCAGACCTCACCCCTCGCTGATGAAGCATGCTCGGGTCACATTTTCCTCCTTAGGGCCCTCTGCACCCCCCCCCACACACACACACAAAAGCTCTCCAACTCTTCAGCTGCCCATACCTCCTTGGTGATGCAGCCATCCTTGTTGAGGTCATACAAGTTGAAGGCCCAGTTTAGTCTGTCGTCTATGGTTCCCCGAAGAATCACCGACAAACCAGCCACAAAGTCCTGGGAAGGAGACAGAGAGGAACTGTATATTCAGATGCCCTTTATCCAATCCCCAGTATGGGTTTGACCTGTGGATCCTGGCCCTGAAGCCCCAAGAAACAGGCCTCCCTGACCCACCTCCTCCAGCTCACCTCAAAACTGACAGAGCCATCATGGTTGGTGTCAAAGGCATTGAAGAGAAAAGTGGCATATGTGCTGGAGTCTGTAGGATAAGTGTGGATAAGTTTGACTTTCAGACAGGAGAGGACTTCCTACTTCTGTGGGGTTCCCCAAACCCCTCTTATCACTTGGCATTCCCAGCCCCTCCTGAACCCTCCCCCAACTCAGCCTAGAGATGGACAGCTGCTTCATCTCAGGCCTTGTCCCCTCACCTCCTTGAGGAAAGAACTGAGAGTAAATCTGCTTGAAGTTCTCCTCATTGACAATTCCGCTGGGACATTCCTGGGAGGTGGGAGAATTAGAAACCAGACTGAGGGCAGAAACAAAACCCCCTTCCACTCACCCCCACCTACTCCATGCCAGAGGCTCCCAGAGAAGGAAAATCTTCCTGTCTCCAGGGGCTCACCATGTAGTTCTTTTAAGGAAGGCAAGACTTCTCAGTGCATGAGTTTGAAAAACACAGAACTAACCAGCAGGCCAGTCTATAGACTCCACATTGCCTCAAATCGGCCAGAGACTCTCGATAGAAGTCTGGTCTCTGGGGAAGAGGGACCCCTTCCCTCTCACATTCCTAAAGCATCCAGGCCAATCTTAGAAGTTCTGCATAGCCCCCTCCCCTCACCCAGTTTGGCCCGGCTTTGCACTCACATTCTTGAAGCCCCGGTACAGGACCTGCAATTCCTTGCGCGTGAACTTGGTTTGCTCCTGCAGCTGCTCCAGACCCTCTGGCCGGTGACACACCGTGGACAGTTCAAATTCATCCTCCACGCTGTCTGCAGGGAGGCAGTGTGGGGGGAGAGGGGGAGAGCCGCGCCTCAGGCCCGGCCTCCCTGAACCCTCTTCAAAACCACCGACCCAGCCATCCTCCCCATCTCCAACACCAGAGACCAGGCTGCCAGTTCCCCGGACCCCGGTCTGAGGATATCAAGGCAAGGAGAAGACGCTGGTCAGCTTCCAGGTCTATCAGTTGGCTGGGCCCATAGGCAGGCCTGGCCCCAGAGCCAGGGGTCCGACTCATCGCTGGCCCATGGGCCCTTGACCTCGTCGAAGGGGAAGGACCCCCAGCCCCATCTGCGTCCCAGAAAGGGAGGAGTAGAGGAACCGGGTTCAAGAGGAAGCGTCTGAGGGTCCAGGCTCCGGGCCTTCCTCGACCCACTCAGATCCGCCCAGCCCCACACTTGCCCCGCCCAGATCCTTCCCTCCAGCCAATCCCCGCCTATCCCAGCCATGCTCGAGCCATGCCCCACCCAGCTACAGCCAAGCCCATCCAGACTCCACCCCTACCCTGCTCCCAGTAAACCTTAGCTAAGGCTTCATCCCTGGCCCCATCTCAGTCCGGTCCAAGCTCCCAACATCCAGTCCCCAGGCAAATGCCCCCACCCCACGCTCCCGAAGGCCCCCGTCCCCGCCCCCACCAGGAAAGTAAGTCACCTGGGTCCAGCGGGCGGGGTCTGTGGGGGCGGAGGGAAGCTGGGACTGCTAATGCTGAAGGGAGCGAACTGTCACCGAGAAAGTGGAAGACCGGGCCAACTGCAGACACACACCTCGCCCTTCACACTCAACAGCAAATCTCACAGACCTGTGTGTTACAATGCACACTCCCCCAGGCCCGCGCGCAGAGGCACACATAATGATCGAGCACAGACACACACGAAACAGACCCCACGCACACATGCATATGGGACTCACGCCTGTCATTTTCCCGAATCGACCCCCACGTGGGACCCAGTAGAAAGAAACACAATGACACTCTCAAATAACTACAAAATGGGTCTCCCTGGCTTGCAAAATTCAGAATGATCCTATGGGGTGGGCAAGGCCCAATTGAGGAAACAGGCCTGGAGACAAAGTGAGGCCACTCAATTCGGGACCGGCCGGGACTAGAAAACCCAAGTGTCCTGGCATCTGCAGGAAGGTGGGCTCCATCCTAGGCACCTGCATCCATTTAGTCAGGGCAGGGGCGAAATGCATCTCGAGGCCCAAAACATGCCCGGGGCGAGCAGGGGGCCACAGACACAGACACTAAGCCAAGCACAGACCTAACAGCTGTCTGGTGTCGCCCGGCCACGTTGGCCATACCCACACAATCTCAGGCCTCAGCCCTGCCACACTGGCCACCCCCAGACACCCGGGGCTCACTCATTTTGCTGACCAGTGACGTCCACAGACACTTGGGCCCCGCCCCCCCAAACTGGCCCCGCCCGCACATTCCGCGGGTTCCTGGCCCGGTAGATGGGCCCTCCCCACACTCAGACCTACCAGCGCCCACCGGTCACGCGCGCGCGCGCACACACACACACACACACACACACGCACGCCGGCTTCTGTCACACTGGTCACACCCCGACACATACGGGCCCCGCCCCCGGAAGCACAGGAGAGGCACTTGCTTTCACTGACTGAGGGCAGGGCCTGGGGCCCGCAGCAAGGCAGCAGCTTGAGGAACCGCTGCTTCAGCGCTTTTTTAGTGGGCCCCGGAGGGTGGCCTGGGAAGAGAGAAGACCCCGGGAAGGCACATTAACCTCCACTATCCCTCCGTCCCCCCTCCCCACCATCACAAATCAACCCTGAGGGGAAGGGGTATTGGGAGAGGACTGGAGGAGAATGGTGAGAGTACTCGGGGCTCGGTTAGGGAAGCCCAGTGGGTTTCACAGGCATAGAAAGTCCACTCGGGCATCTTGTATAATGGGATGCAGTTGGGGACAGTGAGGCCACCAAGGGGAGGTGGCACTGGCCTCAGTGGCTGCTGACCCAGTGCCTTGGCTCCAGTGCTATAGCTGGACCTCTGAGGGTGATGTCCAACCCAAGGACTGCCTGGGTAGGAGCACCTTTCTGTCTCTGTCTCTTTCTCTCTCTCACACACACAGTGACAAGCATATATAGTGACACATAGAATGATAAATCACAGTGATGGATGCCATAGAGGGACAGCACAATACCCTGCAACTCACTCAAACCCAATGGCCTAATTAAGCAGGCTCCAACACATGCATACACACACACAGGTACACACACACTTTGACACAGTATTCCTTAATACAAACATGTACAAATGTGGCCTAGGAAAAACGACACACACGTATGAGGACCCACATAGGCCTTCTTACATGCTGCATCATCAAACCATACAAAAACACCCGGGACATCATGACACGGTGTGTTAAGGACACTATAATACACTGTGACCCCGTAACATTATGACATATCAAGGTCGCCATGACACATACCCATATCATCTTGTGACAGGTGCCCGTGGCACCCAGATACCCAAGACTGCACATCAACAGAACCCATGCTTGTTCTGCCCACTTTTCCTTAATATAACCTCTCATCCCAGGGCACCTAGAATCTCCCGCCAGCGGAACAAAGTTCCTCATCAGCTAAGTCATCCACCCTAAAAGTGTGTCCCTTCCCATGTCTTCGAAGGTGACATGATAGCAAACTTTGAAGCAATAACAGATCTTGGAGATGAGTATTTTTTGTAACGTGGCGCTATCCAGAGCCACTGACCACAGTTCCCCTCACTTCCCCTTATTTACACCTGTGTCCTACAGCTCTAATTGCATCCCAGGGAGGGCTCTGCGTTGCTGTGCCTGTCTCCCGACAGCACCCGCCTCCAGACTCCGGGACCAGAGTCCACAGGGCCCTAGCCCACTGACTGAAGTTGGCCTCAGTCCATTCCTGGAGGGGCCCAACTTCCTTGGGTTGTAGGTTACTAGGGCATCCCAGCTCCCACGCAGGCCCCACCCCCCAAAAGCAAGCCCCACCCTTCAGGACCCAGCCCCGCTCCCAGGAGGGAACTGCTTAAAATAAATGCCTCACCCTCCAAAGCGTCCTGTCTTCCCCTCCCCCCGCAGAGCTACCGAAAAGTAGTAGAGAGACCATGGGCTGAGTAGGGGATCGATGGCGGCCTGGCCCCCAGCCCAGGGCTCCATTAGCCCCGACTTTGGTTTCCCGAAGCCGGATTGCGCCTGGGGCCTCCGGTGGTGCGGTCGCAGCTGGACTGGGAAGGGCGAGGGAGTGGGACGGCACCCCTCCCCCCACCCCGCCTCTCCCAACCTCCCGTCTTCACACTTACCCCCCCTTCCCTGGTTCCCTCCCTGCTCCCAGGACTCCGTCTCCTCTAGGCTCCCCTGAAAGGTGGGAGGGGAAAGGGCTGCCTGCAGCCCACAGAACACCTGGGCTTCCTGGATGACCCCCTCTTCCCACCAAACAGTCTAAAGGGCATGACACCTCAGAGCCAAACTGACTTCATCCTTTCAGGATTGGATGAACCCCAGTTCATCTAGGACCAACCCTTGCTCCCCACCCCACTCTGATAAATGCAGCAGAGGATGGAAGTTGGAAGTTTCCTGATCCTACTGAACCCTAGAGCAGGCAATTCCTTGGCCCTTCCTCTTGTCTCCAGCTCCCTTTCACATCTTCCCAGTTCTCCCTGGTGTCTACCCTATAGCCCTCCTATCATGGTTCTTGCCTATTTTCCTGTCCCTGGTGGAAATGGAGAATAGTTGTGCCACGGAGCTGCACAGTCTCTGTGTGAAGAGGAGGGAGAGGCCAAATCTCTCAGGGGAGGCAGAACACCCTCCCTTCTCTACCTCCAATATCACTCTCCTCACTAGACTTTGGGGTGATGTGAGTTGATTTCTCATTCCCAGTGCCCAGGGCCCTGGAGATCCTGAGACAAACTGGATGGGCAAGGGCCCTGGGAAGCAAGGTCCCTAATATGTTCTACCCCTCACTCTCTTGCCAGAGCTGATCTATAAATGTCTCATTCATGGTGTTCCCACTCCTGTCCCTCCTGAGCCCACCCCCATCCCAAGCCTTGAGTATGGAGCTGGTATTTCCTCAGGGAACTCTGGGAACAGCCACACACACAATCCAGTACCCAAAGGGGCCCAGCCACACAACCTGTCCCCCTCAGGCACAGTCATATTCACCATCTCACGAAGCCACATACCCTGTCCCTCTGACACATTAAATCACCTCCCTGTCGAATACAAAGGCTCGCACAGTCACACACTTGGTCCTTTTTCACACAGACGAACACATGGCCACACCCCCTGCATCTCTCACACAGAGTCCATTTGCACTCTGTACCGTACACCAGCAAGGATGGAGGTGTGGAGAGTCACACACGTCTTCAGAGCCATTGTGGGCCCCTGGCCCCAAAGGGACTCCCCAGAAGTCTGGTGTTATCTCAGGATCCCTGGAACCTTCTTCCTCTACTCCTGATAGCCCTACCTGTTTCCAGACCTCTCCTCATGTCCCAGATAGATTCCCCTCGTCTCCATACCCCAGTCCTCCCATGCTGTGCCCCTCATCACCTCCCAAAAAACCTGGCCCCTGGCCTCTCTCTTCACCTCCCTCAGACACCCAGCCCCCAGATTCCCTCCTCACCTTCCCCAGAAGCCTCTCCGCGAGACCCACTCCGTGAATTTCCCTCTTTACCTCTCTCAGATGTCCTGTTCCCCAAGCACCCCTCCTCACCTCCCCCAGACGCCCTATCCCATCACTAACATGCTCACCCCTGCCCCCAGCCATGAAAGCAGAGTGACCCCCTCCCCAGCGCTGCGGGGCGGCTGCTCCTCCAGTCAGCAGCCCAGACATAGCCAGACACCTGGGTTACCTTCCAAGGAGACAGGCTCAAAGAGGCCAAACTGCTCCAGGACCTTGACAAACAGGGCGAGGACCACAAGCACAGCAACCATTTCTAGCCCTTCCAGGTTCATGGTGGGCCTGGGGCATGGCCCCCTGCCCCCAGCGGAGGCCAGGACACACTGGCAGCCCTCCTCACGCCACCTCCCCCTCAGGCTCCCCAGCCTGAGCAGGACCGCTGGCAGCCTCCCTCCCCCTCTGCCTCCCAGGATCTCCTCCCTCTCCCGCCCCCTCACCCCGCCTCTGCCCCACACGCCTCCCAGCTACAGCCTCTTCCTCTGTACCGGCCACTTCAGCCTCCGGACTGGCATCCCTTTGGCGAGAAGGATATGGGCCAGAACAGGCCAGGCCGGAGGAGGAAGGCAGTGACCCGCCTCTGTCCCTGAGGACAGCTTCCCCCAGACACCTTGTGGCTACTCCGTGCCAAAGGGAGGGGGCAGAGGGAGGAGCAATGCTGGGGGGGTGGGCAGGGAAGGGCCATGTACGTGTCTGTGTGTATGTGTGTGTGTGAGGGAAACTGTGAGCCACACAGGTATAAGTAACGGATGTATGTGGCAGAATATAAGTGGCTGGGTGTTTTCTTGTGTGTGTTCCCGTGTCTGACTACATGTGTCTCTGTGTGTGGTTTACCCAGGATCGTGTATGTGTCTGTTAGGTGTGTGTCTTGTATATCTGGGTAAGTGACCTGGGTGTCCATGGTATGTGTGTGTGAGTGCGCTGGAGCGTTTGTGAGTGTGTGGGGGTACGAGGCGTACGTGTCTAGCAGGGCTGTGGGATGTAGGTCTGAAGACTGATAGTAGAGATGTGTCCTGTGTTAGGAGTATGGGTCCACAGTGATTGTGTAATTGTATCTGCATGGAGCTGTATGAGAATATAAGCGGGGAGAAGGCAGTGACCTCTCCGATCAGGAGGACACTACCAACATCGATCCATGGTTGCCATGGAGACCATGAGGTGGGACGCACTCTCTTTCCACAGGCCACAGGCAGGGAAACTGAGGCCCAAGGGAAGGAGGATTGGGTCCAATAGCCTGGGCAGGAAAAAGGCTCCTCAGCCTTATCATGACCCCCTGGGGAGGGGACTTATTGTGGCTCCACCCCCCGCTCCCGCTCAGATTCAAATTCCTTGGGAGAGGAAAGAGTGAGCTCCTCCCTTCCTCTCACCCAGGATCTGCCAAGCCTTGCCTGCTCCTTGAAAATCGTTACTGAGCTGATGGAGAAGCCGGAGTATGAGGGAAACCTGAACCCTCCAAGGAAACCATCTATCTCTCCCGCCGGAGCATTCTTGGAGCCCCTCCCCCATCTTCCCTCCTCCTTCCCAGTAGTGGTGGTGGTGGTGGTGGTGGTGGCTGTGTGCACCTGTGTGTGTGGGGGCGGGTGTGCATATTTGTAGGGGTGGGGAGAGGCCTGCAGAGCCAGTGAGCCAGAAGACAAGAGCCTCTGAACTACTGCCACAGCTGGTGAACACTGAGCACTCACTATGTGCTAGATAACATGCTATGTGCTTATAGTCATGATCATATTTTTTTTTAAAGATTTTATTTATTTATCTGACACAGAGAGAGAGATCACAAGTAGGCAGAGAGGCAGGCGGAGAGAGAGGGGGAAGCAGGCTCCCTGCGGAGCAGAGGAGCCCGATGCGGGGCTCGATCCCAGGACCCCGAGATCATGACCCGAGCCGAAGGCAGAGGCTTTAACCCACTGAGCCACCCAGGCGCCCCAGTCATGATCATATTTTAAAAAAATTTTAATTTAAATTCAGTTTAGTTAACATATAGTGTATTATTAGTTTCAGGGGTAGAATTTAGTGATTCATCAGTTGCATGTAACACCCAATGCTCATTATATCAAGTGCCCTCCCATCACATTTTTTTAAAGATTTTATTTTTTAAGAAATATTTTATTTATTTGACAGAGAGAGAGAGACAGCGAGAGAGGGAACACAGGCGGGGGGGGGGGGAGAAGGAGAAGCAGACTCCCTGCTGAGCAGGGAGCCCAATGCGGGGCTCGTTCCCAGGACCCTGGGATCATGACCTGAGTCCAAGGCAGACACTTAACCGACTGAGCCACCCAGGCGCCCCTAAGATTTTATTTTTTAAGTAATCTCTGCACCCAATGTGAGGCTTGAACCTACAACCCTGGAATCAAGAGTCACATGTTCTTCCAACTGAGCCATCCAAGTGTCCCCAGACATGATCACATTTAATTTTCATAATCAACCTATGAAGAAAGTACCATTATCTCCACATTACAGGTGGTAAAACTAAGGCAAAAGGAAGTTAAGAAAAATCACCAAGATCAGTAAGAGTCAGAGCCTCAGTTTTAACCCAGTCTGACCCTGAGCCTGTGCTCTAAACCGTCACACTACACTGGCTCCCTTCTTAGACAGCTTGCCCACTCAGGAGGCCAGGTTAGGGGGACTGACCCCAGAGGGAGTCCTCCCTCTTGTCCAGCTCTGGGATGAGTGTGTCTCAGCTCCAGCTGTGGGGTGAAAGTCCGGGTGCGGCTGTCCCTATCACCTCATTTGAAGTTCACTGATCTGCAGTTCTACATGGCCACCACTGGGGGTCAGGCGTCCACCTCATACCTTATTTTACCCCTTTCCTAATACCCCACCCCACAACATCCATGGAAAGTGTGGAAAGGATGGGAGGAGGGGTGTGCCACAGCCTGGCTTGGTCCTCTGCTTGCCCCTCTACCCCTCCTCCAGGAAGAAGTCCATCTAGGGACTGCTTTTGGTTTCTCACACCTTAGAGGTTACGGATTTACAGATGAAACCAGCAAATGTCTCCCAATTGCTGTCCAAATTCCACATCTGGCATTTAATTCCCCCTACCCTCATCAGCAGATTCCTTTCTTTCCAGCCACTTTGGCCTCCTCACTGTCCCCCAAACACATCAAACTCGGTGCTATCTCTGTGCCTTTGCTCCTGCTGTGAATACGCTCCTTCTGTTCTCTTTCTGTCCTGCAGTTCTTCCCTAACAGGACCTCAGGCCCTCAGCCCGCTCCCAGCTACCTGAATTTCTAGTGAACTCAGTGTTGGGCCTTCAAAACTTAGCACCTAATTCTGTAATGTTATTAAGTGGGAATGGTAAAAGGAGGGAGCATAGCATGGTAGGGAATAGCGTGGGCCAGAGTGCCAGATTCCCTGGGTTCAAATCCTGATTTTTTCAGTTGCAATTAACTGGGCAAGTTCTCAACCTCTGTGTGTCTCTGTTTCCCACCTCATATGGTTGCTGGGAGGAGTAAATGAATTAATACATGGAAAGCTGTTAGAAAACTCCTGGCACAGAGTGACTGTGAACAGTTCGCTACCATTATTAATAACATGACATCTCCCCCCCTTACATTTCTATAACCCTTAATTAACAAAGCATTTCCACGAGCATTGTTATCTTGATGGCTTCTCATGAAAACCCTATGAAGTAGGTAGAGTGAACAGTATTGTGCCCATTTCACTGATGAGATAAAGGAGGTCCAGAGAGCTAAAGAGACATGCTTGAGGTCACCTAGCTAAGATGAAAGGATGCATATTTGAACCCAGATCTTTCTGGATCAGTCCTGTTTCCTTAACTAAATTCCAAGCTCCTAAAGGGCAAAGATATTTAAAAATTAGACTTATATAAATTGAATGCCAGGCTCTGATCTGATCTGGTGCTTGTGGAACAAAGTTGAACTAAACAGTGTTCTGGCTTCCGCTGGGTAGGGAGAGACAGCCCACTGAGACAACTGTAAGGCTTCTATTCATTCAAAACATATTCGTTATGTGCCTACTATGTGGTAGGAACTATTCTGGGCAGGCCATGAAATGAGCTGTAAAAGCTCACTTAACCGTAAAAGTTCTCTAACTGGGAAGCCAGGAAAAACTTAGAAGGAGTATTTTCTGAGCTGGTTCTTTTTTTTTATTTTTATTTTTTAACATTTTATTTATTTATTTGACACACAGAGAGAGCACAAGCAATGAGAGCAGCAGGCAGAGGCAGAGGGAGAAGCAGGCTCCCTGCTGACCAGGGAGCCTGATGATGCAGGGCTCAATCCCAGGACCCCGAGATCATGACCAGAGTCGAAGGCAGACGCCTAACCAACTAAGCCACCCAGATGCCCCTGAGCAGGTTCTTAAAAGATGGCTAAATGTCAACAGTCTACCTTAACAAAGGGGTCCACATTTATCGAACACATTTCGTGTCCTGGATACTTTACATATATTATTTCACTTAGTCCTCATAATACACCTGAGAGGTAGGATCTATTACTCCTTTGTTTGCAGCTAACATGATCAGAGTGAGTAGTAGTATACCCATTTTGCAGATGAAAGAATTGAGGCTCAGGGAAGTGATTTTCCCAAGATAGCACAGATGATGAAGGATGGATCAAGACTTAAACCAGGACCAAAGATCTGCCAGCCTGTCCTT
Source organism: Potos flavus (assembly GCA_028534135.1). NCBI lineage: Eukaryota > Metazoa > Chordata > Mammalia > Carnivora > Procyonidae > Potos > Potos flavus. The sequence continues at coordinate 23,621,210 of CM052894.1, read as the reverse complement.
CCAACGTGTGTGTGGGTGTCAAGGAACCTTGGATGACTGTAGATTAGTTTGCGTTGAGGGAGCCATAATTGATAAGACCAAAATGGCTCAGATTCCATGGAGCCCTGAATGCCAACCCAGACTATCTGGAATGAAAGAGGCAGCACAGTCACATCTTCTGGTTCTCTGCTGCTGATTCACAGATGGAGAGATTGACAACCTTGCAGGCTGCTGCCCTGTCCCTGGACCCTCCTCTTCTGTCCCTCACCCTCACCCTTCAGAGACCTTGACCCAGCCTCACAGGGACTCAAGGTCCTTAATCAATGAGGCCTCTGGTGGGAAGGTCTGTAAGTGAAAGAGTGAGCTGTTTTCCAAACTCTCCTTTCTCCCCACTGAGAGACCTTTCAAGTCCCAGGGCCCAAAGAGGAACTTGCCCAGATCTGTCCTCCCTAAGCATTCCTGTATCACTTAGCTCTTCACCCAAGGGATTGAAATCTTAATGGAAGCACTTCAGGCAGAATGAGGGCTCAAGGGAACACTATCCTGAAGCATTAGGTGGGCCCTCCTTAGGTCCCTCAGATCTCACTGCACAGATACTCCTAACATTTAGTTGTTTATCTCTCACAGTTCAAACCCAGAATAATACTGCCTTATGAGGGAACTCATCCTATGTAGCTGTACCACTTTCATCTGTCCTTGAGCCCCCAGTGAAGACCCCAGCCAGTGAAGACCCCAGAGCTCTTCTCTCAGTCCTCCAGCCCCACTCCATCCCCAGCCAGGCCAGAAGACACAGCAGCCCCCAGCTGCATTAGGTGATTAATGAACTTCCTAGGCTTTGGGGCTATTTTGGGGCCTGGAAGTCATTCCTGCTATGATTGAGAGCTGGCCCTGCCGGGCTCCAGCCATCTATCACTGGAGACAGGTCCAAGCAGGGGGCTTGAGGGATGCATGCTCCCCAAGAGACTGCCAAGCATGGCTCTGGCTCAGCCCTATCTCCCCTCCTTCTGGGGAACACATGGCAAGGAGGGGCCTCCAAGAGGGGCTCAAGAGGATACCATGGAGAGAGCCAGAGAACTGCAGATCCCAGATTGCCATGGGGCTAAGTTGTTTTGGTCTCTCCGGGCCAGGTGGGGAGGTGACGCTAGGTCCTGTGGACCTTGCCCAGGCAGCCCTAAGGAAACCCAAGTGGAGGTGTACGCAAATCTCAGCAGTACCATGATATGATATCCACAATCCACATGTCATAAATTCCACACATCCCAAACCAAGGTACAATCTTGGGAAGACTACAGAACTCATTTAGTGTGACTCAGGAACCCTCAACCCAACTCTAAAGCACAGAACCCCAGGTACACGCAGTTTCGATGTCACAGAATCCCAAAGATATACAACCCCAAGGGTGCGCAGACCCGGTGATCACAACCTGAGTGACGCGTGACCCGTTCGTACAGACTCCCAGAGGTAGATAAAGTGGTGACACACAACCCTTATTCCACACAGGTCTACTCATCCCATCATTCATAAACTTACTAGCTGAGTTTATGTGGGCCCTGTCCCACCTCAGGATGGTTTCCTTCTGGACACTGACCCCAGCCATCTTAAGATCCCATTACACTAAGCAATTTAGGAAAGGGTTGTGCCTTTTCCCAGTTCTGCTGCGAGCTTCCTCCTTTTATCCCTGCCAGAAACCTCGGCCCTTACATCCACCTGCGTAAGGTCCCCTTCTCTATTCTCAGTGAGAAGCCCTGCCTCATCCTCCATCACTGGGGGGACCAGGACGCCCCCTATCCTTTCCTCTTTGAAGACGCCTATCCTCCACCCTCTCTGTAAGAAACCCTATCCCTAGCTCCACTCTGTCAGGGAGCTTGCCCTTTAAACCCTTTCCTTTGAGTAATCCTGCTCCCTCCATCTCTGTGAGGGGCCCTTCCCCTCCCCACCCCTGTAAGGTTCTTATCCCATTTCACTCACTTTTTGAAGGGTCCAGCCCCTTCCTCCCTTCCTCATACCTGGCGACAGCGAACCAGTCACCAGCTGGTAGAGGGATCTCGCCGCCTGCCCCAACGGGCTCCGGCACCTGCGGGGGCATCGGTTCATGGTTCTGCTAAGAGCACACTGGCCACGCTCCGCCCCCAACGCCGGGGGCGGTCGGGTCTCCGCCCCCACTCGAGTGGGCCCTGCGTGGGCGGCGCGGGAGGGCCGGACCCACAGGACCAGAATCTGGGACCGCAGAGTCTTCTTCTGCTCGCTGTCTCCTCCGGGCTGCAAAGGTGAAAACGCACCCTGGCCCCATCTTCTGAAGCACCCGTCCTTAAAGTTCCTAGACTGGGCGGGGCGGGGGTGGGGGAGGGGGAGGACGGACTCCTTCTTTCTCAGCCTTCTTTGGGAATGTTTTCTGGATTTCTAGTGGGGAGGGGAGGCACCCACGGGTTGTGAAAAAGGAGCTGGGGGAGGGGATAATGAACCTTATTCTTTATTGCCCCTCTTCAGCCCTTCCTTCTCTGCCTGTCGCACACCTCCTCCTCCCAATTTGGCACGGAGAAGGGGGAGGGGGCTAAGAGGACATAGTTGTCATGGCAACTTCCCACACTTCCATACTTCCTAAACCAATGGGAGAGAGAGCAAGAGGAAGGAGGAGGAGCTGGACATCGTAGTGGGGTGGCAAAAAAAGGCGGCTCCCGATCCCTTTCTCTCATAACTTTCTGTTTTGTGTCCCTTTGTCTTGCTTCAGTGGCTTCACATTCTCCCATCATATGCTGAGCGCCAGCCAAATGCATGAAGGACAAGCTCTCCTCCCCTTAGTCCCAGCCCCAACCCTCTCCAGGATTCCTCTCTATCAGGCTGTACCCAAAGTAAACCCTTTCAAGACCACTGAGGGCTTCAAATTGCCGGGACAGTCTACAGGAGAGACATAGTTCCACTCCTCCGACTGGGATCCTGTATTTTTGGCTAAAAATCCTATATTTAGGATTTAGGCGAGAGTCACCTCTAAACTCCATGCAAATTTTGCCACTTGATTTGGAGGCGACCTCCCCATTTGGAATCAGCTTCCTAAGCATGGCTGCTCTAAGACCACACGGGGGCGCCCTAGACTGGGGAAACGATATTTATGAACCGAGGGACCCCAGTTCAGGCCTTGGCCAGCCAGGTCCCAACTCTCTCCTCATCGTCCCCAGTCCTTTCTTTGCTTCCGGCTTGGACAGGACTTTCACTGACTGCTGTTTTTTCCCACGACGCCGCACTTCCAAGTAGCCCTGCCAGGCTTGGAAGACCAGAGGGGGTAGATCTGGGGCGGGGTGGGGCTCAGATTCTCCCCCCCCAAAAAAAAATCTCCCCCAGCTTTGTGTCTGGAGGAGTAGGGGAGGAAAGTGATCGGGAGTATACCCAGGATGCCTTGATGACTTAAGGACTCCCTCTCTAACAACCTAATGGACCAGACAGAAGCCAAAGACCGCCCCCATACCCATCACAGGAATCCCGCCTGCCCAGGGAAGGAACTTTGGGAACTAGGAAGGCAAGGCAGTACATCATCCAGAGCACTCTTCAGCACCTTGGACAACGACTCCCCTTCAGGCTTCAGCTCCGTTGTCTCAGGGCACCCAGCACCTTATCACCTTATCAGGGGGAGTCCCAACCTCAATTGTCTCCTGCTGTAAGATAAGCCCTCCTTCGAAAGGAGAACTCGTGGTAGTGCTATTTCTACTTTCCAAGTCATGTGTGGAGCTATCAACAGTGAGGATGCTGATGAGCACCATTCTTGACACTTGTCAGCATTTGACCTATTTCCCTTGGGAGGCAGACAGGCAAGATGTAGTATTCTCCATTATAGAAATGAGACGAGTGAGACCCAGAAAGCAAAAGTAATAGAAAGCTCATTCCTGCACCTTCCAATACAAGTGCGTCTCACCTTCACCCAGTCTGTTTCAAATAGGCAAGTGGGGAGGGGATGATTCCACTAAAGGGGAGAATCAATTAAAGCAGGAAGCAAACACTGATTAGTGTGGTGCTAATGCGCGCCCTGGGATCTTGAGTTGGTGAGAACAGAGGTCAAAGCAGAGCTGGACCTTTGGATTCCATCCCAGTCTGAACCACATCTAGGGCACACATCTGGGGCCTGCTTGGGCCAAAGGGCTCTCCCTTTTGGGAGTCTCAGCATAGGAACTAGGACTTCCCCAGGGTCAATGAGTAGGGGAGACATTTTCCCAAGGCATTAGATCCTAGTTCTGTTCCCCATCCTGGAGACTTAACCTCACTCCCCTAAGAACAGACAAGGATCATGGGCTCCCCTACCTCCCCAACTTGTTTCAGACACAGGAGACAGTCTCCCTCCTCCCATTCATTGTTGGGAGTTCCTGGACAGGTTGCACAATGAGACAGAAAACACACACACATGGAAATGTATACAAGGTGACACAGTCACCCACACAAACACGTGGGTCTGCCTACCAAACCCAGGAATATGTGAGGGCCCAGATGTACTCCATACGGTGGGAGACAGAGCATGCCTCCGCAGCAAAGTAGTCTGGGGAGGCCACATGAACCTTCCAGACCAAGAGCTTCTATCTCTGGGTCTGGAGGAGAAGCTAGAGGGGATGTTTTCCTTCAGGATTGGATGAAGTTCTTAGAGGGTGGTTGAGGGTTAAAGGAGGTTCAGTTGAAAGAATGATCTCTGAGTACTTTCCTGGGGGGGGGGTGATGACCCAACACTAAACAAAGCCTGCCCATAAAGGCCAGGTGCTGTTCCTGGGAGCCAGGCTGGGCAGACTCTAGAGTCCCTCCTTGGGTCCACCTGCGCTGTTTGTGGAAAATGCAGGGAAGCAGTGGTGTGCGATAAAGGCCCCCTTCTATACCAGGAAACCAGAGAGGCAGCAAGGGTAAGACGCGTCATAAACACTCACAGAACCCCAACGCAGACATTGCCACATGAAAGTACAAAATCGGCACGAAATGCCAATATAATCCGCATAGCGTCACAATCACAAAACACAATACAACCTACTTTAACAAATGCTTGCCCCAGGAGGGTCACAGTCATAAAGTCTTACAAAGAGATCTACCCCCCCACAGTCTGATAGTCACATATCACTTCATACAGAATCACACCCTCAAAGCACAGAGTTGCACACAGAACAGAGACACATGGTCAAAACAACTTCATTAGTACAAAAGACTCCTACACAACCTCACTCAAACATCCGACAAGATCATACAATTGCACAGCCAACAAAAATCACACTCACCCTATCACCAAGCCTAGGACACATGGCGACCAGCTGAGGGAGGCGCACACACATATACACACAGACACACACAAAGAATGACAGGCGCTCACGCACGTAACACCTCCCACTCCAGACACTCTCCTAGCTTTGTGTCACACACGCCCACACCTGCTGCCTCTTCCCACCTGCCCGCCTGTCTCCCCCACCCCCCACGGGACCCAAGGCTTTGAACCCCAGTGTCCTGCTGCCCAGAACAGCCTGGAGGGTGCCTGGGAATGGGGCAGAGTGTGAGTAAGGGCCTGGCCAGGGTCAGATAGGCTTAAGGGTCTGGGGGATGGAATCTACATACCCTCCCGCGACCCTTGAGCCCCTGACTCACCTGTGAGCTGGTCATAGGATCCGTCCAGGTCTCGGGAATCGGACAAACTCTCCTTGCGGCCCTGGCCCCGCATGGCCCCCGGCGCCCCCGTCCCGTCCCGCCTGGGCCGTGGGAGGGGGCGCCGGGTGGCCAAGATAGGGCGCTCACACGGCGCCCCCTGGCGGCGTTGCACGCTGTCTGGGCTGGGGCTGAGTCTGGGATGGACTGGGGTCCCGCTGCGGGTCCTGGGGCAGGAGCGGGAGGCTTGGGCAGTAGGTGAGCGCAGAGCCGGAGGCAGAGCGGAGCTAAGCACGGAGCCAGAGCCAAGCCGCCTCTCTCCTCCCGCCCCCTCCCCGCGGCTGTCACCGCCGCCTCCCCCCTTTGGCGCTGCCGGGATTGGCTCCCCCTACCCCCGCCCCCTCCTCTTTGCAGCTCGGGGGAGGAACCCGGTGAAAGGGTGAGCTGGGAAGTGCGGGGAGAGACTGGCTCTCCAGCAACACTACCCCCTAAACCTGAAGCCATGGGTCCTGACGGTGGAGGACGGAGCAGGGCCAGAAAGGACCCACGGTGAGGAAACAGGATGCCCCCACCCCCCACCCCGCAACTCTTAGGCACTCCTCCCACGATCAGCACCAGCCAGGGTATGTCTGTTAAGTGTCTTGTACAGGTCAGTCTCCATGTCATCCCCTATCTTCTCTATTGTTCTCCACCCCAAACGCCCCCCCCATGGGTCTCTGTGGCACCCCGCCAGTGCCCACCCTGCTAGGAGGGGGTCAGGGATGCAGTGCAAAGATCAGCCCAGCCTCCAACAGACTCATCTCAGGCCAGTGGGCTACAGTTTTCTCTTCTCTCAGAAAGATCCCAACCCTCAGCCACTGCAAAACCCCGTCTCTGGGCGACATTCATTCTGACGGTAACTTCTTCCCTGATCTAACCACCCCCCATTGGCCCACCAGGAAGAAAAGGAAAAGAGTGAACCAGGTGTTTCTCAAGACTTTCTTGTTTTGTTCCTTTTTTCCTTTCAACTTTCCTGCCTTTCTCTCTTGTCACCTGCCATGTCCTAGATTCCTTGTTTTCCAGAAGATTTGGGGAGTGATTGAATGATGTGGGGGATCCAGGTGAGGATACAGAGTGGGTAAGAAATGCTCTTGCTATTAGGCCCCCTTCTCTTGGATTAGCTCCTTTTCTGAAACCAGGGGCTATCACTGAGCTGGGCTGCCTCCAGCTCTCCCAGGAATGGCTACTGAGTGACGGAGCCTACTTGTCTGACCTTGCCCAGGCTCTTCACTGGACTGCTAGCACAAGAGCCCCCAGCCCGCCAGAAGGAAGGAGGGGCAGTGTCTGGTGGGTCTGGAAGGTGTGGTGGCAGTGTCCCATGTGATCGTCTCGCCTGCCCAATGGCTTCTCTGGAGGAGTGACCTGCTGAGACTGAAAGCTTCAGCTAAAGTGACCCCAGCACATTTAATGTCTTTAATTGGATTTAATTTCTAAGCACTTGATTCAATTAACTCAGCAGGAATTGTGGTAGGAGTTCAGGCATGAGAGGGGGACAAGCAGCTAAAAGAAGAATTGTCTCTGGGAGCAGTGCCCTGCTCCTGGCTCTCCCCTGGCTCTGGAGTGTTCTCCACAGACCTGGCATAGACGTTGGGGCATGGACAGAGCATGGGCAGTCCCTTCAGGAGTTGAATTCTAGACGATGATAGGACTCCTGTTTGGAGTTCTTAGAACAGATATATGTAAATGGATCAAGAGATGGGCTTTACAATAGAGGGTAAGAAGTCCTTCGCTACTGCTTCATGCCCTTGTTCATTTCATAGGAAAGGAATCCATAAGCAGCAAAGGCAAGGGAGGCTATACCTCTCTGAACCTAACTGGCTTCCACTAGGGCCAGGAGACTTAGGAGGACAGTGAGCATAGGCAGGGGTCCCCTAGGTAGACTGGACCAGCACCTGGGAGATGACCTTAACTCTGTCTTTGAGAAATGAGGTCCGAGTAACAGAGATGAAGAAAAACAAACGAACAAAAGACACTAAAAAGACTGTCCCATACAAATCAATTTTAATAACTTCAACTTGCCATCAGCTTCCAGCTCCAGCTCCTCTGGAGTTTACCACTGTGGAGAACACTACATGCCCCAGGCTGAGCTACCCCATCTAGTGATCAGATGACCCAGCCCCTGGTCCTTCAGGAATCTGCGTCTATACATGGCAGCATGCTGGCGGACCCTCTGGAACTAGTGCATATCTGCTCAATGTTGGAGCCACCACTCTGGTCCCCAGGGAAGGCAAGTATCCTAGAGAGATTTGAAGCTAAGTGGAATAGCAGCCAGGGAGGTCCCAGACCTGCTCTCACTACTGGTTTCCTGCCCTTATTCCCAGAGTCTTCCTGTGCTGCTTGTTCCCTGCCAGCCCGAGGGCTTTAGAAAGTGCTTTAGGAGGGGGGAAATCTCAGAGCAGCAGCTACTTTGAAAGCAGCCGAGGGGTAGGGAAAGCCTACAGTAGTCCAGTGGAGGCTGTTGGGAGGAAGAACCATGGGCCAACTTCCCAAAAGCCAGGAGACTTGCCTGTGGCTGCACCCACAATACGGGCAGACAGAATGGCCTCTCCATGATGCTCACCAGGCCCCTTTCAGATGGAGGGCCCCCTGCCCCCAGCAGGTTCTCTCCCTTCCAGGCACCAGACCACAGCAGGAACAGATTCCTCCCCAGAGGAAATTCTTAGGCAGGCTGGATGTAAACAACAGCCGGGTGAGGGGGCTGAGGGGGCGGAACGGTGGAGGGGAGCTCAGCAGAGGCAGGAGAGGCTCCCAGAGAAGGTGATTGGGAAGGTGGGGAGGCTGCTGGAAAGGGAACCAGCAAAGTAGGCACCTGAGGGCTCCAGAAAACCTGTCAATGTTTATTTCACACACACACCCTAAAGACAGTTTAAACCAGACTGGAAATTAAAAGCTATGGTTGTGACCCTACAGTGCTGACCAATCAATGGGCTGGAAGGCAGGGGAAGCTAGCAGGTACTCCTGGTGCCAAGAATCGAATCCAGAAATTGGTGGCTGGACAGCGGGGCACTGGGCAGATTCTAATCTCCAGTCTCCCAGATTTAGAAAGCAGAAAAAAGGTCCTCCTTTCCTACACTACTTTGAGCTGAGGTAAGGGTCCTAACGACTGGACAGAGTGCCTGCAGGGGCAGGGGACACAGATTTCAAGCCCAGCTCAGCCCCAGGTCCAAAGAAAGCAGAACTGGCTCCATCTACATCTGAGAGTCTGTTTTCAGAAGCCTCGGAGAACCACTGACTCTCAGGATATTGGCATCATCCTAAGACTTGCCCCAACAGGCCCTGAAAATTAGTCAGCAGCCACAATTTGTAATCTCAATTGGAAATGTGAGGGGGTATCCAGGGAGCCCACGCTGGAAGTCCCCATATTCTTGAAGGCTTCTCTCTGTGCCCACCCAAACCCTCCCCAAATAAGATTATCCCAGGTCTGCCCCTCCTGGCCCCTGCTGTCCAAGCTCCACTGAAGCATGGCCTTCACCGAGAAAACTCGGTGTCTGTGTTATTCTCCAACCTGGGGACAGCCCCTCTCCCCTCAGTCCCCCTCCAGCCCAGGAGCCTCATGGGTAAGGGCAGTCAGCAGCTGCTCAGATATGCGTGGCCTCAGGAGATAGTGGAGAACTCCTTGAGCAGGACTTCCTGGCTGAGTGTGTGGAAGGCCAGGTTTCTCCGGACGTTGGTGCTAATGGAGCGAACCTGGGAAAGGGTTGGGGAAGGTGAGAGGGCACAGGCAGAGAGAAAACAGAGGAGAGAGTTGGTTACACACAACAGAGGGCAGTGCCTGAGGGACAAAGCCAAGAGGCAGTGCTACATGTTTCTCTCTTAGGAGATGAACCCTTAACAGCTATCATTTCTGCAGGCAAATGAGCAAACAGTCATGTTTCAGTGGAAGGAAAGAAGAGGGGCTGAGAGACAGAAACTTTAGTGGCTGTGAGAAGAGCAGCTGGGCACCTGAAGAAGTAGAGGTAAGCACAGACAGGGAAGGAGGGTGAGCTCAGACCTTCGTCTTTGCCTCAGCCATGCAGAGGGGGACTGGTCTGGTCAGTCGTCTGACAGAGGAGGAGAAAATGAGGCCAGAGAATGTAGTTCTGATCTTCTCACTCTTTCTGTGTATTTATCTACTTTTCTGGGTTGGAAAGAACACCTAGAGATACAGCCCCTGTCTGGCATAGAGGGCAGGAGTACAATCCAAGGAGGCCAATGACCGGAAACAGGTCACACAGCTTGTGAGCCCCAGGCGTGGAAGCAGGACCCAGGTTTAACTCCCAGTCCAGCACTCTTTCCATAGCACAAAGAAGCCCCCCTGCTTTAGAGGAAAGACTGGGGCATATCCCTGCTTTGTCCCCACTGCTCCCCTCACACGCTTTCTCCCCATAGACTGAGACCCTTGCAGGAAGTGTTGCCTGTATCGGTGGAGAAAGGACTTGGGGAGGAGTCAAAGGGCCAAACTTCCTACTGAGTGGGTTCTAGGAGGAATCCATTGCACTCTCGAAGGAGCACTGTTCATGGGAAATAGAAGTGAGTGCTGTACGAGACAAAGTGGGGAAAAAGGAGAAAAAGCATGTGTATCTACCCTGGGTCCCAAAGACCAGGGAGCTTTCCTCCAATGTCTGCTTAGCTATGGCAAATGTAATGAAGTCATCAGGCAGGAGGCAGAGGAAAGGGCAGCATAGCTACCAGCAGAAGGCTCAAGGTCATTAGCTCCGAGCCGGGCCAGACCCTCTTTGCTCCCTTGTGTCAGAGGTACAGATATAAGGAGAACTGAGTCAGGCGAGGCTAGTACCAAAGGGCCACAGACAGAGCTCCCCTAACTCTCTCCTCCACAGTCTTTTCATCTCCAATGTCCTACTCTCTTTATGAAGCCTGCTCTCCCGGTAAAACCCCCACATCAACTTAAAGACTTGCCACGCACCCCATAAAGATGCTCGACTCTGCTCTCTTTCTATTAACGGCTTCCCCTGTTCCCAACTCACTCACTTCCAGAGCAGATCTTCCTCATCCTGGGGAAGTCCAAAATCTCAGGACTCTCACGTCGGGGTCAGAGTTGGGCTGTGTTTAGCACGAGACACATAATCTACACTCCAGCACCTTCATCACAAACTTGGCACGGGGAAGTGAGAGGGCTGGTCTGAGGAGCACTACCCCAGCGGCAGGAGGGCTGTGCTGCGGGAAGGAGGCACAGTGTGTCCTGGTCTCAGCCCCCAGCCACAATGTTCATGTCCAACCAGGCGGGTGGAGTGGCAGGGCTGAGACAGGACGGCCTAGCTTTCCCCCAAGAGCAGCTCGGAGCACAGGGCAGGAGAGAGACCATCAACAGGGAGAGCCCGGTTCGGTGGCAGTGCTGACTGGGAGGTGGAGTAGGAGGCAGAGCAAATGCTCACTGGCTCCAGGCGGCCACGGGTGGGGGCTGCAGAGAGCTGAGTGATTGGAAAAGGGGGGCGGAGGTAGGGAGTGAAGACTGGAGAACTAGAGATTGGGAGGGCACTCAGACCAGGAGCCAGTTAGGAATTTAGGAAGACGTGATTGCATAAGGAGGAGAAGAATCGATGGCTCCCGTTATGCTTGGAGGACAGGATAAGAAGTAATGAGCCAAAGCTGCCACGGGGAACACACATCAAACCCCAGTCCCAGCTGGAGCTGTTCAAGGGCTGTCTCCGTGGCCGCAGAAGAGAGATGGTGGGCAATGCTGCCTCAGAGAGCCCTAACCCTCACCCTTCCCAGCCTGGCTCCAGTACCCTGGGGAACATCTTCTCTCACTGCCTGGTCCTGGGCTGCTTTGCAAGAGAAGTTGCACACCCAGTCTCAGCAGACCCCTCAAGTCTTATTTCACCAGCCTTTGGCAAACTGTGGTTGCTTCCCAGATGCCCACCTGCACAGTACAACCCGCTGGCTGGGAAAGGGCCCTCAAGAGACACAGGCGGAGATGGAGGCGGGGCAGACTCACCAGCTCTTTGAAGAAGGCAGCTTCCTTGTGCTGCTCCGAGTAGCGCTCATACTGGTCCAGGCCATCCTGCAGCTTCAGTGTGAGCGTGTCATAGTTGGCTCGTACTACCTCCAGCACCTGGGGGACGTCGAGGGCCAGGCAGGACTTAGGCCATTCAAACCACAGGTCACTCGGTCCCCACACCCCTCCTGCTGCCCTGTCGGGTTGGAGTCAATCTGGAGCAATACCTCCAAAGACTATGCTCACTACTTCTCACCCAGAAGAAAGTCTGGCCACACAGAGCAATTCCTCAGGTTTCTGGGACCTTTTTTTTTTTTTTTCCCCAAATATTTTATTTATTTATTTATTTGACAGAGGGAGGGAGAGAGAGTGAGCAAGCGCACAAGCAGGGTGAGCAGCAGAGGGAGAGGGAGAAGCAGGCTCCCCACTGAGCAGGGAGCCCAATGTGGGGCTCGAGCCCAGGACCCTGGGATCATGACCTGAGCTGAAGGCAGACAGTTAACCAACTGAGCCGCCCAGGCGTCCTCTGGGACCATTTTCTAATCTCTTCTAGTCCTGGCTTTTCCTGACCCGTCCCACCGGGCCACCGAGGCCGTTCACTCGGGCTAAGGTAAGAGAGCACGAGAAGACGTGCCCGAAAAGTGAGTGTCTGAGCTCAGCAGCATCCTCACACCACCAGTGTGTTCTCAGCCACATCCTGCAGCTTGCTCTGGCCAGGTTGTCACAGTTGCTGAGTAAGACTTTGCCAATGTCTCCTTTTTCCCTTTCTGGGAACCACATTTCTTCAGTCCCGGGATGTTCCTCAGCACCATCTGCCACTTGTTTTCATCTCTCCATGCCAACTCAGTCTTCCCATCTATTGCTTGGATGGAACTTTTGGGCCTGCCAGCCTTGGGGTGTAGGGGATACTCCCCTGACTAAGCTAGAGCTGACTGCATCTTTTGTTGTGAGGAGGGGTCTCCCCCTTTCTCTAACTTCCTATGGGGGTGGGTGGATTCAGACCTCCACTGACTCCAGGAACCGTGGATCTCTGTGGTTCCAAAAGGTAGTTCTGATGTGACTTCAATTGTTCAGACCATGAAGTAAAGGCAAGGGCAATTGGGGGAAAGGCACTACATCGAGACGGAAGTGCGTTGGGCAGAAAGGAGAGACCAGGAGATGGAATGACTGTTCAGTCACCGTGTAACCTGATCTGACTAGGGAGGGAAGTCTGTGAAATCATGGAGAGCTCCCAGCTCAATAAGGAACTTGGGAGGAATGAGTGAGGCTTAATTTTTTTAAAAAAAGATTTGATTTATTTGCCAGAGAGAGAGAGAGAGAGAGCGAGCACGAGGAGGGGGAGTGGTAGGCAGAGAGAGAAGCAGGCTCCCCTCTGAGCAAGGAGCCTGATGCAGGACTCGATCCCAGGACCCTGGGCCGTGACTTGAGCTGAAGGCAGACACTCAACTGACTGAGCCACCCAGGCGTCCCATTGTGAGACTTAATTCTAACAGAAGGTAGGGGTGAAGAGAAAAAGCTAGAGTAGGGACTGGTCAGAGGGATCGAAGATGGCCTCCTGAGGGGCACAAAGTCCCTCTGGGCTGTTCTCACCGATTCAGTCTTGTGCCAGGACACACTTCACTTGGTAGCAGACACTTCTGCCTGCCAAGAATTTCTAAGGGGAGAGTAATGATGGAGAACACAGGGAAGGTTGTGTCCTCGAGTCTGGGGGGAAGGGACAGCTAGGGCAAAGGTCTGGCCTAGGCTCCAGGTTCAGTCTCCTTTCCTCCAGACACTCGGCTCCTCAAGGTCACTCTGCCTGGCTATGCCGCACAGACCCTATTATCAGCTGGCTCCTTTGCTTCTAATTCCATTTGTCAGCTCTGTCAGCAGGAGGACCAGTACTCAGCAATGGCAGTCACCCACAAGATAATCCAGCTCTCTCATGCATGCGGGCTGTGCTTGCAGCTGAAATATCTATAGCCAAGATCTTGGCCCAGAAGTGAAGGTCTCAAACCCCCCAAAAAGCAAAATTCCTCCAACATGGAACTGGCCCCCAGGAACCAGACAGAACAGAATAACACATGCTTCCCTAACCCTGAACTCTGGGCAGCCTCAGCAATGCCTATGAGCCAGCATCCTGGGCTCAGCCTTCCTTAAGGAATATCAGGTTAAGACAAACACCATGCTAAAGCCAATTCTGAGAAGGTGCAGCATGTCAAGAGATGCTAATCCCGAAAGCCCCAGGCTTAGACCATGCTGCCCTGATCACCTGGGTTTTCTCCTCTTGCCTCAGCCAAGTGGAAGGTCTAACAGCTCACTCAGAACAGGGATTTTTTCACTTCCCAACAAATCTGGCTTTTGCCAGAAGAATTTAGTTCAGTTTCTTTAAGGGAGGTGAAAGCGGAGAACGTCCTTAAGCTATCAGTTCTTTGGAAGGAAACCAGAGGCCTGGCTGGACTTAGTGCATGATTTCAGCTCTCCTCTTATCCAGGTCTTTCTTTCTTTCTTCTTTTTTTACCCACGGGTAAGCTGCCCTTCAGTTCACTCAGCCTCTTCCATCTCCCACCCTATTCACCTCTCTTAAATTCCCAGGAGAAGATATTCTAAGTTCAGGTCTGGCTCTAGCCCACTTGGGACTCTGGAGCACTAAGGCGACTTTCCTATTCTAGGACTTTGCTTTCTGTAGCTTCAGACTTCAGGAACATATCCCATTTGGGCTTCCCATTCCACACTGGCCTGGGACGTGGCAGAGGGCAGCACTCAGGCAGATGGCAATCTCCCAGAGTGCTTGTACCTTAGGTTTTACCACAATTTGCAACCTCAGTCTCTGGCTTCCTGGCCATTCCAAAGGTCCTTGCCCAATCCATCAGGTAACACTCTATCTCCCTAGTGCAAGCCCACCTTCTGTTATCAGGTTGTTGGGCTTATGGGCTTCCCAGAACCATGCCCACCACCTCAGCTCAAGGCAGCTCCAAAAGCAGAAAAACATCAACAAGCCACAGGCTCTCTAAGGAGTCCTTACACCCCCACATACAGCCCTCAGTAGACAGAAGCCTGGGTCCTGGCAAGGAACCTAACAGAAAGAGAACTTAACTGGGAATCCCACTCTTACTATGGATCTTAGACAATTTACCTAACCTCTTTGAGCCTCAGACTGTCTCTCTCTATAAAATGGAATTTTTTTTTAGATTTTTATTTATTTATTTGAGAGAGAGTGAGAGAGAGCACGAGTGGGGTGAGGGGCAGAGGGAGAAGCAGGCTCCCTGCTCAGCAGGAAGCCCGAAGCAGGACTTGATCCCAGAACTTCAGGATCATGACTTGAGCTGAAGGCAGATGCTCAGCTGAATGAGCCACTGAGGCATCCTTATAAAATGGAATTTGAACTCACCTTCCTAAAAGGACATGGTAATAAACATTTTGATTCCTGAAAGTAACATACAACTGATAAAAACATTATCATCTCAATGGCTACACAGCTACCTGGACAGATCCTGGGACTCAAGAGGAACTGTCTTCACAGCCCAGGAAGTACTTACCTATTTCAAACTAACTTAAAGAACCTATGTGTATAGGTGCGCCTGGGTGGCTCAGTGGGTTAAAGCCTCTGCCTTAGGCTCAGGTCATGATCTCAGGGTCCTGGGATCGAGCCCCGCATCGGGCCCTCTGCTCAGCAGGGAGCCTGCTTCCCCCCCCCCCCGCCCCCCGCCTGCCTCTCTGCCTACTTGTGATCTCTCTCTCTCTGTCGAATAAATAAATAAAATCTTAAAAAAAAAAGGACCTATGTATATAAATAATTCTTCGCCACAAAGGAACATCTTCTGGATTTAAGTGGAAGACACAAATGGCCTCAGTTTCAAAGATCATATGCCCTCTTCTTTGCCTTGAAACACTCTGCCTCAGGTGAGGGAAGAACAAACTGGGAGTGGGGAAGGGACCTAAACCCCTCCCCTGAGGTCTCTAGAGGAGAAGGGCCTGACATGGGCTTTAAGGTCAGAGAGACATAAATTTTGGTCCCATATCAACTACTAGTGAGCTAATGTAAGCTTACACACATTACTTAATCTCTTTTAGCCTCAGTTTTCTTCTCTGTAAAATGGGATAACACTACCTATACTATAACCTTATAAAGCTGATATAAGGATGATATGAGGTGACTATCCAATGTCTGGCACATAAGGAAGAGTCAATAAATGGCTAATTTTACAATAATATCTATTTGACAATAGATATTTGGTAGTTCTTATTCCCAGATAGTTCTAACCACAAGTCAGGAGATAGAGCCTTGCACATCTTCATTCAGATTCTGGTAAAGAAGAAACCTAATTTCTCTATTCAATATGAAAGCAGGCTTCCATAATGACCCTACCATCCCGAGTGTAACTGGCAATGCATTAGTCAGAAGTCAAAGAATATCCAGTACCCACTGCTTAACAATCTTGGTGTAATATAAGAGGATACAGTTAAAGAAAAACTGAGCAGAGATGCCCAGAGAGGTCAGTTTTGCATAATACAGATTGTGAAGCTCCTGGCCATATCAGGATCAGGAGGGAGAGATATCCCAGTGCACAAACTTTGTTATTAAAAAAAAAAAAAAAAAAGTTAGTTTAAAATTGCTGAAGAGGTTTCAGACACACATACCTTTACCCAAGCACATACGATAGGCATTCCCCATAGACTATTCAGTAGCCTGTGCTCCACTTTTTTAAGGCCTTTGAAATGGAAAGTAACTTCCAGCCTAAAGATAGCAGCAAAAGAGAATCACCAATGGAAAAGTTCCTGGCAAATGGCTATCCAGTCTTGATGTCAGAGATCTATGCCTTGTGCCCGAAAAAATCAGATCTCTGATGGACTGAATTCCAAGAATGAGAATTAGCAGACAACTAAGTAGGAGGATGTGACCTGACAGCAAACTTGTGTTCATTTCCTTCTCAATCTGAACTGACACCTACAGTATAACCTATCTGGGGAGAGTATGTAAGGTTGCCACCAGCCCACTTCCGGCCAGGGCAACATGTAAGGCTTTCCCTAGAAGCCATGCTGCCAAATGAGGATGAAAACACAAGATGACAATAGAGACTTCTTATAGAATAGGAAATAAACATGGAATCTATCAAGATTGCAGTGGGATGTAATAGAAAGAGGCTATAGAGTTAGAGAAACCTGGGTTCATAACTTGGCATCATCATCTAGTACTTACATGACCTTGACCTGTCTCAGCTTTAGTTTCTTTATCAGTGGAACAGTCATCATCATAAACTTTTTTATGATATTATAAAGATTAAAGATAATATATGAAATAAACATTAAAATACAAATCATAATATCCAGCCAACAGAAGGTGCCAATGAATGAAGGCTATTGAGATTGAAACAAAAAAAAAATGGAAATAAGGAACACCTGATGCATTCTAATAAGATGAATGAGGTGGTGAAATGGTGGCCAAGAAGGTCCAGACCTCTCACTAATATATAAGGAGAGTGATATGGAAGGCAACCATACTTCTTTTTGCCAAAGTGTTAACATGAGGACAGAATCACAGAAATAATAGTTCTGGAAGGAACCTCTGAAGTCACCTACCTGATCTATGGCCCTCATTTCACAGATGAAGAAACAGATGTCCAGAGAGATTGTAAAGTACCCAAAAACACAAAGCTGGAATTAGACAAGACAATCTTCTGACTCCCAATCCAGCGCTCTTCCTATATTGGCAAGCTAATTTAACCTGGGGCACATTCCTTAGTTTACAGGCTAAGATTAATTTTCCAGAGAACAAACATTCAAGGAATTCAGACTCTCCTAAGAAGTGGGAAGCATGATCTGTAGAGAGCTGGAAAGGTAACCTGGTGAAAGCCTGGTATGATGCTTAAGTTTTCATTATTACCAGGTCCCTCAGGGCTCCAGGGCTTGTCAATTTCCACCACCAGCAGCTGAAGATCCTGCTCAGCCCTGCTGTAGTTGGCACCAACTACCACCAAAACTGTACAGACCACTCCTAACTCAGTATCAGCAAAATCTAGTTTGGGTTGCTATTTTATTTTTATTATTTTTATTTTTATTTGAGAAACAGAGAGAGAGAGAACACAAGCATGAGGGGCAGAGGGAGAAGGGGAAAGAATCTCAAACAGACTCTGCACTGAGCACGGAGCCCACATAGGACTTGTTCTCTGAGGATCATGATCTGAGCTAAAACCAAGAGTCAACTGTACCACCCAGGCGCCCCTGGGTTGCTATTTTATTTAGTACTCATTTAGAAGCCTGAAATACAAAGATCTTTAATCTTCCACGGGTTTCTTTGGCTGCAGCCATCAGGTGGTCTCCAGGCTTGGGACTCGGGGTGTTAAAAAGATTCAGTGAGGGGCACCTGGGTGGCTCAGCTGGTTAAGCGTCTCCCTTTGGCTCAGGTCGTGATTTCAGGGTCCTGGGATAGAGTTCCACACTGGGCTCCCTGCTGGGCCTCCCTGCTCAGCAGGGAGTCTGCTTCTCCCTCTCCCCGTCCCCCTCCCCCTGCTCATGCTTGCTCGCTCTCTCTCAAATAAATAAATAAAATCTAAAAAAAAAAAAAAAGATTCAATGAATACCTTCTACGACGTGAACCCCTCCCTTTTTTAAGTAAGCTCTATGGCCAACATGGGGCTCAAACTCATGACTCCGAGATCAAGAGTCGCAGGCTCCACCGACTAAGCCAGCCAGGGGCCCCAAAATACATTCTACGATGAATGCTCATACCTCAAGGCCAAGTTTCCATTCTCTGAAAGAGACAGTAACTATCCCATTCCCACTTCCATGCCCTTCTGCTTTAACCCTGCCAAACCCCTAATCATAAAAAAATTAATCTCTGGATGATTTGAAACAGAGTAATTATGAGGAGGAAAGATGATAAAGGCTTTTTAGAGGGTTTTCATGATAATCTCCATCAATCTCTCCCACTGGCTATTTGCTCTATTTCAGATGTTTATTCACTAGTTAGAGAATATGATTTTTTTGGCTCCATTTTTTTCCCATAAGGTGGGAAAAGACAGCTTGAGAGATCAAGCTCCGAAACCACAAACAAGAGCATCACCAGGTGTAAATCTGTGTATTGCCTTTACTTCTCTCTCTCAGGGTTTGAGAGAGCTGACCAGGTACTGCTTATTCTACGAGCTGATGACAGAGAAATAATGAAAGAATTTGGTCCATGCCAAGTTGTTGGGAAATGAAATTCATCCCTTGCAATGGTTCCACCTTTGGGACAAACCTCTCCTTGTGCCCAGAGAACCAAGAAGATTGGACTAAAAAGGTTTGGTTTCCATGCCACCTGTCCAAACTGTTCACTGCTCTAGCATAATGTCCTATCTCTAAAGAAATAGTGCTGAGCAGAGTAGGCCTTCAACAGCAATCAGTGGCAAAGGGACTGCTAGAGGGGAGAGAAGTGGCCAAGTAGCCGCAGGCAGTTTTTATGGTAAATGCAGACTGCGATCTCCCTCTCGTTGTCCCTGGAAGAACACCCGTAAGTCAGCCAGAAAGTCTGAAAACTTTTTCCTTCTACTACCCAGTAAACTTCCTCAAACTCAAAGGAAGATACCCTTTCCTCTAAAAATAAGAATGACCTACTCAAGGCATTGCCTAGCTCCCTTCTCTGAATCTGTTACAGGGCTGAAATGCTCTGTAAATTTTGGAAAGAGACTGAAGATAAATGGGAGGTCTGATCCTTCATTTTTCTCTGAAAGGACCTAATCTATGTAGCCACCCTTCTTTCTTCTACTTTCCCCAAACCAGACCTTCCCCAAAACTGGTGATGTGTCTCCCAATGAGGAACAACCCTCTCTTCTCCCAAAACCAATAAAGGTCTGTCCCTAACCTTGCGATTTCACCAGTGTAAGGACAGCCTCTCACTGGCACTCTCACAGTTAAGCGGTGCTCTGATCAGGTGTTGGATTGTGTGGAAGCGGAATTCAGATGATACAGAAGCAAAAAGAAAATTCTTCCTCCTCCCTAATCCATATTTATTCTCCCAAATTCAGAACTAGCTAAACAAGAAGCCCTGCAAAGATGTTCTCCAAGTAGAGACCTTGATGGGTCACTACTGGGTCTAGTTGTACTTGGTCCCTGAAAAAGAGTTTCAACCAACAGCTACTAATTTTCAAAAGAACATAGTTAGGAGTATGGCTGTATTTCACTCTCATGTGGAATTTAAGAAACACGACAACAACAAAAAAACTGAATAGAAGAAAAAAAGAGAGACAAACCAAAAAACAGACTGCTAACCAGAGAGAATAAACTGGTGGTTGCCTGAGCGGAGGTGGGTGGTGGACTGGTGAAATAGGAGAAGGGTATTAAGAGGACATGTATCTTTTCTTTTTTTTTTTTTTAAGATTTTATTCATTTATTTGGGAGAGAAAGCGTGAGAGAGAGAAAGCACGAGAGGGGGGGAGGGTCAGAGGGAGAAGCAGACTCCGCGATGAGCGGGTAGCCCGATGTGGGACTCGATGTGGGACTCGATCCTCGGACTCCAGGATCATGACCTGAGCTGAAGGCAGATGCCCCAGTGACTGAGCCACCCAGGCGCCTGAGAGGACGCTTATCTTTTTTTTTTTAATTAACATATAATGTGGGGCGCCTGGGTGGCTCAGTGGGTTAAAGCCTCTGCCTTTGGCTCAGGTCATGATCTTGGGGTCCTGGGATCGAGCCCCGCATCGGGCTCTCTGCTCAGCGGGGAGCCTGCCTGCCCCCCTCTCTCTGCTTGCCTCTCTGCCTACTTGTGATATCTCTCTGTCAAATAAATAAATAAAATCTTAAAAAAGAAAAATAACATATAATGTATTATTTGTTTCAGGGGCACAGGTCTGTGATTTATGAGTCTTACACAATTCATAGCACTCACCACAGCACATACCCTCCCCAATGTCCATCACCCAGCCACCCCATCCCTCCCACCTCTGCTCCACTCCAGCAACCCCCAGTTTGTTTCCTGAGATTAAGAGTGAGAGGACACTTATCCTGATGAACACTGAGTAATGTATGAAACTGCTGAATCACTATAGTGTACACCTGAAACTAAAATAACACTGTATGTTAATTATATTGGAATTAAAAAAAAAAAAAAGAGTATGGCTCTATATGAGCAAACTTTCCCCCCTCTCCCACTTTCTGGAAGAGATGAGTCTTCCATAGGCTTCCCAAAGAGGGATTTCCTGTGGAGGAAAGAATGTATGTAGACAGGCAGAGTGGCAGGTCCTCTCCTGGAGAAACAAACATGCTACTACCACCGATTTCCTTACTGAAACTGTGTCACAGCTAGATTCTCAGCGCCCTGAAGGAAGAGATCCAGTGTTACATTATAGATTTTCCACAATGCCTAACAGAGTCCTAAGAAACAGTAAACATTCAACATGCTTGTGGACTAATTTAGTAACACTTAGGCCCAACCAAAAAGGAAAGGAATTTCTCATCAAGGTCATACAATAAGATTAGAGTTAGGCCATCACAGTATACCCAGCATTCTTCTCAGCATTCTGATAGGCTTCTAAAGCCCTCGGAACCAAGTCCTGCCTTTAAGGAGTGAACAAACGAAATAGGGACTCAAGATAAACCACTGTGGAAGGACATACCCACAGACAGAAGCACATACAGGGTGGAGCCAACAGTGCTTAGTGTGATTTGGAATCAGCTGCAAAACTAACCAGTGAATGAGTGGCCCGGCTAAAAGAGTGTCATATCTTTTAAAACAGGGAAAACTAATGAATCCAAGATCTCTCCTTCTTTTGTCCTCCATCTCCTCCACTTTACATTACTGTGTCAGTTACTTCTGAGTGCAAAAATTTCCACCAGTGTAGTAGGGCCCCTCAGACGGCAGCCACTGGGAGGGCCATTAGCTCTGCTAAGTCTGTGACTCTGGCACTGACAGTCTAGTCTCCGTCAGGTCCTGCAGCCTGAGGGGCAGACTGGTTAGGCTCAACCCTGATGCTGAGAAAGTAAGTCTTGCACAGAAGATGAGCAAAAGGTTAAAAAGGTGGGAAAGAATATTACTTTACTTCCCAAACACACAATCTATAGCTTCAATTTAGCAATGAAGTTCAACTGCACACATTCAGTTCAACTGTGCAGGGTACTCATTAGATAACTGTCCTAAACAATCTAAGCACATACACCCCGTGTTCTTTGAATAGCCAGGTTCAAAGTCTTGCTGAACTATTTTTAGCACTTCTTTGCATACTGTAACTAACAGATTTGCATCTCAGAAGATGAGGAGAAGAAACAATTAGGTTTGGGAGCTCCAAGACTAACTAGTACCCAGAGAAGACTGTTTACTTCCTTCAGAGACCATTTACTTAACCTTCTCTTATACAGGGCAAAGCCTCTCCATCTAGACACGGCCTAAAAGAGACCATAGTGATCAAGTACACAGTTAAAAGGACAAAATGTCAGCTATGCAAGAGCTTCATGTTTCAGTTCTTGTTGTTTTGAGATTTGAGGGTGAGCCTGTGTAAATGATCAATGTAAGGCTGGGACCTGGGCCCAAGAACAGAAGGGGAAACTGAGGAAAGGGAAGAGACATCTTTTAGTGGATTATCTTAAGATGAATATTAAAATCCTCACTATATATATTGTTTCCATTTTCCATTCAAGACTCTCCCTTCTACTGACTGAAAGAGGAAGAAAGAGAATGAATACTATATATATGAATAGTTAATACAAGGGAAGGTTCTCTGAAAAGCGAGTGAAATTTAAAAAATTCAGCTGTGTAACTCCAGGTATATTGTAATACTTCAAAGTAGTTCATGACTTCCACTTTCAGTCATGATGGAGTGACTGAGACTGTGAAAGACATAACCCTCTTCAGACACTGGATAACAGGGAGTGCAGGACAGATATCCTGAGAGAAAGAAAACATACGATGAGCATGAAGGTCTTGCTGGGCTAAGGAGACACCCTGGAGTTTGGGAAGACAGAAGTGGCTAGAACTTGTGAGGCAGATTACGAAAGGTGGTGGTAAGGCAAAGAAATGAGTTTCCGAAATTTGCATAATGTTCCCACTGAATCTGTCATTGATAATAAGGATTGCACGTATAGGGTAAAACTCAACCAGATCAGACCAAAAAAGAGAACCTGTAAGCTCACACAGGACTGAGAGGTGTTTGAATTTGACCAACCAGAATGAAAAGTACCTGTGGAATACCCGCAGCATCCTAAGAGACTCCAGAATGGTCACACCTTAGTGGTGGAACTAAATTAGCCCTAGAGTAAAGGCTGCTCTAAACCTACCCAAAGATTAAAAGGAAGTTTCATGGGTGAATTTGGTCAAAAGAAACAAACTTCCAGTTATAAAATAAATAAGTACTGATCATGTAATGTATAATCTTTGACTACAGCTGACACTGCTGTTTGGCATACTTGAAAGTTGTTATGAATCCTAAGAGTTCTCATCACAAGGACAAAAAAAACATTTTTGTCCTTTCTTTGGTATCTGTCTGAGATAGATGTTAATTAAACTTATTGTGGTAATCATTTCATAATATACATAAGTCATGTCATTGTGCTGTACACCTTAAACTTATAAGTGGTGTATGTCAATCATATCTCAATAAAACTGGGGGAAAAAAGGGATCACAACAACAACAAAAAAGGAAGTTTCAAATGGACTATGCTATTTCAGAAAGAATTTACCTGCCCTCTTGAACAAAGTCCGCACTATTTAATAAAGACAACACAATCTAGCACTCAACTACGTAACACTGACAATGTCTAATATCCAATAAAAAATTACCAGACATGTAAAATGCTTCTTTTGGTTGTGAGGGAGCATTAGTCAAAACAAACAGACCTAGAAATGAGATACTGGAATTAAAAGCAAGGGCATTTAAAGAGCTATTATGGAGGAGCCTGGGTGGCTCAGTTAACCCACTGCTTTCCCTTCTCTCTGCCTGCCTCTCTGCCTACTTGTGATCTCTCTTTCTGTCAAATAAACAAATAAAATCTTTAAAAAAAAAAAGTTCTTCTGGCAGAAGGAAAATTACATTATCTGGATCTATAAATAGGAATGAAGAACACTGGAAATGGCAAATACTTGGATAAATATAAAATACTTTTATATAAATTTTAAAATGAGAAAAAAGGTAATTGACTCTTTAAAGCAAAAAATAATAGCAATGTGGGAATTCCTATGTCTGTGTGCATTCCCCCATGTACCTATGTACACTATTAAATTTGGTTTTCTCCTGTTTAAGAAATAATAGTAATAATAGCAATGTATTTATAAAACCTGGAAGAAAATTTATAAATGTATGACAACACTAGTACAAAGGACAGGAGGGAGCAAATAGAAACAAATGATTGCAAAGTTGTTACATGTTACATGAAGTCATATAACATTATTTTGAAGGTACACTGTGATAAGTTAAAGAGCAACCACTAAAAATAAAATGAAGAGGTACAGCTTAAAAGTCAATAGTGGACATAAAATATACTAAAAGACCCCCAATTAACCTGAAAGAGGGCAAAAAATTAAAAAAATGAATAAAGAACAGGTAGGAGAAAAAGGAAAAAAACCCCGACAAGATGGCAGATTTTAACCCAGCCATACTGTTAAATAAATTAAATGTAACACTTCAATCAAAAGACAGAGACTGTCAGATTGGACATAAAATTAAGATCCAACTATGGGTTGTCTAAAGGAAATTCACCTAAAATATAAAGACACAGATAGGTTGAAAGTGAAAAGATGGAGAAAGATATCTTTCTGAAGACACTACTTAAAGTAGAATTGCTATAGTAATATCTGACAAAGGAGACTTCAAAACAAGGAATACTATCAGGAGTAAAGAGTGAAATTTCCGTAATGATAAAAGGGTCAGTTCATTACAAAGATGATTTTATATGTATGTATACCTAATAAGAGAGCTTCGAAATTCTGGATGAAGGAAAACTGACAGAACTGAAGGAAAAATAAAAAAGTCTACTATTACAGTTGTAAGTTTCACTATTCATAACTGATAAAACAATTAGACAGGAAATCAGTGAAGAGAGAAGATTTAAACATTACTAACCAAACTGACCTAACGGCATTTATAGAAAACTCTATTCAACAGGAGAGTACATATTCTTTTTTAAGGAGAGAACATATTCTTTTAAAATGCACACAGAACATTCGACAAGATAGATCATATGCTAGACCATGAAACAAATCTCAATAAATTTAAAAGGAATGAAATCAATCACAAGGAGTATACTTTCTATCAACCAGGGAAAAAATAAGAAATTAATAACAGAAATTAATCTGAAAAATCCCTCCAAAATGGAAATGAAACAACACAGTTCTAAAATCACTAAAGAAATGAGAAAATACTGTGAAATGAATGAAAATGAAAACTCAGCATACCAAAATCTATGGGATGTTGCTAACATGGGGGAAATTTATAGCATTAAATTTTTATATTAGAAAATTAAAAAATCAATGATCTAAGCTTTTTTTTAAGATTTATTTTTTATTTTTAAGGATTTTATTTATTTATTGTCAGAAAGAGAGAGAGAGCACAAGCAGAGGGAGTGGCCGGCAGAGGGAGAAGCAGGCTCCCCGCTGAGCAAGGAGCCTGATGTGGGACTCGATCCCAGGAGCCTGGGATCATGACCTGAGCTGAAGGCAGATGCTTAACCGACTAAGCCACCCAGGCATCCCAATGATCTAAGTTTCCACCTTAAGAAATTAGAAAATTTCTAATTTTTCTAATTCTATCTGATATAGATAACTCTATATCAGAATAAGAAGAAAATCCAGGGTCACCTGGCTGGCTCAGGGAGTAGAGCATGCAACTCTTAATCTTGGGGTTGTAAATTCAAGCCCCACACTGGGTATAGAGATTACTTTAAAAAATACTTAGAAAAGGAGAGAGAAAATCCATATAATCATCTCAATATATGCAGAAAAAGCACTGACAAAATTTAACCCCATTCATGATAAAAAATTCTTAGCAAACTCAGAATAGAAGAAAATTTCCTCAGCTTAATATAGGGAATCTGTGAAAATGGACAGTTAACATATTACTTAATGATGAAAGACCAAATGCTTTCTCTTGAAAATCTGAAAGAGAGGTCTACTCTTACCATTTTGATATTTTACTGGAGGTCCTAGCCAGTGCAATAAGGAAAGAAAAAGAAATCAAAGACATATGGATCTGAAAGAAGTAAAACTGAAATTTTATCGGTATACAACATGCTTATGAGCACAGAAAACTCTAAGGACTGTAAAAAAATAATTAATAAATTAGTTTATCAAAGCTTCAGGAAAAAAGGTCAACATAAAACTATTCTATGTCTATACACTAAAAAAATTGGAAATCAAAAATACCATTTATATAACATAAATGAAATAATTGGGGAAAGACTGAACAAAATAGGTGCAAATAGTATGCTAAAAAGCTACAAAACACTGATGAGAAAATTTAAAAGATCTAAATAAATGGACATATATTAAGTTCACGGATTTGAAAACAATATTATTAAAGTGTCGATTCTCCCCCAAGTTCATTTAGAGTTAATGCAATTTCAATCAAAATCTAAGCAAAATTTTTGTAGAAATGGACAAGCTAATTTCACTCTTTATATGGAAATGTAAAGAACCCTAGAATATTCAAAACACTTTTTTTCTAGTAAAAATATGGAATACTTCACAAATTTGCATGTCATCCTTGCACAGGGGCCATGCTAATCTTCCCTATATCATTCCAATTTTAGCATATGTGCTGCCTTGAATGGATGACCCATTAACTTAATGAAGCCTATATCCTTTGAGTACTGGCGGAAATACTGGCGACACATATTGAGGCCATAGGCTGTATTTCCAGATCAGACTGTGTCAGTATGAGCAGACACAGCAAGAAGAACCTTGGTCAAAAAAGGATATAGGCTATATATGAACAACTTATGCCAATAAAGAGCTGCTGGTGACCCATCTTGCTCTCTCTCGGATGTGACAAGACAAAAGGTGATAGTAAGTATGCAGTGTAATGACAGCACTGCATACCCATATAATGGGTAAAATTCAAAACACAATTCTGAGTGTGACAAGAATATGGAGTAGTTAAAACTCATATTCATTGTCAGTTCGAATGAGAAATGGTACACCTTTTTAAAACAGTTTGGTAGTTTTTCTTTTTGTTAAAGATCTTTATTGAGACATAATTTATATACCATAAAATTCATTCATTTAAAGTGTACAATATATTCACATATTTGTGGAACTATCACTATGATCTAAATTTAGAACATTTTCATCAACCCCTCAAAAAACTTCATACCCATTAGCAATCACTCCCCATCCTGTTTCCCAACCTTAGCCCTAGGTAGCCATTAATCTATTCTGTCTTTATAGATGTATCTATTCTGGACATTTCAAATAAATAGAATATTCTGTTTTTTTGTGAGTGGCTTCTTTCACTTAGCATATATTTTCAAGAGTCATCCCTATTGCAGCAGGTATCAGTACTTCATTCCTTTCTGTAGCTGAATAATATTCCATTATATGGATGCATCATATTTTTTATCTATTCAGTTGCTGATAGACATTTAGGTTGTTTCTAGTTTTGGGTTATTATGAACAATGCTACTATAAACATCTGTGTACCAGTCTTTGGGTGGACATATTTTCTTTTCTCTCTTTTTTTAAGACTTTATTTATTTGAGAGAGAGAGACGCAGAGAGAGAGAGAGGGAGAGCATGAGCAGGGAGGAAGGGGCAGAAACAGACTCCCCTGCTGAGCAGGGAGCCTGACGCAGGGGCTCGATCCCAGGACCCTGGGATTATGACCTGAGCCGAAGGCAGATGCTTAACTGACTCAGGGGCCCCAGGTGGACATATTTTCATTTCTCTTGAGTAAACATTTAAGAGTGTCACAACATAGATGGATCTCAGACACAAAAGAGCAGATATTATATATATTTATGCAAAATTTTATAGGAGACAAATCTAATCTATACTGACAGAAAATACATGGATGCTTGACTAGGACCCAGATTCAGGGTTAATACTGACTTTATTTTTATTTATTTTTTTAAAGATTTTATTTATTTATTTGACAGAGAGAGAGAGAGATCACGAGTAGGCAGAGAGGCAGGCAGAGGGAGGGGGGAAGCAGGCTCCCCGCTGAGCAAAAGAGCCCGATGTGGGGCCCGATCCCAGGACCCCGAGACCACGACCTGAGCCAAAGGCAGAGGCTCTAACCCACTGTGCCACCCAGGCGCCCCAAGACTGACTTTAAAGGAGAACTTTTTTAGGTGATGGAAATGTTCTTTGTTGTGGGGGTGGTGGACATACGTGTTTGCATAAATATGTCTTAACTATATGTCAATTATATCTCAATAAAGTTTTTAAAAATTCAGTAAATAATGACTAGTTTAAAAAAAAAGATGTATGGCTATGGAATAAGCTTATGTCTTTTTTTGGTCTTACTATTCCATTTTTGGTTGAGGCCAAGAATGATTCAGATTGATATATCAGAAAAGTAACTCTAAGTTAGGAGTTCTCAGTATTTTGACAATGCCAAGGATTCCCCTCACTGTGTTCCTCCCTTCTACTTCTCCACTCCTGGAAATCCTCCCTGACAAATTAAATGGACTGTGTGTAGCAATCAACAGTGTTTAGAATAATTTTCAGCTGGGCACTAGCCACCTGAGGATTTTATAAGTGGCTGTATCACCTGAACCTTCGGACAAACTCAAATCATTGGCCAGGCTTGGAGACTTATAAGGTCCTGCTTTTACCAATCTAATGATGGTTCTGATTTTACCTTTTTAATGAAAATGAGGCAAAGATAAAGATATGACATAATCACGACTCTCCTTGTGGAAACCCACTCCAAATGAAAGTCTTTGGCCAACCATTTATAGATTTCTGAGGCAATATTTCTCTAGGTTATGAGGAGAACAGGGAGGGTTGGTTGGTTGGTTGGTTGGTTTGTTTGTTTGTTTATTTATTTATTTATTTATTTATTTATTTTTAAGATTTTATTTATTTATTTGACAGGGAGAGATCACAAGTAGGCAGAGAGGCAGGCAGAGAGAGAGGGGGAAGCAGGCTCCCCGCTGAGCAGAAAGCCTGATGCAGGGCTCGATCCCAGGACCCTGAGATCATGACCTGAGCCGAAGGCAGAGGCTTAACCCACTGAGCCACCCAGGCGCCCCTCGGGAGGTTTTATCTTAGGTTTATAAAGGGTCAGGTGGGGCTGCTGTGAGCATGACACATACATCCCCCTAAGATCTACAGGAGAACACACAGTCAAAGGTCTAAGCAAGAAAGCAGTGATGCTGGTTCTTATACTGTGAAGTCTTCAAGGACAGGCATGAATTTTGCATTTTTATAACCCCTGGCTTGGCACACAGCAGATACTTCTCTACTTTTGGACTGAAAAAAGGAATCTTGGAAACTTGAGGCTAGGATATATGTTCCTTGTCTTACTGCACTAACCAATGACACTCAGAAGTAGAGAACTCTTAGACCAAGGGAGGTTCTGAGAGCTTCCTTAAGAGGTACGAATTGGTTCTTTTTCAAAACACTTTAGCCCAAAGTGGCTGAAACAATGAAAACAAGCCAATAGCCCAGGAACTAGAACAAATAACAACCTGACAAAAATCAGACTCTACTTGAGTGAGCACTCCTCCCTCTACTGATGTGCTTACAGTGATTTTCCATCCAAGATAACCTGAATCTCTCTCCAGGGCACAGTCATCCAATAGAATTGTTTGGAACCTAGGATCCAAAAGGTAGACACAAATCTCTTAGGCTAAAAAAAAAAAAAAAAAAAAAAAGATGCCTTTTAAAAGGTAACTGTTTCCTCTATACAGCCATCCTGCATATAATATGTACACATTTCCCCCCCTTATTTTCTCTTTCTATTTTCATCTCGTATACTTCAGGACTAAACTCAATTTCAGAACCAATGTAAGTTGGCCAATTCTCCTAGTCCATCCATGTCTTTCAAGCCTGCTACTGAAGGGCTTTCCACTGCCCTGAGATTTATTGATCTGACAGACTGGCTCTGCCCTTCAGCAAGGTGGATCAGATAATGAACCTCACAGTGGGTGATTAGTGAGAGGCCATCAGCTGGTTAAAGGAGTGGTGACAGTGACTTTCTTTAATTTCCCTGGGCAGTTGCCCCACCTCTCTGACTTTATTTGGCTAAAGCCCTAGGCAGCCCTTGTGAAGCTTTTCTTTGCACTAATTACAGATCCGAATGTGCCCAGGCCCTTACCCTCTCCAAGCAAGGCATGCAATCACACTAAGAGGCAGCCAAGGTAATGGGGGTAGGGGAATCGTGACACAAATATCGCATCAGGCCTTCTCCTTCTCTGTGGCTTATTGTAGGC
>CM052894.1:23571546-23590848 GCA_028534135.1 Potos flavus | reverse complement strand
GCTCTTTTGAGCTTCTTCTTTATCTCTGTTTGCAGCACTAAGGACAGACTCTTCAGACAGCAGGTGCAGGTTATAGCCCGGGCAAGGACAGCACAGACCCACAATGATAAGGCCAGCTTACAAGGTTTCCATGTGAGCAGTCACGCACCTGCAAGCTTCAAGGCCCATTGCACAAGCCCTTTCTCTAGTGCCCGCATTCCGTCCGCTCTTTTTCTGAACGGGCAGGGGGCACGAGTCCGGGCTTTGTTTGGTCCTACCAGCAGCTAGCTTGCGGCTGCCCACAGAGAAGAGAAAAATCTTTCTAACAGAATAATTCCAAATAATATGTGTAGATACTCTCCCCTTTAGGAGATGGAGCTTGGTTCCCATTCCCACTGAGGGTAGGATAGACTTAGTGACTTATTTCCAAAGAATAGAGTAGTAAAAGGGAAAACAATAACTTCACAGTAAAGAATCTTGGCAAATACTACCTTATTAGCCAAATGATGAATGTAAACATTGCCAGCGATTCATGTGGCTATCATGTAACCCCTGGGATGATTTTTTTTTTTTTTAAAGATTTCATTTATTTATTCATGAGAGACAGAGAGAGAGAGAGAGAGAGGCAGAGGGAGAAGCAGGCTCCCCACTGAGCAGGGAGCCTGATGCGGAACTCGATCCCAGGACCCCAGGATCATGACCTGAGCTGAAGGCAGACGCTTCACTAACTGAGCCACCCAGGCACCCAATCCCTGGTATGATCTTATGAGAAGGGCACTTTACCTCTGTTATATACTTTCCAAAACCCACAACTTATCTCATCACGAGAAAAACATGTGATAAAACCAGGTTGGGGCATTCTACAGAATACCTGGCCAGTACTCCTTAGACTGTCAAGGTCATGAAAAATTGTACTTGAGAAATTGTCACAGACCAGAAGATAGTGGGGAGACATGACACCTAAATGCAACATGATACCCTGAAATTGGATTCTGGAACAGAAAGAGAAAATTAATAAACTGGTGAAATCCAAATAAAATATGGAGCTTAGGTAATAGGACTGTATCACTGCCAGTTTCTTGGTGATGAATAAATGTACCTTGGTAATGTAAGATGGGGGAAACCTGGTTGATGGGCATACAAGAACTCTGTGTATTATTGTTGCGCATTTTCTGTAATTCCGAAATTATTCCAAAATTAAAAGTTTATTAGAGGGGCGCCTGGGTGGCTCAGTGGGTTAAAGCCTCTGCCTTCAGCTCAGGTCATGATCCCAGGGTCCTGGGATCGAGTCCCGCATTGGGCTCTCTGCTCAGCAGGGAGCCTGCTTCCCCCTCTCTGCCTGCCTCTGCCTACTTGTGATCTCTCTCTCTCTGTCAAATAAATAAATAAAATCTTCAAAAAAAAAGTTTATTAGAACGTATGTGTGTACGTGCACCCATGTGAATGTGTGGTAGTGCAACAGAAATCAATGTTCTCTTTTAATATAACATTGATAGTATAAAACTCTGGAGCCATTTTAATATGGGTATAAAAGTATAAGAGGACTTCAAAAAAAAAATCATGGTTTGACCATTTGTTATTTTGGAATTTTAGGAAGCTACATGTCTCAAAGGGAAAAAGTGGGAATAACACCTACCTTAGCACTTAGTACAGTACCCAGGAATAGTACATTGTAGGCATAAAATAAATGTTTGTTGAAAGAGTGACTAAATCTTAGAGGATTCTTGCAACATTTATATAATAAAGCAATGTCAAATTTCTAGCACAGTGCCTGGCACACAGCTGGTACTCAATAAATATTCAATGAATGAATACATCAAACGGGACAGTAATGGGTCAGGAACAGAGGAGAATTCTGGTGACTTATTTTTTCAGAGACTACCAAGAAGGGTAGAGATGTTATCTGCAAGTTAAGGTTGTAATTTGGTCTAAATCCAAAGTGGGAAAGAATTTGGACCAAGTAGGGGTCAAATATTTTTCTCATTCAGAAGGTGAGGTTTGAGGGTATTAGCAGGGATGACAACAGTCCAGGAGCAGAAAGAAAAACCTGGAGCCTAAACCCAGTAAGGAGACAGGGGTGGAGGTTTAGATAGGAATTGAGAATCCCCCCAAACCCAGCAGCTGTACCAAGTTAAAGTTAACTCAGTAGAGAGTATGAGTCATAGGGCCTAGCATCTAAGAGCAACAGATCAAGAAAAGGAAATACAGTAATCAAATCTATCTCCGACTAGACCTCAGTTATGTTAGGAAAAAGAATCTGAACTCTGTAAATACATTCATTTCGTGGTTTTATAATGGTTTTTTCTTTTGGATTTTCCTTAAATTTCTTAGTAAAATTTTTTTGAAAAAATGTTTTAAAAAAATTCTGACTCAACTGAAGTAGGGTTGTTTGTTTTCACTTGCCTAAGTCTGGAGAACAGAGAACTCCGAAGTATCTTCGTGTCTGTCTGGGTGGCTGAGTAGCAGCCATGGGGGCCCAGGTGGCAACCCAGTGAAGCTGGTGAGGTCTGGACAATGAAATAATCCCTGGGAATGAAAGTGATGGGGACGCTGTAATTCTGTTCCCTTTCTACCTAAGGAATTCTTGCACTAGCAAAGACAGCAAGAAAGCAAAAAAGAAGGAAAAGAGAAAGGAGAAATGGAAAGAAGGAAGAAAGAAGACAGGAGAGGGAAGGGGAAGAGGAAGGGAGGGAGGAGAAATGGAATGAGGGAGAGAAAGGAAAAGCCTGGAAAGTATTGTCCTCAGAAGTATACTTATTTCCTTCCCTTCTCAAAGTTGTACCTGTCAACTGTCACTTGGATCTACAGATGGTCCATGTTGGCAGGGCATATATGCTGATATTGTTTGAGCATATTCATCCCGAGGGTATGACAGATATGCCACTCTGGGAATTTGGAATAAGGATAAAATCATCCTCCAACCTCCCCTGTGACACTCCTATCCCAGAGCCTCAGGTCTCAGCAGGTGATTAAAGCCAGGTGGAACAATCTAAATCCAGTTAGCAGTCTCTAATCCAGTACCTACAAAGGGCATAGAGTATATGCCTCTGCTTTACTTTTCTTGCTGTTTCTTTGGGACAGTTAAAAATCTGAGTACTAATCTGATCTACTAGAGATGCCACCTGCAGGGTTCTAAGCCTAAGAGGTAAGAAAAATTGTCTAATACTGGCTGTTCTCCTTCCAGGCTCTTTAGCAAGGAATTTCAGAGAGGGCTTGGAAGCTTCCTATTAAAGTTCTCAGGACCTCTACCGTTGAAATGGAAATTTGTTCTGAGATAGCAGAGAGATGACAAAACACTGAAACCAGGCTAAGTCCGCCCACACTGACTAACACATGCCTTTGCAGTGACTGAAATACTTAGCTGCTCCTTCCCCAGAAAGTTTGCAGCCCGCTAGGGCTCACCTGGGTTGTGATTCCACACTGCCCCACCTGGCCAGGTCCTAGAATAGGATTTATTCCAGTGGGAAAGAGATGACATACTAGATTCATAGATGAGGAGCTTCTCTCTTTTCTTTAGGCTTCCCTTCCCACTAATATCATCTCCAAAAGGATTTACTACCATCTCTTCTGAACATTTTGGGTGGGGGGAGTCTCATAGATTCTAACAGTAGCTCTCTTTCCTTTTACTGATCAAAATCTAACAGGTAGCAACTGTCTAATGCTTAAGTCTAAAATTTGAGTGTTCCAGCAAGGAAGAAATGGCAATTTCTCTCACTCCCATACTTCCCTCCACCATGTGAGGACACAAGGCAGAAGGCAGCTGTCAACAAGCCAGGAAGAAAGTCCTCACCAGAAACTGACCCTGCTGAACCTTGATTTGGGACTTCTGGCCTCCAGAACTGTGAGAAAACAAACATCTGTTTTTAAAGCCACCTAGTCTAGGATATTTTGTTATGGCAATTGAGAAGACTAACATATAGATATTCTGCTCTCCACAGGACCCTGGCCATTTGGGCAAAGCGACTCCAAACCAGAGTCCATCTTTAGCAAAGTCGTAGAGTGGATAAAGTCTGCTTCTCATTCTGCAAGTGACTTCGTCTCTTTAAACCTTTTATATTGTGGGTTATTAATTCCTTCCCTTCTAGAAGAGGATCCTGAGATTTCTATGCCTCAAAGTTCCAGTCACAAACGCCACAAATGTAGCTACATGGGTTACCAGTTTCCTAGGCAGAGTGAGCTGGGCCCTTTAGCCTTTACTAAGTGAGAAACAGAGACTTCAATAGATAAGGATCTTGCAGGGGTTTCTGAGTGGCCTGTGCCATAGAGAAGACACACATACACTGAAGAGAGACAATGTCTGAAAAATAGTAGGATGGGCAGCAACATACTGCTAAGAAAGAGATGTTTGTTTTTCTTTTCATTTGCATCTTGAAGTTGATTTTCATCTAATCACAGCCTTCCAGGTATTTAAACAAAACCTAGTTTATGCCAGCCAAAAGCTTTTTGCTGAAAAGTATTTTAGAAAAGGGGACTTAAACAAAGAGGAGTAGGAAGAAGAGGAAGGTTTGAATGGGCAAAGAATGAGAAATCATAGCCATTATGAAAAAATTAAGATATAACAAAGATGACCAAAAAAGATGTCCCTTTGACATAGGTGGCAAGATAAATGGGAAAAGAATAGTCTAGTCAAGAAATAGTACTGGGAAAACCAGATATCTACATGCAAAAGACTGAAGTTGATCCCCTGCCCCACACCACACACAAAAATTAAGAGAATGGATCACAGATCTAAATGCACGATCTAAAAACTGTAAAAATCTTAGAAGAACACATAAATCTTTGTGACCTTGAGTTAAGCAATGATTTCTTAGGGTACCAAAAGTGGAAGTGACAAAAGAAAAAGCAGGAAGAAGATTTAAAGAAGTAAGGTCCAAGGAAAGGGAAAGGAGTCCGGAAGTCGAACTTTGTGGGGAAAGGGAATATAATTTCTAATCAAACCTCCAGCTTTTTTTTTCTCCCTCCAGCTTTACTCAAACTGAACTAAATGCTCCATGAGAGCAGGGACCAAATTTACTTTGCTCACCAATATATTCCTAAGACTTTAGCAAAACACCTGGCATCCTGAGAGATTTCAATTTTTCAAATTGAATGAATAAATCAAAGTCTAAGAAGGTTTCTCTTCAGTCTCACCACAAGTAAGGAGGTTCATGATCACCAGCTAATTCTCCAAAAGTATGAAAATAACAATAAAAATGTTTTATCTCCATCCCAAGAGAAAAGGTGGCTCAGACATGAACAGCTATCCTTCAAAGAAGGAACTAAAGTTGTCACTGAAGACAGTAAAGCTTTCTTTTCCTCTTAAGTCTTACCAGGAGACTAGAGAAAAGCTTTCTGGCATTTCTTATTAATCTAATATTTTCTAAAAGGAAGCCGAAGTTTTTGTTTGTTTGGGATGGGGAGGGGGAAAGGAAGGATTGGGGGAGTGTGTTATATTCTGTTACTGGGTCTCCTAACACCAGTGAATTAGGAAGTCCCAAAAGGGAAAGGCAAAAGAAACAGGCAATGTCATAGTAAAGGTAAACTGCCAAAGCCAGCCATAGAGAGAGAGCTCTGTGCCCAAAGCACATTTAAGAGCAAGAATCTGGGCCACCCTCTAACGCAACTGCCAACTTCTGATTTCCAAAGACAGGGGTCACTTACACAAACTGAAGCAAATTGAGGTGGACAGATGGAACAGCAAGGCTGAGCCACAAACTGGCTAGGGATTTCTTGGTCCATTTTTAACTTATTCTCTCTGACTCATGACTCTGCAAAGCAGCTTTCTTTTCCCTAGTGCTGGGTAGATGATGGCTGAGACACATAGTTAATGCCCAACTTACCCAAGAAATAGAAGAATGCTACCTTAACAATGTAGACAATGTAGATTAATAGGAAATGTGGTTCTTTCTCATATCCAGAGGTAATCTAAAGCAAATCCTCCAAAGATGCAAATTCTCACAATCTCAGCTATCTCCCACAGACAAAAGCATCTAAGGGTCTTTTATGAAACAATAAATAAATAATAGTTTTACCCAGAAGCCCAGAACGTGGTGACTGTTTCCTTACTGAGCTATTTGAAGGAAGCAGCCTATCTCTAAAAGCTGTTTTGTAAATCCTTCAGGCAGAAAGGAGAAAAACAGGCAAAGTCTGTTTATAGGAAAAGTTTCTGTAGCTCTTATTCCAAGGAAGTGAAACATTAACTGGTATACTCAAGATGGTACACACTGGGAATATTCTTAAAAGTTTCACTCTAAAATTACTCCTATAAGGCTACCAGATTTACATTAAAGAGTCTGATTATGGGTACATATCTGAAGCCTGATAAAAATAAATCTGGATCTCAAGCCCCAACCTCATAAGAACTATAGTCCTATATTTTCAAATACTTGCTAAACATGTACACCTGGACATCATGCTTTTACTTATGATTTTCTTCACATGGAATGCTATTTTCTTTACTCCTATAAAGCATAAGTCTTACTTTTCCCTTAAAGGCCCAGTTAAAATACTCCTGAACAACACGGTATGTATAATATAAAAAGCAAGGCTTTCAGGGCAGTGGACCCAAGTTAAAATCCGGGTTCTTCCACTTCTTGCCTGTTATGACCTTGCACAAGACACCATGCGCTCTAGTATCAGTTTTTTCATCTTACTGGATTGCCTTTGCAAAGCTTTCCTCTCTGTTTTCCTATATACCATCTAAATTGACCGAAAGGGAACTTTTTTTTTTTAAATACAAGCAGCTTCTCCTTTCCAAGACCTAAAGAAGCAGTCCAGATATAATATACTACAGAGTTTATTCTCAGATATCTGGGATTAAAGACAAGAAAATCATATTTATAATTGCTTCTACCTGGGAAATCTTTAAACATACAGGTACGAGATTGGTTTATGAGAAGGGGTAAAGGTAGGACTCAGTGGTATGTGGCAGCAGATAAAATGGTTCATCTGAGGTTGAGTTATTTAAAAGTTGATTTATTTTAAAGTAATCTCTACACCTAAGGTGGGGCTCGAACTCACTACCCCAAGATCAAGCATCTCACACTCTTCCAACTGAGTCAGCCGGGCACCCCGAGTTATTTAATTTTAAACTATCCTTTCTTTTCACCTTCAGAACTGCCTCACATACTCCATTTGATGCAGTAATAAGCTTCCTTCCTCATGGAGTCAATGAATCTTTAGCCCATCCAATTCAACAACAACAACAAAACAATTTCCCTTGATGCCTGTTAACAGCAGTGCATTACAAGCCTCAGAGACTCTGCTGATTAACATTAAGCAAAATAAAACCTCAAATAAGAATACCTTCTAACCTTTTCACTTTGAAATGATCTAGTCAAAACTTCAGTGACTGACCTGTTAGGGTTGTTCCTATAACTCATCCCCTACATGCTAGGCTTTAACCTTTCGTGCCAATTATCCCCTTTCTTATACTGCTGTTCCTGTGGCCACTCTTTATAGAACCAGAGACACAAACATGGGTTCATTTCAACCTTACTAGAGAAGGCGTTTTGGCAACCATCAGGAAGGATAATGCTACTGGCCATTGCATCTAGTTGCTTGACTTGCCCAAAGATCCAACTATGTAAATTGGACTACTTTATTACTAAAGAGAACTTGATTTATTTGTGTTCACAAATTTATTAGTTGAAGGGAGTGGAACAGAAAAGGTGTATCATTGACTATACCATAGTAACCCTCGTAGTTCAACCTAAGGAATGATATGAGTTCAGCATTTCTCTTGATTTCTAGGTGAGAAACACATGTGTCATACCAGATAACTTATTCGCCTACTGGACTATATTTTAATCCAGTCTTGGCACCAAACAAATGAAGGTTCACAATTCATTAACTGGAGGGAAACAAGAAAGAGTTAATGTGTATGAAATGTACATGCACACGGCCTGAGGGGCAGTTGCCTCATTTTCTTGAAGCTATGTGCATGACTACGCATTTTGGCAGTTTGGGCTTTCTACCTTGATGCATGACTTTGCCCAATGTAGGTTTCCACCTCATCACCTGCTGGAAGTTAAGCAATTGGTTATAGCTACTTTGCTTGAAAAATGAGCTAATTTCTAGTTACTGTGGCCCCAAACCATAGATTTAAGTCAAGTAAGATGCCATGGGCTTTACGCTTTGGCTAAATTATCTCCTCTAGCTGTGCCGTAAGAGAGGAATGGAATTCCTTCTTGCATTACATACCAGCCTGACATTTTTCCACTGTTTCTACAATCACAATGAATGTAAATGGAGAAGAACAAACCACAGGAGTTGAAGGAACCACATAAGTAAAATGGACCATCTACATTTCCATAAAAGACATCACTTAATCTATTCCCCTTAGGAGTGTCTACTGTTTATTAAACCTTTCTCTCAATAAATGAACAGAGGTTCCTAAACTTTCCTAGGATCAAAACACCTACAAGATTAGCCAATCTCTGCTCAGATCCCATTTGCTCTGTGCTTCAGATTCCCTTACACCATCTCTAGCTATAGGCCAAGAGCTGCTGGCAGAGTTCCTGGGGATACAGAATGCAAACCCTTGATAGACTTTACAATTACTTTAGCCCCGGATTTCCTATCTCCAGAGGTAAGGCCTCTCTACACTCTCAGAAAGATCTAATAAATATAAAAGAACAAAATAAGTCATATGAAAGGGTTACTAGATCTTCTGTCTCACTTCAGGACATAAGAAAATCCTTTTTTTTTTTAAAGATTTTATTTATTTACTTATTTGAGAGAGAGAGTGAGTGACAGAGAGCATAAGCAAGGAGGAGAGGGAGAAGGAGGCTCCCCAACAAGCAGGGAGCCAGACGCGGGGCTTGATCCCAGGATCCTGGGATCATGACCTGAGCTGAAGGCAGACGCTTAACCGACTGAGCCACCCAGGCACCACAGGACATAAGAAAATCCTAATACATACCTGGGAGGGCTTCTGAGGCAGCAGGGATCAGCTCAAAACCACAAGAAGTGATCTAATTCTAATTAATTGTGAACTAATTTTAATTAACGGTGAAAGTTCCAATCCCTTGAATGTGACTCAAGAACTTTTAAAAAACCTGGCATGAGCCAAATCCTGAAGTATTTTTATTACACATCATTCCCATTAGCCCAATTAATCAATAATATATTCATTTAACTTTTTTTAAAGATTTTATTTTTAAGTAATCTCTACACCCAATGTGGGGTTCGAACTGACAACTCAAGATCAAGAGTTATATACTCCACCGACTCAGCCAGCCAGGCGTCCTAATAAGATATTTAACTTTTAAGCACAGGGAAGGAGGGAGCAGGAGGACAAAAACAAAAAAAAACAACAAAAAAAAGTGCAATTGACTAACTTAGGCTTCTTTTCCTATCACATCAAAAATAGGGAAATTGTTTTAGTGGATCACATGCCCCTAGATTGAAGGGAGAGGGATATATTCTGTGGCTCCCATACTAATTAGAGAAAAAGAGGCACATGGATCCCTAACTAAGTTAGGAGAGCTGTGCATATAACTCAGTGGTGGGGAAGGAGGAGTGGGGAATCCCATGTGGACAAAGGAGAAAGAAAGTCGTCAAGATTTCTGGGCGGTCCAGTGTGGGCGGTATGGACACCATACTAGTAAGGAGTGGTCCTGACGTTCATGCACAGGAGAGAGGGAATGGTGGCCATATGGATCACATACCGGTTTTCGAGTACTCCAAGTAAAGAATGAAATTAAAAGACACGGAAAGAGGTTTATGTTCCATCCCAGGGGGACCTTTTAGAACTCCTCGGGAAAGGCAATCAGCGAGTCTGCCAAAGTAATTAAGCAAGTGAACATTTACCATAAAGCCCACATCAGTTAAGTGAACAGAGATGAATCTTATTACAGTGCACTGTCAGCTCTGAGCCTGCCTGCAGGTGCTAACCACCAAGACGCTGTGTTACTCGGCCCTGTCTGTTCGCCTGCCCACTGCGATCGGGAGCTTCGCCCTTCTTGTCAGCTCAGGAAAAGCAGGCTGCTTTCACCGGCTCTGGCGGTGACTTATGTCGCCTTCAGAGAGGCCCTAGCACAAGTGGTCTCCTATAAGAAGCCTGGGTGTAAATAGTGGGGGCGGGCTGGCTCAAGAAAGGAGCCCTGAGAGAAAGAGAAGACAGGTGTGGGAAAAGGCAGGGGAGCTGGGTAGCAATCCGGTTAGTAAGGTAAGGAGAATGAGATAGTTTAGTAAGTTGAGAAGTAAGAGAAGAATAAACAAGCTGCTCCAAGTACTGAACCATTCTGCTTAAGTGAAGTTGATAGTTCTCTGTCACTGGAAAGGGAAAAAGTCAAAGCATCACTGCAAACTACTTTCTCCACAAAAAGGAATGTTACTGAGGAATATTGCTTTTGCAATGTTAATGGTAGCCTTAATATCAGCTTTATTCATGAGTTAACACCAAAGGTTAAGAGCCAGATTTTCTCAACAACCTAATCATTACCTATTATTGAACAAAATTCACTGTTTGCTAGAGGAAAGGAGTATTTATCAATTATCCTAAGATTTACAAATGGCACCTGGTGCACCTTTTGGCCATATTTCTTTCTGCAAATAAGTACGACAGTCAAAAGGAAAGCCCCTAACAGACTAAAGGGGCAGCCTCCCGTGTCAGAGACCCAGACAGCTTCTATCGGACAGAAACCTCACAGGGGAAAGGCTATAAGAGTACCCATGAAGGCAAATTCAAAAATCATATAGTATTTTCAAAACTCATCAAAGGCCATGTGTCTATCACTCAAACGAGTGGATAAGAGTGAACAGCTAAGTAGGTAAGGCCCCTATGTTCAGAAACCAATAAATCTCTAACTCATTATAGAGAGAAGATCTGAAAGACCTTTCTAAGAGACAGACAGGACCAGCCAACTAAGGAAATGAGATGGAATGGGCTGGGGCTGAAATTGGTCTCAGAGCACACGCTCGAACAGGCACTCCTAGGTCTAAGCTGCTCTCTAGGCCCAGAACAAGAGCACAAAGAGCTGTGGAATAAAATGATTTGCAACCTTACTTTCTACCACAGCTCTTTGTTTGCAACAGGGCCTGTAGCTTCCCTACATTGAAAGGCAGTGGGAGGCAGGAGAAGCAGGGGAGACTAGATGACTACTACACAGACCCAAGCAGTGCTGCCCAGGAGAGGACTTAATGGGAGGATAAATTTGGGGTCTGATTCCCTGACAGCACCTCCAGTAATAGCTAGTAAAGCAGTGAGAGCCAGGGTAAGAGCCAGCTCCAAACATTCATCATAATAGTGCAATGAGTTGACGGTCTTTGGGGGAGAGTCTACGAAATTCCGGAGTAAGAAAATGAAGCCCGCGTGGAGAGGGTGAGGCGGTTGCCTCTGGCAGATTGTCTCTCTGGGAGGCTGGGTATAATTGTTTTATGCTCACAAAGACGTTATTAGCTGTTTTCTCTCCCATACACCAGAAATAGTGGTTAAGATATTTTCCCCTCCTGAAAAGGTGACACTACCAAAAGGAAAAATTTAGTTTGAAAGCAATTACAGAACTTCGTTTATCCTATATGCACCATTTTAGAAAGAGAACTTCTCTCTGTTCTCCTTCTCCCTTACTCGTCAAATTGATTGCTTTCCCACAAAATGAAGGAACACTCTATCCCTAGAAAAAAGATCTACGGTATCTGAAGCTATGGGTTGGCTGGCATAGCCTGTGACTCAATAGTTCAGTTTGTATGACAAACATTTGAATACCTACTATGTGCAGGTACTGTGCTAGGCAATGGGGGAGGTGAATGAAATTTGATCCCAGATAGCAAGGAATTTACAGATTAGTGGAAAGACAAATACCACAGATGATTTCATTATGATGTGCTAAGGGCTAGACAAAGAGTATACAAAAGGTCTCATAGGAGCACTGGGAGGGATATTTTGCCCAACCTGGGGGCTTAGGAAAGGCAGCCTAAAGGAGACGGTGTATGAACGGAGTCTTGCAACGTTAATCAGACAAGGAAAGGTGAGACGGTCCTGGAACGCATGCTTATAGGGATAGAGACTAATACCCAATTTTTACTAAATCAGACTACAGAAACCTTACTAGGTAAGGTAAATTAGGTTCATGCATTCAAAAAACAGCCAAATTTTTCCCAGTAAACCAAAGAAAAAAAAGAGTTTCCCTTCCCAGGGTCTTGTTTTAAATCTTTTCCAGCAGGATCCCTTTGTGAAAACCATGAGACCTTTGCCTGCTGGGGTCCTTTTTGCTCAGTGCTGACCCAAGATGCTCATGGAGATGGGCTATGGCAGGTTCTGTAGCTCCTCTCCGCTAAACTAAGTGTAAGCACAAAGCAGCTAAGTTGAAGGCAGGCCTTTCAGCCTCACGTGAGAGTGAATGGATCTCAGCTGGGTGTGCCCACCCTCTCCAGCGTGGCAGCCTCCAGCTGGTGATGCAGCTGTTTCACTTAGAGCCCCACTGAAGCCTCTATTCTCTCATCTCCACCAAACCATACTGAAGAGACTAAATGGCTCTGCTTTGCAGCTGCCTGTTAATTATAACCGTTTCCTTAGTTCTCTTTTGGCTTATAAGACAATAATACATATTTGGGAAGGTCCTCTGTAAGAAACACATGAGAGAACTTTTAACCTCAAGAAGAGCCTGAAAAGACACCTTACTGCCAAGAGCAGTGAGGCATCCAAACCCCTAAAACATCAGCATGGGAAACAGCATCAGAACACAGATTTCTTCAGCAGGGCCTCCAGCTTACAAAAAGAACAGGAGCCCACCAGTCAGCCAATGAGAGGATTTTTAAAAGCATCTTGAAAAGCATCTTTAAAATTCAGTGAATCTGCAACATAAAAATAGCATTAATTGCCTTGACTTGTTACTTAAAAAAAGGGAAGAAAAACAATGCATAATGCTATCAATAATTCATTTCAAAGTGGCTTTAGTTGTCTCAAAGCCCCATTTCATATAATTAAAACCTTTTGGCTGTCCTCTTGTTACCTTGGAGGGAACTAGAAGTCAGTAAATTCTACTGTGTTGGGATGAACAATTCAGCTCATCATTGAGAAAGGGTCTGTCTCTCTGGTAACGATTCCAAGCATATTTCCTGGCTATACCGGCTTAGTTCAGGAGCTGCCAAGATTGTCTTTCTTGTTGTCTATCAAGATCTGAAACAGACTTTTATAATGAGCTCCACAGACACAACTGGAGAGTATAATCAGAGGGAGAGCCCTATGAGCACTTCCCAGGCA
This sequence comes from Potos flavus, assembly GCA_028534135.1. NCBI lineage: Eukaryota > Metazoa > Chordata > Mammalia > Carnivora > Procyonidae > Potos > Potos flavus. The sequence continues at coordinate 23,577,683 of CM052894.1, read as the reverse complement.
TCTCAATATCCACTTCCCTAGCTTAGGACCCTCAGGTCAGCTGATAATTCTGGGAGACAATAAGCCTTGGAAGATGAAACCATTCATTCCAGCCATCCATTTATTCACCCAACCAACATTTATTGTACCATATCGCACTCTGTTAGGGGCAGAGATTACAGAAGTAAGGGAAAGCTTGGTTTCTGTCTTAGGAGCTTACTATCTGGTGATGGACATACATATATACAGCCATACAGCCATTGAAACAAAAGAAATCTTACCATTTGCAACCATATGGATGGAACTAGAGGGTATTATGCTGAGCAAAGTAAGTCAATCAGAGAAAGACAATTACATGATTTTACTCATATTTGGAATTTAAGAAACAAGACAGAGGATCATAGGGGAATGGAAAGGAAAATAAAATAAGATGAAATCAGAGAGGGAGACAAACCATAAGAGACTTTTTTTTTTTTTTTAAGATTTTATTTATTTATTTCCAGAGAAAGAGAGAAAGAGAGAGAGAGTGAGAGTACAAGCAGGGGGAGTGGCAGGCAGAGAGAAGCAGGCTCCCCGCTGAGCAAGGAGCTGGATGCAAGACTAGATCCCAGGACTCTGGGATCATGACCTGAGCTGAAGGCAGACGCTTAACCGACTGAGGACGCACCCAGGCGTCCCAAGACACTCTTAACTATGGGAAACAAACTGAGGGTTGCTGGAGGGGAGGTGGGTGGGATGATGGGGTAACTAGGTGATAGGCATTGATGTGCATGGGGGGCACTTAACATAATGAGCACTGGGTGTTACATACAACTGATGAATCACTAAATTCTACCTCTGAATCTAATAATGTATATGTTAACTAATTGAATTTAAATAAAAAATAAAAAAATTTAAGAAAAAAATAAAAGCCATATTGCAGAGTGATAAATGCTCTAAGAGAAACGTACAAAATCCTGTGGCAATGCTGCTGTGAATTGTTCGGCCTCCAAGAATCCAGGAAGCTTTCAAGGACGGCGATATCTGGGGTAGATTTTGAAGCATAAGCAGGATTTTGTTAGGTAAAAAGAGGAACTGGAAAACATTCTAGGTAAAAGCATGTCTGAGGGCATAAAGGTATGAAATTGGAGACTCTGCAGCTAAATCTAATTTGGCCAGATCTTGGGATAGATGGGACAGTGACAGTAAATAAGGTTACCAAGGTAGGCTAGGGTCAAGGTGTCATATGAATAAGTCTAGACATTATCCTATCAATGATGGGGAATCCCACAAGATTTAAAATGTGGTGATTTGGGGGCACCTGGGTGTCTCAACAGGTTAAGCACCTGCCTTTGGTTCAGGTCATGATCCTGGGGTCCTGGGATCGAGCCCCATGTCGAGCTCCCTGCTCAGTAAGGAGTCTGCTTCTCCCTCTCCCTTTGCCCCTCACCCTTTCACCCACCCCCGCCTCTCTCAAATAAATAAAATCTTTTTAAAAAACAATACTTAACAAGTGTTCTAATTTATATATCCTTGTGATCATTTAGGAAAGTTCGTCAAGGAAATATATCTAGGAATGAAATTACCGTGTCATAAGGTTTGGGTAACTTGGACTTCACTGGATATTGCCAAACTGCCCTCAGAGTGATGGTACCAACATACTCCCAAAAGCAGTGTAAAAATCTGCGCCTCCGAAATTCAACTCTAGTGACTGAATACACTGAACAGTGGCCACTATACAGGGAAGACTAGAAGCAGAGAGAATAGTTAGAAGGCTCTTGTATGAGCCTTCTCATATGAGACATTATGAGGTCTTAACTAAAATGGTGGTTGTATAAATGGAGAAGAATTTACTTGAAAATTTTTAGGAGGTAAATGTCAAAGAACCTACTGACGATTGGGTGAAGGAGAGAGAAGACTCTAAAGCAACCTTAAGATTTTTACTGTAGGCAACTGAACAGATGATGCTGTCATTAACTGAGATGACAAACGTAGGAGACGGTTCTTAAATCGTGGAGGGAAGGCAATAAGGCATATTCTTTAGAATGTCAAGTTTGAGGTACTTATGAAACCTCTAGGCAGGGTATGGGGTTCAAGAGGCAAGACCATACTTGTGGTAAAAACTATGAAGCTTGTTTATCCTGGGAGCTACAAGGAATCAGATGTGTAGGCTCAAAACAGTTAAGAAAAAAATAAAGAAAACAGTACTTTCTACTAGTTAACAATGGTTTCTCTATTGTGGGGGGAAAAAGTCAGTTATGTGCCCCAAGAAACAAGGTAGGTACCCTCCCCTTGAATTAATTCTGTATCTGACTTTCCACCTGTCTAGACTAAAAGTAAAACCTTCAGCCTAAGGTGGAACAAGCAGGGATCAAAGAAGACAGCTTCATAACAGCAGACCTCAAAGAGCTACCAAGCTGTGCTTTAAAAGTTTCTACCAAAGGGGAGACAACCTGACATCCTGCTTGACAAAGAAAAAAAAAAACCTTAGCTCCTTTGAGTGTATCCTACTCAGACACACTTGAGAATTTCTATAATTTGCTGTGTTTTGAACTCCTTGCTCTTCCAGATCTATGGAAAAGTGCATAGCAAGAAGAAAGTATTTACTGAGCAAGAAGAAAGTATTTACTGAGAAGTTATGATGAATACTTCTCCATTCTCTGCCTAATTTCAACAAAGTGTGTGTGAACAGAAGCTCAGAAAATGGGATAATTGTTGTGAATCAGCAGTTTCATCCATAAGACACAGGAACAGTTATGGGGCGCCTGGGTAGCTCAGTCAGTTAAGTGTCTGCCTTTGGCTCAGGTCATGATCCTAGGGTCCTGGGACCGAGCCCTCCATCGGGCTCCCTGCTCGGCGGGAAGCCTGCTTCTCCCTCTCCCGCTTGTGTTCTCTCTCTTGCTTTGTCTCTCTCTGTCAAATAAATTTTAAAAATCTAAAAAAAAAAAAAAGATACAGGAACAGTTGGCAATCTACTATACCACCAGTGTCAGGCCTGCTTTTTTTAGCAATAAATGATCTTGGAAAATGCAGGGTTAAAAATCTGTAGTTATAGTCTAACAAAACAATGTATTGGTCTCTTTTTAAAAAAGATTTATTTATTTGAGAGAGAGAGTGTGTGCATGGGAGGAGGGGCAGAGGGAGACGGAGGAGGAGGAAGAATCTTTTTTTAAAAAGATTTTATTTATTTATTTGTCAGAGAGAGAGTACACACAAGCAAGGGGAGTAGCAGGCTCCTCACTGAGCAGAGAGCCCAACGTGGGACTCGATCTCAGGACCCTGGAATCATGACCTGAGCCAAAGGCAGACACTTAACCCACTGAGCCACCCAGGCTTCCAGGCAGAAAGAACCTCAAGCAGACTCCCCAATGAGCACGAAGCCCGATGCAGGGCTCTATCCCACAACCCCAAGATCATGACCTGAACCAAAATCAAGAGCTGGACACTCAACAGACTGAGCCACCCAGGCACCTCATGTTGGTCTATTTTTAGAAAAAGAGATACAGAGCATCGACAGAAACCAGATTAAAATGCCCCATTTCAAACCCTAAGGGGAGTGAGGAGTCAACTGTCCCCACCCCCTGTTCACAGTGTGAGGATGGGTATTAGTCAGCCCATCATGTCCAGAACTGTTCTAGGAGCTTCATATTGGCTATTTAGTACTTGAAATGTGGTTAGTCCAACTGAGGAACTGAATTTTTATTTTAATTTAAATGAAAGTAAAAAACTAAAGCAGTGTAAAATATTACTCCATTAAATACAGCTTTGTTTAGGAAGGACTACATTTCACTTTAATCACTGCATTGTATACAATATTACTGTTGTTATTACAGTGTATGTTAGGCAAGTGTGCTGTTTCTCAGACTGTGAATAAACCAATCTAGTTACCAATCTAGTTGATGTTAATGGATTGATTCAAATGAATTACTATGTATGAATTTAACAATGTAATGTATTTATTTAATATTTTATGTAGACAGCAGGGTTTCTTAACCTCAGCACTACTGATATTTGGGGCTGGATAATTTGTTCTGGGTGGCTGTCCTGACCACTGTAGAATGTTTAGCAACATCCCTGGTCTCTACCTACTAGATGCCAGTGGCATCCCTTACCCAACTCCCCAAGTTGTGAATACTGAAACATGCCAAATATCTCATGGAAGACAAAATCATATCAGGCATCCCAAAAAATTTTAATAATTTTTAATATGATCTGAGCTTGTACCTTTGGTGACTATACAATATACACTATCCAATTTTTTAGATGGAGATATGGTAAAAGAAATTACTTCAAGGGACTCCTGGGTGGCTCAGTCATTAGGCGTCTCCCTTTGGCTCAGGTCATGATCCCAGGGTCTTGGGATCGAGCCCTGCATCAGGCTCCCTGCTCAGCGGGAAGCCCGCTTCTCCCTCTCCCATCCCCCCTGCTTGTGTTCCCTCTCTCACTGTCTCTGTCAAATAAATAAATAAAATCTTTTTTAAAAAAAGAAATTACTTCAGCTATGGACATTCTACTGAGGATGCTTGTCTCTCTGCCCCTTGTCTCTACATCCTCTACTGACGATGAGGAAAAGACTTTCTAAAAAGTGAAAGAAAAGACTTTATAAAAAGTCAACCACTTTATAAAAAGTGAAAGATCTTCAATTAAACTGCCAAATAATTTGCCTGCAGGATATAAGACATTTCTAGTGATATCAAGGGTCAACTGATTCAAAATGTTTTAAATTATAAGTACTAAAAAAAAAAAAATTACAAGTACTTTTCTTTAGATTTGGATGATAGTGCTCAATTAATGCATCAATATTTTGGGTACATTTTGTCTTGAAGAACTTCCAAATACACACAGAAATTTAGTCAATTCGCAGCCTAAAAACCCAAACTCATGGCACAGATTGTTTTTTGTTTTGTTTTGTTTTGTTTTTTTTCCAAGAAAGAGAGAGGAGGGAGAGGGGGAGAGGAGAGAGAGAAAATATTAAGCAGGCTCCACACCCAGGGCACAGCCCAACACGGGGGTGGATCTCACAACCCTGATATCATGACCTGAGCCAAAATCAAGAGTTGGATGCTGAGCCACCTGGGGCACCTGGCATAAATATTTCTTAATCTTCTACATCTGTCAATGAAGTTTTCGATTAAATTTTTAAAAAGTTTTTAAGTAATCTCTATACCCAATATAGGGCTCAAACCTACAAAACCCCAAGATCAAGAGTTGCATGCTCCACTGACTGAACCAGCCAGGCACTCTAAATTTGACTAGGTTGAAAAAAATTCCATCACATGTATGGTGCTCCTGCTATAAGGTCAAAAGTCCAGCACTTACTGTCATTTTATTTTATTTTTTTAAAAGATTTTATTTATTTATTTGAGAGAGCGAGTACAAATGTGGGAAGGGGCAGAGAGACAAGCAGACTCTCCACTGAGCAGGGAACCCAATGAGGGGCTCGATCCCAGGACCCCGAGATCATGACCTGAGCCAAAGTCAGATGTTTAACCAACTGAGCCACCTAGGTGCCCCTATCATTTTAAAACAAAACTAAAGTTTCCCCTCTCCTCATTCTACTGCATGGTACAAATTAAAAATATTTGTGCAGTTTTCTGAAGCAGATTCTAAAAATGTCATGGATACAGCTGCTAAAATCATTTAGTATATACCTGCAAAGTCTATGAATATTGACAGTTTATGAAGCAGCTAAGAGAATTTAATGACAATGACTATAATCATCATGAATTCTTTGCTGATGCTCATTGGTTCAGGTGAAGGTTTACAAAAAAGATTTATTATACTGTTATTTTCAACTAAAGATCTTTTTTTTTTTTTAAGATTTTATTTATTTGACAGAGAGAGAGAGAGGGAGAGAGAGAGCACAAGCATGGGGAGCAGCTGAGGGAGAGAGAGAAGTAGATTCCCCACTGAGCAGGGAGCCCGATGTGGGGCTCGATCCCAGGACCCTGGGATCACAACCTGAGCCGAAGGCAAACGCTTGAAGGACTGAGTCACCCAGGCGCCCCATCAACTCAAGATCTTTTTGAAACAAAGGCATGCTTGCCAAGTATTCAATAATTAAAAACTTTTTTTTAAATTAATGAGTTAAATTTGAAGCTCCAAGAAAAGGAAAAGCTTATTTTGTGACCCACCTGCCCAGGTATTTATGTTAAAACACAAACTTTTCATAAGGGGCG
>CM052894.1:23504824-23565286 GCA_028534135.1 Potos flavus | reverse complement strand
TCTCTTCCTTCCTCCCTCTTTCTCTTCCTTCCTCCCTCCCTCCCTGCCTTCCTCCCTTCCTTCCTTCTTTAAACAAGGACCACTTTCCCTAGGCCCCAACAGCTTCACCAGTTTGAAGAATATCAACAGCTGATTTTTTGAATGGCCTCAATTTTTAAAGACAAAGTGATAACACACTAGCTAAGAAGGTCCAAGAAACTATCTTCATATCTCCTCCTTCCCAGCCACCCTCTCTGATTGGCTATATTTGAGACTAGAAGAACTGCCCTTTTCTTTGCCAAGGAAGTTCATGGCACTTGTAAGTCTTTCCTTTAACATTCTCATCTCTGGCTTTTTTTTCCTTTATGTACTAGTCTTGAAGGGCTCTCTCTCTCTCTTTTTTTTTTTTAAAGCAAACTCCTACAAGCTAAAGCACCTGACAGAGTCCCAGGCATTTGCTGGCTGCATCAAAGTGTTCTCTCTTTACTGACCTGCTTGACCTCCAATGCTGGAACCCATGAAACCATTCAATACTTACTCAACTGTACAGATAAAGTCAGGCTTTTCACACTTCGCCCTGACTGTACACCCAACTGAAAAAAGCTGTTGTAGATATCCTATTTGGCCCAGGGCATTTTCCTCTAGATTTTAACTCTTACCTTCCTCTCCAAACCTTTTTGCTCTGTTTTCTCTGGCTTACACCTACAACTTGTTTCTGAACTCTTCTACTCTGCCCTTCAGTCCATTTCTCTTCTGGAGAGTCTGACATTTTTGTTCAGTGATTCTCTGAAATGCAGTCTCTGAATTGTCCTATGGGCTCCCTCCATCAGCCCAACAGTAACTGAAGTACTATTACTTCCAGCCCATTCCAGATCAGGCCCAGCGGTTTCCTGAATAACCACTTGTCTAAGAGGGCAGAACTCCATAGATCTATAGTCAACAGATATTCACTGAATACAGGCACTGTGTTACTGAGTTAGACATGGATTGCTGCCTGTCTTCAAAGAGCTCACAGCCTAGTAAAGAAGGCAAACAGACAAGCAGATAGTTACGACTGTGGTATGGCTAGGCCTGGCTCTATGGATGAAGCAACAATCAAGGTGTACTATTTCAGGAGGTAAGCCGACAAGCTGGGGAAGAACATCCACGGTAGGGAGAAAATGTATGTATGTATATATAGGGTCAAGAGTATGAAACAGTTTGTCCGGAGAACCCTAAGTGTCTCTGTTTTGTCCAGAGAACTCTAGGTGGTCTGGCACAGCTGCGATGAAGACAGAAAGTCCAGAAAGCATATTAAGAATGGAACTGGAGACACCTGGGTGGCTCAGTCTGTTAAGCATCTGACTTCGGCTCAGGTCATGATCTCAGGTCCTCGGGTCAAGCCCTGAATCAGGTTCCCTGATCAGCAGGGTGTCTGCTCATCACTCTCCCTCTGCCCCCACGCTGTGTTCTCTCTCAAATAAATAAAGTCTTTTCTAAAAAAAGAATGAAAAAAACAATAAAATAAAGAATGGGACCATATGCCATGCTACAGAGCTTAAATTTTTTCTAAAAGATTTTATTTATTTATTTGGGGGAGAGAGAGAGAGAGAGAGAGCAAGCATCAGGGGGCAGAGAAAAAGGGAGAAGTGGATTCCCCACTGAGGAGGGAGCCCCACTCAGGCAGATCCCAGGACCCCTGAGATCATGACCTGAGCCAAGGCAGATGCTTAACCAACTGAGCCACCCAGGTGTCCCCAGAGCTTAAATTTTATTCTGCAGGTGTTGAGGGAGCCAGTGAAGGGAACGAACACAGGGAAGAGAGCAAAAGAGAGAGAAAGAGGCACCGAAGATTAGACTAGAGGCTTAGATATCCAACTGATGAAGAAATGGGGAGAATGAATAAATTAACTGTGGTTTATTTACATAATAAAATACTGCTCAGCAATAAAAAGGAATGAACTACTAGATACTAGATAGTTGCACATCTATGTTCATAGCGGCATTTTTCACAACAGCCAAAAGGTGGAAATAACCCAAGTGTCCAACAGATAGATAAATAAGCAGAATGTGGTTTATACATACCATGGAATGCTATTTAGCCTTAAAAAGGAAGGGAATCCTGTCACATGCTCCAACATTAAAGAACTTTGAGGTCATTATGCTAAGTGAAACAAACCAGTCACAAAAAGACAAATATGATTCCACTTATATGAGGTATCTCAAGTAAACAAATTCACAGAAACAGAAACTAGAATGGTGGTTGCCAGGGACTTGGGGGAGGAGGAACCGGGGGGAGCTGTTGTTTAATGGGTATACAATTTCAGTTCAGCAAGATGAGAAAGCTCTGGAGATCTGTTGTAGAACAATGTGAATACACTTAACACTACTAAACTGTATACCTACAAACAGTTAAGATGGTAAACTTCATATCTTTCATACCACAATATAAAAGTGTTTAAATATTTTAAAAAAGGAATGAACCAATATACACAGAGTGGATGAATTTCGAAAACATTATATTGAGTGTAAGAAGATAGGCACAAGAGGATCTACTACATGATTATGTTTATATGAAGCTCAAGAACAGGAAAAACTAATTTATGATCAGAGAAGTCAGAAAACTGCACAATTCTGGGGCCTTTTTGCAGTGATGGAAATGCTCTAAGTCTTGATCTGGATGATATTACATAGGTATATACAAATGTAAAAAGTTGTTCAATTATACACCTATGATTTTGCACATTTTACCATATTTAATACAATTAAAAAAGAAACAAAGATTGGTTTTCAGTGAGTTGGTAACATTCTATTTATGTTTACATCTACTTATGGTAACATTCTATTTATGAGCCAGGCGAGTGGCTCATAGATACTCATCTTAGGATCAAGCTTTATTATAAATATACATTAATATAGTACTCTATAGTATTTGTCAAATAGTTCACATATTTTTAAGTAGGAAATTCTTTTTTTTTTTTTTAAGATTTTATTTATTTATTTGACAGAGAGAGAGAGATCACAAGTAGGCAGAGAGGCAGGCAGAGAGAGAGGGGAAGCAGGCTCCCCGCTGAGCAGAGAGCCTGATGCGGGGCTCGATCCCAGGACCCTGAGATCATGACCTGAGCCGAAGGCAGAGGCTTAACCCACTGAGCCACCTAGGCGCCCCTAGGAAATTAATTCTGATTAAACGGGCAAAAGGAACAGATTTTAATCCAACCCCATCTAAATCCCAACTAGTAAATTATCCCATAAGGAAGATGATGTACAGTCAAAACCTTGGTCAGAAATCTTCCACTCCCTTCTACCCAGACTGAGTTCCAACTACAGGTAGATAATCCTGCTGCCTTTTCAGGGGTGTTACCAACATAAATGCAGGAGAGGAGAGACCAATGAGAACCAACTGTATCTGGAACTTCCTTAAGATTGAGAATTTTCATCATATGAAAATAATGTCAAATGAGAGAGAAATTAATGTTCATTGGTATACAGGGCAGTGAAAATGCATTATCGCACCCTGTGTTTGACATCCCACTCACATGTTATTGGTTTAAAAGAAATTATATAGAAACCAATTAGAACAAAAAATCTCATTAAACCTCTTACAATAGAAGCCCGCTTTGCTAGAGCATGCATAATATCTGGGCCCCAGGGAGAAATGTATAATCGAGGTAAAATTAATCAAAATCTACATAAAAAGAACAGCAAGAGACAATTTAAGAGAAAATCTTTCTTCAGTGTTAGAAATTCCTGAAATCTGATCACTGAGTGCATAATTCTGCTTATTATTATCTTCCACTATGTAACACTATATTTATAATTAGGCTGATATCACAGTAAAATGACAGTAAAACGCAGACACAATTCATTTAACAATTAATGTACTGAAGCTAAAAATTCTTACCATGTCATTAATTGCCAGCTTAAAACGCTGCCTCAGTTTCAGTTTTAGATGATCACACACCTTCTTTAAGAACCCAGGGGAAATGCAATGCACAAGGCAAGGCTTGTTTAGAGGAGAAATAGCAGGCAGCAGTGAATTTCACACTTTTCTCTCCCTATGGACCCTAACTCAGACGAGCCTTTACTGTGACTATCAAGCTTACTACTAATTAAAAGAGGAAACAGTAAAGAGCATCTTCTTTCTCAGTAAAGCCCTCCCACCTGACCTCACTCCAAACTGCCTCTTCATTGTCCTCTATCTGTTAGGTTCTAATTTCTCAGTATGAGAAGAACTAATGCTTGCTGCGATCTTTTCTCCTTCTTTTTCTCCTTCCTTTTTTAAAAATTTAATTTATTTACTTCAACTGGTAAATCCCTCTCCTGGGGTTTTAGGAGAGTAGGAGGACAGAGGAAGATCTGAACCATTCTATGAAGGTTGTCATCCCTGATTTTTCTATAAAAGGATTTTATTTTTCTAGTCTGGCCCTGGCTGATGATTCCCCACCCACAGATTTTTCTTCACAAATTTATTTTTTACAAAGAGCTTTGCAGTTGATTCTTAAGGAGGTTTTATTCCAGTCTTTGAGGCCATTTTATATAAGAGCAGCAAGCCAAAACCCAGAAAGGAGAGAAAATATTCCCAAATCATCCACCAAATCAGTAGCAGAGTCAGGATTAGATCAAAGCATCTGGACAAAAATTTAGAAGGCATATTTATCAAATGTGCTGATGATACAAAGCTGCAAAAGAAAACCAATACATAAAATGACATAATCAGGACTCAAAAAATACCCTGATAAACTAGAATGACGAGCTGCAAGGAACAAGACACATTTAATAAGGCTAGAATTTCATTTAAGTTAGTTTAAAGAAAAGATCAACTGGAGATGTTCAGGAGATTCACAACACAGTAATAGTAGCTCTGAATGGTGAGATTTTAGAGGATTATACTTTACTTTGTTCTTTGCACTTTTCTGCATTGTTTAAAATTTCTATAATGAACAGGTAGCATTAAAAAAAACAAACAGGAGCACCTGGGTGACTCACTTGGTTAGGTGTTGGTGTCTGACTGTTGATTCAGCTCAGGTCATGATCTCAGAGCCATGAAATCAAGCCCCGCACTGGGCTCCTACTCAGCGTGGAGTCTGCTTGTCCTTCTCCTTCCCCCTCTACCCACTCTGTGCACGAGTGTATGCGCGTTCTCTCTCTCAAATACATATATCTTTAAAACAAACAAACCACCACCACCACCACTCAAAAACCACTACCAACTTAATAATTTAAGGATGGGTGGCGGGGAGAGTTAGCTTGACAGCAGGTCACTTCAAGCAGAGTTCAAGGTTTTCGTGGGACCTAAGCTTGTTATGGACCAACAACACAATTCAGCTGCTGAAAAACTAATGCAACTGGAGCCTGCAAATACAATGTGTCCAGATTCCAGGTGCTAACAGTCTCCCACTAATCTAAACTACTCGGATCATACCCGGATCCAGTTCTAGGTGTCATTCAATCCAATAAACATTTACTTAAAAAATTTAACTTTTACATTTACTTAAAACACTTATTTAAAACATTTACCTAAAAATTGCAAATCAACTGCTTTTGGGACGAGGCATGCTCTAACCCCATACTTTAGGAGGTAAACGGAGAAGTTAGAATATGTCTAAAAGACAATCACAGTATGCCAAAGATTTTAAAACCATGACATATGATGAACAATTGAAGGAAGAAAGGATGCTACAGAAGAGCAAGCATATACATTTTAGCGCTTTGAAGAAGTTAGTATGTAGAACAGAGAGCACTTTCTTTTTTTTTTTTTGCTGTTGCACCTGAAGGTTCAGGTTATAAAGAGGAAGATTCCAACATGAGGAATAGATTCTCATCATTTTTTTTTTTAAAGATTTTATTTTTTTAAGTAATCTCTATACCCAATGTGGGTCTTGAACTTACAACCCTGAGATTAAGACTTGCATGCTCCACCAAATGAGTCAGCCAGGTACCCCAAAATTCTCATCATTTAAAAAACTGAATAGTCTATAGCCTAAAGTATTAAGCAGTATTTCACCAAGTGTTCAAGGAGAGGTTGGATATTACCCCAACAAGTAAGATTTATGCTTTGGGAAGGAGACCAGAGTATGGGCTCTTCAGTTCTTTCAGCTTTCAAGGTTCTGTGATCCTGGCACTGCTAATCTCCAAGATTCAAGTCCAGCAGAAAAGAGGAGGTATGGTACCTGGCCTTCTGGTATAAATCTGAGAATTTAGAGTGATTATGCTTCTATGAGCCAAAAACACTCCTCTTTTTGTTCACAATATTCAAAGAAAACTAAAGTTTCATCTGCTGAAGAGATACCTATTGCATTTGCTGATAGGATAATATATTGCTACCCAATAGTAATGGCTTCCTCAACCCACTAGTAGATAAACAATCTACTGTGTCCTACGTGGTTAGAATACCTAAGTTAATTGGGCCAGAGTTCCAGCCTGACTTGTAGGAAAGAAAAAATGGAGAAGGAAAATTAAGGTATAAGAGGAAGAACTGCCCACAATTTAAAAAGACTCCTTTTTTAAGTGCCCTAGATATGGAATGGAAAGAAAGAAATTAGGGACCTGAATTATATCTATTGATCCCATTTGTGGCTAGGATTTATAGTAGTTACAATTAGAAACCAGCATTTTGTGAACTAAGTCATGATTAAGTGTCTATACTTTCTAGCAAGAGTTTGATTTGAAGAAGGAAAAAAGAAACCAAACATTTCTCAGGTGAAAATGAAATTTTTTGTCTTACCTTGGGATCAATAATAATTAGGGAGCAGCACATCCCTAAAAGACCAAGGACAGCTGCACCAGCAAAAGCAGGCCATCTCCAGAGAGCCAGAAGATGAGAAGAACTGGCTGGGAAAAGCAAAAGCCCAGGAATAATAGACTTCGGACTGCTAGACTCTAGCCCCTTCCCACCCCAATGACCCTACTATAAAATACTTCAATTACCTTTCTTCCTGACCTACTAAGACAGAAGCAGCAATTCTAGGTCACCTTGACTGCTCCTCTGGTTCTCAACTCCTAGCATTTAGAAATAGTTGTAAAGACAAGGAAGCAGTAACAGAAACAGAAAAATAAAGAAATGCTCCTAAAACCAGAGGCTGCTTCTTCTTCTTCTTCTTCTTTTTTTTAAGATTTTATTTGTTTATTTATTTGAGAGAGCGAGGAGGGTATGTAGCAGAGGCAGGAGGACAAAGCAGACTCTGTGCTGAGCACAGAGCCCAATGCGAAGCTCGATCTCAGTGTCCTGAGATTGTTACCTCAGCCAAAATCAAGAGTCAGACACTTCACCAACTGAGCCACTCAGGCACCCCAAAATCAGAGGATCCCAAGTCAGTCTCACACAAACACACCACACTTCCTCTCATTCATTCTTTCTCTTTCTGAATTTCTCTCTTCCCAGGTTTTTGATACTTACCTAATAAAAAAACTGAAAAAAGCATAGGGTAGGACCTACTGACTAAAAGACTAGCAGAATAAAGGACTTACATCATATGGCTCATCCCAGATACCCATAAAAAAGTCAATGCTAAGTTTAAAACCTAAAGTTAATTTACCACACCATAAAATTATAGGTATGAGATCCAATTAACTATTAGTGGGACAACTGTGAACCAAAGGCCTTTGCTGTGTAGACACACATTTAGAGAAACAAATAATGCAAAGAATGTTGTCAGACTGAGGACCTAAAAAGAGAGGAGAGAATTTGGGGGTCATTCACTCACACACATGGGACCAAGGGCTAGAACATTCTGGAGGAAACTGACAATCATACATTTCTTCTCCAATGCTCTCAGCAATTTCATCTGGAACTGTCTGCTCAGAATCAAGCCCTTTCAACTTACCTCAAGGCCCAGGACTCTTAATTATCTCTAGTCACAAGGAAGCAGCTGTTCTAGTATCACTGGCTCAGTCATGAATACAGTCCCTCCAAACCACTTCCAAAATGGTCAAGTAAGTACTTGACATAATTCATTAAGAAAGAGAAAAATAGCAATGTAATTAACAAGTAAAAAGACTGTCTAATTGTTTACTAAAATAACATTCAAAGTAAAGTCACCAGATACATATGTAAGATCTCTTCCAGCTAACTCACCATTACAAGTTTTCTCCAGTTGGCTATTCACAATCCTATAAAACCCTAGCCTTTACAAAATGTGAGGGCCCATACCTGGGAGGCCTCAACAGACTCTCAGAGCATGCACCCGGAACCCACTAAACAGGTACTTGTATTTTATAGTCCAGTAGCTTGATTCAGGATAGAGGGCTGAGCTCAAGGTTGACTTCTTTTCTCCCAGGAGTCACACTCCAGAAACAGTTCCTTATCTGAGCCAACAAAAATAGGCCACAGTCAGCAAACCCTACATTGGTGGGAGAAAATGAGATGCAAAAGATGAGGCACAGGACAAGAATATTTTGCACAAACCAACACTGACTCCAGACATAAATGCACACACCTAACAACTCCTCCATCCATTCCATTCCATCCATATTCAAAGTACTGTGTCCTTCTCTCAAAGCTATATACCTCCAAAACAAGTGTTTACCAATTAGTACTGTTACTCTTGTACCATACTCTTTCTTTGTTATAAAGTTTAACATGCAAGCATCAAGAGCCAGTGAGCTCTCTATACATTTTGAGCTGTAGGCTAGTAGCTCACCAAAGAATGGAGCAGGATCTAGAATGCTGTGTTTAACACCTACATGTGAGAAAATCTCTCACAAACAAAATGTATCTAAACTCTAAATACAGACTTCTCCCCACTCTCATCTAGTCTTAGCTCCAGACATGATTAAGTGAACAAAATTAGGGTCCTGTTTCTAATGCATCCTTACTTTCTCAGGAAATACATGAAATTCTCCTTTTTAGTGTGCTTTTTGGCAAATAAAGTTTACTATAGTGAGTGTTGCATGTGTATGTTATTTAGATAGAGCTACATAAGTGATACTTTTATATCTCGCTGGACTTTAGTGTAAATCTAAACAGTTTCTAATTCTAATAAGTTAAGATGTATATGGTAGTGAAAAAACTCATTAAAGAAATCAAAGTGCTACATTGGAAAATATTCATTTAATGCAAAAGAAAGCAGTTAAGAAGGTACAGAGGAACACAAAAAACATGAGACGCATAACAAACTAAAAGTGAAATGGCAGACATAAGTCCAGTTATATCAATAACAACATTAAATGTGAATGGGATAAATAACCCAATCGAAAGGCAGAGATTAACAGACTAGATAAAGTAACCAAGATCCAACCATATGCCATCCACCAGAGACACATTTTAGATTCAAAGATACAAATAGGTTCAAAGTAAAAGAATGAAAAAAAGATATGTCATGACAGAAATGAAGGCAGAGATAATTCGACAATAAAAACTGGGCACTGGAGCCCATGGCCACCTCACTGGAGCATGACGAACCAACCAAGGGGAAACCCTTTAAACTCCTGGAATTTCATATGCCAAAAACATTCCCTGTGCACAGGATTCAATATTGTATGACTGGATCTGCTGTGGCTGGTCTTTTGACACTGAGAAGATCATGTGATGTTGGAGTAGGAGGATTTATCTTGGTGACTTTAGTCTGTTGGTTCCATTATAGGTGTAATTACACAAAGCTAAGAATCCAGGAAAGAACTGCCAGAGGAGGAATTAAAAATAAGATTTTATATGAAAGTACCCACCTTGATCCTGAAAGAAAACAAACCAACAGCAGTAGAAGCAAACAAGCAGTCTCACTGTGAGTGAGTCTCACAACTCACTTGAGTCAGTGTGAACAAAACTGAGGTCAATTCTGTTAAACCTTGTTTGTACCATAAGGCTTTGAATGAAGTAAAT
Source organism: Potos flavus (assembly GCA_028534135.1). Lineage (NCBI taxonomy): Eukaryota > Metazoa > Chordata > Mammalia > Carnivora > Procyonidae > Potos > Potos flavus. The sequence continues at coordinate 23,555,508 of CM052894.1, read as the reverse complement.
GAAGTATATGTTAGTTGTAAAAAAAAAAAAAAATTGGGAGATTTCAATACCCATTCTTTAATAATGGATAGAACAACTAGGCAGAAGATCAACAAAGAAATAGAAAACTTGAGGAGCGCCTGGCTGGGTAAGTCAGTAGAGCACGTGACTCTCGATCTCAAGGTTGTGAGTTTGAGCCCCATGTTAGACATAAAGATTACTTAAAAATAAAATCCTAAAAAAAATAGAAAACTTGAACACCACTATAAATCAGTTAAACCTAACAGACATCTAGAAAACAGTACACTCAACACAGCAGAAGAGACATTTTCCTCAAGTACACATAGAACACTCTCCAGGATAGATCAGTAAAACAAACCTCAATAAATTTAAAATGACAGAAATAATACAAAGTATGTTCTCTAACCAAATTTCTTTCTGCTGTTGACTGATTCCTTCCTTCCTTCCTTCCTTCTTCCTTCCTTCCTTGCCTTCCTTTCCTTCCCTTTCCCTCCCTCCCTCCCTTCCTTCCATCCTTCCTTCCTGATTTTATTTATTTGACAGAGAGAGAGAACCAGGCACCCCTCTGTTGTTGATTTCTAATTTCATTCTACTGTGGTCAGAGAATATATCCTCCATTATTTCTATCATGTAAAATTTATTGAGCATTTTGTATAAACTTGTCAATCATTATGTTATACATCTGAAACTAAAGTAACATTGTGTATCAGGTACAATTTAAAAAATACACTGAGCGCTTTTTCTATGGAAGAGCAAACTAAGCCTAAAGAGTGTAAATTAATGAAAGAAGGAATAGAAAAACAAGAAAGAAAACCAGTAAAGCCAAAAGCTGGTTCTTTGAAAAGATCAACAAAATTGACAGATCTTTCAGTGAGACTGACAAAAGAGGAGAGGAAATTCAAATTACTAGAATCAGAAATGAAAGAAAGAGGATGATCCCGGGGTCCTGGGATCAAGTCCCACATCGGGCCCCTTGCTCAGCAGGGAGTCTGCTTCTCCCTCTGCCTGTTGCTCCCCATGCTTGTGCTCTCTCTGACAAATAAATAAATAAAATATTAAAAAAAAAAAAAGAAATGAAAGAAAGAATATTACTACTGACCTTACAGAAATGGAAAAGGATTATGAAGTACCACTATAAAAAACTAGATGCCAACAGACAGCTTAGATGAAATGGACAAATTCCTAGGAAGACACAAATTACTGAAACTGACTCAAGAAGAAAGAGACAATCTGAACATACCTATATAACAAAGAGATTTAATTACTTTTTTTTTTTTTGAGAGAGAGAAAAAACGTGGGGGAGGGGCAGAATGGGAGGGAGATAGAGAATCTTAAGCAGGCTCCATATCCAGCATAAAGCCTGACTCAGGGTTCGATCTCAGGACCCTGAGATCATCATGACCTTAGCCAAAATCAAGAATCGGATGCTGAACCAACTAAGCCACCCAGGCAGGTGCCCCTTTAATTACTATTTTAAAAAATTATCCATTAAAACAAGCCCAGTCTCTGATGGCTTCACTGATGAACTACACCAAAGATTTAAAGAATTAATACCAATCCTCTAAATAGTCTTTCAAAAAAACTGAAGAGAAGGGACCATTTCCCCAATTCATTCTATAAGGCGAACAATATCGATATCAAAACCAAACAAAGACCACAAGAAAAGAGAACTACAGAGCAATATCTGATGAATACAGACACAAAAATCTTCAGCAAAATACTAGCAATGTGAAACCAGCAACATATAAAAAGAAGTATACATCATAACCAAATGGGGCTGGTTTAACATCTCAAAGTCAATGCACTATAACTGTATCAATAGAATAAGAAACAAAAACCACATGATCATCCCAATAGACACAGAAAAAGCATTTGACAAGATCCAACACATTTTCATGATTAAAAAAAAAAAACACTATAAAAACTAGGAATAGAAGGGACCTTTTTCAGCCAAATAAAGGGCATCTAAAAAAAATTCACAGCCAAATGCTTTTAATAAACTTAAAATGTAAGAAAAAAATTTAAAATACCTATAATTCCTCCAATCAGAGATAAGAACACCTTGATTAGTAGGGTGCCTGGGCGACCCAATCGGTTGGGTGTCTGCCTTTGGCTCAGGTCATAATCCTGGAGTCCCAGGACTAAGCCCCACATCTGGCTCCTTCCTCAGCGGGGAGCCTGCTTCTCCCTATGACTCTCCCCGTCTCTCTCTCTCTCTCACTCTCTCAAATAAATAAAATCTTAAAAAAAAAAAAAAAAAGAACACATGGATTAGTATCTTTTCACTTATGTGCTTAGTCCTTTTGGGCACATTCTCTTTTATCAAAATAATGGCAAGGTGGCAGAGTAATAAAATAATAAAGCCAAAGTTTCATGGTCAAACATCTCCTCAAAGGGCTGGAAGTGATGGAAAACATAAATTCTTTCCACCTAAACTATTTTCCCAACAATAACGCCAAGATGCAGGCTGACAGCCTAAGTTCCAGTGTTGCCTCTGATGTCAGGTTGTAAATTATATCATTCTGTATTTCTGGTCCCTTCTAGTTCACCTAGAGCCAAGGGAACTGAATAAAACTGGATATGGAAGGGAGTTGCTCTCTAGAATGAAGTTCCATGCAGATCATCAGAACCAAGGCTGGTAAGACCTCCAGACTTGCAGAGTAAGAACAATTTTCTTAAAAAGATGATAATAATTAACATTTATATAGCACTGACTGTGCTAGGTGTTGACTGTGTGCCAGGTACTATTCCAAGTGCTTTACATATACTGTCATTTAATCATCTCAGCAATGACCCACGTTCCATGAGGAAACTCAAAGCAAAGAGGGGTTTAAAAATGTGTCCAAAGTAAGTGGTAGAGCTTAGACTCAAACTCAGAGAACCGAACTCTATATAGAGTCCCTGCTCTTAACCACTATGTTATGCCATCTCTTAAATAAGCAAACCTAAAAAACAAAACAGAACAGGGACATACAGAAAAAATGTGGAGTCTCAAATTCTATACTCAACAGTTACTTCAGCCTGATTTCAATTAACAAATCAGAACTGTGGTTATCTCAAAAAAGCAGAGTGGGTGCTGGGATAGTCACATGCAAAAAACTGAAGTTAGAGCTTTACCTTACACCATTTATAAAACTTCCCTTAAAATGTATCAAAGACCTAAATGTAAGAGCTAAAACTACAAAACTCTTAGAAGGAAACATGAGAAAGCTGCAGGACTTGAATTGGCAATGATTGCTTGGATATGACACCAAAAGCATGGCCAACAAAAGAAAAAAACAAATAAGCTGGACTTCATCAAAATTAAAAACTTTTATGCATCAAAGGACACAATCAACAGAATGAAAAGGCAATCCACAGGAAAAAAAAATCTGCAAACCATGTATTTCATGAGATTGGAGGGGTCCCTGGGTGGCTCAGTGGGTTAAGCTTCTGCCTTCGGCTTGGGTCATGATCTCAGGGTCCTGGAATCGAGCCCTCCGTCAGGCTCTCTGCTCAGAAGGGAGCCTGCTTCCTCCTCTCTCTCTCTCCCTGCCTGCCTCTCTGCCTACCTGTGATCTCTCTCTGTCAAATAAATAAAATCTTAAAAAAAAAGTAAGAGATTGGAATCAGAATATATAAAAAATTCTTAAAAGTCAACAACAAAACAGCCAAACAACCCAATTTAAAAATTGGCAAATGACAACAAAAGAAAAGAAAAAAAAAATTGGCAAATGACAGGAATAGACATTTCTCTGAAGAAGATAGACAAATAACCAATAAACACATGAAAAAGATAACCAATACCACTAGTTATTAGTGAAATGCAAGTCAAAACTGCAATTCAATACTTCATACCCATTAGGACATCTATTATCAAAAAATAGAAAATAACAAGTATCAGCCACGGTATGGAGAAATTGGAACCCTTACACAACACTGGTGGGAATGCAAAATGGTGCAGCTACTATGGAAAAGGGTATGGTGATTCCCCCCAAAAATTAAAAATAAAATGACCATATGATTCAGCAATTCTACTTCTGGGTATATACCCAAAAGAAGAAAAAGCAGGTTCTCAAAGATTTGTACACCCATGTTCATAGAAGATTGTTTATAATAGCCGAAAAGTGGAAGCAATGCACAGGTCCATCAATGGATAAATAAAATATGGTTTACATACAATGGAATATCATTAAGTCTTTAAAAAAAAAAAAGGAGGAGAAGAAGGGGCGTCTAGCTGGCTCAGTCAGTGGAGCATGGGACTCTGGATCTTGGAGTTGTGAGTTCAAGCCCCATGCTGCGTGAAGAGATCACTTAAAAAAAAAAAAAAGGAAGGAAATTATGATACACGATATAACATGGAAGGACCTTGAAGATATCATGCTAAGTCAAATAAGCCAGGCACAGAACGACAAATATTGTTTAATTCCTCTTATAAATATGTTCCTAGAGTAGTCAAACTCACAAACACAGAAAGTGGAATGGCGATTGCCAGGGCCTAGAGGAGGAGGGAATGAGGAGTTACTGTTTCATTTCAGTTGAAGAATATGAAAAAGATGGCTCATGGTGATGGCTGCATAACAGTATGGATGCACTTAATGCCACAGAACTATAGATTTAAAAATGATTAAAATAGTAAATTTTATGTTATTCATATTTTCTTGCAATTTTCTTTTAAAAAAAGCAAAGTGAGGGGCGCCAGGGTTGTGAGATCAGCCCCTGCATTGGGCTCTGTGCTCAGCGGGGAGTCTGCTCTAGATTCTCTCTCCCTCTCCTGCCCCTCCCCCTCCCACACTCTCTTGGGCTCTCTCTGTCCAATAAATAAATCCTTAAAAATAATAATAATGATGATGAATCAAAAAAGTTTAAAAAGCAAAGCGGGAAAAGATCCCAAGAGAATTTCAGATTGAGGGAAGGAGGGGTTTTATATACTAAAGTCACACTCACCTAAAATCACAGCAGCCCCAACTAAAAATCTTAATATTCCATTACAAATATCTGAATCTCTTCAACCAAGACTTCTTTACTGTACTGCAGTTCACCAAACCCAGCTATGACCTAATGCAAAACCTCACTTGGCAGCATAAACCAAGTTAGGGCAAAACAGATGATTAACCACATGGGATTCAGTGTTTGGTTTTTTATTTCTAGCTGTAGTCTTAAAAGATTAGAGAACAGCAACTATTAGAATAATATGTAATGCTCCCAGTCACTGGGGAAACGATATTATAGCAGCCTCATTTTGGTGCTTTGTTTTAATCTGCATAATGCTTTTCATTCTCTGTAATGGGAGATCAGCAGGGTCTGATTAACAGAAGAAAGGTCATTACTGATGAATTCTAACCCAGGGGATAATCTGAGCCTGCCTGTCTTATCCTTTTGAGCAAACTGCTCTAGAAGCTTATTTTTATGTACTTCTTGCTATTGAAGAGTCATCAGCCCAATGCCTCTGCTCCTGTCATTTGACTGCTTTGGTCCATATTTATTTTTCACTAGACTACACTGCATCCTTCAGCTAAAGTGCCTGGTATCAAACTTTTCCTCCTCTCAACTCATCAATATCCATTCTGATAAAAGAAATGTGACTAAGAGGCAAATTCTGTAGCCCAAACAGGTTCATGGGCAAGAGGATTTGGACGGACTCTGCCTAGCTGAGACCTCACATTCCCTTTCCAATCCTAATTCCGACCATCAACAGTGAATGCGTGCTCCTTGATTACCGCCTGAGGGCTTTTTCTCCATGACATTCAGAATTCTATATACAGCCTGCTCCAAAGGGTGCTATGCTCAATGAACTCCCCTATCAGAGGCTGCTGAGAGCTATTCTTGTTCCCCAGCCTCCCTAGCAGAGTGTACATTTAAAGCTTTCCTCCTCCTCCTCCTCCTCCTTTTTTTTTGAGGGAATATTTTTTAGGATGAAGGAAAACAGCTACATAAGCACATAAGCAGGAAGTAGGGGGAGGACTACTTCGGCACCGAAACAAAAAGATCATGGAGCAAAGAGAGGGACAAGAGGCAAACTCACAAGGTGAACAATTAAGACATTTACAAAGAAACGCACTAAATTCTCATTCCAAACCCCAAGCTTGTCACTAACCCCGGGAATATCTAAAAAGTCACTCTTGTCAGCCCTGGAGGCCTAATGGATAAAAAGTCATTACCAAAGAAAAACTAAACTTTAGCTTAATGTATTCCTAATATAGGAAAAATTTAATATATTAATCACAGAATTAAAACTTTATCCACCTTAAGAAAATTACAGATCAGGAAAAAACCTATTTGCAATGATTCAGCCACTATTTCTGTGAGCAACCAGAGAATAGGATTGTGAATTTGGTGCTAATAAAATGCTAATTAAGTGAAAAGCATTAAGATGTTAACTTGAATAGATTCATTAAAGGCTTCAAATTACTTACCTTGAAAGTTGTTTGGTTAGAAGAAGGTCATATTTTAGTCTAACATTTTTCTTTTTCTCTTTTGACTAATTAGGTTAATAGTCAGAAGACATCTTCCTAAAGTACAGGATCTCACTAGGGTAACCTGCTAAGTGGTGGCAGGAAATATTTAGCATAGAAGTCTCCAAGCAAAACTTCCCAAATGCTTTCCTTCCAGTCCTGCATTTGGCCCCTCAGAGTATTTTTACTTTGTGGACCAGTTGATCTGTGAAGGCAGCTGAAGTAACAATTATACAAAGTAGAATTTTAAAGAATTTTAAAGTAATATTTTATTTTTCTTGTGACAAAACAAAGGAACAACTCACCTATGGGAAGGAACAAACACGGGGCCCTGTACATTAATGACATCAAGTATTTCAATAAAAATAGCAGTTTCGGGGCACCTGGCTAGCTCAATCAGTAGAGCACGCGACTCTGCATCTCAGGATCATGAGTTCAAGCCCCACATTAGGCACAAAGGCTACTTAAAAATAGTTTCTCAAAAACACTAATTTGAAAAGACGCTTGCACCCCTATGTTTATTGCAGTATTATTTACATTGGCCAAGATATGGAGGCAACCCAAGTGTCCATCAAGAGATAAACGGATAAATTTGTGGTATATATACCTATACATTCACATACAATGGAATATTACTCAGCCATAAAAAAGACTGAGATCTTGCCATTGACAACAACATAAATGAACTTAGAGGGTATTATGGTAAGTGAAATAAGTCAGACAGAAAAAGACAAATACCGTATGATTTCACTTACATATGAAATCAAAAAACCAAAACAAATAAGCAAACAAACAAAAACAGACTCATAAATACAGAGAACAAACTGGTGGTTGCCATATGGGTGAGGGGAGGGGGACGGATGTTATAGGTGAAGCAGATTAAAAGGTACAAATGTTCAGTTACAAAATAAGTAAAGATGAAAAGTACAGCATAGGGAGTATAATCAATAATATTGTAATAACTGTGTATGGTGAGAGATGGTAACTACACTTATCATGCTGAGCACTGCACTATGAATAGAATTGTTGAGTCGCTGCGCTGTGTACCTGAAACTGACAGAACACTGGATGTCAACTATACTTCAGTTTAAAAAACAGCAGTTTCTAAGCAGCTGCATTTTAAGAATCTCTCTGAAGAATCAAACAGGAAGAGAGAGACAAATTGTTTAAACACAAATAACTCTGACAATTAAAGAACTGGCATGACTAAGCCACGAAAGACAAGTGAAAAGCAAACAGACTGACACTTGAGCAAATTTAGGCCTCTAAGCATGTGGAAGCACTTTGAATGTTCACTGTCACAATCTAAACTCAAAAGAACATTAAAGTCTGCAGCCTTTCTGCTGCCTTTCACCTGCTGGTAAGATACCATGTTAGGGTTGCCATTAGACGTATTGCATCCCAGAAGATCCCAAAGACATAACTTGTAGCTGTCATCAATCACCAAACCAGCTTGAGGCCCTCTCAGCTGTTAGATGTCTGATAATTTCACATGCAATCCAAACCTTTTCCATGGTTATCAAAGAACATACTACAGGAGAGGTGGCTAACAGTTCATTCACTCTGCCTTAGAATCTTTTCCAGCTATGGGATCAGCACAAATAATCTTTATAACAACAGAAGTAAGTATTGCACCCTATCACAGTTTTACCTCTAAGTCTTTATATACTCTATCCTTATTCATAAACTTGGTGGCCAATAGTTAAACATCCCATAGTATCCTTCGGAAACCCATGGGTCCGATTTTCTGACAGTTTCTTGTTTTCTAAACCACCCAAAGTTAACAGTGTCATGGATGTACAACACAAGCTCTTAGAAAAAACCAAAGGAGCATAAGGCAGCACTCATTACCACTGGAGCGGAATGCAGACTTGGGCATACCACTTTTTCACCCTCAGCCAAGAGAATACTAACTCTGAGAAAAGAAACTCCCTGAACCACCCTCGTTCAAAGCTTCGAAATCTACCTAAAGCAAAATATCTTTCAAGGTTAAAGATAACATCTTAACTTTTATAGAAGGGACAAATGAAGATATACTTAGGAAACATTCTAAGGAAGGCTCAAAATGCTAATCCTAAACACAGTATGGCAATCACTCAAAAAATTAAACAATTATCGTATGATGCACCAATTCCACTTCTAGGTATATGCCCAAGAGAAGTGAAAGGAGGGACTGGACAGATATTTGTATACCCATGTACAAATAACCAAAACACAATGACTAAAAGGTGGTAGCAACCCACTTGGGATTTCATCAATGGAAGAGTGGATAAAAAAACATGGCATACACATACAATGGAATATTAATCAGCCTTAAAAAGGAAGGAAATTCTGACACATACTACAACAGGGATGAATCTTAAATACATTATGCTTCAGGCCAGAATTTTATAGTTGACTAAGTCCCTTCACATTCGTTACATAATTTTCACAATTATTTCCCCATGAAAGAGTTGACATCATCAAGATCTTCATTTTATATATCGTGGAAAGAGGTCCAGAGAAGCTAAATAACTTGCTCAAGGTCACACATTAAGTGGTAGAGACAAAAATTTTAAATTCAGCTTCTCTAACTAAAATTTCCATGCTCTTTTCAATACATCATGCTGAGTTTTCTGTTTACCTCCATGGTAGCCTTTGATACAACTCAATGGGACCCATTATGATACAGAAGAAGTAGCCCTGGGGTGCTGGGCTGGCTTGGTCCGGGTGTCTGGCTGGATCAGTCGGTGGAGCATGTGGCTCTTGATCTTAGGGTTGTGAGTTTGAGCCCCAAGTTGAGTGTAGAGATTACTTAAAAATAAAAAAACCTTTAGAAGAAAAAGCCCTGAGCCCTAGACTTGGGAGTTAAAGAACCAATGATTCTTAGCTTTGCCAAACAACCGTGGGACTTTCTGCAATTCACAATATCTTTAAGACTCCGTTTCCTCATTGGTAAAAAGTATATTTTTAAAAGCTTATGATACACTCTATAGAGTTTGAATACCGAAGAAGACAGTATATAAGAGAGTACAAAGCTTAGCACTTATTAAGTGAAAATAAGTGTCAGACAGGAAAAAAAGTAAACTTTAGCTGGCTTAGCATTACCACTATTGCACCCTGATCTGTCCTTAGTGTGATAAGCAACATTCAAACACATTTTTCCTGTAATCTCTTGAAAAAACTGACTGGATCTTTGATACTTTTGACATATACTCCAAGTCTAATTCATTAGTGACAGTGAAGATGAGCTAATTATTCCCTGCAGCAAGTTCATCAAAGAAATATGAGGAATGAAAATGAAGGTAGAGGCCTGATGGAGACTTGCAAAGAAAAGAAAGAGGTCACGGTTATAGGCATCTGCTCAAAGTTCAGCCCAGTCCTTTCTGGGCTATTCACAAAAAGCATAGGCCAAAAGCTTAAATCAGCTGTTTGACGGCCCTTGGGAAGAATAAGGACAGCAGCCAAGTCAGAAGCCACTGACAGGGAAAGCAACAAAGTAGGAGATAAAGCAAGCATAAAGGAATGTGATCAAGGAAACAGGTCCCAGATGAAAAGGAGTTGCCTGGAAAGCCTAAGTAAATACATGAATAAGTAAACACAACATAAATTATACCCATATGAACTTCAAACTCTAGCCCAGAATCTGGAGCTTCTTTCAAACACCCGCATTTGTCATACTGCCCTTGGGTCACAAAGGGATATTTGGGAGAAGGCAGTTTGTAATCCCTGATTCTTATAGAAAAATCACATTTATCATAAGGCCTCACTACAGTATCTGGTTTATTTGCTAGGTACAGATATGCATTTGTGAGATTTATAAAACTATGTTTGCAGCAAAATGTCTCTGGGGTCAGGTGAGGCAAATCAACCTTCAGTGCAATCTTGTTAGCACATCTCATCCCAGGCTCCCTCATTTGAGCTCTCCCAACACACACATTTCACACTTCTCCTTTTGTTCCCAGATGTGCCAAATACCATTGTAAATCACTACAGGACATTTTACTTTAAAAAAAAAAAGAAAGAAAGAAAGAAAGGAAAAGAAAAGAAAGATATGGAAATAAACACTAAATCCCAGCTCTGTCACACATCAGAATCTGCACCAAGTTGTAGATGTGCATTACCATTGCTGGGAATGTCTGGCAAGGCTTACATCTGGAGCTAAATCAAGTTTCCCCATCTGTTGGGTTTGCCCCTTCTACTCAAGTGTTAATTTTTCAATTGTTTGCAAGAACAATTTAATAACTGTGGAGAAAATGGGAAATGATAGGCACAACGGGAACGAGGAATGTAAGGAAAGTCATCTTGGTATTTCATGATACTGAAGGCACATTCTCTCCATTTACGAACAGCTCACTCCTGTGGGTGTGTGGTATTTCCTCAAGACCCTTAGCCAAACTCCATGTCTGACTTAATTTTATCCAATACATATAGCACTCCATAATTGCTTTGCTGTTTCATAAGGAACCTAAAATAACTTAGCCCCATGAGCTCCATTTGCCTCTGTTTACCGCAAATAGAAAGAGCCATGTAAAGCAAAACGTCAAAGTTCCAGATCCCCATGAATCATTCCCTGAACTCACAGAGAATGGCAGAAAAAAAAAAAATTCAGAGAAAAGCTTTCAGATAGCCTATACACAGAAAACACTTTGGCAACAAAGATGCCTGAAAAGGGCTTGCAACCATGTCTTGGTACAAAAATTCACAGAACGGCACTGTGAGCTATTTCAATATGACAGTATGAAAGTCTCATGCACTCCTGCTTTTCTTGATCAAGTACGACACTTCTTCCACTCCTACAGACATCAGGGCTTAAAATAGCAGTGGTGTTCAACACACTCCACTCAGAAAGGTACAATAAACCTCAGGATGAGCCAAGAACACTGAAAGAGGTAAGTTCTCATTCCTTACCTGATATTAACCAATGCGTGGGTCACCTTGCTAGCTGCTTCTTTCCACTGGCCTGCATTGGTAGAAAGCCTTAGGACTATAAGGAAGAAAAGAAAAAAGATCTGTTAGACCCCCAATATAAAACACGAATATGAGGAATAAAGACACATCTCAGAATAGCTTTATTAGAATAACCAGAACCTACAACAACATTGTATTTAAAACTTCCTCATCTTAGAGAAAAATATAAGGGCTTATTCTCAACTATCTTCACCAGGATTTTTTTTCTCTAGCTTTTTTTCACTTTCTATCAAAATACTCCTCTGCCTTGGGTTCCCTTCCATCTACTCCCTACTAACAGGTTTCCATACTTAGTTTTTACATTCGTTTAAAATCTACACTGAGGTGGTAAGGTAAGATTAACCTGGCAGCCACATTTATCATTTCCCTAATGGCTAGCGCCGATTTAGTGGAAGTGGCTGGCTGAGGAAGGATCCCCTCCTGCTCCATACTTATCTTTCTCCTAAAGGTTTCAGCTGGGTCAAACAGGGCAAATAGTCTTGTCAGATAGAGGACGGTCATGTTTCAGTCAAGGAGCAACCTGTTTTGGCTCCTATGACTTAACTGCGTGACCTGCAACATGAATCAAGAGGACTATCCTTCCCTTTTCTGACCAAGTTCTATCTCTTTTCCACACTCACCAATAGAAGGAAAGAAGATGGAAAGACAGAAAGAACATCCTCAATCGGCTAAGAGCTTCAGGACCATACATTACAGTACTGATACCATTTTAGAGAAGAGACAAACCAGCACAATTGCTCCTTGGAAGAGCAAGCACATGGAAAGCACTCCAAGTTTACGTTTTTAATGAAGGAATAGTTAATAAGAGCCAAGTTTACTATGTGCCAAGAAGTGAACAAAGTTAGGTTATATGAAAGATAGCAGAGAGATGAGGAAACACTCAAAGGAGACAAGTAATTGATCTAAGTCATTCAAACAGTTGTATGTAACTGAGCTAGAATTTGAACCTAAGGGTATGACTCTAGAGCATGTACTTAGAGTAAACGGTTATGAGTATGAACCCTGAAACCAACTGTCAGAGTCCAATTCCTGCCCCTGCCATTTACTAAGACAATAACAGCAATACTTACATGAAAGGATTATTATGAAAATGAAATGTTAATATATATAAAGCCTTAGATCAGTGCCTGGCACACAGTAAATGTTGTATATTAGCTATTAGTATTTAAATAAATGGCCTCCCAAACAAATGAATGAATGTATCTGAGACTTTCCCAAAGAAAGGAAAGTAGAGCCTAAACAACATTATATTAAGAAATTAAGAAACGTGTAACCAATTTGCCTAGGAACTGAGAACCATCACTGCCTACTCCTGACCAGTACTCCAGCCAGGAAAGAAACAGCAGCAGCTAAATCTTAGGGAAGCCCTACGGCTGTAACAGGGAAAGAAAACTCATCTGGCTGCTCTGCATCTCTTCTAGCAATACCTAATTTTTATAAATTCATGTAATTTTATGAAAGAGAGTATGGAAGCCTTAATAAAACATATTATCAGAACACTGCTTTGCTAAATTTACAAGATTTAGTGTAGGGGAAGTTGATATAGTTCCAAGTTGAAGCTCCTCAGTCTGAAATCCGGTTTCACCCAGTGTATGTGCAAATTTAATCATGTAATGAACACAACTGTTTCAGCAGGTCAGACATATCTTTTCCAACTCAACTGTGAAACTGCTTAGATGTGTTTCACTAGATCTTCCATAAGATCATAAATTCTCTGAGGGTGGGGACCAAAACATTTACGGAATTGAGTTGAATTTTCCATTCCTTATCTCAGAGAGGTATTTAACTCTGTCCATGGATTATTTCTCTATAACATTCCGTCGGCTCTGTTCCTTAGTGAACAAGCACCAGATGACCTCATCACTGCATTTCCTTAGGAAATGCCATAGGCTTTTACATTCTTTTCTGTTACCAAATTTAAACATAAAATTATTTCAAAATGCCCTAAAAGCCTCAAGCTAAGGTAATCTTTTATGTAGTAAATTATGGTTCACAAAAATAACATGGTACACAGCCATTTTAAAAAGAGACGTAAGTAATAGTAAAAACTGGAAATAACCATAATTTCCACGAAAAGAATGGTTAAATAAACTTAAGCCCACACTGTACAAAAAAAGACAGAGAAAGATTTAAGAAAACTACAAAACAAGAAGAATATTTTATGACATATGTTTTAAAAAACACAAAATAGAAGGATAACGTGATTACAACTACACGATTACAACTACAACTCAGATCTGCTTCACCAGAAAGTGTAGGTTTCACCAGAAACTATGCATACGTGTAGGCTAATATACAGCTATGAAAACAATCGCAGCACTGGAAAGGAAAGATTATAAAATTTTTTATTTTTTCCATCTTGATTTTTCTTTTTCTTTTTCTTTAGTATTTATAATTATCTTTTTTTTAATAAAAAAAAAAACAGTTCAAAATATGGTATCTTTTATGGTTCAGGGCAGCTCCTTCGGAGGGTCTTCCTACTCAGTGGACTTCACTGCAGCAAATTAATGTCATCAGAATATTAAATGTGTGCCTTCATCAAAAATGTTTGACAAAATGTCTGTCAAACATCAAAAATGTTTGACAAAAATGCCAAGACAAAAGTACAAAACATAATTTACCCTTCTACCTTAAGTGACTGGACAAAACAGATGAAATAAGAACTACCAGACAACAGGCATACAGAACTGTGATCCCTGAAGAAAAAAAACAAGGTGAGCCCTACGATTACCCCAGCTTACTGCATGGGGAAGTTTCAAGCCTGTGGGGCAGGGAGGAGGAACTTAAACAGAACCCAGAAGTCTTGCCAAGCCAAAGACACAGAGATCAACACTTGGAGAGGCCAAGGCACCTAGAATTTGTACGGCAGAGTACTGTAGAAGAGGGAGTTTGACAAGGAACTCTGGAGGTCTATAGAAGGGTCACCTTACATCTTTTGTTGAATATTGATCTGCATATATAGATAGAAGAGGAAAATACTCAAGGCTGGGCACAAAGAACCACTGGAAAGGAAAAGAAATTGTTAAGCTCACAGAGGGCTCCACAAATAAAATAATTTGTCTTTCCACCAACAAGAGTAGAAAGATCTACTCATACATTGGTTGTCAGAGTATGCAGATGGGTACTACATTAGCAATGGGGCCAAATTAGCCTACATTAAAGATTGCTCTCAACCTCCCCTGACAACCCTTAAATGCAAATCTGAAAGGATAAAGCTGATTTCCAAATAACATAACCACATTCTAGAACAAAGTTAAACATTATATAAATTAATATAACAAAATCTAGCACCACATTAAAATCACAATGCGCAAAATCTAATTTAAAAATTACCAGGCATTCAAAGCAGAAAAATATGACCAAATAAGCAAGAGAAAAACCAGTCAATAGAAACAGATCTAAACATGAAGGAAAATTAGCAGAATTAGCAAAAAAGGACATTAAAACAACTATTGTAAATATGCTCCATATTCTCAGGAAGATTGAGGAAACTACAAATACAATGAGGAAAGAAATGGACACATTACAAAGAAGTCCAAACAGAACTTCTAGGGAAGAAAAAACCTGAAATGCACACTACACTAGGTAAAATGAATTAAGATTAATGAGATTAACAGCATATTAAAAAATACAGAAGAGGCATCCAAATTTGGAAGGAAGAAGTAAGTTGTCACTATTTGCATATGACATGATACTATATATAGAAACACTAAAGACTCCACCAAAAAACTTCTAATTAGAACTAATAAATGAATTCAGTAAGAGGAGCCTGGGTGGCTTAGTTGGTTAAGTGTCTGCCTTCAGCTCAGGTCATGATCTCAGGGTCCTGGGATGGAGCCCCATGTTGGGCTCCCTGCTCTGCGGGAATCTGCTTCTCCCTCTACCCCCCCCCAACTTGTGCTTACTCTCTCTCTCTATTAAATAAAATCTTAAAAAAGAAATGAATTCAGTAAAGTAGCAACATACAAAATTAATATACAGAAATCACCGTGTTTCCATTCACTAATAACCAGTGATCAGAAAGAGAAATTAAGAAAACAATCCCGTTTACAATTGTATCAAAAACAATAAAATACTTAGGAATAAATTTAACTTAAGAGGTGAAAGACCTGTACTCTGAGAACTATCAGACACTGGTGAAAGAAACTGAAGATGACATAAATAAATGGAAAGATAAACCATGCTCATGGATTGGAAGAATTAATAATCTACAGATTCAGTTCAATCCCTATCCAAATACCACTAGCATTTTTCACAGAAATAGAGCAAATAATCATAAAATTTATATGGAACCACAAAAGACCCTGAATAGCCAAAGCAATCTTGAGAGAGAAGAACAAACCTGGAGCTATCATGCCCCCAGATTTCAAACTATACTACAAGGCCTAGTAATCAAAACAGCATGGTACTAGCATAAAAACAGACACATAGATCATTGAAACAGACTAGAGAATCCAGAAATAAACTCACATATATTAATCTATGACAAAGGAGCAAGAATATAAAATGGAGAAGAGACAATCTCTTCAATAAATGGTGTTGGGAAAACTGGACAGCTATATGCAAAAAAAAAAAGATACCGGACCACTTCCTTACACAATATACAATAAACTCAAAATGGATTAAAGACCTAAATGTAAAACTTGAAATCATAAAACTCCTAAAAGAAAATATAGGCGGTAGACTCTTGGACATCAATCTTAGCAATATTTTTTTTTTGGATCTGTCTCCTCAGGCAAAGGGAAAAAAAGGGAAAATAAACAATTGGGATTACATCAAAATAAAAAGCTTTTGCATAGAGAAGGAAGGAAAACATCAACAAAACAAACCGACTGAATGGGAGAAGACATTCGCATATTATATATCTGTTAAGGGGTTAATATCCAAAATATATAAAGAACTCCTACAACTCAACACCAAAAAAACAAACAATCTAATTAAATAATGAGTGGAAGACTTGAAAAGACATTTTTTCAAAGAAGACATATAGATGGCTAATAGACATGTGAAAAGATGTTCAACACCATGACTCATCAGGAAAATGCAAATCAAAACCACAATAAGATATCATCTCACCTGTCAGAATGGCTGGTAACAAAAAGACAAGAAATAACTAGCACTGGCAAGGATAGCATCTGGGGAGAAGGGAACCCTCACGCATTATTGGTAGGAATGTAAACGCAGCCACCACAGAGAACAGTATGAGGGATCCTTTAAAAATTAAAAATAAAAACTACCATATGATCTAGCAATTCCACTTCCAGGTATTTATCCAAAGAAAACCAAAACACTAATTTGAAAAGATATCTGCAACCCCATGTTCACAGCAGTATCATTCATAATAGCCAAGACATGGAAACAACCTAAAGAAGTTGCATAGAGAAGTTGTGGTATATATATACACTCATATATGTGTGTGTGTGTGTGCATATATATGTGTGTGTGTGTGCATATATATACATATATATACATACACATATATATACATATACATACATATATACATATATATACATACATATATACATATATATATGCACACACACATATATACAATGGAATATTATTCAGCTATAAAATACAAGGAAACCCTACTATTTGTGATAATATGGATGGACCCTAAAGACATTATTCTAAGTGAAATAAGTGACACAGAAAAAGACAAATACTGTATGATCTTACTTATACATATAATCTTAAAAACAAAACAAAACAAAACCCATAAAAAAAGAGATCAGACCTGTGGCTACCAGAGACAGAGGGTAGGGAGAGGGGAATTGGAAGAAAGTAGTCAAAAGATACAAACTTCCAGTTACAGGATAAAGAAGATAAATAAGGGATGTAATGTACAACAGGAGAATTTAGCTAACACCGCTGTATGATATACAGGAAAGCTATTAAAGAGAGTAAAATCCTAAGAGTTCTCATCACGAGGAGAGAAATTTCTTTCCTTTCTTCCTTTTTTCCTTTTATTGTATCTATTTGAAAAGATGGATGTGAGCTGAACCTACTGTGGCAATCATTTTACTATATACGTAAATTAAACCATCTTTCTGTATGCCTTAAACATCATAGTGACGTGTGCCAATTATTTCTCAATAAAACTGGGGGGGAGGGGGAATGAAGGTGTGGTGCCACTTCTAGTATGGCAGAGTAAAACCCACTCTCTCTCACTGATTACAGCCAAAAATCCGGTATTAAATACAAAAAGTAACTACCTGGAGGCTCTAAAAATTGAGCATAAGCAGACAGATTATAGAAGGGAGTCAAAACTTGGAGAAACCCCCACAAAAGGAGTTTCAAGTTACCTTTTCGCCTATTTTTCTTTCAGGCTTTCATAGGGATGCATGGTGGAGAAGCTGGGTAGATGGCTAAAACTTCAATAGAAACCTCACCTTTCTGTAGACAGAAACCAGGAAAAGGGGCTTCTGCTGGTCAGAGAACACAGAGAGAATCCTGGACAAACCAGGAGAAAGTGTTCCCCTAATTCTGTATATAGTAGTTGCACAATTCTCAGGCTCCCACCTGAACTAAGCAAATATGGAAGAGAGATACAAGCAGCAAAGCAAAAGCTTTAGGAACTGAATGGATATTTGGTGAGGGTTGTGTGTGTGTATGTGTGTGTGTGTGCGTGCGTGTGTGTGTGTATTTATTTATTTGTTTGTTTGTTTGAGAGAGAGAGAGAAAGAGAGCAGGGAGGGGCAGAGAGGGAGGGAGAAGGAATCTGAAGTAGACTCCACACTGAGTGAGGAGCCCCACGTGGGGCTCCATCCCACGACCCCGAGATCATGACCTGAGCCAAAACCAGGAGTTAGACCCTTAACCGACTGAGCCGCCCAGGCGCCCCCTGAATGGATATTTGAACCACAGTCCAAGTCTCCACTAACCCTTGAGTGGTACATGTGTGGACCGCATCCAAAGCAGCACAGAAAAGGCTCTGAGAACTGAACTGGTATTGGAACCACAACCCAGAGAAGGTGAGGCAGAACTTGCAGTCTAACCTCATCTGGGTTGACTGCCTCCTAAAACCAAACAAACAAATCTCCAGAGAATTATAATTGAACCCCTAGTCTATACAACATAACATTAAAAATGTCCAAGATGTAATCCAAAATTATTCAATTTATGAAGCACCAGGACATACAAAGAATCAGAACACACAATAAAAGAGGACAATGTGACAAATCCTCAAGAGAAAAACAAATGCCTGAAATGACACACTTTAAAATTATCAAAGACTTTAAAGCAACTATTATGACTATATTCCATGAAAAAAAGGTACACACGAATGAATGGAAAGATAGGACTTCCTATCAGAGCAACTGAAATTATAAAAAAGAGCAATTAAAACATTTAGAAGAAAAATATATATTATGTAAAGCAAAAAAAAAAAAAATCACTAGATGGGGTTAAGAGCAGAATGGACTGACAAAGAAGTCAGCGAACCTAAAGACAGAACAGTAGAAACTATTAAATAAGAAGAAGAGGAAAAAATGGGAAAAACCAAATAAGGTTTCAAGGAAGAGAGGGACAATATCAAAAAGCCTAACATCTGTATAATTGCAGTCCAAGAAAAGGGAGAAGAAAGAACTCAGAGCAGAAAATATTTTGCAAAAAAGAATGGCCGAAAACTCCCAAATTTAGTAGAGTCAAAACTCAGCAAATCCCAAACGGGATAAACTCACAGAAAAACCAGGCCTAGACATATCATAATCAAACTCCGAAAAGCCAAAATAAGGGAAAAAACCTAAAAGAGCATAGAGAAAAACAGCATATGACAAACAAGGAAAAAAATGATTAAAATGACCACAGACTAATTTTCAGGAACCGTGGAGACCAGAAAAAGGGGAATACCATTTTCAAAATACTTAAAGATTTAGGGCACCTGGGTGGCTTAGTCGTTAAGCATCTGTTTTCAGCTCGGGTCATGATCGTAGGGTCCTGGGATTGAGCCCCGCATCGGGCTCCCTGCTCAGCGAGGAGCCTGCTTCTCCCTCTCCCACTCCCCCTGTTTGTGTTCCCTCTCTCGCTGTCTCTCTCTCTGTCAAATAAATAAATAAAATCTTAAAAAAAAAATACTTAAAGATAAGAACCTATCAACTCAAAATTCCAAATCCAGCAAAAATACCTGAGAAATGAAGGAGAATCTTAAAATCTTGTCACCAGGAGGTCTGCTCCTGGTGCTAAAGAAAATTCTCAAGACTGAGAGAAATAATACCAGAAGGAATTTAGAATCTTCTGGAATAAAAAGAGCAATGGAAATGGAAAAAGAGCAAAGGTAAATATAAAAAAACATTTTTCTCTCTGAAATTCTTTAGAATATGGATGATAGTCACAGGCAAAAATTATGGCAGTGTCTGGTAGAGTTTTCAATGTATGTAGATGTATTACATATGACAACTATAACATCAAAGTGTGGGGGTTGGTGATTACAGAACACTATCTAGTTGAAAACTGTTATATTTTATTGAAGTGAGACAACACTAGGGATGCCTGGGTGGCTCAGTCGGTAGAGCATGCAACTCTTGATCTCATGGTTATGGGTTTAAGCCCCACATCAGGTGTAGAGATTACTTAAAGATAAAATCTTTGAGAAAGGGGGGAGAAAAGAGAAAAACCACAATGGCTGTATGAATATCAGACCAAACAGACTTCAGAACAAGGAATATTACCAGAGATAAAGTAGGACATTACACAATGATAAAAGGGTTAACTAACCAAGATACGATAATCCTAAATGTGTACACACGTGACAGAAAAGCTACAAAATATATAAACCAAAAAGTGAAAGAACTGAAAAAACAGACAAACCTACAATTATAGTTAGAGACTGCAACAGTCCTCTCTGTCCCTTTAGAACAAGTAGACAGAAAAGTATGTGAGAACAGAGACCATATCAAACAACTTGACCAAACTGAAACTCAAAGAATAGTCTACTCCAAGAACAGAATCAAGTGCAGAAGAGTCATTTACCAGGATGGACCGTATTCTGGGCCATAAGACAAGTCTCAATAAATTGCAAAGGACAGAAATCATAATAAGAATATCCTTGGACAAAAAAAAAAAGAATATCCTTGGACAAAAACAGAATTAATATTCCTAACAGAAAGATATCTGAAAAAATTTAAAAATCCCCAAATTGGGGCACCTGGTTGGCTCAGTCAGTTAAGTGTCTGCCTTGGACTTGGGTCGTGATCCCAGGGTCCCAGGATCGAGCCCTGTGCTGGGCTCCCTGCTCAGTGGGGAGCATGCTCATCCCTCTCCCTCTGCCGCTCCCCCCCCCACTTATGCTCTCCATCAAATAAATGAATAAAATCCTTAAAAATTTTAAAATAAAATAAAAATCCCCAAATATTTGGAAATTAAACAAAATAGTCCTAATAATCAAAAGGTCAAAGAAGAAATCACAAGCCAACTCAGAAAATATGTTGAACCTGAGGGGCGCCTGGGTGGTTCAGTGGGTTAAAGCCTCTGCCTTCAGCTCAGGTCATGATCTCAGGGTCCTAGGATCAAGCCCCGCATCGGGCTCTCTGCTCTCTGCTTCCCCCTCTCTCTGACTGCCTCTGCCTACTTGTGATCTCTCTCTCTGTCAAATAAATAAAATCTTTAAAAAAAAAAGAAAGAAAGAAAGAAAATATGTTGAACCTGAATGACAATGTAAACACAACAAATGAAAATGTTTGAGATGCAACTAAAGTAGTATTTAAAGGGAAATTTATAGGACTAAGCATTTATATTAGGAAAAAAAGAAAAGTCTCATATCAATGACCTAAACTTTCATCTTAAGAAACTAGCAAAACTCAAAGCAAGCAACAAGAAAGAAATTAAGAGCAGGAATCTATGAAACAGAAAACTAAAAAACAAGAGAGAAAAATAAAACCCACTATGAAATCAAAAGCTAGTTCCCTGAAAAAAAAAAAAAAAATCAATAAACCTGAAAAACATAGCCAGACTGACCAAGAAAAAGAGAAGATACAAATTATCAAAATCAGGAATGAAAGAAAGAAAATTAGTACAGACTCTACAGACATGAAAAATGAATATTACAAACCACTATACGCCCATAAAACTTACAACTTAATGAAATAAAACAAATTCCTTGAAAGACACAAACCTCCAAAAATCACTCTGAAGAAACAGAGAATTTTAATAGTCTTATATCTATTAAACAAATTGGGTTTATAGTTAAAAACCTTCCAAGAAAGTAAATGCCAGGCCCAGCTCGCTTTACTGACAAATTCTACCAAATATTTAAGGAAAAAAATAATACCACTTCTAAACAAATTCTTCCAGAAAATAGATGAGAGAATATTATGAGGTCAACATTACCTGATACTAAACCCAGAAAATGACATTGTAAGAAAATAAAATTACAGACCTATATCCCTCATGAATATGGGCAAATCAAATCCAGCAACATATAAAAATGATACTAAGTTAAAAAAAAAAAAAAGATAGGGGTGCCTGGGTGGCTCAGTTGGTTAAGCATCTGCCTTCGGCTCAGGTCATGATCCCAGGATTCTGGGATCGAGCCTTGTTCGGGCTCCCTATTCAGCAGGGGAGTCTGCTTCTCCCTCTCCCTCCACCACTCGTGCTCTCTCTCCCGCACCCTCTCTCTCTCTCTCTTTCTCTCAAATAAATAAATAAAATCTTTAAAAAATTTTAAAAAAGAAGTTACAATCATGTGGGGTTGGTTCAACATTAAAAAATTAATCAATCACGAGGTGCCTGTGTGACTCAGTCGGTTAAGCGTCTGTCTGCCTTTGGCTCAGGTCATGATTCCAAGGTCCTGGGATCGAGCCCCACATTGGGCTCCCTGCTCTCCCTCTCCCTCTGCCTGCCGTTCTGTCTACTTGTGCTCTTTCTCTATCTCTCTGTCAAATAAATAAATAAAATCTTTAAAAAAATTAACCAATCACTATATCAACAGTCTATAGTAGGAAAATCATGTTATCATCTCAATAAATGCTAAAAATTTTAAGATTTATTTATTTTATGAAAAAGAGGGAACACATATGTGAGTAGGGAGAGTGGCAGAAGGAAAGGGAAGAATCCCAAGGAGACTCCACACTGAGCTTTGAGCTTGACACTGGGCTTGACTTCACGACCCTGAGATCATAACCTGAGCCAAAACCACCACCTGGATGGTCAACTGACTGAGTCACACAGGTGCCCCATGCTAAATTTTTTTTAAAGATGTATTTATTTATTTGAGAGAGAGCATGAGTGGGATACGGGCAGAGGGAGAGGGAGAAGCAGACTCCTCACTGAGCAGGGGGCCCAGTGGGGCTCAATCCCAAGACGCTGAGATCATGACCTGAGCCAAAATCAAGAGTTAGACGCTTAACTGACTGAGCCATCCAGGCCCCCCATGCTAAAATTTTAAAAGAGAATCTGACATTCATTAATGAGAATAACTCTCAGGAAACTAGAAACAAAAGGGAATTTCTTCAGCCTGATAAAGGGCATCTATGAAAAAACCTATTGCTAATGTCACACTTAATAAAGTACTGAATCCTTATGATCTTAAGATTGGAAAAAAAGCAAGTATATCCATTCCCACCACTCTGATTTAAAATACTGGGGCGCCTGGGTGGCTCAGTGGGTTAAAGCCTCTGCCTTCGGCTCAGGTCATGATCTCAGGGTCCTGGGATCGAGCCCCACATCGGGCTCTCTGCTCAGCAGGGAGCCTGCTTTCCCCTCTCTCTCTGCCTGCCTCTGCCTACTTGTGATCTCTCTCTGTGTCAAATAAATAAATAAAATCTTAAAAAATAATAATAATAATAATAAAATAAAATACTACTAGAGGTCCTAACCAGTGAAATAAGACAAGAGTTAAAAGGCATACAGATTTGAATGAAAGGAATAAAACGCTTTTATTCCCAAACTACATAGCTGTTTACACAGAAAATTCTAATAAGATTACAAGCCACTAAATCTAGGGAGTTTAGCAAGATGACAAATTCGGAAATCAATAGTCTTTCTATATATTAGCAATGATCAAATAATAATTGAAATTCTAAAAAATATCATTTACAATAGCACCAAATTCCATGAAATGCTTTGAGATAAATTTAATATGTGCAATATGTTTGATGAAAAAAATCAAAGAAGACTTCAATAAATGTTCACAGGCTCTAAGATGTATTACTAAGATGTCAATTTTTCCCAAAATGATCTATAGATTCATCATAATCTTTTTAAAAAAAAGATATTTATTGGGGCACCTGGGTGGCTCAGTCGTTAAGTATCTGTGTTTGGCTCAGGTCATGATGCCAGAGTCCTGGGATCGAGCCCCTTATCAGGCTACCTGCTCAGCGGGAAGCCTGCTTCTCCCTCTCCCACTCCTCCTGCTTGTGTTCCTTCTCTGACTGTGTCTCTCTGTCAAATAAATAAATAAAATATTTTAAGAAAAAAAGATTTTATTTATTTGAGAGAGAGAGAGAAAGAGGGAGGGAGAGAGCACAAACAGGGGGGAGTGGCAGAGGAAGAGGGAGAAGCAGACTCCCTGCTGAGCAGGGAGCCCAGTGGGCTCAATCCCATGACCCTGAAATCATGACCCATGCCCAAGGCAGACACTCAACCAACTGAGCCACCGAGGTGCCCCAGATTCATCATTATCTTTTTTTTTTTTTTTTTGACAGAGAGAGAGACAACGAGAGCAGGAACACAAGCAGGGGTAGTGGAGGAAGGAGAAGCAGGCTTCCCTTCCAGCAGGGTCCCCAATGTGGGGCTTGATCCCAGGACCCTGGGATCATGACCTGAGCCGACGGCAGACGCTTAATGACTGAGCCACCCAGGCATGCCCAAGATTCATCATAATCTTAATCAAAATTTCAGTAGGGTTTTAACAAAAACATACTTAAATTTATATGAAAAAACAGCCAAAATAATTTTCATACAGAAGAACAAAGTCAGGGAGCACCTGGCTGGCTCAGACAGTGGAGCATGAGGCTCTTGATCCCAGGACTGTGAGTTCAAGTCCCACAATGGGTATAGAGACTGCTTAAAAATAAAATCTTAAGAAAAATCTTAGGGGGGGCACCTGGGTGGCTCAGTGGGTAAAAGCCTCTGCCTTTGGCTCAGGTCATGATCTCAGGGTCCTGGGATCCAGCCCTGCATCAGGCTCTCTGCTCAGCATGGAGCCTGCTTCCCCCTCTCTCTCTGCCTGCCTCTCTGCCTACTTGTGATCTCTCTCCTCTCTCAAATAAATAAGTAAAATCTTAAAAAAAAAAAAAAAAATCTTGGGATGCCTGGGTGGCTCAATCAGTTAGGCAACCAGCTCTTGAATTCAGCACAGGTCATGATCTCAGGGTCATGAGACTGAGCCCTGTGTCAGGACCTGCGCTCAGCGAGGAGTCTGCTTTTTTCCTTCTCCTTCTCCCTCTGCCCCTCCTCCCACTTGCACTCTCTCTCTTTCTCTAAAACAAAACAAAACCACTTAAAATCTTAAAAAAAAAAAAAAAAAAGTTGAAGGACTCACACGATCTGCTTTCAAGACTTTTTTTAAAAGATTTTATTTGTTACTTGTATTTATTTATTTGTTATAATTTATTGTTTTTTAATGACCTCAGGGTCGTGAGATCAAGCCCCACATCGGGCTCCACACTCAGCATGGCGTCTACTCAAGATTCTTTCCCCTCCCTCTGCCTTCTCCTCTACTCCTCCCCCTGCTCAAGCTCATGCATGCTCTCCCTCTCACTCTCTCAAATAAATAAATCTTCTAAAAAAGAAAAGAAAAAACAAACAAAAATGTCTTCAAAAGACATTGTTAAGAAAATAAAAATACAGGGACACCTGGGTGACTCTATTGGTTAAGCATCTGCCTTCGGCCCAGGACATGATCCCAGGGGTCCTGGGACTGAGTCCCGCATCAGGCTCCTTGCTCAGGGGGGAACCTACTTCTCCCTCTACCTGCTGCTCCCCCTGCTCATGCTCTCTCTCTGACAAATAAATAAACAAAATCTTGAAAGAAAGAAAGAAAGAAAGAAAGAAAGAAAGAAAGAAAGAAAGAAAGAAAGAAAGAAAGAAAAGAAAAGAAAAGAAAAGAAAAGAAAAGAAAAGAAAAGAAAAGAAAAGAAAAGAAAAGAAAGAAAGATGGAGAGAGGGAGGGAGAAAGGAAGGAAAGGAAGGGGAGGGGAGGGGAGGGAAGGGGAGGGAAGGGAAGGGTAGAAAGAAAAAAGAAAATGAAAATACAAGCTAAAATCAGGGAGAAAATATTTGCAAAATATGCAACTGATAAAGGACTAGTGTGTAAAATATACAAAGAAACCTCACATCTCAAAAATAAAAAAAGCCCAAACAACCAATTCTCCTTATAGGAGAACTCTAAATAATCTATATAGATACTCTCCCCTAAAGGACGGGAAGCTTAACCTCCCCATGCCCACTACCAACTTCAGTGCTTGCTGCATTTAGTGACTTGCTTCCAAAGAACAGAGTATGGAAAAGGAAGAAAAACCACAACTCTGCAGTGGAGAAACTTTGCAAACACTCCTCTAACCAACTGATAAAGGTTAATATCACCAGTGATAAGTCATGTTAATAACATATACCCAAATGTTTGACTTTGTGGCATTCTTCTGAAAACCCAGAACCCCAGTCTAACTTTGAGTAAATCATGAGACAGACCAAAATTAAGGAAGCTTCTGAAAACTGTCAAGGTCATGAAAAACAAACACTAAGAAACTGTCAGACAAGAAGAGACTAAAGAGATATTAGAACTACATATAACATGGATGGAATCCTGGAATACAGAGAGGACATTAGGCGAAAAATGAGTAGAATCCAAATAAAGTCTAGAATTTAGTATGTATATGTGTGGTAGAAAAAAACACATATCATAAAATTTACTGTTTTAGCCATTTTTTTTTAAGATTTTATTTATTTATTTGACAGAGAGGAGAGAGATCACAAGTAGGCAGAGAGGCAGGCAGAGAGAGAGGGGGACGCAGGCTCCCTGCTGAGCAGAGAGCCTGATGCAGGGCTTGATCCCAAGACCCTGAGATCATGACCTGAGCTGAAGGCAGAGGCTTCAACCCACTGAGTCACCCAGGCGTCCCTGTTTTAGCCATTTTTAAGTGTACTGTTCAAAAGTGTTAAGTATGTTTACATTGTTGCATAGCAGATCTCCAGAACCTTTTTATCTTGCAGAACTGAAGCTCTATACCTATTAAAAAACTCCCTTTGCACCCTTCCACCCATCCCTTGGTAACCACCATTCTACTTTCTATATCTACAAATTTGACTACTTTAGATACGTTACATAAGTGGGACCATACAATATTGTCCTTTTGTGGACTGGTTTATTTCACTTAGCATGATGTTCTCAACATTCATCCACATTGGAGCATATAACAGATTTCCTTCCTTTTTAAGGCTGCATAGTATTCCATTAAATGTATATATCACATTTTATTTATCCATTCATCCATTATTGGACATTTGGGTTGCTTTCATCTCTTGGCTATTGTGAATTGTGCTGCTATGAACATGGGTATGCAATGCTTTTTTTAAAGGGCAAAAGATCTTCAAAACCAAAGATGGGAAATAAGAACAGGAAAGATGTTCAATTTCATTATTCATTAGGGAAATACAAATTAAAACCATAATGAGATACTGACACACACCTGTAAGAAGCCAAAAACCAACCAACCAACCAACAAACCAGCGCTGGCTAGGATATGGAGGGACTATAACTCTTATATATTGCTGAAGGGAATGTAAAATAGCATATCTCTTTGGAAAACAGTTTGGTATTTTTCTTTAAAAGAAACATATACTTAAAAAAAAGAAAAAAGAAACATATACTTAATCATGATAGCCAAAAACCCACTCATAGGTATATAACCAAGTGAAATGAAAGCTTATGTTCACATAAAACCATGTACAATGATGTTCACAGGGGCTTCACTCATAATCATTAAAAACTAGAAACCTCGGGGCCCCTGGGTGGCTCAGTCATTAAGCATCTGCCTTCAGCTCAGGTCATGATCTGGGAACAACCCCCGCATCGGGCTCCCTGCTCTGCAGGAAGCCTGCTTCTCCCTCTCCCACTCCCCCTGCTTGTGTTCCCTCTCTCGCTGTCTCTCTTTCTGTCAAATAAATAAATAAAATCTTAAAAATACCCAAAAAACTGGAAACCTCCCAAATGTCCTTCAACTGAGAAATGGATAAACTAAGCTGGCATAGTCCTACAATGGGATATTATTTCACAATAAAAAGGAATAAACGCGAGTGTCTGGGTGGCTCAGTCAGTTAAGCAACTGCCTTTGGCTGAGGTCATGATCCCAGAGTCCTGGGATCGAGTCCCGCATCGGGGCTCCCAGATCAGCAGGGAGTCTGCTTCACCCTCTACCCTTCTCCCCTGCTCGTGATCTCTCTCACTCTCTCAAACACATAAATAAAATCTTAAAAAAAAAATAAAACCTAAATGTTTTTTCATCATACTTTATTCAAAATGGAAAGCACTGAAACATGCTGTTTGTTGCGTTTCATTTAGTTGCGTTTCATTTAGTGAAATTTTTCATTTCCCTATTTGTGATCTCCTGGTTCACATTTTAATTCCCTTGCAGATTTGAGCATGCCCAGATATCCTCTCTTATCTTGTTGCTGTAGCTACAAGGGCTTACCTCATTTGACTGTGCACACGGCCCAGTTGAGTAGGTATGTCAGGCTTCTATAAAATATCTCCCCCACTTCAACTTTCCTTCCTTTCCTCATTGAAAGATATCTTTATTCATCTAGTAATGGATGCTAAGGCCTCTGGGCAGCTCTTCATTCTTGGAAAGTTCTACATTCTTGAAAACAAGGATTTTGGTAAAGTTGGGTGGACACAAACCATATAAGGTACACTGAGCACATTTAGCAATAGGAAGTCTGCTAAAGGGTTCTCATGGAAGACTTCCTAGCTCCTAAAAAAAGACCATGTGTCTTGATATGACAACTGGAACTCAATATTATCAGGGGAGCTGACCTGATGCTAAAGCTATTATACTAAGAAAGAGAGAGAAACAGTAAACACCCAGGTCCTTGCAACACTGCTGAGCATCGGATCACATCCTTCTGGAATTGTCATTCCTTAGAATTCTTGCAAAGTGAAATAATTTTCCTATTGTTCAAGGTAGTTTAAATCAGAGGTTTCTGATACTTGCAGGTGAAAACATCCTACTAATACAAGGCCCTACTCCCACTGCCTAAAATGTCATAGCAAAGCTATACGTGGCTCTTAAAAGTTTTCCTCTACTGCTCTAAAAAAGAAAATCTTAGAAAAAAATTTTGACCTCCTAGGCAATTCTTTTCTACTGTTTGCTTCTACTTTTTCTCCTAGTACTTATTCCAAGTACCCTCTAGCTTTCACATGACATAGGACAGAGTTTTCACAAATAGTCCCAACGAAAGGGATATAGCAAACTAATCTGTAGGAATAGGAAGCGGACTGGTGGTTGCCCAGAGATAGAAAGCAAGGGATAGAAGTGGTAAGAGGTGGTAGGAGGGATATTAAGGAAAAGGAAACCTTTGGTAGGTAATGGATATGTTCATTATCTTGATTATAGTGAAAGCTCTGTGTATATAAATGTATATCAAAACTTATCAAAAATTGTATACTTTAAACAAGTGCAGTTTATTATACATCAATTATACCTCAATAAAACTAGTAAGTGAGGGAGTTTTTTTAATAGTTTTAGTGAGGGGCTTTCTGTTTCTGTGCAATCTACAGAAACCTTTCCTGACCTTTCAAATGCCAGGTAGGTTTATAGACTCTTCACTCAAATTTACAGGGATACATGTTCTCTTTCAGAAATAAGTTATATTTACTATGACCACAGAGTAAATTTTCATTGAGCCAATCACCAAAAGGTTTGGAAGAAAGATTTTTATCTAGTGCCCACTTCTTCTTGTAGGTTATGCTAAAAATACATAGGTACATTAAAACTCTTTAAAATCCTGTACCTTCTCAAATCACACAATGTTCCTTTGGGATCCAAGCTCTTCTATTTGCTGCTGTCAATCTCCACCTACTCTTTCACTCCCATCCCACTGGCAGTCACTAAATCCACAAGCCTCCCTACTTTCTCTCTCTCTCACAAACATAAGGGCTATAGGGATGCTAACCAGCTTTGTACTGAGATGAATTATGAGTTCCCAAAAGCAAAGAATTCCACATATAGCTTCCTATTGCCTGAGAAGAGACTTCTAGATTTCTATGCCAAGTAGGGAACCAAGCAACTACAAGAGAATCTTTTGTAGTCTTTTCTTCTTACATGCCAAAAATCACAGCTGACAAGGGGAGGGGAGTAAAAAGAAAAGAAAGCTTACCCATAGAGTAGAGGTTGTCAAAGCTCTGGTGCATGCGGATAATCTCATAGTAGAGTTCATCATAGCTGCTGGGAGTGGGCAGGAATGTGTCGCCATATGTGATAAACATATTAAAAAGGTTCACAATCTAAAAAAGAAGCAAAAGCCCATACACAGGCATCATGCTATGAAGACCAGAAGGGTATCGTCAGAAGTATGCTATAGCCAGTTCTCACTGGCTTGTAAGAACTGACTGTTAAATTTTCAGGAATTTTGTGAGCTGGTTGCTTAACAAAGCCATTATTATAAATTGACATATAAACTTACAATTCATTAAATTATATTAAAATGAAGGTAATACTCAAACTCACAACTTTCTAATTATTTTCTATCTTTTGGTATTATTTATGTTCTTGAGATTAATTTACACTTCTTATAGCTGTGTGTTGGGAATATCATATAATGGTGTGTTATGGCTCATCTCCCACCTCTACATTCAACAATGTCACATTGTTAGCTTGAAATTGGCCATGATGGGAGTAATTGTACCATAGAAATCCACAAATGCTACAAATCAGGGCTTTTTCCCCTCAAACATTAAACATTTATGAACACATTGGGTAACATCCTGAGAAGACAGTCAAAAGGCACAACACCCTCCTTCTATCCCAAATAACCTGTCAGATAAATAGGCATCTGTAATGTCCCTCTGAAACCAAGTGCAGCCATAATGGAACCATTCATCTGGCTGGGACACCTCCAGAGGCTTTGCTCTGTACCAACATAGAGACTATAGTAGCCTAGTTCAGTCTCTCACCAGGGACTAAGGCTCACAGAGATCTGACCCATACCTGCCCCTACCAAACAATCCACCCTCATGAGAGAGAAAGAGTCTCAAGTTTGCCAAAGACATAGGTGAGAGAGGAAGAGTGGGGAGCACCAGTCTAGAGATTTGAATTCAAAAGGAAATAAAGGCCTGGCTCCCTCTATGCCTTAGTCCCCAGAATACTAGCTCCTGTTTCCATCTGGCCTATCTATCTTAGGGTATGGCTTCAGAAAAAGGAAAAAAAAAAATGTTTCGAATTTAAGTACAATTGACACACATTACATTAGTTTCAGGTGTATCACATAGCAATTCAACAAGTCTATACATTGTGCTATGTTTACCACAAGTGGAGCTACCGTCTGTCACCCTGTAACAACATTGACTATACTCCCTATGCTGTACCTCTTATCTCCATGTCTTATTCTTTCCACAACCAGAAGCCTGTTCCTCCCACTCCCCTTAAGAAATATTTTTTTTGTTACTCACCATAAGGGCTAATGTAAAAATGTTGTGTTTGGCCAAAAGTACAGTCTCATTTGACATAAGGAACTTCAGCAAATTTATCAAGGCTTAAAAAAACAAAACAAAACAAAAAAAAAAACAACAAGGTTATTCAAAGAATAATCAATAAAGTTAAATGAAAGCAATGAAAATAGATTTAAGAAATCCAAACAGGGCTACAAGTAAGTCACAGCTACCAAGAACTTTTAAAAGCAGGTAAAGCAGGTATATCTAAAGCAAGCACTGACCTTCCCAAGCACATATCTGTTTATCTGCCCACAGAAGATTTTTAAAAATCTACTTCTCTGTGCCACTTTTTTTTTTGGATACCAATAGTTCATCATAAAAGAGAGACATAAAAATTACATGATGAAAGATTTCACAACTTCACTGGAATGAGCAGCTTCACTTAATGCCATTTCAATAATGATTTCTTTCAGTTTACATACTTTCTGAGAATGTCACCATCTCTAAATAAGCAATAATCCTTATTATCTAGAACTACTTTGGTGCTTCCACATTCTGAGAGAAGAACTTGATCTTGAACTTTCACACTAACTGGTTGAATCTCTCTACCCTTTCCTTTAGAGCCCAATCTAACAGCTACTACTGTTGCTTGCAATACTATTCTTTGAGATTTTTCTGAAAGCATAATGCCTCCTCCAGTTAGTTTTGGCAGCTATCCTTTCAACTAAAAGTTGTTCAAAGAGGGGAAGAAACTTTCTAAACGCCTGTCCTGCCATGACTCCAGCTGCTGCAAGGGAGACCCACAGTCTGGCCTCTTTGCGCCACTTCTTTAATAGCAATTAAGCTTGGAAATCTGACTACAAAAAGGACATCTTAGGGGCTCCTGGGTGGCTGAGACAGTTAAGCTTCTGAGTCTTTGTTTTGGCTCTGGTCATGATCTCATGCACCCAGCTCTTCGCTCAGTGGGAAGTCTGAGATTCTCTCCCTCTGCTCTCTCCCCTCCCTCTCTAAAATAAACAAATGTTTAAAAAAAAAAAAGACCTCTTAGTATTCCAAATTTACTCCCACACAGTGATTTCCCCACCAAATCTGTTCAATTTATAGATCAAAATGAGGATCCCCCTCTCATCCTAGGCTGCTTGCCCATCATCTCGCTATGTTTTAGCTATGCACTTGTTTCAAACATCATGGCTAAGAGGGACATCTTTCTATTCTAACTGGTCACCAGATGTGCCAACTATACTGGACTTCAGCTCTGAATGGGAAGAGAGCTCATGAAGAGAAAAAAAAGCCCTTAACTATTCAAACAAAAGTGCAGCTTATTCTTTCCTCTCTCGACCACAACAACATTTACCGAAAAGGTCCCCTTTCTCCCTGGTATGCTTAATGAGGATTAAAACCCAAGCAACCTCAGTTAAAAGACTGACTGCCAAAACCCTAGCTTACCACTGTAGGTATAAAGACATTTTTACAAATAAATATCAAGTATAAAAGAAATCATCAGTTGCCTTGTTCTCTTTCACCCAAAACCATGAAGTAAATCCTACTTCTGTGCCCCTCATGACTACTGCCGCTGTACCGACCTCCCCTACATGGGAAACTAGGAAGAAGGAGTTCAGCGGCTGCAAGCAATTGGTGGTCCCTCTGTCTTCTCCCCCTCAACCCTCTCTACTCCCACAGACACAAAAAAAGGCTTGACCTCTCCTTTTCTAAGACCATATCTGCTTCTTTGCCAGCAAAGAAGTCCATTCTCCCATGCTGTCTGAGCTTTGTGTGAAACTTACTACCCTTCGAGAAGAGATTTGAGCTTTGATTTGAAACAGCAGGGAATGATGAGTAGGAGTAAGACTCTCCAGATACTTGCTGCCTGCCACACAACACTCCTTACTCTCAACCTCTGAAATCACAGGTTCAGTAAAGAAACAGCAGGCAAGGAAAAGTACAAGGGCCTGTCTACGTTCTGTTTCTAAAGCCTGAATCTTCCCCTCAAATAGCAAAAAAGCCTTGCTAGAGATGAAGGTCATAGGCATCCTCATTTATGAACTCTTCACCCTTGCACTAACTCAAGTTCTCTGAGGTTTCATAATGGAAAGGCAAATGATAGGCAGCTGGCCCTTTTGATGTTATCTGCTAACAAGCAATCTGTTGGACTAGACCCAAAAAAGGCTCCATAGGAGCCCATTCTGGATCACACGACCTGCTTAGCTCCTACCAGGAGCTCAGAGAATGAAGGGGACTAGCTAAAATCCAACAGAAATGACTAACCCAGCCCAAACCTCTCTCTTTAATGAAGATCATCTTGCCGAGTTATTTAAGGGCTGCCCACTCTACCCGCTACCCCCAGAGCTTAGACAAGCCCTGTTAATGGATAAATCATCTGACAATCAGACTCTAAAAACTCACAAGAGACAAGAGAAAAGAATGGGTAGAGCCCGTGGCATGGGGCAAAACAGCAAACATAATGGCTGGAGAGAGACAAAGCAGCTTTTGCACACATCCAGTCAAGGAGGGCTTCTGTCCCTAGCACATACTGCACAAAGATGCAGCCTCAGCAGTGGTTATGTGGTAATTAAGGAGCAGAAAACCTGGAGGAAAGGAGGTGGGAGCGATGATTTATTGCTCCTCTGCTGGACTACAGCTAGTCTTGATCTCTGGGATTCAGAGTCAGGGATGACAAAGTGAATACAAGGGGAAGAAGAGAGCAATTCTGACACAGGCCAAGAGGCAACCTATGTCCCAACTACCGCAGACATCAGTGGAGCCAGTTTTGAGAAGAATTCAGCACTGCAATACTCTGAGAATCAGTGCCAGGGCAAACCTGCATTCTACCCCTGATAATTCAGGCAGCCCCCTACCTACTCCAACCCCCCCCTCCAAAAAAGGCCAGGGCTTTCTCACCTGGAACTAGTCATTCTCTAGAGGAAATTTAATAGGCAGAGAAAATAACAAAGCAATCTTAAAATTGGCTCCCACAAGCCTCTAACATCAGGGACCACAATTCCTCCTCAAGAGGGAATGCCCCAACATCCCACGGGATAGTGGTTTTTGAAAATCCTTCATCACCCCGACTCTGCACTCATTCTGTCAACTGTTCGGTGTGCTCTCCATCACCACACACACGTGGTCTGCTCTCCTCTGACCTGGGGTATTGGGAGTTCTAAGTCTGTGAGGCTTCAGTATAGCTGATTTTTGGAACTAGAAAGGACTTGAAAGATCATGTAATCCAGTTCCCTCGTTTCTGGATTAGAAAACACCTCTTCCTGCCACCACCCCAAGTAGCTAGTGACTAAACTGAGACTAGAACCTGGTCTCCTATTTAGTGTTCTTTCTGCCATTCCACTAAGATTAAATGAAGGTGCCAGATGGAGTTAAATGTTAAAGGGAGGGAAGCTTACCTACAAATGGTGCACTTAGGTCTGCTGACTACACTGTTCCCAACACTTCTCTTGACTCTGGTTTATAACTTTCTCCACCTACTGGCTATTCCAGGTTATTTTCATGTATCTGGTCCACTCTTTCTCTTGATCCTGAGCTACCTATTAAGAGTACAGGTGTTTAATACCTCATCATTACCTTTCCACTGCCCATTTGCAACATTAAAAGACTCCCATGAAGCTCCTCTCAGCATAAACCACCTCAGCAGGGCCTCTGTATCTGCTCTCATCGCTCTTCTCTACAGCTCACCTGTCACACACCTTTCTCCCCTCTTCTGTTTCTGCCTCCTTTGTAGTATCTTGAAAGAAAGAAAGAAAGAAAGAAAGAAAGAAAGAAAGAAAGAAAGAGAGAGAGAGAGAGAGAGAGAGAGGAAGGAAGGAAGGAAGGAAGGAAGGAAGGAAGGAAGGAAGGGGAAAGAAAAGAAAAAAGAAAAGAAAAGAAAAAAGAAAAGAAAAGAAAAGAAAGAAGGAAGGAAGGGGGAGGGAGGGAAAGGAAGAGAGGGAGGGAAAGGGAGAAACAGCACGTAATGGTCAACTAAAACTGTTCTTATCCCCCTTGCTCAGCTTTGTCCTCTTTAAAATTAAGATCTGAACACGGAATGTGATTGGATCTGGACTTTAAAGGGAGCCAAGGGCATCTGGGTGGCTCAGTCAGTTAAGTATCCAACTCTTGATTTCAGCTCAGGTCATGATCTCAGGATTGTCAGATCAAGCCAGTGTCAGGCTCCTCACTCAGCGGGGAGTCTGCTGGAGATTCTCTCTCCCTTTCCCTTTGCCCCTCCCCCTGCTCATGCACCTGCACGTGCTCTCACTCACCCTCTCTCTCTCTAAATTAAATAAACAAATCTTTAAAAAAAAAATAAAATAAAGGGAACCAAGATCCCCTTTCTTTATGCAAAATCAGAACTGAAACAAAACAAGACAAAAACACTGGTATAAATAATTAGCAGCAAGGCTTATTCATAAGCTGTTATGGTACAGAACTAGGCACAGGATTTAAAGTGCAGGCCAAAGAAGACAAGAGCTTTCTATCAGACAGGGAGGGGCAAGTCAAGGATGGGAGAAAACTGGCACTCGGGATCTCGGTGCCAACACATAAGTAGCACAGAGCTCATCCTGGCTGGCTCCTGGCTCACCACTCTCCACATGCATGCGTACACACACACACACACATTTTTAGAAAACTGCCCTTTATCCACTTGTCCACTTGGTGTCATCTGGGCACATGACCAGCCAAACTGTTCCACAGATAGTCACAGAAGTAGCAGTACAAGAGAAAGAAAAGTTAAGATAACTATAAAAGTTAAGAGGTTGGTTGTATACACATAGCACTGTTAATTAGTCATATGTCTGTAAGAGTTTGGTATCAAGTACATGTTGTAGTCATTGTGGAGATAAGGAGGGCAGGATGTCCTTTTTTTTTAATATAACCTTTTGCTTTACCATGTTTCCAATTTTTTTTTGAAGATTTTTTATTATTTTAGAGATAGAGGGAGAGAAAGAGAGAGAGTGGGGGGAGGAGCAGAGGGAGAGGGACAAGCAGACTCCCCACTGAGCATGGAGCCCAAGGACTCGGGGCTCAATCTCACTCTCTTGAGATCGTGACCTGAGCAGAAACCAAGAGTCAGATGCTTAACTGGCTGAGTCACCCAGGCACCCCTCCAATTTTAAAATAGTTTTTATAAGGGGAGAAGAGGCTAACACAAGCTCTTCTTTACCAAAGACTTGATGCTTAGTCTGAGCTATTTCCAAAGAAGAAGGGCCTAAGTTACAGTAACTCAACACTGTGTAAACAGTTTTACCCATTTGGTGAGCAATGGCTGCTGATCCCCACAAAACAGAATGGCGGAGCTTATCGCAGAGAGTATCCTTTTAGATGCAGACAAGCTTTGAGTTTCAACCTTCCAGGACTTAACAGACAATTATCATCAGCTTCCATCCTCCAGAGCCCCAGGAATGGGCTGCCCCAAAACGCCAACACCAGAGAGACATATCATATAAACGAATGTATCATATCTTCTTGCTGAGTGACAACTACAGGTTAATAACTGTGCCAGAAGCTCACACAAAGCAACTCAAACCTTCCTCTTTTCTATTGCCCTCTATGTGACACCTTAAAAAGAGACTTAACTACAGAAGTCACTTGCTCCAAACTACACCCGTCTCTTTTCAAAGGGAGAAACACAGTGGCCATAAATGGCAAGGGAGGTAACATATTAAGTGTCCGCTAAATGCTAAGCATTATATAAAGCACTTAAAATACATTATTCTCATTAAATCCCCTTAACTATCCAATGAAGAAGGTATTATTGGTCCCAATTTACAGATGACTAAATTGAAATTCAGAAAGGTTAAATAAGCTACTCAAAGCCACATAGCTAGTTGGAGCAAAACTGCATTAAGGGCAACATATTGGGAAGAAGATCCCTGAACTCCCCCTGCCAAGGTCTATACAACTGTACTGGTTCCTCCTAAACTTAAATTAAAAGAACGTTTGTTGAGGGTGGGAGAGCTAGCTTTCTAGGGTCAATACCTATATTTGCTACCCAAACCATAAATTTAGTCAAACTCCACTGACCTGGTCCTCATATACTAAAGTGGCCAAATGAAAAAATCCTGTAAGTTCAAGTGCATCTATCTCATAAGAATCTGAGGATTTCACTCCACTGACCTAGGACACTTTAACCTGCACACTCTCAAAACCAAGAGGTGAAAAGGAAGAACTCAAACAAGTATTTATACACCCATGCTCATAGAGCATTATTCACAATAGCCAAAAGGTGGAGGCAACCCAACATCCATCAACCGAGGAATGAATAAACAAAATGCAGTATAAACAAACAATGGAATAATATTCAGCCTGAAAAAGGAAGGAAATTCTAACATATGCTACAACATGGATGAACCACGAAGACACTATGCTAAGTGGAAAAAGTCAGTCACAAAAGGACAAATGCTGAATGATTCAACTTACGTGACTAGAGTAGTCAATGCACAGAGACAGAAAGTAGAATGGTGGTGGCCAGGAGTGGAGGGAAGGAGAAATGTAAGAGTTATTGTTTTTTGGGTACAGAGAGTTTCAGTTTGGGGAGATGAAAAAAATTCTGGAGATGGAATGTAGAAATGTTCCCAACAATGATGTGAATATACTTAGTGCCACTGAACTGTACATTTAAAAATGGTTAAATTTTATGTATGTTTTACCAATTAAAAACAAATAGGAGGGGGCGCCTGGGTGGCTCAGTGGGTTAAAGCCTCTGCCTTTGGCTCAGGTCATGATCTCAGGGTCCTGGGATCGAGCCCCGCATCGGGCTCTCTGCTCAGCGGGGAGCCTGCTTCCCCCTCTCTCTGTCTGCCTCTCTGCCTACTTGTGATCTCTCTCTCTCCCTGTCAAATAAATAAAATCTTTAAAAACAAAAAACAAAAAACAAATAGGAGGTCAATGTTTTTCTTTCTACCAACACTAGCATGAGCCCCACAAACATCCATTCCAACTTTCTATAACCTCAGCGTAAGTGACTAGCTAAAATTTACATTGCAGTATACACAGCATGGAGCACATGGCCAAACATGCAAAGATGTTTCCTCTTTGATGGGTTAAAGAAAAGGAGCCAAATATACTTAATCAACAGAGAGCCACAGACTCTTGGGCAAGAATCCAAATTCAAAATGAATCCTGAGTAGCCTTCAAAACAACACTATGGCAGCCTTCAGAATAATGATCAAAGTTCACAATCAAAGCCACCAATGCACTTAAGTACCAACAATAGTCTAGGAAATCCTTGGGGATCCTGGATTAGACTCCTAATCTTTGCTAACTCTATTAAATGATGCTCCAGATACCTGGCTCCAAATACGCTTAACCTACACTGAGTGAAAAATAGAGAAGTTATGTCAGTGAGATATTTGAGGTATTATATTACACATGCAATATGGTTAAGTTGTAGGGAAGTAGGTGCTCCGTATACACTTGTTTCTTCATTGGAAAGTCTACCAGGCACTTTGAAAATTTTGTTTCTGGGCTCTTTTTCAGGAACTACAAATTGGCTGCAACTGCTGCCTCTTCTGACTCTACTAGAGGCACCAGTCAGTCTCACACTTAGCTTTGGCCCAAGCTCCCTCCCTTAGGGGTCTTGCGCATCAAGTATGGCAAGAGTGCACAGAAGTTCTGACTTCTGAATGCAGATACATGTGGAATATAAGATAGCATGCAGGTTCTGGGAAGCTGAACCAGGAATAGGCACCCTGATGGTTCCCTGAGTCCCAAGTGAATTCCCTGAGGCAGAAGCAGCTGATCTATTTCTCAAACGGGAAGAGTTTGGTGCCATCCACCTGAGAATCCTGCCACCTCACACAGGCCTCCCTCACCCCAGAAGGAGCCTTATTTGCAGAGCTGTTCTTAATATCAATGTACCCCACATGATGAGGACTTCCCCAGATTTTTTTCGTGAACTGCTTTGAATTCAAGGAGAGAGTAGCAGCAAATTGTGTTGCCATGTAGAAGAGTAGAATGAATAATGGATATGGGAACTTCTCCAGGACTAAAACCTGTCCCCTACACTGAGGTAAACCAGGTGCAGAGAAGAACAAGCCAACTACAGGAAGACACAATTAAGTGGTAGCTCAGATGCCTGCCTCAGAGAAGCAAAGGGGAGGTTTAATTATAAAACCAAGTGAATGACATTTAAATAATATTAAAAACAGGAAGGAGACAGAGAGCCTTTAGCAGAGCACAAATAAATTGTCTCCAAAGAATCAGGCCAGAGAGAGCTGTCTATTTTAACAGCTTTAACATACTATA
Organism: Potos flavus; assembly: GCA_028534135.1. Taxonomy (NCBI): domain Eukaryota; kingdom Metazoa; phylum Chordata; class Mammalia; order Carnivora; family Procyonidae; genus Potos; species Potos flavus. The sequence goes on along the minus strand of CM052894.1, from coordinate 23,516,298 downwards.
AAGAAAAAGAGAAAGAAAGCAAAGACAAGACTCAACCAGGCCCTAATTTGTGGCCTGGCATGGAACTAGGAGGAGATGCCACAGATCCAAATCAAAATGCGCTCATTTGGGGAAATGGATAATTTCACAGTGACAGATAGAAGAGAAATATTAGCATCTCACTTGCTTAGAAGAAAGGCAGAGAAACTCCAAGGACAGGCTAGAAATAGCACTAGTATAACAAGCCAATGCCTCCCAAACACCAAAGGCACTATAAACCCTAGCCAATTCCAGCATCTCTGGACAAAATCACCAATTACCCAGGGACGCTGCCAACAATCAGCAGGCTCCCTGTCAATCAGCAAAGTGGCACAGGAAGGACTTAGAAGCCAACACCTACCAGTAGAATAATTACAAAATACATCAGGTGGCCTTTCAGAATATAGGCATCTGTCTGGCCACAAACCCAAGCCCCTCACTTAAAGAGGCCAATGGATGAGACAAGAAAATGAAATGGCTTTGGTTGTGTGCTATGAGCCCTCCAAGTGAACACCGCACAAAAGTTAGTACATCTGATAGGAGGATTCTGGGAAGACAGCAGAGTAGAAAGCACCAGGTATCTCTCTCCCTACCTAGACAATCACTGCAGTGACAGAATCTGTCTGATGTTAACTATTTTGGAACTCTGAAGTCTGATAAAGGTTTTCAATTTCCAGGGGAAGACTTCGATGGTAAATTTTGGGTAATTTCAGTCAATTTCAGCTCTTAGCAAAGTAGCAGCTAGGCATCCCCCAACCCACCCGCCCAGCCAGGTGGCAAGCAGCATGCACACAACTTGTAGGAGGTAAGGTGGGCAAAAAGGAGCCTGTCCCCCAAATACTGGGGATCTGTGCTTAGAGAGCTGATTCCTGCTTCGATTACGGAAATGCAGACAAAGAAGCAAGCCGCCACTGTTGCTACACCTCCTCTCACTGAGGCAAACCCATCCCCATTCAGGTAAGTTACACCCATGAGATTTAAAGGGCCAGGTATGGGGTGCCTGGATGGCTCAGCCAGTTAAACCTTCGGCTCAGGTCATGATCTCAGGGCCCCGGGATAAAGCACCACAGCAGGCTCCCTGCTCAGTGGGGTGTCTGCTTCTCCCTGCCCCCTCTGGGGCTTGTGCTCTCTCTCAAATAAATTAATGAAATCTTTAAAAAATAAATAAATAAAAGGCCAAGTGCCCTTCTTTTCTCTACCTTCATTTTTTTTGTGTTTCTCCCTTTGGGAGCCAGATATTTAAGACCAGAACATTCAAAAACAATTGCATTGGGGCACCGGGTGGCTCAGTCATTTAAGCATCTGACTCTTGATCTCAGCTCAGGTCTTGGTCTCAGGGTCATGAGTTCAAGCCCCGTGTTGGGGCTCCTTTAAAAAAAATAAAAATTGGGGCGCCTGGGTGGCTCAGTGGGTTAAAGCCTCTGCCTTCGGCTCAGGTCATGATCTCAGGGGCCTGGGATCAAGCCCCGCATCGGGCTCTCTGCTCAGCAAGGAGCCTGCTTCCCCCTCTCTCTCTGCCTGCCTCTCTGCCTACTTGTGATCTCTCTGTCAAATAAATAAATAAAATCTTAAAAAAAAAATTAATTGCATAAAAAGGGAAAACTAGAAAGCGACTGCACATGCCCAAGAAAAGGCTCAGAAGAGAGCGAAGAAGACATTAAGTTTACACTCACGCTGAACATGGGCAGAGACAGCTTACAACAATCAAAAAAACAATAAACAAAAATATTAACAACAACAACAAAAGCAAACCCTGAGGAAGAGAGAATCTGATTTCTTGAACCTGAGAATATTATATTAAGTGAAATAAGCCAGTCGCAAAAAGACAAATACTATATGATTTCACTCACTTGGGGTGCTTAGTGTAGTCAAAAATCATAGAGACAGAAAGTGAAATATTGCTTGCCAGAGGTTGGCAAAGGGAGAAATGGGGAGTTCTTGTTTGGTAGGTATAGAGTTTTTGTTTTACAAGATGAAAAGAGTTATGGGAAGAGATGGTGGTGATGGCTGCACAACAATGTGATAAACATTTGATACCACTGAACCACACACTTAGATGGTAAGTATTATGTGTATTTTACCACACATACACACAAAGTCATTACATCAAAAGGCTGCACTGCCTAAAGGCTCCACACCCCTGTAGATGAACTGGAAAAAAGAACAAATTCTTTCTTTACATGGAAGTTAGGTTCTGTGTCACATTTTCCTTGCTGTTGAAGTACATCTGCTTAAAAGGGAAAATAAGGTTCCCAACTATCTCCAATTCCCCATTTACTTGGGGACACTGCAATTCTCACAGTTACCACCCACCCTCTTCTTTATCATGAAAATGAGCCCTTATGTGAAAATTCCCATATGGAACTCAGACTCTGGGAAATGCAGGATCCCATATACCTTGTTCCTGTGCAGCTGCCCCTAACCATGTTCAGAAGCCAGTGCCTTCTAGGGTCCTATACCACCTGCTTATTTTTTCCAACACTGCCCAGCTGAGAGAGAGCCAAAATCATCACCGTTTAAGAAATCTAATAGTCAGTGAGACCACATCACAGTGGAGGCATGTGATATAGAATCAAGAACTTTACTTCCTGCCAAAATGTGAGAAAAACAATAACAGACCTGTCCTGCTCACTGGAGATGCACGGAACAATGATACCTCATGAAACCAAATCTGTTCCCTTAGAACTAGTACAGGCAGAGCAACAAAAGCACAGCTACTCCTTCCTCTGTCTCTTTTAGTTGACAAGATGCTAATAGGCCTATGAGAGTTGACATTTCTCTGGATAGGAAGTGACTTCATGTGCAGAGAAAAGAACAGAGATTTCTCACTCTTTTCAGGGGTTTTTTGATGGGAATCTTTTTCTCCTTCTAACAGGCTAAACCTGTTAGAAATTCTTATCTTTTGCTTCTGCCAAGTTTTTGCGGGGATGAAAGAAAGAGTCAAAATAGTATAAATTTTAGATTTAGCCAAATGTGGTGATTTGAAGAAAAAAAGAGTCTTCTGGCATTCTTTTTCAGTCCTAGGGCTTTCTATACTGCTGTACAGAATCCTTCGTAACAAAATTATGGAAACAGGAAAATGCCTTCTAATGACCCTGTATTAAAACATTTTGAGAGAAATTGATCATACACAGAAGAAAGAAGCCTCCATCTTTTTGCACATGGAAGCTAGAGCAGTCTTAATTAGGCACATCAAGCCTAGAATACATCTTGTAACATATTCCCCTACATCAGAGAAAATTTGGGGGAAAGAGGAAGAACAATTTAAAAAGCAATTTTAAAAACAGAATAGCAACAGCAGCTGCCAAAATTCCTCTCCCCATCTACTCTAGCTGTTTATTGCTTTGTCCTTCCCTCCTCCCCATACCTTCTCCAAAACTAAAAGAAGCAATATTGTAGAGTTATATAAGATCTCACCATTGAAGGAAGCTGGGTGAAGGGTATGAGAACTTGCTATACTATTTTTGCAACTTCCTGTGAGTCTATAATTATATCAAAATTGAAAGTTTAAAAAAGAAACTAAACAAACAAAAAAAAAGCTGACAATTAAAAGTTCAAAGGATAGTTTCCCTAAATCAGGAGGGGCCACCAAGCTGTCAAAGCTATACTTATACAAGAACACACAGGTCAATCTATGGCTCAGGTCAGACTTTGTCTTGAAAATTTTCAGTCCTATGTGACAACACCTACAATATAACAAGCTTCCAACAAAAGCCTCACTCCTAGTCTCAAGGTACACCTAACCATGAAGTCACAGGCTTCTGCTAGTGATGAGAAAGCCAGCTGGATCCACAAAGCTGTGACACTCTCTAGGTTTTCCATTTTTCCCAGTAGGTATCTAAAAGGTCAGGCCATGTACAATTTCTCTCTTTTTCACAAAGCTGTGAATGCTTTGGATGCTATTTAGCACAGTGAAGCTGAACAGATTGTTTTGGGGGCCTTGGAGGCCTTTCTTCCTGCAGGGAAGCAAATGTTGCCTAGTGATCTGCGTCTGAGCATAGGAATCAGGAACTCTAAGTTCTAATCATGACTCTGTTTAGTATCTGGTTCCATGATCCTTAGCAAGGCACTTACCCTCCTATACCTCCACTCCCTTCCCCAACAAATGGTGGTAAAAATAATGACTTATTACCCAGGGATATGGCAAAGTGAAAGGGTAAGAAGGACAGTGATCCATAGATAAATGTCGAATATAAAATGTCAGTATAAATCTGCCTTTAAATCGACCCATGTTTTCAGACTGTGGAAAGCTACACTATTTAAATGCAGGCTGCCTCCCCAGTGCCCCTTCTGCCAGCAGTGGAAGGAAGTAAAATGAGCTGACTCCATGAAGCTCTGTTCAGGCCTTTTCCTCTCTAACAACTACATGCTTCTCTCTAAACATTCTGCTCATTCTTCAGTTAATGGCTTGGAAACCATCAAAGTTTCCATTTTTACTTAGTTAAAAGCAATCCATGTATCTGTAAGTAAGAAAGAAACAGACAAAGGAAAGAGAAATCACCCACCACTGCCTTTCACATCAACAATTCAAATAGGGGCACCTGGGTGGCTCAGTGGGTTAAGCATCTGCCCTTGGCTGGGGTAATGATCTCTCAAATAAATAAATAAAATCTTAAAAAAAATTTTCAAATAAAAAGGTGATAAAGTCAGCTCAACAGAAACATGACAACAAACATCCTACTGGATTCTACTATCGTTGTTGTTGTTATTGTTATTCTTGTTGTTATTGTTTTGAGGCCCAAACACAACACTGTGCTGCTTTAAGAGAATATTTATCAATAATAGAAATTCTACATGTCCACTTATCCATTTATTCATTCAAATGTTTTCCAAGCCCCTGTTATAAGCCAAGTAGTGTGCTGAGGATAAAGTGATGATAAAAACACGGGCTCTGCCCTACAAAAACTTTTTTAAGAGGAAAGAAAGATATTTAAATAAATCATTATACAGACTTATGCACACATAGCAAAACAGTGCAATATGCTAAAATAGAAACCCAAAGCGCCATGGGAAGACACAGGAAATAAAATATAGTGACCAACGTGCTCCTTATCCCCAAGAAGTTCAGAGAGGAGATTGTGAAGCTAAAATTCCCAGGAGGAATACAGTATGATCAGTAAATAAAGAGAAAATATTAACACAGATAGTAAGATGTTCTGTGAAAATAGAAATAATTGGGAGGCTATGGAACCTAAAATTAAGACAGGGATTTTTCTAAATTTTTATTTATCTATTTATTTATTTTTAAAGATTTTATTTTATTTATTTGACAGAAAGAGAGACAGCGAGAGAGAGAACACATGCAGGGGGAGTGGGAGAGGGAAAAGCAGGCTCCCCACAGAGCAGGGAGCCCGATGCAGGGCTCGATCCCAGCATCCTGTGATCAAGACCTGAGCCGAAGGCAGTCGCTCAGTGACTAAGCCACCCAGAAGCCCCAAGATAGGGATTCTTAACACAGGATCATGGATGGCTTCAGAGGGTCCATGAACTCTCTGAAATTATATGCAAAATATGTTTATGCAAATGGACATTTTTCCGGACACAAAGATCATATCTTTCATTATGTTCTTAAAGGTAAAGATCTATTTCCTAGGATCTTATCCTAAAACCCAGTTTTCTATCTCTATCGAGGATAGTTTTAAGACTTAATCTTTTAACCAAAATAGGAGATCTGGGTAGCCTAGAGGTCAGAGAAGAGCTTTTGAACTTTCCATAACTTGGTGATATAGTGATTAGTGATTGCTAAAAAGAGGGCAATGAGAGAGACAGGCCTTCTTCCTTTCCCTATTCTAGTTGAAGTTAGCCTAAATATATTTCCCCACATACTCAGATACTATGGTGACAGGCATCATATAAATAGACAATGGCAGCAGGGAGAAGGTCAGGGTTTATATCTATAAAATCAAGAAGGCAAGCAGGATTAAACCCCCAACTAATACAGCTGCCTCATCCTCATCAAGACCATGCCTGGGATTTCCATATGGGAATTTGGAAGGGGACCTCTGGTTACCTTCCCAATAACAAGCAGGGACTGCAGTCAAACAGCACATGAATAAAAATCACCATTTGAAGTGCAGTGATACTACACACCCACATTCCAAACAACAAAAGGCATTTGGGCCCTAGCCAATTGCTTCCTAGACACCCAATGGCTTCTGTGTGCCCAATCTAACAACACATGCCTTACCAGTTTTATTTATAAATAAAATTCAATTAAAGTTCTCAGCATAGTATGGGCATCTATACACATAAGCATATTTACCATGGTGAGGTTCACACACCTCCAGCAAATCCTTAAGTCTAGAAGGCAGAGAAAGAGTAAAAACATGGGTATACCAACATATGAGGGTTACCGCCAGCCAAGGAGTGGGTGGATCCACCATAACCACATTTATATTCACTGATTAAAATATTATACATTATTACGGGCTCTGATGCCTCAGATATAGTAGAGTATTTTGCAACTTTCCTTAACACCTGCTGCTCTGCATCTCACTGTGTATGAATACAGGGAACCAGGGTTCCAGGAGGCTCACCCAGTCTATATAGGAAAAGGACCTAACCTCACTTGGCAGAGAACTCTAGTACAAATGCCTATGCCTCAGGAACAAGAAGTCATCCCAGCATCACTAATAATCCTCATGTACATCTCATCTCAGCCTATCAAGGCTTAGAATGCCAGTCAATCAGTTGTGAAATAGCACAAAATTACAAACAGAGCTGCACATGACAGAAAGTACTCAAAGACATACAGTCAACTGACCAACATAGGATAAAAATGGTCGCCTGCCTCACAATTTCCTACCCAGAATGGGGAAATGCTAAGATTAAGAAAAAATAAATACAGAATCTCGTTAAAAGATAACTGACTTTTAATCTCTTTAAAAGATAACTGACTCTTGGAATGCCTGGGTGGCTCAGTCTGTTAAGTGTCTGCCTTCGGCTCAGGTCATGATCCCAGGGTCCTGGGATAGAGCCCCATATCTGGTTCCTTGCTCAGCGGAAAGCCTACCTCTACCTCTGCCTGCCACTCCCCCTGCTTGTGTGCTCTCTCTCTCTCTCAAATAAGTAAAATCTTAAAAAAAAGGGGGGGGGGTGCCTGGGTGGCTCTGCCTTCGGCTCACGTCATGATCTCAGGATCCTGGGATCGAGCCCCGCATCGGGCTCTCTACTCAGCAGGGAGCCTGCTTCCCCCCCTATCTCTGCCTGCCTCTGCCTACTTGTGATCTCTCTCTCTCTGTCAAATAAATAAATAAAATCTTTAAAAAAAAAAAAAAAAGAAAGATAACTGACTCTTTAAACAAAAATGATAACAATATATTTTTGGGTTTATAACATATGTACCAGTAGGAGATATGACAATAGTAGCACAAAGGACAGGATACAAAGTGGAGGAAGGAGAGTAATGGAAAGCTCTGGGCCCCAGTGAGACAGACGAGGGTAAATGGTAAAAGGCAATGCAACAGAACAATGAGGAAGAGGACCACAGGTGATGAGGATGGAAGAAAAGCCAGAGAGATCCCAGGGACCAGAAACAGGATGGCTAGGATAGAAAGGGGAAAAAAATAGAATACTAGAGAAAAAGCAAACCCAAAGAGAATCAAAAGCAGGCAGAAACAACTATTACCACCAACTCGTTAGTACTACAATGGGTAACTTCATCCCAGTTATAGACATAAACCATTTGTACTTGTTTTAAGTCCTACAACTATACCAACATCCACAGATTTGTATCATTTTTGTGTTTTCTCTTTAATCCTAAATTTTTAGAACCTAGCAATCATAACTATTCATAGATAACCACAATAGTCCTGTATATTAATAAGAATTGTTCCTACCTAGGAAATTCTAACTTTAGTCATTTCAAGCCCTTCTGATCTCTTTAGATCTTCTGACATTCCCTCAATCTCAAACTCTCACACAATCATACTCTTTTCTCCTAAAATACCAAAATGCCACTATTGCCACTTAGTGTTATTCTCCTGTTCACCCTTCACCACCATAGGCAGTAACTGCAAAGAACTTGCTAATCCATTAATTAAAGATCTCTACTTCCCATTACAGAGAACCAAATTTAGAAAGCCAAATTGGGTTGGGAGGAAACCATGTGTCACAACAAGTGAGATGAATTCCATGGAAGGGGGTGGGGTTACTGGCCTGTTTCTTATGAAGCCTCTGACACTAACACACCCTCCTCTGCTGAGAATACACACAAGCTCTTCCATGGGTGGGGCAACCATTCATCACTGTAATCATCTGAAGAAGACTTTATTGTACCATCAGGTCACAAAAGCCACAGGACCTATCAGCAAGCAAATGCCTCAGGGAGCATGTCTCCTCAGCTTTCCTGAAACCTCCAATTTAGTTACACAAAAGAAAGGGGTGGCAAGCCAGCATTAATTGTACCCTTAGAGAAGAGCCACTTCCCGCCCGCAGGGGTAGCTCTGACTTTACTGGGCCACCAAATGGATACAAAGACAAAAGTAAACACTGTAATTTGCTGTTTTTGTCTCTGGCACAGGGGGAGTGGTACAATTGACACTGTCTGTAAACAGTAATAATGCCAGATGTAACACAAAGAACAGGATTCCCCCCACCTCTCCACCCCCTCCCCGCCCCCTCTCCCTATGACATTCCTCCTGAGATTACTCATCTTGAGGAAACACACAGAAACCTCCCTATAGTCCATATGCTGCTACCACATGGAACTGAGGGAGAATCCAAGTTTGTACTGACTCCTACCTCTTATTCAAAGCAAGAATCATTAGAGCTCAGGAGATATTCAATTGTTTCTACCAGCTGACAAAAAAATACAGGGAGAAGAAATTTGAGAGGAAGTATGGAATAGATACGTGACATGCCTACATCTGGATAAGAACAAGGCTGAAATGACAAAAAGTATAAACAAAAATAGAAGCACCCTAAACAAACTAAAAAGTTAAAAAAATTTTCATCTATGCCTAGGCCTAGGGGCTCATAAAAGATATAGGAAAAGAAGATTAATTCACAAGAGAAAGTTACCTGACCAGAGTTCCCGCCAGGTGTAATGCAGGCGTACTCTACACTTCTTCTGGTAGCAAAGTAGTTTATGTACTACCTGAATGCAGCGCCTGTAACAGAGAAAAACTGGGGTAAGCCTAAAAGTATGCTGCAACTCACCACAGATACCCTTTTCTTTAGGAAGGCAGCTTTGCTAAGGCCACTAAAGATGCTGGAGACGAATTTGTCCACATGTAAAAGAAAGAAATGTCACCTTTCTGGTGCATAAACTGCCCCCCCACACACACACACACAGACAACGCTTGTGCTAATTCCCTTTATCACTAGGAAAAGGGGGCTATAATCGCATCTAGGTCAGCAGTTGATTAGGTATTACGGATACCATTTCCTTGAGTATCTTTCCTCTGAGAAAAACATACATCAGTGGACCAGAATTAGACTACTCCATTCAATGTTGCAAACATAGGATATAAAAATACAAAATTATAGACCATGACCTGAGCTAAAATCAAGATTCAGACGCTTAACCGACTAAGCCACCCATGTACCCCTTCTTCAGATCTATTGAAGTTTATTTTTATTTTTTTTAAAGATTTTTTTATTCATTTATTTGACAGAGAGAGAGAGAGGGAGAGATTACAAGTAGGCAGAGAGGCAGGCAGAGAGAGAGGGGGAAGCAGGCTCCCTGCTGAGCAGAGAGCCCGATGCGGGGCTCAATCCCAGGACCCTGAGATCATGACCCAAGCCGAAGGCAGAGGCTTTAGCCCACTGAGCCACCCAGGCACCCCTGAAATTTATTTTTAATTTAAATTAATTTTTAAATTAAGTTTTGGTTTAATTCATAATTAACTTAAATTTTGTTTACATTAAAAGTTAAATTAGGGTGCCTGGGTGGCTCAGCCGGTTAAGCATCTGCCTTTGGCTCAGGTCATGATCCCAGGGTTCTGGGATCATATTCCACATCAGGCTCCCTGCTCAGTGGGGAGTCTGCTTCTCCCTCTATTCCTCCCCCTATTCCTCCTCCTGGCCTGTGTGCTCTCTCTCTTTCTCTCACACTCTCTTTCTCTCAAATAAATAAATAAAATCTTTGAAAAAAAGGAGTTAAATTAAAAATTCACTCTTCAGTTGCACTAGCCACATATCAAATGCCCAACAACCACATGTGGTTAGTGGCTACCATATTGGACAGCACAACACATAGAACTTTTCTATCATCACAAAAACTTCTACTGGATGGTACAATTCTAGATCACTGGAATATTCAACATTACTCACATCACACTAACCTATATGCTTGGGAGAGTATTTCTAAATAAGCAGTTAATAGGCTGAGATGAAAGACCTTTTAAACATTATAAACCTAACAAAAAATATTTTTTCATCTCTGATTGGGAGAGGGTTTTGAAAGCATAAAAAGCCATGGAGGATAGTACAAAGTAGAATACAGATGAAATTTACTTCCTAAAAATGAGTACCTTGTGTGATTTTTTTAAGAATGATTACATTAAAGCCAAATCGTATGGGAAATTACATTTGTAGCAAAAAACACAAAAGCATTACTATACTTAATGTATATGTTTATTCAAATTGATAAGAAAAAATAACATCCCTAGTAAGAAAGATGAGCAAAGGAAATAGTCAACAAATCCCCCACCCCACCAGAGGGCGAAAATATGGAAAGTTAACACTTTTCTACAATGTTCAACTTCACTTTAAATAGGCATATTAAAACAAGATTGTTTTTATGTATCAAATTAATACAGACTTTAATGTTGACAAAGGTACAGCGAAACAGCCACTTATACCTTATCAAGGAAAGTATAATTGGTACATGGCCCTTTTAGGAGGCAATTCGGCAATCTCTATCAATAGCCTTAATAACGTTTATACCCTTTAACTCACAAACACCACTCCAGAGAATTCAGCTTTACCCAGAATACAAAAACTAAAATCCTTTAAGCAAAAAGATGTTCATCATAACCTTATTTGTAATAAAAGAAAACTGGAAACAACTGTGGAAATAACATCCAATGCTGTGAGAATAGTAAGTAAATCATCACACATATAGCAGTTCTCCCTTATCTGTGGGGGATACATTCTAATACACCCAGTGGGTGCCTGAAACTGTCAACAGTACCAAACCCTCTATGTTCTGTTTTTCTCCTATACGTACTTTCCCATGATAAAGTTTAATTTATAAATTAGACACAATAAGAGATTAATAACTAATAATACAATAAATTATAATAATATACTATAGTAAAAGCTATGTGAATGTGGTTTCTCTCTCAAAGTATCTTATTGTACTGTACTCGCCCTTCTTATGATAATAGAAGATGATAAAATGTCTATGTGGTGAGATGAAATGAGCTGAATGATGTAGGCATTATGACCTAGAGTTAGGCTATTACTGACCCATGGTATGCAAAGGAGGGTCATCCGCTTCCAAACCAGAG
>CM052894.1:23433819-23504324 GCA_028534135.1 Potos flavus | reverse complement strand
CTCACAACCCATGAGATCATTACCTGAGCAGAAAACAAGAGTCGGACACTCAACCAACTGAGCCCCCCAGCACCCCACCCCCACCTAACACTTTGACTGCAGCCTTGTGAGAAACCCTATGCCAAAACTACCCAGCTATGCTTCTTCTGGATTCCTCAACCACAGATACTGTGAGATAACAAATATCTGTTTCAAACCACTCAGTCTGAGGTCATTTGTACACAGCAATAGATAACCAATACGCTGAAGAAGGGATGGCAACCACTTAGGATTTACAGTAAGAAAAGCTGAGTTCAGGCCTAGGTAATGGTGCTTACTAACAGAATAACCCTGGGCAAAGCACACAACCAACAGTCAAAGTTTCCTTACTTGGAAAATGAGAAAACTGAGACTATAATAATACACTACACGGTAAATAGCATATCCTAAAACAAGAACATAAGATAACCAAGCTACAAATAAAGTCTGTAGTAAAACAAACCTGATCCCTAAGGTGCTGAGGTTAAGAGATATACGTAAAACAAACTGAAAACTTATCTAATCAGTGTAATTAAAAAAAAAAAAAAAAGCAGCTTTCATGGTGTTTGAATTAAAATAAAGAATCAGGCTTACTTCTAAACACCAAAAGAAAATGCAAACAGAAAAACGCAAACTGCGGGACACCTGGGTGGCTCAGTTGGTTAAGCATCTGCCTTCGGCTCAGGTCATGATTCTGGGGTCCTGGGATTGAGCCCCACATCGGACTCTCTGCTCAGTGGGGAGCCTGCTTCTCCCTCTCCCTCTGCCCTTCCCCACCGCTCATGCTTGCTCTCCCTCTCTCTCTAATAAAATCTTAAAAAAAAAAAAAAAAGAAAAAAGAAAAATGCGAACTGCAAGCTACTTACCTAAAAGTAAAATTTGTATCATTATTTCATACCTAGGAAACCAAGATTATATGACATGACCTACAAGCAGTCTAAAAAGCTGGAAGTCTACTCTTTTCAGAGTAAAAATTTTTATACCTCCCTAGATCTCAGGTCTGTTTCTGGAATGAGGCACACTGACACTGCTATTCACCAAACTGCTCTCTTGCTGAAAAAAATGGAAGTAGCAATTCTGTTGTCAGACTTGATTCAGATGCTTTTTAAGGAAAAAAGATAATATATATATTTGGGGTCGCACTAATGTGGCACAGCTGTTCTTGGGCATTAAATATAAGACGAATACAGAAATGGTAAAGGAGAGAGACAGCCTGAAGACTTAAACTTTACTAAAATATGATGATTTTCAGTTGCCTCTAGTTGTGTTGGTTGTAAAGAACTGCGATAAACAATCTCATCTTCTCAGGAGGCAGGAATCTCCCAGCCAGGCCACTATATATATAATTTACCTAGCTAGAATAGTTCTGACTACGCTGCTAGACAATGTACGCTAACAACAGACCAGAAGCTATATTTCTCTGGCCTTTCCCTACCTTTTAACTACTGCTGACCACTCTGATGCCAAAGCCCAGGGATGACTAAGTGGCTTGCTGGTATTCCATATATTTGGATTACGACAGCCACCCATGATCACTACTTCAGTGCATCAGCCCTGTTCTTCAGGTAGTGTGCCTAAAGTGATAATGAAGATATGTGCAGAATCCAAACTGTGGTTTGTACATTTTCCCCCCTTCTGGAAAGATGTATAAATCCGGGCCATAAAATGCTCCCTGACACTTCTCCATACACAAATAACTTTTTCCTGAAGTGTACACAGAATTTTGTGACTATAAATTTCCTATCACTCAATTCTGTAAAATAGATTTGCACACATTAAGTGAACCATGGTACTTACACATACAGATCCATAGGAAACTCCTTCATCATGTGTGTTACAATAAACTCTACCATCAGGTCTGAGGGGAAAAGGAGAACAGTTAAATCAATCAGAACGAAATGCATTTCATGCCTTTGCGTTGGGAAAAAAAACCTTAGTATACCTTGCACTCATGCTGAATGGCAACCACTAACCACATCTTTATTCACGTGCACTGTAATTTATTTTATATAAGGTACTTGTTGCAACACTTTTCACCACCTGCCACTTGTAAAGTAACAAGAAAATCAGCTCACTCTCCTACTTCCAGAAGGATACCTTGACCTACCAATAAATTCAGGTACACAAGAGATTTCATTGCCCAGATAATTTATACCACGGCACTAATGCAAAATGCCAGAGGGAAATCATATTCTGAGAACTGACTGATGAGGCAAACAGAGAAGAAATTATGGATCACATCCATGTAACACTCCATGTTAAGCTCTGAAGTCATGTCAGTCTATCTCATCTCACAATCACGCTCAGTTTGACAGATATTGACTGAATGGTCTGTGGGGCTTTGGGTCAATAGAGGCTTATTATATAGTCTTAATTACTGTTTCCAAAATCAAGTAGCTCTAGGAACTAGCTGAATATCCAAGTGAAATGAGATTAAGAGTTCAAATCATTCCCCTGAGGAAAACGCAAAATTCTGGGCAGACAAAATCACGTGAGATAAAACCCCCTACTGTCAGCTCTGACAGCCTCATCTCAGCTTAATTTACTCAAGAGGAAGTTTTGTATGTCTGATCTGTGAACCTCAAGCCTCCTGGCCAGCTGACACATCAATTCGGACCAAGAAGGGAATAAGGAATTTAAAATTTTGATCAGGAATAAGATATTTTACAAATTTAAATCATGTATCAGGCTTAGACTTAGCCATTTGTCTCCCTGGAAAGATCTTTTTCTTTAAACAAGAGAACTCGTTAACTGACCATTCTATTTATTGGAGTTGCTTTACCAAACTGAACCATAAACGTGGTTTCTTAGACCAGAGAAGAAACGTAACTAGTACCTTCTGTGAGGGAGAAGCACAGCAACCAGGACTTATCCCTCCTCTTAATCATGAAAATCCGTCACTAGCTCAGAAAAATGCCAATTCTGACGAGACTCACCCAGTACTGCACATACTAAGGGACGGCAGGGAAGGTTCTTGTCCGCTGCCTTCTTCCTGTGTCTCATAGGCTTCACACAAAAAAGAAATGAAATTAGTAGACACCTGAACTGACATCTAATGGCTCATCATCATGTTTTTCATGCAAATAAAAATCACTACTACAGAGATGCTACCTTTTCTTTCTTTTTCTAGTGATGGGGGTGGGGTGGGGCAGGGAGGACTTGTAAATGCTTCTCAGTTATCAATGCAGGCCTGTGACAAAAACACAATTCACAGCAAGACAACAGCCCCAAAGGGCACTGGAGCATACTACAATGGGAAAGCTGTTGTTTTTATTTTGATTTTATCTATCCAAGTGACATTACTAACAACAAAAGAGGTATACTGGTATTTTTCTTTGATAAAATAATAAAAAGAGAAAAAGGTAACTGTGTAGAGGCAGCAACAGTAGCCGTTGCAAAAAAACAAAAGTAAGTTTCAAATATAAACCTCAAAGTGTATTTTTGAACATACCTCCAGGTTTGAAGTAATTCCCTGATACCTTCATATTCTATTTCCCCCACTTCTCAAATAAAACAGCATCTGGTCTTAACTAATCAAAGATCATACTACATTTTGAAAACAAAAGGCTTTGGCTCAACTCCTTGTTGAAATCTACATTACTGATACATTCTAATATTATTGTCATGGGGACATGGTTGTGGATCTTTCCATCCCCTCTTGAGTAAGAAAGAGCTCCATGACACACACAAAAAATCCCAACAACAAGCTTGGGCCTGCTGAACAGCAGTTAAGCAAAAGCCCTTTAGTACAACATTCCACCCACATTTGTTCTAAGTAGGATCAATCTCATCCTCCCCAATCCTGCCAACATACCAAAAATTTCCTCTAAGAAAAAACAAGAAACAAAAGTCACACCTACCATTCTGTGTAAGTTTACTCGAAAATTCATATTGTCGTCATGCAAAAATGCATTTGCATACTGATCCTAAAAAAATAAAAATATGGAGAGAAAGTAAGGAATGAGAGCTATACTTAGGAAACTCAGTTTATCATTTATCACACTTGCTACAAATCCTTGGACTTCAAGAACTACTTTCAAGCGGCTCCTGGGTGGCTCAGTCGGTTAAGCGTCTGCCTTCGGCTCAGGTCATGATCCTGGAGTGCCAGGATCGAGTCCTGCATCGGGCTTCCTGCTCAGTCGTGCTTGCTCTCTCTCACTCTCTCTCTCTCAAGTAAATAAATAAAATCTTAAAAAAGAAAAGAAAAGAAAAAGAACTACTCTCAAGGACCTGTTAAGAGAGCTAATAGGATAAGCCAAGAGTCTTAATGTCAAACCCTACTTAAGCCATGAGATTTCAATTGGGCATAATTTCCCAGTGTGTCTCTAACTGGTCAAGAATCTCTCAGCAAATTACAAACAATAAAAAATTAAGGCACAGGACTTGAGGCAAATGCTGAGAGGAATCTGTTTTCCTATTCTCTCTTCCTTGCCATCTGCCCAAGGAGCCTGTTCTGTTTGTGACAGCTTGAAGGTTTTCATCAGGGCTGCAGAATACATGTGCAGACTCCACATGAGGATTCACGATTAAGAAGAAAGGTCTGCATACTGCCGGGAATGGGCTTGGCACAGCAGGAGAAAACTGCTACACAGGCAGCGTGGCAGTAGGCAAGACTCCGTCTATCTCTGGCTTTGCTGAAGACTGATGGAAAATCAAAAACCTCTCACCCATGGATCGGTAATGAACATCCCTTGGCCCTTTCCCAACACCTTTTCTGAAGATCTGACATGCCTACAGACTCCAATTACTAGGAACTGTTACAATTTGTGAAAAACAACTCCTTTAAAGATTTTCTTAGAAAGATTTTTGAAAAGCAATTACACCAGGCCCACTGCTAATAAGCAGCTCTTCTGTAACCAGCTACCCATAACCTGGTGGAAAGTAGGTCATCTTTTCACAGAGAACATAGAAAGGGAAAAAATGAGCAAGATCTTTACTCCATGTGGACCACCTTTACTATTTTTCTTGAGAGAGAAAAGATCAAAATAAGGGATAGTAAAAGGGGAAGCTAAAGCGAAAATCTAGCTCTAAATTGACTCAAGTTCTGCCCATAACCAGGGATCTGCCTAAGTGACACCATTTGGTCCCTGTGGTTTTCTTTTTACACCTGTGTTGCCACCAAGATTCAGGGTGAGTTTAGGCCTAATTAATCCAACCAAAAGAGCCTCCTTATAAAGCGCCTTTTATGTTTACTCTCGGGCTCTTATTCTTCACCAAACTGCAATCCGCCCAACTTTACTCGGTTTCCAATTCCTCTCTTTCACTTTTCTGTCCACTGCCCCCCACAGGAAACTTGAGCTCCTTTTTTTATTTTGCTAAATGCAAAAGACTCAACATGAGCAGCTTCAAAGGGGCAGGATTATTTCTTCTACAGAGGCTTAAGTCTTATATTTAAAACTCTTAAGAGCTCATGTCTTCCAGTTCAAAATGATAGCAGTTATCATAACACAATTCAGTATTAATTCAACCAGTAAATACTAATTGAGGCTCTACTATGTGCTAGACACTGAGAATACAGTGGTGAAGGAACTTGCTATCAGAGCTTACGTTCTAGTGGGAGGAGACAGACGACACGAAGAGGAAAGATTTTCTTTCCCAACCTTTAGGATCCTAAAAGTCAGGAACAGGAGAAGGGCAGAAAAAAGATAGCACTTTGTAAGAGATTAGCTAATATCAGAAGACAGTAGACACTCACCTCTGCAATACACGTAAGTATAATCAGACAGAGTTTGCCACTGTGAAGCCGGTGCTCATCTGTAAAGAAAAAATAAACCCTTCTCTCCGTATCATCCAAACCATGTTTCTACAGAGAATAAAGATGTGTATCACCACAGAGATCATTTCTACTTTCTCCCGTCCCACAAAATTCCTGAATGAAAAATCAAGAGTAATTCTTGCTATTCTACTAGGCAAAAGAATCCCCCAGAAGATTTTTGAGAAAAATGGATAGCTAACCACCTTCTGAGAATCTAATTATTATGGCTCCTACTATCATGGCCCAAATCAGGGCCATGCCCTTTGCTTCCATAACAGTCCTTTGCTTCTGAATAGTCAGGTCTCTTCCCTTCCCCATCTATCAACTTTAAGCACCACCATCTATAGCCACATCCCACAAAACCTAGAAAGGTTTTGTAACTGTTCTTAGCAAGCTGGCAGTGGAATCAGAAACAAACTAACTGAAAACCAGGGTCCAGCCCCTACCTTTCCTTGTACTGTGCACACCACTTATGACTGGGAAAGCTGTAAATGCTTCATCATATTTCTTTTCTTCCTGCCAAAGTTATTCACTCCACAAATATTTACTTAATAACTACTACGGAGCAGGCACTATGCTAGGCATTACAGATATAGCACTGAACTGAAGAAAGGTCCCTGGTCTCCCAGAACTCACATTCTAGTTATTAAAAAAAAGAAGAAGGTAACCTCAGTAGCAGGGCTTTAAGCCCACACAAATGACCAAGAAAGAGCTACTCCATCACTGCCAATTACCAGAACGATCAAAGCTTATTTACTTCCCGGGATCTCTGTGGGTAAGGGGTGAAATGGAGGCAAGAAGAGGGTCATACCAGCATATCCAAAATGGACAAATGGTTATGATGCTTCAAATTAGCTTTGACAGGACCCGGCTTGAAGTCCATTCTGAGAGACGATCTATAAACATATTACATTGCTATAGAAAGGAGCTAATAGAACTCACCCTGACATTAACCTGCCACTTCCTCAAAGATAAAATCAACTAAAACCTGACAATTGGAAGGTATAATGGGGGTTGTAGGCCGGAAATATATTCACTTCCCCTCATAGACACACAGTGCATATAGAGTAATGATGATAATACTTCTTGACATTCCCCAGAGCTTACATCAGCGCTCCTAGGCAGCCAACAAAGAAATGCCCCTGCCTGTGCAAAACTAGATTCATGAGACTCTTCTACCTACCTCTGGCCACAGAGTTTCTCTGGCACTATCCTCCCTTTCCCCAAAAGCTGATGAGCAACTCCTGTAAAAAAAGCCCGCAGCTATCTCTCCACTTAAAAAAAAAAAAAAAAAGGGTTTCTGAATATAAAAATAAGGCATATTTCATTACAAACTTTTTTAAATTCAAAGAAGCACCAAAAAAAGGACAATAAAAACCAAGTTTAATCATCCCATCCAGATGTCCTGTTAAGATTTTGGTGAATCAACTTTAAAATTTATATACAGATATACATATTTTTTTAAATATTTTTGCCTAATGTCTATTTTAAAGGTTGAGCAGATACTTCTCCAAAGGTGACAACACCCAAGTCAGAAGAACCTCAGGAAAAAAAAGGCTTTGAGGGCAGAGCTGAATCACGGGAATGATAAAATTCTGCAGACTAGAGAAGACAGGAACGACTGGGAAGGGGACACACAGGTAGCTTCGACATCATTAATATTTCTTCAGTTGGGTGGCAGGTTCATATATTCATTTTATTATTAAACTTTATAACTCATGCTATTTATTATACTTACCAAAAACTTTATAATTTAATATTCATATATATGCGAAGTATCTTTTTATAGGTATCGAACAATAAATATATAATTAAAAAGAAAAAGCTAAATCTGGGGTATGGGGACAGAGCAGAGCCAAGAAAAAGTTGCTTCTATTGCTCCTAAAATCATAGTGAAATCCTGTTAGTCAGGTCATGCATAAGGTCAGGGGCTTGATAGCAAGATAGCTGAGCCAATGTAACCGCCCAGGAGCCATTTTTTCCCCCTCTCCCCTCCCTCAGTCTCACAGGAGCCATTTTTGAAATTAATTCTTCATAGTACCTAATCTTGCCCGTTGCCACATTTAGGCTGCCTGCTGGCTAAGACCTAACCGAGCCTGAGTTCAGAGAGACAGCCTGAGACCACCCATACTATAATTAATCTGCTCTCAATTTTGCCTTCCATTTTATATATGACAAAGTGACCAGGACAAACAGCTTCATATGATCATTAAAGCTAAAAGTAAGTTCCAAGGGCCTCAATTCACTGTGTTATATCAAGCAAAGCTACAAGGTCACTTGCAGGGTCACATCTATGCAGTCTCTCTCTTCTGTGGTTGCTGTAACATTTCTAGAGAAAGAAAGAGGTTACCCCCCCGCCCCCCCATAAAGGAGAAGCAATGGTCTCAGGAAACACAGACACATAAAAGTCTTGCCATCCTCATCTGTCAGGTCTCACTTGCCAAGTCTCAGATGTTCACCATCTCTGTAGCTCCCAATGGACTGAATTATATACTGGATAGAATCCTCCCAATCCCTTCTTACAACTAGCCCAAGTATTCCCCTTCCCTACCATCAATTAAAAGATCACAAACAGATGAAGAGCAGGAAACTAGAGACAATAAACTCAAACTTTTCCAACAGCCAGTCCTCTCCTGCTTCTACCCTGCATCTCTGGATGGGTACTGACACTTCTATTTTAAGTGTTAAGGAACACTGTCCCTCTTAATCTCACCTCTTCCTACTGTACTTGGTACAACAGTCCACGAATTCTCACCACAAGCTGATGCTTCCAGTTCTTGTCCTCAAAAGGGAATTCCCCGAAGTGTGCTAATCCCCCCACTTCCCACACAAAAGAGTTTGCATCTACTTACCAAAATCTGCTAAAATGACTTGCTAGTTTTTGTAGAGACCAATTTTTTTTTTCCTGTTCTATTTTTGAAGTACTCCCCCTCCAGCTCCAGGTTTTCCCAACACCACCTAATTGCCATCTGGCAGTGAGAAATTACTGTTTTCCAGTAATCAGGACCATCACCCTGTACAGGAGGCCTCAGGGCTTCATCCTGTCAAAGCTTCAAAGTATTCATGCTGCTCCTTGATTCTAGCTAAGTAGCTGCCTGCCACACCCCCTGCTTCCTGAGCCCCCAAAATAGCATGCCTTACCTTTGGTGTCCTGCATGACAATCGAGCTATACTTCAAGAACGTTATCAGTAGATTACTGGTCTGTACATCTGCATCCAGTGGGAGTTCCACAGAACTTATAACTGGAATAGAACAGATGAAATGCACTTACCCTACAACATATTGCATCTAACATTTCTACCTAAATAGCCAATTTGCCAGCAGGCAAGGAAATCACTAAATAAACTTTTTCCACAAAAGAGGGAAGACCAAGTGCTTATAATAAAACCCTTAGCTACTGTTCCTAGACCTCTAGAGCCCTTCCGACTCCCAAGATCAAAGAAGTAAATCTAAAAGGGCCTTCTTCTCGTAATCTAAAAGGGCCAGTCTCCAGGAACAGTGCTTTTCTCCCAACAGCCTAAGAGGGGTCTTTTGATTCCACTTCTAGCCTCAAGTAACCCAAAAGTGTTCAGGGCCCTTCTGAAGGCACTCTGATTTGTACCTAAGGGAAAGATCTGTATTGAATATAAATGAGCCTTGCTTTGATGAGTCTCCTGCTTAAAATAAATGACAATTCATTCCTAATAAGGAGAAATCTTGTTCAGTTTTGAGAAAAAGCCTTTAGGCTGGAAATACCCAAGATGGAATGGAAAAAATTAAGGCAGAACTATATTCAAATTCTACTCCTTAATCCCTTTCCCCCTGAAAGGGAACCTGAAAAAGAATACCAGGCTGAAAACAGGTGGACATTACTGACTGGGACAGCCTAGAAACTGAGTTTTATTTACCCAGCTGCTTGCTATTTCCAAGAGAAACTACCCCTTGTCCCCACTCTCTGAGCCACACTCCTAATGAACAACGAGGGACCAAACCAGGGCTGGGACCCACACAGAACAAGCTTTTTTTTTTTCTTTTTTTTTTCCTCTACACCCAGCATGGGGCTTGAACTCACAACCCTGAGACCAAGAGTCGGATGCTCTACCAACAGCCAGCCAGGAGCCCCCAGAAGAGTCTTAATGTAGATTTTTCAAGTTTCTAAGACTTTAAATTAGACTTACACATCTTGTTAACTGTTTTTACACTAAGACATAATATAAAAGCAAAAGGAGACTCATGCTGGCTCAGACAAGCTGGAAAATCTATAACTTTCTGCTGTATTTTTACCTATAGAAGACTCAGTTGAGTTTGGGATATTATTCATAATATGTATTCATAACCACAATGGATCCCTCTGGAGTTATTACGATGTATGCTGAGAACATTTATTGACAATGGGAAACATTTGCATATAATGGTTCCATAACACACAACAAGCACAACAAAAAGCCTTATGAGAAGAAATTAGCATCCCAATCCTTGGCTCTTTTCCCACAGTTCAGCCCACAAAACTAATAAAAGACAAATATATTTTTATGTTGAAATACTAAAAGGTCTTAATTTATACTGTGGGTTAATGACCTGAGGCTATCCATTCAAACTCCAGCCTATTTTGAAGCTCAAGGCCCATAATCCTTCCTTTGTCCCAAACAAAGAGGCATCTAACTGGTAAGTGGAACTTTTTTCCCACTCACACACAGCAGTAACTGGAAAAATGTCTTATATAATATGTAGAAATATAGAAGTATATGTATTTTTAGTTTACCAGAAAGTCCTCTCATGCCAAGGCTGAGTTGTCAAATGTCAAGTCTGAGCTGAGAACAAATGTTACATCTAAACTGCTGGCTTTTAAAAATAATGGCTCCAGTGACATACCTTTAAATATAACTGGGCCACTGAGCACCACTATACATAATTAAAAACCAAAACCTGAAAACAAGGTTATAATACTTAGGAGTCCTATAGAAAGGAAATGAATCAGGAGAGAGGAAAAAGAACAAAACAGAAGAAATAGAATAAAATCCCTCACAAATTAAAATCTCCTTCCTAAAGAAGAGTTATTCCTTGATCTTTGGCTTCATAATTCTTCCCAGCAGCCTCTGTCAAGGGAGACAGTCATTTGAAAGTGGGCTGACTCCATCTTCCCACTAGAAAAAATAAAAGCTCACTGGTTGTAGGTAAGTAAGCACAAATCCTGCCATTGCATAATCAACTGTGTGGGTGGAAGTGTTCACAATGAACAGTTTGAAAGGCAGTTCTCTGAAGCATCCAAACCCCAACATCGCATGGGACTCAGATAGATAGATAGATAGATAGATAGATAGATATGGCTTTTGATATCCATGGTAACCAGGCAGGCTTCATCCTTAAAGAGAAAGAACGGTATTTCTATTGGATTTTTCAGTGACCTGAAAAAGCAGAGACAAGTAGGCAGTCCTTACTACTTGCTCCTTCTCATTAAGATATTTTGGAATTTGGCTTTCAGTTCTAAATAGATCCAATTTGCTAGCATAGATGTGAATATCAATGGCACCTCTCTGACATGCTTCTGTACCAATACCACTTTCATTACCTTCAGCTGCTACCGCCACAGGTGCTATACGGAAATTTCAAGGAGAAAAAGCAGATCAAAGAAGGTCATTTCACAGACCACAGAGAGGCACAGAGAAAGGACTGAAGTTAAATTTACTCAAAATTCAGTCAACATTTTAGGCAAAACACCAAGTATTAACGAAGATTATTTTTAGGTTAATATACTCTACCAAACACACTTAGATGACAAACTTCATTGGGGAAAATTCATAATTTCTTTCCTGTTACCTTTTTCTTAAGTTCCAGCCATAAAATTTATAAAGCAGAAATTCTGTGTGGGTGGGTAGGTGTGTTTTAGGGGGAGAAGTCTTAAATACCCACCAAATTCTCCATTATAATACATTCAAACCTTATTGTTTTCCCACTGGAAGTGCTGGCAGATACATACCAGTGAGTAAAATCCCAGGTTCACTCTCTCATCCATGTGCTCAACAAATATTTATTAAGCAGTGACCATGCCAGGCACTATGCTGGACAGAGAGCAGTGAACAAAACAGACATGGTCCTTGCCCGGACCCATGTCCTGGTTCTTAGTCTCAATTCTCACTAACATGAGGTGATCCACTTATTTCTCTGGCCTCAATTCCCTCATTTGGCCAATGGTAACATGAGATAATATTACTATCTTATATTCATTTCAGAGAGATAGTCATAAAATATCTCATCAGAGCCTCACAAGTAAGTACCCTGAGAGTTTGGCAGCATAGGCATTACTGACCTCAGAGGTCCCTTTCAGATCTAGCACCGCAAGACTCTACAATCATTCCCTGAGGACAAGTTACAGTTATGCAGCTTCTTACACAAAGAAAAATACTTGACTTTCTTTTCCAAAGCTTCCTTTGGAGCTTCAGAAGTCTTAAAGGACAAGACCTCAGAACAACTTCTTAGCTGGAAGAATTAACAACTGTGTTCTTTGTTCAACACAGCTATGCTTACCCTGAAAGATTCAAGATCATATTAGTCAAGAAAACAAGAGGTGGTGGACTTACCATCAGAGGAGGGCGGCGTGGTCCCAAGTGGTGTGGCTGGGGTTGTAGGAGCAGGACTGACAGGGGTTGTCACCAAGCCCATTTCTGGATGACTCTGAAAGAGAACAGAAGCAAGCAAGAAAAGACATAACCCAGTTCTGAGTATCCTCTCCATAATATCCTTTCTGGTATTCCTGGCCTCATAATTAGATGGAATGCTCACTGAGGAGGGACTGCTTCTACACTGAGTACTCTTGAGAACCTGATTCCTGTTGATGCTTACTAAACTCTAGTAAGAAGCTCTGTGGGCTAGTTTTCTTTAAGCAAGTAAGTTTCCATTACATAAGTTTTTCTGCAGAACCCTGCAAAAAAACTGGGGTAAACAAATACATGAGATTATTCTACCAAAAAAAGGGCATCTGCAGTCCTACCTGAACCTGGGCAAGAACTACTCTCATCAACCTAAAACGTATCTATAGTCTGTTCTGATGACCACACAGTTGACTAGTAAGTACAGACAAAACAAGTAGATAAGAAGTGCTATAAAAAGAGCTATGCAGACAGCAGCCTCCCTGTTCCACAACCACCGAGAGTATGCAGGGTTGAAGCAGAGACATGGGGGGAGATACGCACTGGGACCAAAACAGACAACTCCTGTTTCTGACCTTCCTTAGTCATCTCTGTCACATCAGCTCTTACGAATTAAGCTGGGTGATGGCTACTCCCTTCTCTTCCCCAACAGCTTTTTGCAGTGTTCTACCTCCCTCACCCTCCTTCAAAATCAGCTACAGAATTCAGAGAGCAGACAAACATAATGAGAACAGTGGATAAAACCTCTCACGTTCTCCATCTTGATAAATAATAAGTGTCCTCCTAGGGGTGCCTGGGTGGCTCAGTGGGTTAAAGCCTCTGCCTTCGGCTCAGGTCATGATCTCAGGGTCCTGGAATCAAGCCCCGAATCAGGCTCTCTGCTCAGCGGGGAGCCTGCTTTCCCCTCTCTCTGCCTGCCTCTCTGCCTACTTGTGATCTCTCTCTCTCTGTCAAATAAATAAATAAAATCTTTAAAAAAATAAAATAAAATAAGTGTCCTCCTAAGCAGACCCTAAACCAGAACACTACTTTTTAAGCGTGACCTCGTTTTTTTGTTAAAACCCAGTGATTCCATATACATCTGCCCTTTGAGAAAAAAGCATAAGCAAATGTTCTTTTGAAAGAAACCTACATACATATTTTAAACACTCTGACTTTAGGATAAGAACATTTTATCAATTTTTAAAGACATCTTTCATGGACAGCACTTGAGTTCTCAGC
The DNA here is from genome assembly GCA_028534135.1 of Potos flavus. Lineage (NCBI taxonomy): Eukaryota > Metazoa > Chordata > Mammalia > Carnivora > Procyonidae > Potos > Potos flavus. Next base: position 23,490,703 of record CM052894.1, on the reverse strand, counting down.
CTGTGTTAGTCTCCTTCTCTACCAACTACTGAGGATATCCTAAGCCGCGCAAGTGACCCGGCACTCGCATCCTAGGACTTCCTGCTTTCAACATTTGTAGACCGTTTTCTGTTGTTGTTGTTAACAGCTAGCCTATGGTAGACAAGGTATTTTTTTACTTTTCTTCTCTGGAAATTAGTGAAATAATAAGACAAGTGACTTGGCCTATTTTATCTCTATTGCAATTCCACAGTGGTTTAGAAAGCAGAAAGCCTGACATATGGACAGATAATACCAAGGGATTGCCAATGAGCAAAAGGAAGTAATCTCCACTCAAAATGAAGTAATCTCCACTCATCTGGGTTAACAAAATCAGGAAACTTGTCAAAAGAATTAGAAGACTGGTCAAAGCCATTACTTTGCATCTTATCAGACCCACTTCAGCACGAGATGGAAACAGACATATGTGAGGACAGCCTGAAGCAAAGACAATTGACGTACCTGTTACTACCACTTACCAATACAAAGCAAGGTTTAAATAGACACAGCCAGATAGGCTTTTCAGTGAAGTAAGTCTGTATGAAATTCAGGGAGAAGAAGGACTGGAGTTTTTAATATAACCAACCTGAGCTAACACTGTGATGAAGTTACGGTTTAAATGAACAGCTTCATAAAGTGCCAGAAGGATGGCCTCATTGGTTCTAAAAAAAAAAAAAAGAGAACAAATTGGAGAGGCTATTACAGTGGAAGAGTTAAAACCGTATGACCAGCAAGATACAATTTCACCCCAGCTCCTCATTTCCAATCCCTTTGCATTTCTAACGTTCCCTTTATTTCGTCATTGGGTTTATATAAAGAGTATATAGGCAAGGAGTCAGGGCCTTAACTTTAATTCCTTAAGACCATTTCTTATCTACTTCATTCCCTATTTTCCCTCTCACTTTTCCACCCCAATCCAGTTAAGTCCTTAACTGGCTCAGACACCCAGCCCTCTTTCATTTCACTCCAGAGACAGCTGGGAACCATTTATCAGCTTCTTAGGACTCCACAGACATGACCAAAGTAGCGGTTTCTAAGGGTCCATTCTTGTTTAAAACCCAAGAAACATGTGATAAATCACCATAAAAGTTTGAATCTGTACAAGATTAGCAAGAGGTAACGTTTCACACTCATATCCAGCCAGAGAGCCCACACTAAAGTTCAAGTCACTGCACAAGAATGTCAGGCACTTACTGTACTGAGATTTTCTCATGGGCATCTGCTATGAACATGCTGCCCACCTGTGGAAGAAAAGAGGAATTGCACACTCACAGCAGAGAAATGTGAGAAGAGCTCTGTGCTTATGAAGCCTTTGATCAGTGAAAAAATAAGTGGCGTGGAGACTGAGGGAACACAGAACTCCGGCCCACCAGTCATACAAACCAAAACCAGCCCACTTTCAAGATCTTCAAAGAATCACAAGTAATAAAATGAAATAATGAGAATGCCGCTAAACTGTCTTTCCTTAAAGGGCCTTAAAAAAGAACAGTCAGGGGATGCCTGGGTGGCTCAGTCCGTTAAGTGTCTGCTTTGGGCTCAGGTCATGATCCCAGGGTCCTGGAGCCCCACATCAGGCTCCTTGCTCAGCAGAGAGCCTGCTTCTCCCTCTGCCTGCCGCTCCCCCTGCTTGTGCTCTCCTGCTCTCTCTCTCTCTCCCTGACAAATAAATAAAATCTTTTTTTTTAAAGATTTATTAATTTATTTGACAGAGAGAGATCACAAGTAGGCAGAGAGGCAGGCAGAGGGAGGGGGAAGCAGGCCCCCCGCTGAGCAGAGAGCCCGATGCGGGCCTCGATCCCAAGACCCTGAGATCATGACCTGAGCCAAAGGCAGAGGCTTTAACCCAGAGCCACCCAGGTGCCCAAATAAATAAAATCTTTTAAAAAAATAACAATCAAGGGGTGCCTGGGTGGCTCAGTCGTTAGGCGTCTGCCTTCGGCTCAGGTCGTGATCCCAGGGTCCTGGGATCGAGCCCCGCATCTGGCTCTCCGCTCAGTGGGAGGCCTGCTTCTCCCTCTCCCACTCCCCCTGCTTGTGTACCCTTCTCTCACTGTGTCTCTCTCTGTCAAATAAATAAATAAAATCTTTAAAAAAAAAATTTAGTCCCAGGTTATCTGGCCCCAAATGCCTATGGTGTCATCAGAAGTCCTGCAAACTGGACCAACCACTTTCCTGAACTATGGACCTCTCAGTCCATTCAATCTTTAGAGGAGTAGCTCAAATCCTTTGCATCAATCCCTTGACTTCGGAACCAGCTATGATGAATCAAGTGGCTATAGCAGACAGCCAAGGAGCACTCTGGGCTGCACTCAGATCTAAACTCTCCTATTCAATATTCTTCAGGGTCAGTTCTCAAACATAGCTAGCTCTTCAGGAAGCAAAAATCTGACTTAATATGTATGCTTTTTTAGTCTTTAAAAAACTGAATTAACTAATTAATTTTAAAAAATAAGTCCCAGAGCAATCGGAGCTCTCCTTTCCCTATCTCACTTGGGTTTGGAAATCAATAAAAGAGATACAGCTCTCAAAAAATCTGCTTTGAGACGCTCTCCCCTCATCATGCCATCATCTCAAACATTTGAACTTCTGAGTCCAAATTTGTCTACCCCTATAGACCTCTTATATTCCTAGCAGGACAGAAAAAACAAGTCGGACTTACCATATTTGTTAAAGCAGAGAAAAAACCACTCTGGTGTTCTTCTTCCTTGTCTTTATACTGCCTGAACAAAAATAACTAAATTCAACTTTAGTATTACTTATTAAGTATGTCTTTGTTCTTGGCATTCTAGGTAATCAGGGCAGGGCACTCACAGAATTCACTGACTTCAGAAAACAAAAGCATTATGACAATCTAGCCATTGCAGTTTCTCCTATAAGCTAAGAGGCATGCATCTGTTCTTGAGGCAGTGTGTATCAAAATGCCTGGCTACTTTGGGAGAGACTCAGAAAGCAAGCTGCAAACGTGTGAAACTGCTCTAACATATGGCTGATCCAGTTATTTCCCAAACAGACTATTACTTGAAAAGTATAACAGTGAAATTACTTTCAGGCTGTAACAGTGAAAATCTTGTTTGTTTTTGAAGGAAGAGGAGGGAAATCTGTGAGCTAAACTATTTGTGGAGATGGGGTAGATTTGAAATTCCACATCTAATTGTGTGTGAGCAAAGTCTGAAGAGGAGCAAGCAAGATACTGTCTGGCCCTTGGCAGGATTAGGAACACTTCTGGTTTCCATTCATTGAATACCAGATACCTTCCTCATCCAAAGCAAGAGGGAAAGCAAGGGTCAATGAAGAGAGCCCCAGAAAAGACAGGGACTCTGGGAAGTTGCAATTGATTCCTGATGAAAAAGAAGCATCCATTAAACTAGAGCTAATTCTGTATGTTTTCTCTTTTTACTTATTTTTAAGTGTACAAAATGTGGTGCTTCGCAACTTTTTTTACATAGAAAATTGTATTTGTAGGATACATGGGGCTAAATGGAAGAGCCTGCTTGTGGCTAGAAAAACAGTTAAAATGCTCTGCAATAAAATACCAAAGGTTGCAAAAGAATGTGCCTAATTGCTTAAAGAAAAGATGGACACTAATTTGGTGGCTACTTTTCCCCAGGTATTAGACACAACCCCTGCTAAGACCATCAAGCTGAGCTAGAGCAAATACATCTGCCAGAAGCTTAACCTAAGAATACTCTTCTAGGATAGGTAAGGGAAGTTCACCCAAGCTGGAGCAAATCTGTTTTCTACTCAACCAATTCAAATGAAAATGAGACCCTTCCCTCTGAAACAGTGGACTTACCGGTTGTACTCAGATAAAGCCTGAGCAATCACAAGCCCCATTCCCTAGAAAGAAAAAAAGATAGCACAGATGAAATAAAGGGCTGGTGGCGATGCCAGGCCAGGGAAAACACTAAAACACTAATTACAGCCCCACAGTCCAGATTTTCCTGATCTAACTATCTTAATGTCACTTAATAGAGTAACAAGGAGTGGGGTGGGGTGAAACAGTGCAGCCCAGATCAGTGACAATTTCACTGGGATCATTTTTCCTCAAAAGAGAAGACTAAGTTAGAATATTAAAAAAAAAAAAGCTCTCGCATGTCTCCAAAACAGTCACAATAAGAGTGACAATGAGTCTCACACTAAATGAAGGTGCAGAGAGACAAACCACTCTTTCAGGCCACAGGAAAACAGGAGGATAACAGGAAGAAGCATCCAATAAAAATATAAAAGTGACTTATCAACTTTTCCTTTAGAACCTGCTAATAAACATGACACAAAGATCAATTCAGGCCACGAGGATGAATCATGTATGCTTTTTTTTCCATAAGGGAAATTAGAAGAATGAGGGGGCAAGATGCCAGACACCTCGTCATCTTTTTTCTCCCTTACTCAGAGATCAGATATTATTTCCCAAACTTTCAAGGACATATGTAGCAGGTATATAGATCATCTCCCATGTTCCAGCTTCACCACGTCAAGCTGTAAATGCCATCTGGCCAAATCTACAAGAAGGGATCTCCCATAGGTTAGTCATCCAAGCCTTCATTTGTTTTCTTTTTCTTTGTTTTTTAATTTTAGCTTTATTGAGGCATAACTAACATATAAAATTGTAAGATATTTAAAATGTACATCATGCTGATTTGATATATCATCTAAGCCTTCTTATTATTGGGAATGTAACTTATTGACTCTGTAGGATCACCAACCTCAGCGCACTAGAACATGAAATAGAACCAACCATTTCATCATGATTAGCCAACAAATGTCCCCTCAAACTTTCCTTCCATGACGAGAAGATAAAATATAATAAGACAGTCACACTGATGCTCTAAAATGAAATATCGATTCCCTCTTTATAGCCAGTTGAAATTAACACAATAGCTCTCTATTCTAAACATCCACTGAAAGTAAGACCACCAAAAGCAAGTAATTAAAACAATACACAAGGATCCATATACTCACATTGAGCGTAGCTTCATCATCCACAATAGACAGCTTCACAATATAAGGATTCACAGACTGTTAAACAAGAGACTCAAGGTGAGTGTGACTTAGTTAAGAACTCATTAGCTATTTAACAAAATGTTAACAAAAATGCTTCTATAAGGCCTTCTCTCTGTAGCGATGCTCCTAATACCCAGATCCAACCCATCCTGCCAGCTAACTCCCCCATTTCCAGTAAATCTCTCAGTGTGCACAGGCGATCACCAAACACTCTCTCTCTCTCTCTTTCTCTCTCTCACAGACACACACACACACACACACACACACACACACACCCCAATTCTGTTCTACTTGCATTTTTCTCTAGGCAGATCAGCCCAGGCCTGTGTCTCCTACTTCTCCCATCTTTCCATCTTATTTATTTCTAAGAAGTGAACACTCCACAAAACTCACTTTGTTCTATCCTGCCAATAATCTGAGTCCACAGGGACAGCAGTCTTGGGAGGAACGTAAAAGCTTCTTTGCCATAAGGCACAAATTTATAAGTTGCTAACTTACAGTCTCATCCCAAAGGCTCCCTAACCATTCCACAAACTATATGCAAGGACTGATTCACCCACCCGTAAAACAAAGCCACCTTGGGGGTGGAAAGTGGCAGCTGCTTAACAGCCAGAGAGGCCATTTATGGATCCAATACCCAAATAACACTGCAGGGGAATTGAAAAAAAGGATGTAATTACCCAAACTACAATCTGGTCAGAACACTGGGATTTAATGATCGTCCCATCACTTTTAGCACTGGAAGATTTCTTGAGTTTTTCCAGACTCAATCTCAGCTGGGCAGCATATGGAAATGGACATATATTTAAACTCATTAAGCAGTTGGGCCATCTCCTACCAGTGGGATGAGAACCAATGACCTACTCACCTTGAAAACATCCCATGCATGGGATGTGAGGAAAGACCTCATTTAGATCAGGCACCAATTCTAACTCAAGGGAAGCAAGGAACAATATTGGTAGTTTTTACAGCAACCAAGAAAACTCATTACTGAGAGACTTGGAAACCCCCCACATAGACCTTATTTAATCAAGTTTCTGAGGGTATCTTTGGAATGTCAACTGGGAATAGACAAAGAGACAGCTTTGCTTTCTTTACAGCCCAAATGTTTACAAGGTTTTCTACAACACAACCCAAGGAGATAAAACCCACTCTGTTTGTCACTTGACCTGACAGAGTAAGGTTCTCCACACTGCTTCCTATAACCAGCAGTCAAATCCTACTGATGCTGCAGACGTCAGACAAGATCCAATGCAAGTGGATCCTCAGAAAAGAAAATCAGCAGTAGGCTGACCTAGAGATGCCATGATGAAGAGAACAACAATAGAAGGAGCAGGCCACTATTTCTTGGCATAATTGTTTAAAGTCCTTATCCCTCACCTTCCCAAAAGTCCACTGCTTTAAGTAATAATAAGGATCATCTGATTAACGAGAACAACCTATGAGGTTAGCAGTTGAGGAAAAGGTAAGGCGGCTAAAAGCAGGGTCGTTTGAGTTCTAGCTCCTCTACTTAGTAATGGTGACAAGACAGGCATATTTATTTTATCAGCCTAAGCTCAACTTCCTCATCTGTAAAATGTGGGTATTTTCTTTCTCAGGGTTGCTATGAGCCTTAAATGACGTTAGACATGTAAAATCCTTAGCATAGTATCTGGCAGATGGTAAGGACTCAATGATTGGTACCTATATATTTTCTCCTTTAACACTTTTATTACATTTGAAGAAAGCTTTTTAGGGAAAAAAAAAAAAGAAAAAGAAAAAGACCAATTTGCAAGTGGACAATAAATAATTTTGTAATTTCTGGGAAACATCATGTTTAGGATAGCAGTTGGGAACCAAGTCACTTCATCACAGGAGACTTGGCCCACCTAGAAGGCCAGGATCTTAATATCGTGAAAATTTCTAGTCTACCAGACACTGAGTTTCCTTTAACACTATACACCTGTTGTGCTGGTCAGTCACATTTTTAAACCGAAGGCAATCTACTTTTCACCCACAAGACAGAATTACAAACTCAGTGAGCCTGCACAGGATTACTTTCATAGGGCTCTGCCTTTATTTGATCTAAACCATATTCTTTTTCATTGGCTTTTTGTTTGTTTGTTTGCCTCCTTCATCTCTTTAGAGAAAATAATGAAAATGGAATGCATTATTTGAAGTGAAGAAGAACTATTTACATTTACTACATGACATCTTTTCCATCACTTCCATTCCTTAAGTCCAACAACATTACTTGCCTTCCCTGTGATTAGGTGGGCATCCCGTCTCTCTGGAGCCCTTTGCATGTCGCTAGGTTACAACTTTCCCCATCTGTCATGGGATGGATTACAGTGGGAGCTAGAATGCTGGTCTACCCAGCACACACTCTGTCATACTAGTTTGCATAAAATTTCACCAGCTTTTGGTTTTGCTATGTTCATCTGGAATTCCTCATGTTCCTGTCAAAAACTTTCTTGCTCCATGGTCACTAGGCTTCCTTAATGGTTTCTAGTGAGTGACTTATATCAAAAGCTGCAAAGCCCAGATAAATTATGCCCACCAGCTTGCCCTTGCCTACTATATTAATTCTTCTGTGGCTCCTGACAGACTAGAGATGCATACCTCGCTCCAGAAATATGATTTTCTCTAGTTCCTTGGCCATGTCCAATTTTTCAGGCTGACATTTCAGAGAGCCCTACTGGGCTGAGCCAGGGTTCAGTTCACATTTGGGGAAACCAAACCATTGCCTCAGAGTGGCCTGCAACCAGCAGAATGTCCTGAAAATATTCATTACTGATGATGGTGCTTTCCTATCACACATAACTCAACTTTCATTAACTATCTTTGACATTTTTCCTCAGCTATTTTTCTTGCTGTTGTAATAAGGCCTCAGAGGCTATGATACACGACAGAGATAAAAATGGCTACCATGTCAACCTCCCCAGATCACCAGTAAAACAGGTGTTGGTGATAAATTACATATTTATTAGTAGTTCTACACACCATTTGTCAGTTCTTCCAAGACAATGAAAGCAATCAGCTCCTGGGAATTATACGCATGTTAACATTGTTCCATGTATTCCAGTCCCTCTTTAAATATTTCTCACAGCCTCCCTTTCTTCCATATTCTCCTCATAAGAATAGACTCCCAATTTTATGTTACCCATCATTCTCAACCTGACTAGGAACCATCTCAAAAATCACTAAGTGCGGGTACCTGGCTGGCTCAGTCAGTGGAGCATATGACTCTTGATCTTGGCGTTGTGAGTTTGAGCCCCATATTGGGTGTAGAGATTACTTAAATACAAAAAGTCTTTAAAAAAGAAAAAAAATCTCTCAGTGAAGATCGAGAAGATCAGAAATGAAAAACCTCCCTCTAGCTGGCCCATTTCTCATAGCACTGCTACTTGTTAAGTGAAGAAAGTCAGGTTGCCTCAATGTAGCTCCTGATTTCTGAGTTCAGTAAAGTACTCCTAGTGTCCAGGACTCAGTGCCAAATGCTCCCTATTCCTCCAATGCCATCCCCAAAGAGGCCCCTGGTCTTCCCTGAGGGCCCTCCTTCCTTTTCTGTGTATTCTGCCTTTTGAGAAGAATCAAGTAGAGACACGAAACCAAGTATAAATCTGAGTTCTGCTCTTCATCTCAAAAACCTATAAATCTCTCCCTGATTAATTTGGGAACAAAGAGAACACCAGAACTGACATGGATAAGGCTCTGTCTTCAATTTTTCATTCAAATCAGAAAGAGTTCCCAGACCAACAGTGATACTTACACAAGTGGACCGCATTACGGAAATCGAATATACAAAAGTCCAATCTTTCAAAACAGATGCTTTAGGTCACTGGTTCCCAATCCTGCCTGGCTAATCATCATACTCAACATGGGAATCAAAAAGAAAAAAAAAAAAAAAAAAAACAGATTCCCAGTTCCCACCCCCAAGAGATTCAGATTCATTGTGTCCAGAGTAAAGCCCAGAAATCTCTTTTTGAAAGGTTCCTAGGGGCGCCTAGGTGGCTCAGTGGGTTAGAGCCTCTGCCTTCGGCTCAGGTCATGATCTCAGAGTCCTGGGATCGAGCCCCGCATCGGGCTCTCTGCTCGGCAGAGAGCCTGTTTCCCCCTCTCTCTCTGCCTGCCTCTCTGCCTGCGTGTGATCTCTTTCTCTCTGTCAAATAAATAAATAAAATCCTTAAAAAAAAAAAAAGAAAGAAAAGTTCCTAGAAATTCTAATAAGCTAGATTTGGGAATCACTACATTAAGGGATAGTTACTTTATTAGAAGTTGCACCATGGGATTCCTTTAAATGGCTATATCCTCTGCCCCATGCATTTAATATAGAAGTTTTAGAATTTGATTAATCAAAATTAATCTATATACCATTTACCAAGAACATGTCTTCTATATTAAAGTAACAAAGTCCCCTAGGAGTGGCCACATTTAGGAAGATTATAGAAAGATTATAACTGTCCATTAAGGGGCCCACTTACCTCATATTTTCTATAGTTCACCAACAAAGCCAAGAGGACAACAGCATCATACCCATGCTCCCTGCGACTTGGGGGGTGAGACAGTATCTGTAACAAGAACAAGAAGTGAGTGAGTGCCAACTCCTAGGTCCTAGGAATGCAGACAGAGATTTGAGGAGGTAGTTTATCCAAAAGAGAAAGAGGTGACGGAGGAATTGACCTACCTGTAAAATTGCTTCAAATATGCTGTTGATCATTACATACTCTAGGATAGTGTTCTGGCTGATGTTGTCTGTCACCTGAATGCAATAAAAGGCTTTTTAAAGTCTATACTGAGGCCCTCTGGTATCGCAAGTATATCTCCTCCTGTACCATCTAAGACAACCAGAAATGTTAAAATATTCTACTAGGTACTTAGTAGACCTTTAATAAGCTCCCCTGAACCTATCAGAGCCTGAGTAGGCAGATTCTAGAAGGCTAAGAAATTAGCAAATTAAAACTTTCCAAATCTCTGAACTTCTCATTGTTTCTCTCATACCCTCACATAAGCATTTACTTAACAGTTTCTTGGGTTTCATTTTCAAATGCAAAGAAGTTTATGATCCAGCTGTCTTTGAGTGATGGCAGGGAAAGGCAACTGCCTGAAGTAAATGAACACCCTGCCCTCCTCCCGCTAGAAGATACAGGCCAGCTGCCAGTTATTATCAAAATCAGAACAAATAAAAAGAGAATCACAAAAACTGTTTCCAAATAAGACCTGGTGAGAAGGGCAAATCTGACAATCCAGAAGGTAAGAAATCTCTAGGAGTGGTACCTCTAAAGTGATAAATATCACGTGCCCTGCAGGCTCAAAATGCCAGCAGTTGCTCCAAAGAGCAGCTTCCAGGAAGTGAAAGCCCATTCAACTCACTTCCTTCTACACATTCACATGCAGTGGAGTGATGGGATGCCCGAGCAGAGATTTTTTTTTTCCTCTTTTCCTTTCTAACTTTAGGCTCAAATATTCAAATAAGCTTGCCCCTTCTGTCGATAATACCCTTGAGAGAGAAACATATAGATGGGTCACTTACAGTCACTAAGCAAAGGAGAAGTTTCAGACATAAACTCTTCAGACTTTCAGAACCTTCTGCACAAAGCAATGAATCCAAACTCTCCATCAAATTCTGAGAAAGAGATCCATTAAGTATTAAAACACACCAAATAACATCTCTACTGTGTCTTTGTCCAACTCGGGGTTATGTTACACAGGGTCATGTGTATAACATACAACGAAGCAACCATACCACTCCCTTAGGCCTAGGCCTTGCAAGATTAGACAAAGAAAAGGAAGACTTCAAAGTGTGGCTATTTGGGGAAAAATGCTTTAGAACAACTGCACAGAACAATAAAGATTTCACTACTTTACCAAGTAAGTCTTTGCAGCCTGTCATCCTTATGTAAACCTTTAGATTAAATTGTTAAAAGGCTAGTAGTAGTGGTTAAATAATAGATTAAAAACAATAAATAATAAACTAATTAAAACTAAATTGAGAAAAATAAGTGGTTAAAGATTAATAATGGCTAAATAATTGTAGATAAAGTATATCATTTGATGAAGGCACAATGAACAAACAACAAAGACATACTATCACTACAGGCTACCACTGGCCATATACACTATCCAACAAAGCTAGCTGTGTCCACTCTGGCTGATTCTACCAGACAACATGATTGGAGTGTATCACTTGTACTAACAATCAGCTACAGACCCAATGCGATCAAAAGATGAAACCCTCACACACTACAGCAAAAGGAACAAGAAAAATATTTTACACTAAATGAGGGAGGAGAATGAATGAAAAATAGGATTTAGCATGCTGGAAGCTCAAGTGAAAGTTCAAAATGAGCTACTTCAACAAATACATAGTGAGGGTCTACTATATGCTAAATACTGTGCTTTCAAAGAATTCAAGAAAAAAATAATGACCCTTGTTCACAAGGCACTTTTAGTCTACTGGAAAAGAAAATAAGCAGTTTTATTTTTTCCCTTTTTAAAAATGTTTTATTTAAATTCATTAATTGAATTTATTAAATAAATTAATTAAATTAAATTAATTAACATAATGTACTGTTAGTTTCAGAGGTAGAGGCCAGTGATTCATCAGTCTTATTAAGCAAACAGTTTTAATGTAATGGTTACTATGAAAGAAATATACATGAAGAAGGGGAATTAGCTCAGAAGTCACCTATTCCAGGATTCCTCAGGGGTGGGTTATATTTTGAAAAATCGGTAGGAATTAATTAAAACTTAAGGAGGAAAAGAATTCTAGACAGGCAATATCACGATCAAAGACACATGAGGAATGAAATGGCCCTGGGTATGGAGCTGGAATACAACTTCCAACTTCCATATTACGGAAGTACAGAATGGAGAGTGGAGAGTGGAGACTGGAGAGTGGATGAGAGTGGAGACTGGAGAAATAAACAGGAAGCAGATCATGAAAGCTCTAGAAGGGTAGCTAGGGAGTTTGGTTTTTATCCTGTTTGTGATGGGAAACTAATGAAGGGTTTTAAGCAAGAAAGATTTGAGTGTAAGATACTTCACTGTGGTATCAGTGTGGATGCCAGATTTAAAGATGGTAAGCCTGGAGGGAGGGAGACAAATGAGGACTAATCTATCAATTTTCTGAGGAAGTTGCATGTCTTATTTGCCTCTGTATCCCCAGTGCCTGGCACATCAGAGCCACCCAATGCTTGTCAAAAGAATGAATGAAGGCATCACTGCAATAGTTCAGGTGAGAGACAATGGGGACATTAGCAGTAGGGGAAAAAAAGGTATGAGAAATATGAACTGAGACAAAATTAGCTGATCTTGGTGATCGTCTGGATATGAAAGATGAGGGGAAGAGTCAAGAATAACTCCCAAGTTTTTGGCTTGGGTGACTGAGACAATAGGTGAGCCCATAGAGTTGGGGAATGAATGAAAAAAAAAGACAACCACATGAAGGGAAAACATTTTGTAGATGTCAAGCAAGAGGTACTTTAGGGATGTTTGAGCGGATATATTCAGCAACTGCTTACAGAGTATACAATTCTGGGACTCATGACAGGATGTTAAGGCAAAAAATAGAGACTCAGTAATCAGCAGCATATAGGCAATAGAGAGTACTATGAGAATGAGAGAGATCTGGGATTTCACCACCATATTTATATGAACTGTATAGGAGAGAATGAAAAACTAACTCCGAGTACTAAGTCTTCATGTATTTATAATTGTATATTCATAACTTTTTAAAAAATAACCTAATCACTACAAGGATTCTTTGTCAAATAGATTATTTTAAATTTAATGATTGACAGAAGACTAATTCTTCAAAGTTCATATTATAAACAAACTTCATTCAAGATAGTGTCAAACACTATAAATCAGATAGCTGATAAGGGACTTATATTCAAAATATATAAATAACTCTTACAACTCAACATTAAAAAGACAGATAACTCGGGGCGCCTGGGTGGCTCAGTGGGTTAAAGCCTCTGCCTTCGGCTCAAGTCATGATCTCAGAGACCTGGGATCGAGTCCCGCATCGGGCTCTCTGCTCGGCAGTGAGCCTGCTTCCTCCTCTCTCTCTGCCTGTCTCTCTGCCTACTTGTGATCTCTCTTACTCTGTCAAATAAATAAATAGAATCTTAAAAAAAAAAAAAAAAAGACAGATAACTCAACCTAGAAATGGGCAAAGGATTTGAATACATTTCTCCAAAAAAATATATATATAAAAGAAAGACAAAAAACAATTGTTGACGAGGATGTGGAAAAATCAGAACCCTTATATATTGCTGATGGAAATGTAAAATGGTATAGCAGCTTTGGAAAACAGTTTGGAAGTTCCTTGAAATGTTAAATATAGAATTACCATATGACCCAGCGATTCTCCTCCTAGGTATATCCCCAAGAGAACTGAACACCTACATCCACACAAAAACTTGTTTATGAATGTTCATAGCAGCCTTAGTCATAAGAGCCAAAATGCTGAAATATCCCACATACCTATCAACTGATGAATGAATACAATGATGCAGTACATTCATACAATGAAATATTAATCAGCCAAAAAGGGAATGAAGTACTGATATATGCTACAACATGGATGAACCTTGAAAACATTATGCTAAGTGCAAGAAGCCAGACACAGAAGACCATATATAATCCCACTTCTATGAGATGTCCAGAATAGGTAAACCAAGAGAGACATAAAATAGATTAAGGGTTGCCAGGGGCTGGAGAGAAGGGGGAATGGAGAATGACTGCTAATGGGTACGTGTTTTCTTTTTGGAGTGATAAAAACATTCCAAAATTAACAGTGGTGATGGGGGTGCCTGGGTGGCTCAGTGGGTTAAAGCCTCTGTCTTCGGCTCAGGTCATGATCTCAGGGTCCTGGGATCGGGCCCTGCATCGGGCTCTCTGCTCAGCAGGGAGCCTGCTTCCCCCTCTCTCTCTGCCTACTTGTGATTTCTCTCTCTCTGTCAAATAAATAAATAAAATCTTAAAAAACAACAACAACAACAACAACAACAGTGGTGATGGTTGTACAACTCCGTGAAAATACTAAAAACTACAGAATGAGGAACGCCTGGCTAGCTCAGCGGTAGAGCATGCGACTCTTGATCTCTGGATTGTGAGCTCGAACCCCACATCAGGTGTACAGATTACTTGAAAATAAAATCTCAAAAAAAACCCCAAAAAACAAACAAATAAAAAAAACAAAAAGAAACCCACTGAATTATTACACTGAATTGTAGATGTGAATTATATATCAATAAGGCTGTTATTTTTTAAAAGTGTCAAACAATAGAAATAATTCTGATAAAGTCATTGTGTTAAGTAAGAAAACTTAAGTTTAGAACTAAAGTTACCCTTGCATATTATATTTCCCTTGTTATATTTTATTTGAGTTCCTAAGTGTTTTTAAGAATGTATGAGCATGGGACGCTTGGGTGGCTCCGTCGGTTGAGCAGCTGCCTTCGGCTTGGGTCTTGATCCTGGGGTTCTGGGATCAAGCCTCATGTTGGGCTCCCTACTCAGCGGAGAGCCTGCTTCTCCCTCTCCCTCTGCCTGATGCTCTGCCTACTTGTGCTCTATCTCTCTGTCAAATAAAGACATAAAATCTTTAAAAAAAAAAAAAAAAAGCAAAGATCTTGCTTGCAAGTAAAATAAATGTAAAAAAATCATATATCTCATTTGCAATTAAAGGTTATACTTATTTTTGTTTGTTTGTTTGTTTCCTGAAGATTTTATTTATTTATTTGACAGAGAAAGATGCGGCGAGAGAGGGAACACAAGCAGGGAGAGTGGGAGAGGGAGAAGTGGGCTTCCCACCGAGCAGGGAGCCCGATGGGGGGGCTCAATCCCAGGACCCTGGGACCATGTCCTGAGCTGAAGGGAGATGCTTAATGACTGAGCCGCCCAGGCGCCCCTGCGATTAAAGGTTATATTAAAAAAAAAGAAAAGAAAGTATGAGCACATGCTATAAATCAAAAAATAAACTGCTCAGTCTTTATCCTGCAGGGGAAGGATATTTCAATTCACATTGAATTTCGACTCTTCCTTTATTCAGACAAACCATATCTGTAAAACAAAAATATTCAAATTCAAGAACAAATTCAACCATTTATATCTACCTGAGTGCAAATCTCCTAGGACATTAACTGTCTGGAGATGGTATCCATGAACGGCTGTCAGAAGCAGCCATCCACAGGCACATCTGCAACTTATGCCTCACCTTCATGCACAACTCTGCCTTGTCAAAGCCCATCAGCATGTTGATAATGTCAAACCCAGAGGTAGATTTATTCTTTTGATGGACTCCTCGAATGAGTGCACACAAGGTCTGCAGAGATTAGAGAAAGAATTCTTTTGTAGAGAGAAGTCTCAAAACGTGAAGGGCACTGGATCTGCCACCTCACACTGCAACCTCAGAACCTCCTCCCTACACAGCTGACACTCAATTGCTCTATCCCTCTCAGCTCCAAAACAGTCTGAGTCTTACTATGTGCAAAATCCAGAAATGAAAAGAGGAATAGCAATTGAAACTGCTATCATCCTCTTTTTTTGCCGTTTTTGGGCCATCATCCTCTTTTCAAAAACTGTACTGCAGACAGAGATTGGAAGGTGAATTCAAAAATAAAAACAGTTTCTGAATTTGAGTCATGTGATTGGTGGAGCTTTCCTTTATTTAAAATTAATTCTAGTATTTACATTATAATTGATAATTTTTAATATTTTTTAGTAACTACAAAAGTTATTTTGGTCTATATAACGACCAGTTGCTTCAAAACTAAAATTCTTTACAATCCCCATCCACTACTGACTAGCTGTGTAATCCCAGACAAATTAGTTAACTTTTCAGTGCCTCAGTTTTTTCATCTATAAAATGGGAATGACAATAATAGCAACCATCTCATAGGGATGTTGTGAGAACTACGTGAATTAACACCATAAGGCACTTGGAATAGTCCCTGGAACTTTGTTAATGCTCCAAGAATAGTGCTTGAAACTTTGTTAAAGTTTAACAAGTCTCATTATAATAATGCAAGCCATTATAACAATGTACCATATTTTTATGGGTCACCAAGTGATTTAATGCCAATTTATTTCCAATGAATTAAAAACAGTTTACCACTCATGCCCCCACAGTGAGTCACTGCAATTACAGGAAGTATAATTTCCAACTTTCATTTCAGCTTTCAGTGAGCCCCTATAACTATGATACACAAAATGCACGGTCCTTCTTTCTGGGACATCAGTTCAATAGGTAATTTCTACAATCTACAGATGAGAAAACTGGGGCTCATGAAGTGATCTCCCAACTAGTAAGTTAGAATTTTAAACCCAATCTATCAAAAGTTCCACTAAAATCTTTTATGCTGTCATAGATTCTTCATATTCTAAGCTTGTCAATCACTGTCCTGGCTACTCAGCCTGATCTAGGCTACACTGGAGCTACTATACTATAAACTTTAGAAATTTTGCCCATCATTCATTCAATAAAAATTTGCTTCTAAAGCCCTGAGTATTTACCAGGCACTGCCCTACATGCTAGGAACAAAGTACTGAATCAAACTATCAAAGTTTTTGCTCTCGAGAACCCTATAATGTCTCCCCACCAACCCAATGTTTGGCACATAACAGTCACTCAGTGACCACGCCACTTAGCATAAAGAACAATGATTCTTAATGTTTTCTAAGTTACAGACCCTTTTGAGAATCTGATGAAAGCTCTCTTCTCAGAAAAAATGTACCCATGCACATAAAATATTACATATAACTTCTGAGAGTCAAGGACTCTCTGAAACCTCAGATTAAGAACTCCTGATCTAGTGAGAAAATGCTATATTAAGAATCTCTTCTGATTTTTGCTATAGACTATCCCTAACTCATAGCTTCCCCTCTATCACTTCCTTTCCTCAAATAATCACAAGAATTCTGTCAATCTGTCCTGGCATTAGATAAAATTATGTAAGTGGACAAGATTACTAGTATAAGTGTCAATTTGTTTAACCAGTAAGATGGCTAAACAAACATGGCATAGATGTTTATGACTGAAAGGAAAAAAACAAAACAAAAACAAAATTTGATACTAAGGGCAACTTTAGGTTCCTCAGGTCCCAACACATGTGTTACAATCCCTTTCCCCTAAGGGAAAGTCCCCTAAAAGAAACTTCCCCAGTCTCCCAACCTTGTACCTGCAATGCATTGACAACTCGAATTGGATGTTCCTCTCCCAGAGCCTGGATGCAGTGTTGAAATAAGCAATTAATATTATCCTTGATCTTCATTAACTCCTCACCATCAAGAGATTCCAGCTTGCCTTCTAGGTAATCCAAATTCACCTACCAAGGAAAGAGTAAGGGTGTTATTTTTGGTAACATTTTTAGTGAATTGTATTTAATGTGAGTGCATTTTTAGTGTAGCACCTAGAACACATGAGAAGGCAATTTCAGGAAATTACCAGGAAAACCCAGAGATATCATGAAGTTTACCTTCATAAGGAAGAGCTCCTCCCAAAATCGAGGACTGCACTTACTGGGGTCCTCTGTCTGAAACCAGAAAATAAGCAGGTTCAATATCCCCAGCTAACGCTGAAGCATTAAGAATACATCTGAAAGGGGGCACCCGGGTGGCTCAGCCAGTTGAGCGTCCAACTCTCGGTTTCAGCTCAGGTCATGATCTCAGAGTGGTAGGATAGAGCCCCACCTTAGGTTCCACACTGGGTGGGGAGTCTGCTTGGAATTCTCTCCCTCTCCCTCTGCCCCACCCCAGCTCACACACATGCTCTCTCTCTCTCTCAAATAAATAAGTAAATCTTTAAAAAAAAAAAAAAAAAGAATACATCTGAAAGGGTCACTTATACATAATCAACGTTACCTTTCAAAATTAACTTTGAAAATGCTTGGTCATTCTATACTGTTATAATACAGAACAATAGTTTTAGAGGCTTTTTTCCCCAAAATGGAAGACACTATGCATAGATATATATTCCCTGTGCCAAACATTAAATAAAGGCTCAAAGAATCTCCCTCAAATCTTCCTCTTCTAGCAAGAAGTAAACATAACCGTCTGAATAAGATAATCACATTATGATACGTCCCCATCACATCTGTAGGGTCTTCAAAGCCCTTTCACATACATGAAATACAATGGCCCAGAGAGCCAGGTATGGTAGATGTTATCAGTATCCTCCTTTTAGCTGGGGCACCTGGGTGGCTCAGTCAGTTAAGTGTCTGCCTTCCGCCCAGGTCATGATCCCAGGGTCCTGGGATTGAGCCCCACGTTACGTCGGGCTCCCTGCCTGCTTCTCCCTCTGCCCCTCCCCCAACTTGTACTCTCTCTCCCTCTCTGCCCCTCTCTCTCTCTCAAATAAATAAATAAAATCTTAAAAAAAAAAAAAGTATCCTCCTTTTAGGAAAGATGATCCACAAAGTTATTTACACCGGTACAGGAGCCAGAACCTAGACCACATTATCAATACAGCCATGGTTTTACAACATCCTATGTTGACTGCTACTACTTGCCCTCCTGTATGCATTTAGTTCCCTGTACAGAGCTTTTAATATGCCCTTTCCTTAATTCAAATTCATCCAAAAGGTTAACAAAATTATAGTGCTAAGATCCAAATCTTCTTAGCAATAATTTTCAAACAGAAATTCTAAAGAGTCAAAGCCTTCTGGTTAAGGAGCAAAACAAGAAAATGAGAAATCGTACTTTAGAGGAAAGCTAATGACATAAAACCAGTAGGTCAATCACCCACTATCACCTTTTAAAATTACTTTTTAAGTTGACCTTTTAAAATTACTACCAAAATAAATAATAAATAAAAGTATTACCAAGAACTAATATCTTCATTAGTTAAGAACTCCTGATCTAAAAAAAAAAAAAAGAACTCCTGATCTAGTAAGAAAATACTATACTAGGAATCTCTTCTGGATTTTTATCTGAGAATGACACAGAGAAGCAACATTTCTGGCCTTCTCAAAAGGTGTTCCTTCAGTGATTTTTTCCTACCCCTTCCTTCTAGAAGGGGTCACATTCACACTTTGACTCTCACACTTTTTTTTTAAATTTATTTATTAATTCGAGAGAGAGCACAGCGGGAAGAAGCAGAGAGAGATGAGAGTCTTCAGCACACTCCGGGCTGAGCACGGAGCCCAACGTGAGGCTCAATCTCACAACCCCAAGATCACAACCCTAAGATGAAACCAAGAGTTGGACGCCTAACCGACTGCACCACCCAGGCACCCCTTGACTCTCACATTTCTATAATGTCATGTTGTTATCTATATATGCACTTCCCATCCTCAAAGCTCACTCAATCAACAGTCCCATGTATGCCAACCTTACTTAACTTAGAAAGAGCACGAATAGGATCCAAGTACCCACTCATTTTTTCTATATAACCACCTGTAATTACCTGTGCAATTCTGTATCAATTTTTTGCATATCAAACTCTATCTCTAAGCTGGCCAAGAGTTAAAGGTTTTACTTGATCACATTATTTATTCTGGTCCATGTGGCAAAGTTGAACAAGTAAGTGCCCTGGAGTCAAACACTAGGGTTCAAACCATGGCTCCCTCACTTTCCAGCTATGATCCCCAGTTTACTCATCTGTAAAATGCTCTTTGCATGGCACATGTGAAAACATGGCACTCTTGCAGTATTCTTGTCAGAATTAGAGTTAATGTACCTAGTGATGCACTTAGACGCCAGGCACATAGTAGAAATTCAAAACATAGTAACTCTTTTTATAAGTATTATTCCATTTTACATGCACTAGTTATGATCAGAATTTCAGAAGGCAAGTACCCCTGCAGGGTATGTAATTACTCTAACCCTCCCTAAAAGGGTAGATTTCACAACAAAGGCTTGGACCGTGGTCAATCAGAAGTTATGAAGACCCAAAGAAAGCCTCAATCCAATCTAATAATTAATTACTAATAATTTGTCAGTTATCTTATATAGTTGGAGAATATGATAGACTAAACAACTGATCTGTCCACTAACAACTTGAGATGGAATATAATAGTTCTTTTTTTTTTAAGATTTTATTTATTTATTTATTTATTTATTTATTTATCTGACAGATCACAAGTAGGCAGAGAGGCAGGCAGAGAGAGAAGGGGAAGCAGGCTCCCCGCTGAGCAGAGAGCCCGATGCAGGGCTTGCTCCACGACCCTGAGATCAAGACCTGAGCCAAAGGCAGAGACTTAACCCACTGAGCCACCCAGGCGCCCAATAGTTCATCTTTTAAAAACATTTGAATCATAGAATTCTAGGGCCAAAATGAACTTCAAAGAACATCTAAGATAGAAGAGTCCTTACATTGGATCGTACAAAAGTCTTTCTTAAAGATACTCAGAAAAAAAAGCTTCCCGACCCTTCCTCCCTCTTTCAATTGTTTTACTGAGCTCATGGCAACAATCTATAAGAATAACAATCTATAATTATTAATACATGATCATAATTTCTACCATAAGAGAGTTCACACTCACTCTCACCCTTGCTCTCTCTTTCTCCCTCTGAAGAACTGAAAGGTAGCACGCAGGGATGAGCTTATTTCTCATTTTGGAACAAGAAACTAAGGAGTTAAGCTGTGCAGAATTGTCAGAGCTCCAGGCCTTACCATAAAGATCTCATCATACATCAGCACCACTTTTTCCTTCAGTGGCTTTTTGGAGGCTGAAGATTTCCGGAGCAAACCCCCTCGTTTCTCCACCTGTGCCATGGTTAGAGAATCTGTGAAAAGAAAGCCACAGTCAGTGGTATAAATGCTCTCCAAGATGCTGGATAATCTGTTGAAAAGCTCTCAATGGGAAATTTTTTAGGAAGAAGAAAAAAATGATAAACAACCATGTAATACATCTTGTGCATCTGCCCAGTACCCCATCCCTTGACCAGGTAATTTCAAGGCTTAAATCATTTCTTGGCCTACAGCAAAACACATTTTACATCTTTAAAACATGCCAGTAGACAAGGCTTACAGCAGATCCAAAACCAAGAAGGAAAGTGTAACTAGCTCCATCTATAATAGATCCGGCCATATATTTGAGGTTGATGGAAGGAAGGCTGAAAAGCACACATTGCCCACAGATTGATGGTGAAGTTAAATTTCAAGTATTGATTGAGCTTAGGACCATTAAGGCAGGAAGTGTGCTGCAGACTGATGTGCTCCATTGATTTCCCCAAAGTAAGAAGATCCTCATCACTGCAAAGTACTTGGCCTTCACTGCCTCATAAATCACACTGCACTTGACTGTCTTCAGAAATTCCTCTGGAAAGAGACCGAAGGCAGAAAATAGCAGTTATAAGAACAAAAATTAAATCTGATTTCAAAATAATCAAATATAACAATATACTTCTTTCAAATCTAATTATATATATTTATAACAGTATTGCAGATTAAACCTCAGTGTATTTTTCAATTCTACATGAAAGAAAGTCTATAAATCATGCCCAAATTTCCCATCTTGTTTCAAGAAATTTCAATTTCTTACAACTG
Organism: Potos flavus; assembly: GCA_028534135.1. NCBI lineage: Eukaryota > Metazoa > Chordata > Mammalia > Carnivora > Procyonidae > Potos > Potos flavus. The sequence continues at coordinate 23,469,210 of CM052894.1, read as the reverse complement.
AGAACTTGAAATCCCACAGGTCTCCACTGTGGATTTACACATTTCCCCTCACTTCCCAGATTCTTTCTACTGTTGACAAAATTCCCGTCTCTCTTAAATTCTAGGCTCTAGTTGTGAAACTTAATCTCACCCAGTGGCAAGTACGTGCAGTAGCAAGGAGCCTGATTTTACTTCCAGACAAATCCAAAGCAACAGAATAAAATTAATTTTGTTCAATGACTTTTGGAAAATATGTGCTATATTTCAAATCAAAATTAAAATTTTATTTGAGGAAGAGATGCATCTAATAGCATAAAAGATTCTATCTCAGACATTGTCTTTCTGTAATATATATAGCCAAAAATGAGATTTACCTTTGAGCACGAAAAAAAAAAAAAACAAACCACAAAGCACAGAAAATTTTTCCAACTAGATATGAAGCATCTTTAGCACAGGGACTACATCTTATTCTTTTTCTATAAGCACTTAGCTCAGGGTATAGGCTCAGTGTATGCTCATCACTGACTGATTCTGAAATGGGGGGGGGGGTGACCTGAAAAGTCCTAGATGTGACCTAAAATTTTATTAAGACCCATCTCTATCAAGGCCCCACTAAGTCCTCAAATTCCATTATGGTCCAGAGAAAAATGAAGAAAAAAAATAACAACAAAAAAAAAAAGAGAAAGAGAAGATGCTTTGGGGCAATTTATACTATATTGATCATGGCTTTCCCTTAAAGCATGAAATACAGCCTCCGTTCAAAACATTCCTGTGTCTTTAAAATAGGTTGTCAAGAGGAAGATGTCCTTATCGGGGGGAAAATAAATTGGAAATCAACAGGATCCCATTAAAATAAATCAAATGCAATGCAATTCTAAGTTTAGTGGATATAGATCTTTAATGTGTTCAGCGTCAACCAGTTGATGAGCGGGAACAGCAGGAACTATGAGTTCCTGGATGTGAAAAGTACTTGTTTACAAACAGGCCCCTCTGAGGATTTATAATTGGGTTACAGCTAATCAATGTCCACCCCAAATCTAATAAACTCACTTTCCCTATTTCAGAATCAATACTTTCTAATAAGCAAAAGGGAATAAGAGAGTAAGGAAAAAAACAATTCCAATCCAAAGTACCAAGTTTCCTAAGAAGTTAAATTATTTTCATCACTCTCCCTCCATTTGGAGCAGGGGGAAATTCAGCCAAGGGCCTCATCTCATTACTCTCTGTCATCATCAGAGGCAATTGGAATTTCCCACCCAAGCTTGTCTGAAATGTGACTGGAAACTAAGAACATAGTCTCCTCCTGCCAGCACTTCTACCCATGGAACACAGAAAAGTGTTCTGACAGTGGTGGACTAAGAGAAGTGCAGAACCCCTAAAAGCTTTAGGGGGGATTTCAGAAATTAAGCCTCTGCTCTTAAATTTGGAAGTAAAATATCTGACTGGTAGAGCACATCAGTAATGAGAGTATAATTTATGTCCGCCAGGGTTTTTCTCCTCTTTCACAACCCTCTTTGTAGAAAACGAGGAGAAGCAAGGCATAATGTAACAACCGACCAGCAGACGAGACTAGAATACAGGTGTCCTAACCACCTACATGACACGGAGTAAGTCACTGTGCTTCCTAGTTTCCTTACACATAAGAAGACTGAACTAGACATACCATTGAATGATCCTCTCAGCATCACTGAAATACCAAAAATACATAAGAAACACCCAAATGTTGTAAAGCACTAGTTTAGGCACCATGGGGTTACAAAGAGGAAACAACAGACCTGATCCTCTCGGAACTCACAATCTACTGGCAGAGACAGACACATAATAACCCCACAGCACAAGGCAAATCATGAGAAACAGAATAAAAGTACAAAGAAAATGCTATGGTACCATGAGGAAGGGAAAGAAGCATTCCATGACTACATTATGACCTCTGTTGTTCCGGGATTTTAAATCCTTCTGGCGAAGAAGCAAATGCAGCAAGTCACAGCAATCCCACAGAAATGTCATCTTAGACTTTAACACAGTTTCTCAGAAATAAGATTTAATAGGCAAAGTATAAAAGAGAATCAGGCAACATATCAATACTAATTTCACCTACCATCAAACTTAGGAATGGTTTCAAAACCCCCCAACCCAATGGTAAATCAATGAAGTCTTTTATTCCTAAACCTTAGGGACTGCTGGTCCCATGACCCGCAGCACAACTTCTCTCTGAAAGACTCAAGTCACACAACTTTTTCTTTTTTTAAAGATTTTATTTATTTATTTAATAGAGAGAGATCAAACGTAGGCAGAGAGGTAGGCAGAGAGAGAGAGGAGGAAGCAGGCTCCCTGCTGAGCAGAGAGCCCGATGCGGGTCTCGATCCCAGGACCCTGAGATCATGACCTGAGCCGAAGGCAGAGGCTTTAACCCACTGAGCCACCCGGGAGCCCCAAGTCACACAACTTTTTAAGAATATCTTTAGGCAATCCAGCCACAAACATCTTAAATCCACATCACTTCACATCCCTTCAGGATAAAATAACCAAATATCAAGATTTTATTTTTATTTTTTTAAAGATTTTATTTAAGAGAGAGAGCATGGGAGACGGGGGGTGGAGAGTGTGCAGAGGGAAAGGGAGAAGCAGGCTGAGCAAGGAGCCTACTATGGGGCTCAATCCCAGCACCCTGGGACCATGACCTGAGCTGAAGGCAGATGCTTAACTGACTGAGCCACCCAGGTGCCCCAATATTTTAAAACCTAAAGCCATATTCTTCCAATGTCTAATATGCAAGAAATGCTAGTTATATTTAGCTATTCATTTATTGTCTTCTTGAACACAACACAATACATGCCAACTCTAGTATCAGAAAATTAACTTAATAGAAATTCACTCTAATTTCTAGAGCGTTAATAGTTAATCTACCAGAAGTAGACTGGTATTTTATCCATATGAGATGATAGATAGTAATAAAACCTAGGTACTCAATTCACAATATATGGAAAGAAAACCATCATGCTATATACCTTATACACTGATGTATGTCAGTTATTTTTCAATAAAACTGGAAAAAATCTAAAAACAAAACGTCTTGGGTTTTAGTCCCAATTCTTGTACACTCATATATAACCTTTAGTTTTCTTTTCTTCCCTGGGCTTCAATTTGCCAATCCGTAAAAAGAAGCAGTGGCAAGGATATGCAGAAAAGGGAACCTCTGTGCGCTGTTGGGAATGTAAATTGGTTCAGTCACTACAGAAAACAGTATAGAGGTTCCTCAAAATATTAAAAATAAAACTATGATATAATCCAGCGGTCCCACTTCTATGTATATATCCAAAGGAAACGAAATCACAGTCTTTTTTTTTTTTCAATATTTTATTTATTTATTTGAGAGACACAGCAAAAGGGAACACAAGCAGGGTGAGTGGGAGAGGGAGAAGCAGGCTCCCCATTGAGCATGGAGCCCAATGCGGGGCTCGAACCCAGGACCCTGGGATCGTGACCTGAGCCAAAGGCAGACACTTAACGACTGAGCCACCCAGGCGCCCCGAAATCACTGTCTTGAAGACATATCTGCAGCCCGATGTTCACTGCAGCACTATTCACAATAGTCAAGATTTGGCAACGACCTAAGTGCCTATCAATGGATGAATGGATAAAGAAAATGTGGTATATACATACAATGGAATATCATTCAGCCACAAAAAAGAAGGAAATCCTGCCATTTGCAACAACACGAATATGCTTATGTGAGGTGATGGATGAAATGTGTTAACAAACCTTATCACGGTAATCATTTCACATGTATCGAAGCATCACATTGTATACCTTAAAGTTACATACCAATGTTATATATTATAATCTCCATAATACACCAATTATACCTCAAGAAACCAGGGAATAAAAAACCCATAGAATAGCTCTCTATAGGCTTGCAAATTTAATGGCCTGTGGCTCTAGGTTCATACTGGTAATGGACTGTCAGCAAGTTATCACCCTCTCTTCACTGTCAGGGAGGCTCCAAAACTCTATAGGTAGACGCTGAAGTAAACATCCTAAAACATTTCACTCAGTATGTAAGAAAAAGGAGAAGAAAAGAAAAAAGGAAAGGAAAAAGAAAGAAAATTAATAAAAACAAGTACGCCCATGATCTAGAAAGAAATCATGCATAGGTCAGGGATTCATTCACTCCATAGGTCCTTAATTGAGTACCTTTTAGGTGCTAAGCACTAGGGATACAGCAGTGAACAAGACAGATAAGATTTTTGCTTTCACAGGGTGCCTGGATGGCTCAGTTGGTTAAGTGGCTACCTTCAGCTCAGGTTATGATTCCAAGGTCCTGGGATCGAGCCCCGCATCGGGATCCCCGCGCGGCAGAGAGCCTGCCTCTCTCTCTACCTCTGTCTGCTGCTCTGCTTACTTGTGGTCTCTATCTCTCTGTCAAATAAATAAATAAAATCTTTAAATATATATATATATTTCTGCTTTCACAGAGTTTTTATTTCCAGAGGAGGGAAAGACAACAAACAAGTTGAGACAGTGATAAGTACCTTGAAGACAAACTATTTAGAGGGACTACATTAGACTGGGAGATTAAAGTAGGCCTCTATAACAAGGGATAAGTGAGCAGATCAGAATAAAAGAAAGGAAACAGCCATGTGAAAGTCTCAGGAAAAGTGTTTCAGATAGAGGGAATGGCAAATGCAAAGGCTCCAAGATTTGAACACACTTGGCATGTTCAAGAAACGTAAATGCCAGAGTGCCTAGATTATAGTCTGAACATTCCCTTTTTGAAATGTCGTAAAATGGGGCGCCTGGGTGGCTCAGTTGGTTGAGCATCTGCCCTCAGCTCGGGTCATGATCCCAGGGTCCTGGGATCAAGCCCCGCATCATGCTCCTTGCTCAGCGGGATGCCTACTTCTCCCTCTCCCACTGCCCCTGCTTGTATTCCCTCTCTCACTGTTTCTCTCTGTCAAAGAAATAAACAAAATAAAAAAAAAAAAAGAAAGATAAATGTCGTAAAATTTTTTGAAGTGGGAATTTCATGTTTGTGTGAGTTTTTTCCTTACATAAAGGGAATTCTAATATCTATTGGCGGAGCAGGAAGAATATAACATATTCATATAATAAAGTACTACTCAGAATGAGTTTTCTTACCCAGAAATTTAAAAGAACAAATTACTGAAATGATATTGATAAATTTCACAGATGTTGCATAAAAACTTCTGAAAGAAAAAAGTACGAACATGGGGCGCCTAGGTGGCTCAGTGGGTTAAGCCTCTGCCTTCGGCTCAGGTCATGATCTCAGGGTCCTGGGATCGAGCCCCGCACTGGACTCTCTGCTCAGCGGGGAGCCTGCTTCCCCCTCTCCCTCTGCCTGCCTCTCTGCCTACTTGTGATCTCCCTCTGTTAAATAAATAAATAAAATCTTTAAAAAAAAAGTACAAACAAATGATCCCAATTATATGAAGTTCCAAGACAGCAAAATTAATCTATGGTGATAGAGGTCGGAATAGTGGTTACCCTGGTGGGGAGATGAGTGGGAAGGAGCACAAGGAAGCCTTCTTAGATGCGGAAAACATGCTCTATATTGATTACAGTGGATGTACACACAAATGTGTACATGTGTAAAAAAATTCATCAAGGTGTACACTTTACATTACATAAGCTATTCCTCAATCTAAAAAAAAAAAGCCAGTGCATTCATACATATACGAAAATTTACAGCGCCCATGCAGAACACTAGAACAGAGGCTAGTAGGGATTCCGACTTGTACACTCAGGATACCAATCAAAAATAACAATTAGGGGCACATGGATGACTCTCCATTTAGGCTCAGCTCATGATCCCAGGGTTAAGGGATTGAGCCCCAGGTGGGCTCATGCTCAGCGCTGAGCGTGGAATCTGCATAACCTTCTCCCTCGAACTGCCCCGACCCCCGCCGCTTGCACCTGTGCACCCTCTCCCTCTCTCTCTCTCTTTCAAATAAATAAATAAATAAATAAATAGAGTTAACACTTGCTTAGCACTTCCTATGTACCAGGCACTATTCTAAGCATTTCATATACATTAATTGGTTTTATCCTCACAAACCTATAGACCAGAAACTTTACAATAAGAAAGCATAAAATAGGGGGCCTGAGTGGCTCAGTCAGTTGAGCATCTGCCTTCAGCTCGGGTTGTGATCCCAAGGGTCCTGGGATCGAGGCCCGTATCGGGCTCTCTGCTCGGCGGGGAGCCTGCTTCTCCCTCTTCCTCTGCCTGCAGCACTCTGCCTACTTGTGCTCTCTGTCAAATAAATAAATAAAATCTTAAAAAAAAAAAAAAAGAAAGCATAAAGTGGTTTAAAAAAAATTGCCAATGTGAGATTAGGGACTCAAACCCAGACGGCTACATGTTAAGAGTCCCTGTTCTTTTTTGAAGAAGTTTATTTTTTATTTATTTATTTTGAGAGAGAGAGAAAGAGCAGGTAAGCGGGAAGCGGCAGAGGGAGAAGAGAGAGAATCCCAAGCAGGCTCCGCACTCAGCACTGAGCCAGTCACGGAGTCGATCTCACAACCTCGAGATCATGACCTGAGCTGAAATCAAGAGTCAAACACTGGGGCACGTGGGTGGCTCAGCTGATTAAGTGTCTGCCTTCAGCTCAGGTCATGATCCTGGGGTCCTGGGATTGAGCCCCACATCGGGCTCTCTGCTCATCAGGGAGTCTGCTTCTCCTTCTGTCCCTCACCCCTCTCGTGCTCTGTCTCTCTTGCTCTCTCTGTCTTAAATAAATAAAATCTTAAAAAAAAAAAAAAGAGTCAAACGCTTAACTGACTGAGCCACCCAGTGTCCCCTAGAGTTCCTCTTCTTAACCACTATGCTATACTGTCTCTCAAAAGGCAGAGGAGTGGGCAGAAGCGGTGTAACCTACACATAAGCAAAGCGGAGGCTCTGCAGAGAAACTGCGACCAGGTTCCAGATAAGTGAGGAGGAAGAGTATATACTCACTGACCTTAATGAACAAACTTTGAGGTGTCCAGATTTCTTGAGTTTCAACACTCTAGTTTGCCAGTGGGTAGAAGTGCCACTGTAAATAGTAAAAGATGCACATGCATGTCTGACACACGCATATGTATATAAATATTGATAATGGTAAAGTGCCATATAAGTGAATGGAATGGTAGAAAACTTGGAAGAAAACACTGGAGAGGAATCTGTCTAGTAAAGTTGATATATGTATCCAATATGGTAATTGGAAAAAAAAAAAAAAAAGCTGAAACACACTGATATCTACTACAAGATTTAATTGATAATATTTTAATTGAGCTTAGCCAGTGCTCTGAGGATAATTCTCCACCAGAATTTGATAATGAATTTGATAATGAATGGAAAGATACAGTAAGACAGAAAGATGAAATGGAGAGTAAGTCAAGTATAAATCTGTACAGCCCTGAGCTTAGGACAGATTATGCTTTCCCATCACAGAGCTCCGATCAATTGTTGCAGAATCTCCTGAGGTGCCTCCTGAAAATACAGATCCCTAAGCCCCCTTTCCCCACTACTGAAACAGACTTTTCAAGATAAGGACTAGGGTCTAGATTCGTTTTTAATTTTTTGTTGTTATTGTTTTTGAGGATGGTTGACACTAAGGGTCTAGATTTTTTTTTTTTTTAAGATTTTATTTATTTGACAGGGAGATACACGGCGAGAGAGGGAACACAAGCAGGGGGAGGGGGAGGGGGAGAGGGAGAAGCAGGCTTCCCACCGGGCAGGGAGCCCGATGTGGGGCCTCAATCCCAGGACCCTGAGATCATGACCTGAGCCGTAAAGCAGACACTTAAAAACTGAGCCACCCAGGCGCCCCAGGGTCTAGATTTTTAATAATCACCCCAGGTCAGTGGTTCTCAACTGTGACAATTTTGCCATCCAGGGAACATCAATGACCAGAGACATTTTTGGCCATCACAACTGGTAAAGGAGATACTACCGGTATCTAATAGAGGCCAGGGATGCTGCTAAACATTCTACAATGCACTGGACAGTTTCCTCAACAAAAAATTATCTGGCCCAATATGTCAATAGCACTGAGATTGCAAAACCCTGCCCCAAGTCATTCTGATGCTCACTAAAGTTTGTGAAGTACTCATAACAGCCTTCAACTCATCAAATGCTTTGAAAGGAGCATCAGGAGAGGACATAAGACAATTTTTGAGAGGATGAATAAAACTTGTCACCTCTAGAAAAGACACTGGAACAACCCTCACCTACTCTCAGCTCATTCTCCCCATATTAACTCACCAATGGCATCCCTTCCCTTAGGATCTTAGCCCCAGTTTGCCCATCTGTGAAAGATCACTACAAGACACACTGACTATATTAATCCACAATGCTTAGTGAAGAAGATGAAAATCCTATCTGTCCAGAAGTTGTGGGTGAGTCAAATATCACCATTGTCTGGTCACTGGCCACTCACCCAATACACAAGAGGAAGCAATATATTTATAAAGCCAGAAATAGCCTCCTGCCCTGGCTCTCCTACAAGTCCTCTAGCTCCTCTAGAAGCAAGGGTGGGTGTGTGTGTGTGTCTTACAAGACCTCTAGCTCCTCTAGAAGCAACGGGTGTGTATGTGTGTGTGTGTCTATGTAATCCTTAGGCAGAAGTTATCTGCTCCCTAAGTTCTTCTGCAAGGCATATACACTCCCTGGAGGTAAATATTAGCACTATAAGCATTTAAGAGAAGGCAGGGTGTTTCTACTTCCAAACCCTAGCCCTTAACTTCTCAAACTAGTTCCTAACATGCCTCTTCCTTTCCGAAGGCCCAAGGATTTCGTTTACTAGCTGGATTCATATCCTACTGTTTCACATGATTCCTTGACATAGCTTCTCTCATAGCATGGGACCCAGGTTCCCCCAATTCCACCCCACACACTGGCTCTAAAACAAGCATATAACATCTTTCCATTTTAATGGATTTTTAGAGCTAGGTACTCCAAGTGTCTCATATCTCTGAAATGAGAACAGAATGAGGCCTGCACTCATGAAGCCACCTCTTTGAATTCCCTTTATGGATAGGCCACCATCCCCTTATGCTATCACTTTTCTTTTTTTAAGTACTGGAGATGGAATTCATCACTCATTCCTCCAAGCACAGCATCCCAATCAAGGTGCTATATAATAAATAACACTACTGAATACTCACTATATACTTGGCACTGTTCTAAGTGCTTTAAATATACTGTATTTAATCCTTACAACAACCACATAAAGTAGGTACTATTACTATGACTTTACAATGAGGATTTCACTTTGCCCAAACTAAAACAGCCACTAAATCTTTCTAGTAGCCCTTCTCCCAATCAGAATATCCCATTAGTGCAAAAAATCAGGTGTTGACTAACAGAATATTCAAAATACAGATTCAGTTAAAGTTCTGTGGAGGGGCGCCTGGGTGGCTCAGTGGGTTAAAGTCTCTGCCTTTGGCTCAGGTCATGATCTCAGGGTCCTGGGATCGAGCCCCACATCAGGCTCTCTGCTTAGCAGAGAGCCTGCTTCCCCCTCTCTCTCTGCCTGCCTCTCTGCCTACTTGTGATCTCTCTCCTCTCTGTCAAATAAATAAATAAAATCTTAAAAAAAAAAAAAGTTCTGTGGAAATTCCAAACTGATATCCATAATATCAACATTCCCACTTTATCCAAGAAAAGTCAGTCAATCCAGGACACTGCCTGACAAGCACCAGCCCTCTTTTCTACTAGGACAGAACCAGCCTGATTCAGTAGATACATGAGCCACTATGGGGCAGCATCCTCATCTCGCGTGCCCTCCGACAGGGCTCAACTCAGAGTGGGTGTTTAGCCTATACTTGAAAATGGAAGTAATTCAGGGACTTTCCCAAGACTAAGAAGTAAATGGCAAAACCAGGAATTTCCCAATCCTTACTCTAGGTATCAGCCATCATCTGCATCTACTTGAGATGAAGTAGCTTCACAGAAGAGAATTCAAGCCAGTCCCAACAGAATCTACTGAGTCTGCCTACTTGTACTAACTAATAATATAGCTGAAGAGGTTTAAATAAACATGACTACCTCAGCTTCCCTTTCAAATTATTTTATATAAGACGGAAATGCACTTGCACCTTCATAAGGAGGAACCAACTAAATTGACAGGATTTCAGGCGACTTTGATTGAAAATCACATTTTTCTGACATCTCCCAAAATGAGAATTCATTTTAAGATCCTCTTCTCAATGAGCAGGAGCCTCCCGTAAATTAATACTGTCTATCTCCTGTTCAAGCCCTGAACTTCCTCAAGCAGCAAAACGTCACTCATAGTTTCTTCATTTCCTTTCCTGTTGAACCATACAAGACTCATGAATACCACCTAAGTATAAAATGAAATTTCTAAGACAGACTCCCATAATCTTTTTAAAGAAAGCCCAAAAGGTAACTGCAACCTTACAAAGTAAATGTTCCTGCTGGCTTAATAACTAACATTTATCAGAGTTTATAATAGCACAGCCACAGTATAAGCTAAAAAGGGGCCCCAAAATTACTAAGTTATGGTCCCTGCCTTGAGAAGCTCATTGTTAAATAGAAGAAGTACATATTCTGATTCTTCCTTAAAAACAAACAAAACAAACATTATTTTTCCCAGGATTTTTCATATTTGCCCTCACTTACTCAGAGCTATTGCCAAGATATTAAGCTCACCAGGCCTCCTTACTTCCAGCTGCCTACTAATATCTCTGTGTGTACACCTCACAAGCAACTTGATCTCAGCATAGCAGCCTATCTCCCTTATATCTCTTTCCGTAGTCACTCCAGCCCTTAAAAATCTGCTCTAATTTTTCTAATCCATATCCTGGTCAATGAAATTCCCATTCACCCAATCTCCCAAATTAGAAACCTTCGCCTACTCTCTCTCTCTAGTCACTAAGTTATGTTGCATCTATCTCAGAAAGACTTCTAAAATCCATTCCCCTCCTCTTCATTCCCACTGCACACTTAATTCAGACTCTCAGTCAACTGCAACAACTCTAATTAGTCTCACTGCTTCATTTCTCATTACTTTAATCCACACTTCTGTCACTCCCTAACATAAAAAAGCCCAATGGCTCCCTACTCTCTTTTCAGTCTTACCTCCTGGCAATTTTCCCACCACACATCCTGTTTGGGACAAATTTTTACACTTAAACATCATGTTATTTTTTTCTCTTCACACTTAAACCATCCCTTTGTGCATGCTGTATTCAACTGAAATGCCTTGCCTTATTTGTACAAGCTCCTACTGATCCTTCAAAACCCAACTCAAGTATCTCCTCCCTGCAAAAATATCCCTGACTCTCCCATACATGGAGTATTCCCTTCACACTGTATAAACTCCTTTATACGGATATGTAACACACAGCACTACAATTTTCACATGAATACGTTTCTCTGACGTCCTTGAGGAAAGATACTATTTCTAATCCCAGTGCCAGTTACATAATACATACTCAATAAATGTGTGTTGAAGAAACAGTTCACCTTCATATATCCTGGACCAGTTTGTGATTTGGCTATTTTCCCCAAATTTTATGGATTTTTGAACTTAACTCTATGTGAGATTCCAACTTTCATAAATGCTTTCTGTTTTCAAGAGTTTTTTTAAGTTAGACAAATGTTGAACAAATGAATTATAATGCCTAAACATACGATGAAGAAGTCTTAAAGGCTCACCTATTCACTAAGAAAAGAATGGAAATTCCCCTTTACAATCCTAACCTTCCTCTAGACTGATTGATCTGCTATCCCAAAACCTTTCACATAGGAAGTACTGTGCACACAGGTCCAGCGGAAGAAACATCCAATTAACTTGTGCTAAGGGCAGCGGCACAAACCATAGTTGCCGGGGTTTACAAAGTCATTGAGAGCTGACAATAGCAAAGAAACCGTTCTCACTAAGCTCAAAACTTCTGCTGGAGAGAAAGAACTGGGGAGGGTCTGATGATCCAGAAACATTTTTCCAGGGTGGCCCAAGTTCCTACTCCCCCAGTCTCCAGAGGCAGCACTCCTCGGTCTCTGATAGCTCTCCTTCCCCAGGGAACCAGCTTTTTCTCCTCTTATTCCCCATACCTGCCTGGGAACAGGTTCATTTCCTAGGCTCGCTCCAAGTAACCTCGAGAAAACACAGCAGCTTCACTGATTCTGTGTATAGGGTGGGCTAAAGCCCATGGGTCAGAGACTTAAAAGAGGGGCAGGCTGAGGGCCCTTCCAGGACAATTGGAAGACTTCAAGAGACCGGCCCGGCCTGCCTCTAACCCTTCTCAGAGATCCTGCCCAAAGCCCTCATCCCAGGGCCACGCTGGACTGGGCTGAAGGCCTCCCAGGAGCGGCGACAACCTGGGGACGGAGAAGCTCTAGAGGCTGCTAGAGGCGCCGGGATCAGCCCCAAGCTGGGGTCAAAGGTCAGTATCTCCGCCGCCAAGAGGGCCCCGCGGGGAGCTGGAAGGCCGAGACAGGCACCGGAAGGTCGGAGGGACCAGCCCCTGGAGGAGCAAAGCGCTTCTCGCTCAGCTCCACTGCCCAGGCCCAGCCTCTCAGCAGCACTCAGCCTTAGCCCGCCTGAGCAGCTGTCCTCCCTCCCTCTTCCCCCCTCCCCACCCCCCGTCACCACCGTCGTCCCCTAGGCGAGCGTAGGCCCCGCCCCTAGAGTCGCCTCCGGGCCAAGGCCTAGTCCGGCAGGAGCTGCAGAGGTTAGCCAGGTTCGAGGACCCGCCCGGGCCGGCGCCGCTTACCGAGCCCTGGGCTCCTCCTCCACCACCCGCGCCGCTCCCGGGCCCGCTCGCTCCCGACGCCACCGACGCCGCCGCTCCTCTGGGCTCACGGACGCGCTCCCGACCTCCGCCGACCCTTCCCCCGTCTCACGGTGCCCCTCCGGGTCCTAAAGCCCGCTGTGTGATAAGTACGTCCACGCCCGTTTCCTGAGGCTGGCTCAGACCACGGTTCCCAGCAAGCATCACAAAGACTACAACTCCCGAAATGCACCGCGAGGAAGATATTAGCAAAAGAAACATCTATTGAGGGTCTACTGGATGCAAGTCGCAATAGCAGTTCTTTTAAATATAGGAGAATTATACATACACACTTTTTAAATACAATGGACTCTGAACTGGGCAATTCCACTTCTAGGAATAAAAACGTATATGTTCCGGGGCGCCTGGGTGGCTCAGTGGGTTAAAACCTCTGCCCTTGCTGGGGTTGTGGTCTCGTGGTCCTGGGATCGAGCCCCACATCAGGCTCTCTGCTCGGCGGGGAGCCTGCTTCCCCCTCTCTCTCTGCCTGCCTCTCTGCCTACTTGTAATCTCTCTCTGTCAAATAAATAAATAAAATCTTAAAAAAAAAAAAGTATACGTTCCATGTGGCACCTGGGTGGCTCCGTGAGTTAAGCTTGAATCTTGGTCTCACCTCAGGTCTCGATCTCAGTGTCCTGAGTTCAGGTCCCTCATTGGGCTTCACGCTGGGTGGTGAGACCACTTAAAAAAAAAAAAAGTGTATGTTCCAGGATGTTTATTGCAACTTTGTAAATGAAAAATAGGAAACTGATCCATTCAACAAATACGTACTGTGTGCCTACTATGTGTAAAGCATCATGTGTTAACTGGGCATATAACTTCCCTGAGTCTTAGTTTTCTCTAGGCAAAATGGAAGATTAAAAAAGATGGGCTGGGCAATGTGTGTGCATGTGTGTATGTGTGCGTGTGTGCGTGCGCACATGCGCAGGGTCCGCACACCTGTATGCATATAGGAATGAAGTCATTCGATCCTTTTTTTAATTTTTTAATTTTTTTTAAAGATTTTCTTTTTATTTATTTGACAGAGAGAGAGAAATTACAACTAGGCAGAGAGAGGGAGGAAGCAGGTTTCCCGGCCAGCAGAGAGCCCAATGCAGTGCCTCGATCCCAGGACCTGGAGATCATGACCTCAGCCGAAGGCGGAGGCTCAACCCACTGAGCCACCCAGGCGCCCCCCTAAAGATTTTATTTTTAAGTAATCTCTACATAAGGGATGCCTGGGTGGCTCAGTCCGTTAAGTGTCTGCCTTTGGCTTTGATCAGGATCCCAGGCTCCTGGGATCGGGTCCTGCATCCTGCTCCTTGCTCAGGAGGGAGCCTGCTTCTCCCTCTGCCTGTCGCTCCCCCTGCTTTTTCTCTCTGACAAATAAATAAATAAAATCTGTAAAAAAAATAATAATCTCTAGACTCAATGTGGGTCTTGAACCTACAACCTAGAGATCAAGAGTCACATGCTGGGGCGCTCAGGTCATGATCTCAGGGTCCCAGGTTCGAGTCCCAAGCTGGGCTCTCTGCTCAGCGGGGAGCCTGCTTCTACTCTCTCTCTCTGCCTGCCTCTCTGCCTACTTGTGATCTCTCTCTGTCAAATAAATAAAATCTTAAAAAAAAAAAAAGATTAAAAAAAAGTCACATGCTCCACGAACTGAGCCAGCCAGGCACCCCAAGGCATTCAATCCTTATAATGACTTTATGAAGTAACTATTTCACATGTGAGAAAAAGATGTTATTAGATAGCTTGCCTAATGCTCCAGAGTTATAAGAAGTGAAGAAGAATTTGAAGACAAATCTATCAGGAAAGTGGTCTTAAAGACCTAAAAGCTCAGGTTCTTTTTTTTTTTTTTTTTTTTTGAGATTTTATTTATTTATTTGACAGGAAGAGATCACAAGTAGGCAGAGAGGCATGAGAGGGAGAGGGGGAAGCAGGCTCCCTGCTGAGCAGAGAGGCCGATGCGGGGCTCCATCCCAGGACCCTGAGATCATGACCTGAGCCAGAGGCAGAGGCTTTAACCCACTGAGCCACCCAGGCGCCCCTCAGGTTCCTTTTTTGGAAAATTTTTTTTATTTTTCCTTGTCTATTTACACAGTAATGTAAGATGAGATTAGTGGTAAAAAGGTATACCTTAATAGAATATTAGAAAGGGTGAGAAGGGGCAAAATGAAAGTATCTTGAAGTAAACCCCAATAGTTCCTGAACACCAGTTAGAAATCTCCCATGCAGCTGAACAAACCTCTTTTCGTACCTGATTTCCTTTTTTTTTTTTACATTCTTTTACTATTTATTTATTTATTTGAGAGAGAGAGAGAGAGAAAGACTACAAGTGGGGAGGAGGGGCACAGGGAGAGGGAGAAGCAAACTCCCTGCTGAACAAGGAGCCTGACGTGGGGCTCCATCCCAGGACCCTGAGATCATAACCTAAGCCAAAGGCAGATGCTTAACCAACTGAGCCGCCCAGGCACCCCCATACCTGATTTCCTTTTAACAAATGTTTGTTGAGCACCTACTGAATACCCAATTCTGGGAGTAGTAAAAACAATAATTATTAATACAATGCTGAGATTATGTTATAACAAAGTGATAGATAGATAGATAGATAGATAGATAGATAGATAGATAGATACACAATTAACTGTTTTAAGTATCAGAGATTGAGTTATCAAGGTCAGGCTTAGGAAGACTCAAGTTGTAAATGCTCTGGAAGTTCAGAGAACGGAAAATTCCATGTCAGTCTCTGCAGGCTTCCTGGGGGAAGGTGAAGATGGAGTCAAGACTTAGAGGAGAGGGTATAAGGGTGAAGCAACATAATACACTGTCTATGCCTATGTCCAGGATGTTAATTAAATACAGATTCAGACAAGAGTTAAGTTTAGAAGGCCATACACTGAATAGGTAAGAGCACGACCTCTGGAACACTGTGGGAATAAATCCTGACTGCCACGTACTTGCTATATAACTTTGGACAATTACTTGAGCTCTTTAAACCTTAATTTCAGGGTGCCTGGCTGGCTCGCTGGAAGAGCATGTGACTCTGGATCTTGGTTCGTGAGTTCAAGCTCCACGTTGGGTGTAGAGATTACTAAAAATAATTAACTTAAATAAATAAATAAACCTTAGTTTCCTACCTGAAAAATGGGGATAATAAAAGGCCTATGGCATATTGGTTTGGTTACCCAGCTTTGAATCCTTTCTCTCCTATTCTGGTGACCTTTTCCTTTGGGTAGTCTTGGTGGAAAACTAGGCCCTGAGGAACCATGGTAAATGAGTTCATGTGACTTGGACTTGGCCACTAGGTGCAGCGTCCACGGGCTTTGACTCTTGGTCAAAAGATTCAAAGATGGGAGCGCCTGGGTGGCATGGTCAGTTGAGCATCCAACTCTTGGTTTTGGCACAGGTCATGATCTCATGGTCGTGATCTCATGGTCATGGGATTGAGCCCCGCGTCGAGCCCCACATCAACCTCTGAGATCATCATGGAGTATGCTTGGGATTCTCTTTCCCTCTCCTTCTGCTGCTCCTGCTCATTCTCTCTCTCTCTCTTTCTCTCTCTCTCTCTCACTCTGTCTCTGAAATGGATAAATAAATCCTAAAAAAAAAAAAAAAAGATGCAAAGGTGAAGGGATGGTTAGAATTCATTCATAACATGTATATCCTGGCCAAATGATCCCTGTTGAAAAATAGTTGTGCTTCCTATTTCCTGGTCTTCAAAGAGTGTCTTGCTTCCTGCTGATTTTCCAAAGCTGCCCCTCCTGTGTCCTACAGGTTCTTTGAGCCCCTTTTATATTAGTGTTCTAATAAATTTCTCTTTTCCTTAAGATAGCCTATTTCTGCAACTATTCTGTAACTCTTAGCCAAAAGGTTCCTAAGGGATATCACACACATAGACATGTGCTCACTCAGGCTTACTCATTCCTTCACCAAACATCTATTGAAGTCTTTCTTTGTGCCAGGCTCTTATCTAAAAGTGAGGATACAAAGATGAAAGAAATCCTATGACAACTAGAAACAGCTGGAGGAGGAGCAAATTTGGGCAGGAAGGTGATGTTTAGGTCATGTTGAGATTGAAATGTCTATGAGACATTCAGCCAGAAATATTTAGTAGACATGTAGGTACCCTTTACTGGAGCTCAGCAGAGATACCTAGGTTGTAGATAAATATTTTTGAGCCATTGACTTAGTGGTAATTGTTCAAACCATGAAAAGAGAATGGCCTAGGAAGAGGGTGAAAGAGAGAAAGGAAGGGAGAAAGGGAGGAAGGGAGGAAGGGAGGAAGGAAGGAGGGAAGGAAGGAAGGAAGGAGGGAGGGAAGGATGGAAGGAAGGAAGGAAGGAAGGAAGGAAGGAAGGAAGGAAGGAAGGAAGGGAGGAAGGAAATAAATAGGGGTGCCTGGGTTGTTCAGTCAGTTAAGCCCCTGACTCTTGGTTTCAGCTCAGGTCATTATCTCAGGGCCATGAGATTGAGCCCCACGTTGGGCTCCTCACTCAGTGTGGAGTTGGTTTGAGATTCTCTGTTCTTCTCCCTCTGCCCCTCCTGCTCATACTCTCTCTGTCTCTAAAATAAATAAATAAATCTTTTTTAAAAAGGAAAGAGGAAAGGGCCCATGATAGAATTTAAATACTAACGTTTATGGGGCACCTGGGTGGCTCAGTGGGTTAAAGCCTCTGCCTTCGGCTCGGGTCATGATCTCAGGGTCCTGGGATCGAGCCCCACATGGAGCCCTGCATCGGGCTCTCTGCTCAGCAGGGAGCCTGCTTCCCCCTCTCTCTCTGCCTGCCTCTCTGCCTACTTGTAATCTCTCTCTGTCAAATAAATAAATAAAATCTTAAAAAAAAAAGAATTTAAATACCAACATTTATTGATGACCCAAATACTATCTAAAAAAAGAGGAAAACAACAGGAGAAAGATACCATGGAAATCACAGGAGGGACTTTCAAAAAGGAGGTTGTCAAACTTCTCAGAGAGAAAAGGAAATAAAAATATCCTAGAAGACCTCACGAAAATCTACCTCAGGTAAGTAGTGGTTTGAGGAATAAATAGAGAGAGTGGAGGTAGCAGATGCTAGAGGATCTTTGCAAGAAACTTGATTAAAGGAAGAAGAGACGAAGCCACAGCGATAGAGGTGATGGAGAGATGAGGATGAAAGAGTGACTTGTAAGACTGGACATACTGGAGAGTGTTTCTATGCTGAGAGCAAGAGGACAGAATGAGGCTGATGAAATAGAAATGGATGCAAATTCTCACTGAAGTTGTTGGGGGAAGGAGAGAGAAGCAGGGTTCAGGAAGAGGAATTGGATTTGGAGGGAGAAGGAATACACTTGAGAGGGCAGTCGGGTAGGAAGGACTCCTGCATATCAATTTATAGGTGTTGCTAGAGAAATTACACACACTCAGTGCCTCTAAACTATGTTTTAATTTTGTTTTCTAGCAAATTCTTAGTTTTGGTGATGAATTGTTGATATAGTAAAGTGGTATGGTTCAAGGACTCTAAACTCAGATTGCTTGTGATTGAAATCCCACCTCTGCCTCTACCTGCTGAATAGCCATAGGATCTTGGTCAATTCACTTCATCTCTCCGTGCTTCATTTTCCATATCTGTGCCAGCGGCTTGTTGGGCGGGGGTGGGGGGATGGGGGGGTGTTAGGGAGGGTTTACACAGTAAGTATTAACTGTTATTATTATTTTCCACTAGATAGTCAATTCCATGAGGCTGAAGTTTTCCGTTTTGTTCAGGCCTCTCTACTCAGCCGGGAACTTAGTAGGTGCTCGAGAAAAATTTCATGACTAACTGAAAGAAGGAGCTGGGGTGAAAGAGAGAGGCTTGGAGGGAAGGAAAGCCTTGGGAGTGTGACACTTTCAGTTCAGGGCTCAGCCTGAGAGATTCCTGAGTAAGGCTCTGCGCTTCCTGGGGCTTGGGGCGTTGGGCCTACAACCCGACTCAAGGAGCGTGGGTAGTGCTGGCGAGGAAGGAGGCGCTGAAACCCTTGGGTGCTCGCGAGGCTCCTCCCATGCGAGGCTCCCGTGGCTCCTCCCCTGGCGGGCGGGTCGCGCCGGCGGGGCGTGAACGGGGCGGGGCCCTGAGCTACCCTGGCGGGGCGGGGCAGGGCGGAGCCGACTCCCAGGGCCTGGCGTCGGCTCACCTCATCCACAGGGGACGGAAGTCTCCGCCCGGCTCTGTCTGCCCCCGGGAGCCCCCGACCGAGCGCCGAGCCTCGCCCCACGGGGCGGCCAGGCCCGGTCGTGCACCCGCGCGGGCGAACTATGAAACGTATGGGGACTCTGCGGCTGCTTTCGGATCTCAGCCACTTTAGCGGCGCGGCCCGGCTCCGGGAGTTGCTGGCCGGGGACCCAGCCGTAAGAGTCCGCTGCAGCCCAGACGGCCGCCACCTGCTGCTCCTGCGACCCCCGGGGGCGCCGGGCCCGCAGCTGCTGGTCGCGGTGCGTGGCCCTGGCGCGGAGCTGGAGCGTGCCTGGCCGGCTGGCCACCCCTCACCGCTAGATGCCTTCTTCCTGCCGTGGCCGGCGCGACCTGCGCTGGTCCTGGTGTGGGAGAGTGGCCTAACCGAGGTGTGGGGCGCGGGAGTGGGGCCGGGCTGGCGGCTGCTGCGGAGCACCGAGCTGTGTCCGGGCGGTGGAGCCCGTGTGGTGGCCGTGGCCGCGCCCCGAGGCCGCCTGGTGTGGTGCGAGGAGCAGCAGGATGGCGCTGAGGGCTGGCTGGGGCCGCCTGCTGCTTTCAGCCACTGCGTGTGCGTCCGAACCCTGGAGCCCAGCGGGGAGGCCGGCACCAACCTGGGCCGCACACACATCCTGCTGCACCACTGCCCCTCTTTCGGGCTGCTGGCCTCCCGCAAGGACCTCTTCCTGGTGCCCACTGCCACTACCTGGCCTGGCGTGAGTCACATTCTGCTCATCTGGAGCCCAGGCAAGGGCAAGGTGATGGTGGCTGCCCCATGTCTTGGCCTCTCCCACAGTAAGAGCCTGAATCCCGGACGAGGAGACACATGGGACTTCCGGACACTGCTCCGAGGCCTTCCTGGGCTGCTGTCCCCCATGAAGCCATTGACTGTACATACCTGGGCCCCAACTCCCCAGGGCCTGCTGTTGCTTGACTTCAGGGGCACTGTGAGCCTGGTGCAGTCCCATGGTGGTACGCGGGCTGTGGGCACACTGCAGGAGGCCCCTGCAGGCCCGGCAGGGTCTGCAGCACTGGGAACATTTCATGGGACTCTGGCTTGTGTGCTGGGCTCCACATTAGAACTGCTGGACATGGGCAGTGGGCGGCTGCTGGAGAGAAAGGTCCTGAGTACAGACCGAGTACATTTACTGGCACCCCCAACCCCTGGCATGGAGGGTGAGGAAGAGCTGGAGACTCGAGGGGGTCTTCGTTTGCTTTCAGCCTTGGGTCTGTTTCGAGTAGGCTGGGAAGCCCCACAGGGCCTTGAGGTGCCTTCAGCTGAAGACCTGGTGTTTGAGGAGGCCTGCGAGTACTACCAGCGACGGAGCCTGCGGGGTGCCCAGCTCACCCCAGAGGAACTGAGACACAGCAGCACGTTCCGGGCACCTCAGGCCCTGGCCTCCATTCTCCAGGGACATGTGTCCCCGTCCACCCTATTGACCACACTGAGGACTGAGCTTCGAGATTACCGGGCCTTAGATCAGCTCAAAGCCCACTTGGTGGCTGGGGACGATGAGGAGGCTGGCTGGACTGAGCTGGCAGAGCACGAAGTGGCACGCCTGCTGAGGACCGAATTGGTGGGAAACCAGCTGGCCCAGCTCAACACTGTTTTCCAAGCCCTTCCTACAGCAGCCTGGGGTGCCATCCTCAGGGCCCTGCAGCTCCAGCCAGATGGGAATGGCAGGCTGAGGTCCCATGCTCCCCCTGATGTGTGGAAGAAGGTACTAGGAGGGACTTCAGCTGGAAAGGAACCCCCCAATGGGATACTGCCCGTCTTTGAACTTCTGTGCCAATGCCTCTGCCGGCTGGAGCCGCAATGGCTGCCACCCTTTGTGGAACTGGCACAGCAGCAGGGTGGGCCCGGCTGGGGGGCAGGGGGCCCGGGGCTGCCCCTGTATCGTCGAGCCCTGGCAGTCCTAGGTGAGGAGGGGACCAGGTCCGAGGCACTGGAGCTGGAGCTGCTCTTGGGCAGTGGGCGGCCCAAAGCTGTGCTCCAAGCTGTGGGGCAATTGGTCCAAAAGGAACAATGGGAGCGGGCTTTAGAAGCAGGCCTGGCCCTCGGCCCCTCCAGCCCCCTGCTCCGAAGTGAGATCTTCAAATTGCTGTTGGCCGAATTTGCCCGGCACCGTCGACTTGATGCTCACCTCCCTCTCCTTTGCCGCCTGTGCCCACCGGACCTGGCTCCAGCTGAGCTCCTGCTTCTACTAAGGACACACCTCCCAGATGAGTTGGAGCCCCCCACCCCATTCCCTGAGCCTGGAACAGAGCCCCCTCTCACTGTGGGCCTGCTCAGAGCCCTGCTGGAGCAGACCAGGGCTCAAGGACGGCCCTCGGGCCCAGTTCTAAGCCTGTATGAGGACATCCTATGGGACCCAGGCACTCCACCTCCCACCCCACCTCGGGGACCTATGACTACCCTCCAGGCATCAGACCACCCAGGCTTGGAGGCCTGGGCACCATCTGGACAGGGCCTCTGTGTGACTGACACAGGCTGAAATTCATTTCTAGGACATGGCAATCTGGGAAGGTGCCTAGGAGCTGGCGAAGAACGAGGGGGGGGAGGGGGGGACCTACGTGTGCAATACTTTCTTCTGGAGCAATTTTAAAATTTATATATATATATATATTAAATATGTGATACATTATATATATTTGGTCTTTGTCCTCAGGTTATTGCGCTGGTGCAGAGCTCCTAAAACCCATGGAATTTCCTGAGCGATAAGAGTGTCTTTCGTTATTCATAAAGGGCCTCTTTAGATCACATCTGCATTTATGCTAATGAGGTGACTTAGGTGGGGACACCCACCCTAAGGATGGGACTGGTCACCTGAAAGATCAGCTGAGCAGAGGGTTGGAAATTTCAGCCCCATCCCCAACATCCTGGGTGGGGAGTGGGGCTAGAGATTGAACTCTATAGAAACTCCTGAATGGGGAAATTTGGTGAGCCACACCTCAAGGTGCTGGGAGGGTGAGACCCCACAGAGAAGGCATGGGAGCTGCACACACGCCCCTCTCCCCAACCTATGCCTTGCCCTATGGATCTCTTCCCTCTGGCTATTCCTGAGTTGTAGCCTTTATAATAAACTTGTAAATGTAATTAAGGTATTTCTCCAAATTCTGTGAGCCATTCTAGCAAATCGTCAAACCGATTTATAGCATGGGAAGTCCCAGTTTATAGCCAGTGGGTCAGAAGTACAATGACTTGCAACTGGCATTTGAAGTGGGGTCAGTCTTGTGGGACTGAGACCTTAACCTGAGGGTCCCTTGCTAACTCCAGGTAGTTAGTGTCAGAACTGAATTGACATGTAGGACGCCCATCCAAGTACTAACCAGGCCCGGCCCTGCTTAGCTTCCCGGGTGGCTCAGATGGTTGAGCAACTGCGCTCAGCTCAGGTCATGATCCTGGAGTCCTGGGGGGATGGAGTACCGCGTTCTCCCTCTGACCTTCCCCCTCTCATGCTCGCTCTCTCTTATCCTCTCTCTCTCTCAAATAAATAAAATCTTTAAAAAAAAAAAAAAGGGGCGCCTGGGTGGCTCAGTCGTTAAGGGTCCCTGGGGTCCTGGGATCTAGCCCCCATCGGGCTCCCTGCTCCGCAGGAAGCCTGCTTCTTCCTCTCCCACTCCCCCTGCTTGTGTTCCCTTTCTCGCTGTGTCTTTCACTGTCAAATAAATAAAATCTTAAATAAATAAATAAAAAATTTAAAAAAAAAGGACACCCAGTTGGTGTCTTTTGAGAATTAGTTGTTGGAGTTGGAAAACACTGCAGAAATACACATACAAGTTGTGTGTTTTTGAACAGCTGAGGGTTTCAGAGGGTTGTGGGTAATAGAGGGAGTAGTTGAACCTGAATTTGCTGGCTGAAGTGGCCACTTCTATTAATGAAATAATTAACATTTATAAGTATTTCATATACACCAGACACTCTGCTGGTCTTTAAAAATTCCCACATTTAATGCTTCTAATAACCCCAGAGGAAAAGTACTAATAGTATCCACATTTTTACAAGTGAGGAAGTAAAGGGTTAGAAAGATTACTTGACGAGGTCAGTCAGCTAGAAAGGAACAACTCTAAGACCTGAGCCACTTGACCGTACAGTCCAGGAGCTGTGACCTGCTTGGGCTCGAATGCACTCCTCATTCCGGGCTCAATGCTAGCTCTGTCGCCTGTTGTGAGGACGGGGATCTGCAGAGCTGCACACTCCCTTCCCCCAAGACTTCTGAGACCAGGCAGGAATTGTTGTGGGCTCTGGGCCCATGCTTGTCTGCCCTGGGATTCCTGGAGCAGCCCCTGGGTGAGGGGAGGAGCTGCCACAGACAGGAGAGCTAGCTTCAGAGCCCTTTGGCTTAGGAACGAGACGCACTGAAGCAGTTTCCTGGGAGGGCCCACATTGCTGCTGACTCCCCAAGAAATAAAAGTATCTCCAGCACTGACGTCCGTTACCTGGATTTAGTTGCAGGACTACCTCTGAAGAGGGCTTCCGTGCCCACATCTATTCAGGTGACCCCTCAGCCTGGCTCTGGGTTTAGGGTAGGGCCCTGGGTTCTGCTACTTACCTACTTACCATCATCCTGGGCCCCCAGCCATTCCTTGTCCAAGGCTTCAGACCCACATAAGAACCGCCATTGAGCTTTGTCCTCAGCTGGGACCTACAGCTTAGAATCTGCTCAGCCTCGTCCTGGGCGTAAAGTGGCTCTTAGTTTCCTATGGGATTCGGGACACTTCCCCAGGGTCTCTGAGAAAGGAGGGCAGCCCCTCAGGCTTGTCCAGGGCTGGTGTTTTTCCTCCTGAGGTGGCTCGTCTGCATGGCCAAGTCCCGAGATGGCTCCTCAGCCTCATTAAAGCCTAGGCATGGTACCTTGGCCTCATCCCACAACTTGGATGGCCTTTGTCCTCACCTCCAAGCCAGGTTGTCTACCAACACCAGGAGTCAAGCTATTGGCCCTCAAGCTACTGCTCCTCGTAGAGGCCCAGAACTGGGGCCTAGTCATCCCTCGGCCTCCACCTCGGCCCCTTCCTGGTTTGGGAGGGGCTCTTTCTCCTCTTCTAGGTTTTGAGGCTGGACCCATTCTGGCTCCTCAGAGAGAAGCTGGAAATGGACAAATGCAGGAATCTGCTTCGTGTTCATAATCCTGCTAAATTGTGGTTGTTTCTTCTCAGCCTAAGATTGATGTGGGTCTCTGTCTGTGCTCAGAAGAGAAAGAACTGTACTCAGTGGGCCCCTGAGGGCATGAACAGAAGAAGCGGACCAGTTTTTTTTTTTCTGGAGTTGTACGGCTCAAGGAAGTTCCTTAGGGCACCCACTAGTAGGGCCTCCTGGTGGGAAACCACCCAGCCCAGCAGCTCTTACGGGAGCAAGTGGGTGCAGGTGGGAATGTGCACCTGCTCTTACAGACTGGGCGCTTATCTGCTGTTGTCCTTGCTTATGCCCCACCCCCAATGTAGGAGGTACAAGTGATCCCAAAACATGTGTCAGGACTTCGGAGAATAGCTTAGGGATGCAGATATCATCGGGTGACTGGGTTCTGGTAGAGTGCGTGAGGCCATCAGAGAGATGACCCAGCTGGGTCTTCCTGAGTCAAAGGACTCTGAATAGGTGAGTGGAGATCCCAAGTCCGAGGTCTTTGGTTGGTAGGGAGTGTTCTAGGGCCAGAGGTAGAGAGGGTCCTTGGACAGGATGTTGGGACCTGGGGAAATGGGTGATCTAAGAGCTGAGGTCTTTGATCTTGGGTATGTGGGTAAAGAGGGGAGATCTAGCTGAAGTGGACAGGGTCCCAGTGGCAGTGGACAAGGTCCCAGGTCGATGGCCCCTGGACAGACGGAAGTAGGAGGGCCTGAGGTCCCTGGGTAGGTGAGGGAGAGGACCCTAGGCCAGTGGGTAGGAGCATTTCCACAGAGGTGTCACCTTCGGAGCTCTCTGATGTTCACGTGACAGTAGCCTCTAGAAAGCTTGAAAGTGAAGCTAAAGGTAGGCAGGGCCAGAATGCCGTCTGGGCAAAGGAAAGAAAGTAAAGCCTAAGGCTCCTCTATCTACCTATAGGGCCATGGGGCCCAATCCTCCCTTTTTCATCTCCCTACTGCATACCCATATTCCCAGCTCCAGCCCCCTACTTCCCCACCCTCACCATGAAATCCCTGTTTGAACGCAGACCACAAGTTCTATGCCACCCAAAGGTGGACCACAGGACTATAGCGACCCAAGTCTCTTCCAGCCTGCAGAAGCCTGAGACCAGAGCCCCACCCCTCCCTCTCCATGTGACCTGTAGGAAATTGGACCTGGTGGCTAGGCTGAGCCAGTGCCCAAACTACTCCAGCTTTCCTCCCATACACTGCCCTAGCTCTAGGCCTGGCCCTGGCCACCTGTCATTGAGACTATTAACAGTGGGTTCCAAGTTGGTGTCCCTGTCTCCTCAAATCTAACCTTGCTTATCCAGAGTATTGTAACAAACAAATCAAATCGAGCTCAGTCAATATTCATGGTAAAGGCCAAACACATCTCTTTCCTCACAAATGGCCCTACTTCTCTTTCCAGTCTTCTCTCCATTCACTTCTTCTTCCCACCCTCTGAAGAATATATGATACTTAGAACTACTTGCTAGATTTCCCCCTCACTCTGTACCTTGTGCTTAGCAAGCTTTTCACTCTCTTCTCTGCCCGGCCTAAACCCTTTAACATACACTCCAAATGTCACCCCCTCTCTGAAGACTTCCCTACTCACCCCCAGTAGATGTAATGGCACCTTCTCCTGTTCTCCCACAGCTCTTGGTATATACTTCTAAAAAAGCATTTATCAAGCTCTCTTGTGATTGCCTAGTTATTTGTCTCCCTGATTCGCAGACAAGTTCCTGGAGGCCAGAGACCATAGTTATTTGTGCTTTTGTATCCTCAGCCTGTATCACGGTACCAGGGGCATAGTATGTTTGATTATACATGCAGGAATTGACTGGCCCCTATGGCCTAGGGTGCAAAGGGATTACGTTCTAGTCTTCAAGGATTCTCTGACTTTCTTCCCTTCTTCCCATAGGCCAGACTCACCGTTTGGTTGATCTGGAACTGAAATTGATGGGAATAGCTCAGCTGGATCTGAAGGAAGAACCAGACCACCTTGGCCCATGGGTCAAAGAGGTGGGGAGAGTCGCTGAGCCAGGGCGATCTTGGGATTTGGGGTGAAGGTGTGAGGAATGGACGTAACTATACTACACAGGGGCCCCTGATCTCTAAACCAAGAGAGAAAGAGAGGTGGGAAAGCCTGAGTCGGTGAGGTTTACAGGAAGGGACGGGTGGCAGGGACTAGTGGGGGTTGTGGGGTGAGGTCAAAAAACCGAGGATTAATTCCCACATTGAATATAGCTATCAGGGACCGTGTTCTTAGGAAGTATTCCACATTGTTCAAACGTACCAGACGTTAGTTCACACTTTCTCCGTGTGGTCAGGGAAAGAGAGGGAGTCAGAGAGTGAGAAGGGGGCAGCTCTAGACCCCCAGCTCCATAGGGAGCCACCTCAAGCTGGAATGCCTGGCATCTTTACTGCTCTGGAAAAAAGGGAAGAAAAATCTTGAGTGGCTCCCTTAGGCCCCCACTCAGTGTCTGCTTAGGCACAGGCTCCCCCTGGTGGTTACTCTTATCATCGCCATCTCCACCCATTACCTTCAAACACGCACATACTTGCCCATTTATTGACTAAGGACTGAGGAAGCCTCTGGAGATGGTAAATTAAGGAGGAGGAGGTCAGGGTAGAATTCAGGGAGCAAAATCATGGAAGGGGAAAGGAACTTGGATCTGTGTTGGATGGTATCTCCCAGAAGAAAGAGGTCTTGAGCGGCCAGCATGCTTCCTCTCTAGGGTTGGAACTCTGCCAGCCTGACTTGGCTGGATACTTTGATCCAACTGGGGAGGAAGTTGAAGGCACAGCAGTTTCCCGAGAAGGCACAGTAAGGTCATATATTTTTTTAAGATGATTTATTTGACAGAGAGAGAGATCACAAGTATGCAGAGAGGCAGGCAGAGAGAGAGGGGGAATCAGGCTCCCCGCTGAGCAGAGAGCCCCATACGGGGCTCGATCCCAGGACCCCAAGATCATGACCTGAGCCGAAGGCAGAGGCTTTAACCCACTGAGCCACCCAGGTGCCCCAGTAAGGTCATATTTTATGTGAATTTGAAATATAGTAATACGATGTCAGGCCTTATTCAAAATCAGTAAAGTCTCTGGGGTGCCTGGGTGGCTCAGTCAGTTAGGCATCCACTCTTGGTTTTGGCTCAGGTCATGATCTCAGGGTCATGAGATAGAGCCCCGAGCCCCGTGTTGAGCCTATATGGGCCATCAGGCTCCAAGCTCAGTGAGGAGTCTGCTTCTCTCTCTCTCTCTCTGTTCCCCCCACTCACGCACTATCTCTCTCTAAAATAAATAATATTTTTTAAAAAACACACAATAAAGTCTCACTTTATGCACAAAATATGAAATGGAAGTGAATCTCCCTAAATAAAAACCTTTTCAAGAATCACAATTTAATGGGATGCCTGGGTGGCTCAGTCGGTTAAGCTATTAAATGTCTACCTTCAGCTCAGGCCATGATCCCAGAGACCTGGGATCAAATCCCACACTGAGCTCCTTGCTCAGTGGGGAGCCTGCTTCTCCCTGCCTGCTGCTCTCCCTGCTTGTACTCTCTCTCTCTCTGTCTCTCTGACAAATAAATAAAATCTTAAGAAAATCACAATTTCAAGGTTAATAGACAGTGTGCATTGTAAACTGTGCTTTCATTATTACCCAATGGGTCCCCATTTCTGTTGGTAACAAAAATTCAGGTGGGGAAGGAGGCTGAATCAGGTCATGAAGTCAGGACTGAGTGGCCAGGGTCACTCACCAGTTGTAGGCAGAAGTCTTGGAGCAGTTTCTCCTCTAATTGCCAGAGGGAAGGCCTGGGCCTGGCTCCAAAGTTCTCTTCATTGGAGCAAGAACAAAGATGAGGAGAGACAGAGTCAGAAAGATGAGTAAGAGGATAAAATAGGATCAAGAGACAATCAGATGGGGATGGGGAGAGGGGCCTGCGAAAGACAGGGATATGTACTTACTCTGGGGAGCAGACGAGG
This sequence comes from Potos flavus, assembly GCA_028534135.1. Taxonomy (NCBI): domain Eukaryota; kingdom Metazoa; phylum Chordata; class Mammalia; order Carnivora; family Procyonidae; genus Potos; species Potos flavus. The sequence goes on along the minus strand of CM052894.1, from coordinate 23,441,186 downwards.
CTCTCAGGTGTGAATGGTGGGATGATTGAGGAAGGGGCAGAGAGAGGGTCCCTTGGAGACTCTCACCAGAATTATAGCTAAAGTGTAGAGCCAGTGAGTTAGCTGGTCTAGGTCTCGTCTCCAGAGGTTTCCATCATCTGGGAAATAAAGGAAAAGGGAAAGAGCTGTGATGAGCTGTGGAAGGGGGAGAAGGAGGGGCTTCTCCAAGAATGAGGATGGTCTACCTCATCCAGACCTCTCTCAGCTGAAGGTTCTGGAGAAGCAGACTGTCCAGGTCTTCCATAGGATTCAAGTCCTCAGACTTGGGCAGCCTGATTCCAAAGTGATACTCAGTCATCTCAAAGTCTCTATTATCTTTGCTTTGCACTGGGGGGAAATGGGGAGAAGTGGACATTGTCCCCCCACAACAGTGCCCTGCAGGCTCTAGGAGCAGCCTGGAGCCACAGAATTAAAGGACAGGGCTTCCCCAGCAGAGATGGACAGTGCCCTGACTCGGGTTGGAAGGCTACAGAAGGGGAAGGGAAGGAAAGGCTGAGAGAAGTTGTAGAGGCAGAGGGGACGCAGATACAGCCAGGTCAAGGTCCTGGGCCAAGGCTAGGGAGACATTGACCTGAATATAAGTGAATCATTGCCTAAAGGGGAAATCAAGTGACCACTCATCACTGACTTGATTGACTCACTGTTCTCATGGCCCCTTCAGGGACAGTGGAGGGTCAGTATGGGATAGGAGATTTATGGGGAGCTTTGCAGAGGGAGAAAGGACATGTGGGTGACCCACTTTCCCCCTCTACCATACTGATCAGACCCTAGTGAGCACCCCAAGAAGTAGGCCTCCCCTGTAAATGTTGGGAAAGGAAGGACATAAGGAGGCCTTTACAGGGCATAAGGGAAAGGCTGCTTCAGAAGAGGGGATGGGAATGGCTCCGGAGTAGAAAGTTTGGAAGTGCATGGCCAAGAGGGATCAAACCAGAGAAGCAGACTCAGAAAGACAGAGTGGAGAACACTGGCTGGATTTCTTACAACTTTGTGACTTCTCCAATACAAGATAGTTTTTCCTTGCAGAATGCAACACTTTCCTGGGTGACCCCAGGCTCTTCTAACCTGGAGGAGGCAAGAAAGTGGGCAGGAAGGATGGACAACTGCAAGGTTTGTATGGCTTCTAGATCAGGAAGAGAATCCCCAGACTGGGAGAGAAAGAACTCTATCTGAGTCATTAGGCCCCAGCAAGAAAGGAGAAAACAGGGCTCAGAGAGCTAGCTAGGATTCAAGGAAGGACCCTTCTGGGGGCTTTACCCTGATGGCCTCCCCAGCATAGTAAGACACCCCCCAGTCCCACTTTAAGATCATATGGGGATTCATTTTCAAATCATATGGGGAAAGAAATGTTTAACAACATCAGCTCATTAACATCTGGGAGCTGGAAGAAACACAGGAGTGGGCAAAGACTGGAACCGGGAGCCCTGCTTGCCTCACTAGCCCCGTGGAGGCAGAAACTCCTCTGCCCTCCCCACTCCAGATCTTGATGTGAATTGGACACAATGCCCTCACTTTGTCCTATAGAGAATAGTAGTCTGGATTCTGCCAATGCTGGTCCTTCCCTACTACCAGCATTTGTGCACCTATTTTTTAAAACGTTCTATTTATTTATTGTAAAGAGAGAGAGAGAGAGCACGCAAGCAGAGGGAGGCGCAGATGGAAAGGGAGAGGCAGAGAATTTCAAGCAGACTCCACTCCATGCTGAGCACAGAGCCCGAGGCGGGGCTTGATCTCACAACTCTGAGATCATGACCTGAGCCGAAACCAAGAGTTAACGCTTTACTGACTGACTGAGCCACCCAGATATCCCTCACCTGTCCCACTTTAAAGGCTCTCAGGGACCAGGCTGGGAACCAAGGTCTTCCCCATCATGCAGGAGCTTCTTAAAGTAGAGACAGATTTCTCCTCTCAGACTCAGGGACCCTCCAAGAGTGGGCTGAGGTTTTCCCCCATTAAATTAGATACCTGCAGCGTGTTGGATTCTGGCCCCCAAAAGATATGGCTATTGAGGACCTTGGAATTGATCTTATTTGGAATAAGGGTCCTTGCAGATGTAATTAAGGTAAGGATCTCAAAGGGAGAGCATCCTGGACCGGGATAGGCCCTAAATCCAAGAGCAATATGCTTATAAGACAGACAAGGAGAAACCACAGAGGCAGAAGGAGAAGTCCATGTGAAGACAGAAGCAGAGAAGAGAATAATGGGTCTATAAGCCAAGGAACACTGAGGATTGCTCCCAGCCACCAGACGCTAGGAAAGAGGCATGGGACAGAGTCTCCCTCAGAGCCTCCAGAACAAACCAACCCTGTGAACACCTCGATTTTGAACTTCTGGCCTCTAGAATTGTGAGAGAATAAATTTCTGTTGTTTTAAGTAACGAAGTTTATGGTAATTTGGTACAGCAACCCTATAAAGTTAATATACACCTCAAGAATGAGGTCTGTTCGGGCACCTGGGTGGCTCAGTAGTTAGGCGTCTGCCTGCAGCTCAGGTCATGATCCCCAGTCCTGGGATCGAGCCCCACGCTGGCTGCTTGCTCGGTGGGAAGTCTGCTTCTCCCTCTCCCTCTCCCTTTGCCTGCTGCTCCCCCTGCTTGTGTTCCCTCTTTCTCTCTGTCAAATAAATAAATCGAATATTTTTTTAAAAAAAGAAGATGCTATCCATAAAAAAAAAAAAAAATGAGGTCTGTTCTCCCTCATCAGGTCTCCCTAAGGATAGGGTGTATATTTTGGGTGAAGGCTATATTTTCTGGGCCAGACTCAGGATGGCAAGAAAGTATAGATAATTTCAGGAGGCCCCTCACCAGGCTAAGGCTGAGGTTGAGCCTTAGGCCATGAACTTGTCCTTGCTGGCAGAGCTCTCCCTGTACTTGCTCAGGGTAGTCTAATGCTGCTGCCCAGAATCTGAAGATCTTGGTCCAGCTGGTCCCTCCTCTTAGTGAGCTGAGAGACAAGGTCCCCATTGCTCTGCAGAACCTTCTTTGAAGCTTTGGTTGCTAGGAGAGGAGCCAAGAACAACAAACAGGACCCAGGCCTTGGTGTTGATAGTGGGAAGAGGACCTGGCTTTGACCTCAGCTCAGGGAGGCACTGCCCTGCCAGGCCAAGCTGAGGCCACAGTCCTGGGGACTCCTTGGATAACACACACATGCATGTGCATGTGCACACACGCACACAGAGAAAGAGCATTCACATGTCAAAGGACCTCCCTATCAGTCCCTTCATCTGCTCTTCCTGCCCTCCAAAACCCAGAGAACAGGGGTTATGATGCCCACATTACAGATAAGAAAACTATGCTGCAAAACTGGCAAGCTGGATCCCTGGCTAACAGGTGAGAGCCAGGACTAGAAAGGGGACAAGCCTGCAGGCTTTAGGCCAGTGCCCGTCCCCTTCCCCTGGGAACCTGGCGAACCCCTCTCGGCTCCAGGATAGGAACGCCAGCCATGAGCAGAATGCCCTAGCTGCAGGATTTCAACTTTGGACTTGGGGAAGACAGGTGTATGAACAAAGGACCAAGAGCATTGAGACATATAAAGCAAAGGAGGTACATGTAAAACTACAACATCCTTCAGGTTTTTTTGCTATTTTTATTATTTTTTTAAAGGGAGGGAGGGGCAGAGAAAGAGGGAGGGAGAGAATCTTAAGCAGGCTCCATGCCTAGCACTGGATCTGACCTGGGCTTGATCTCACAACCCTAAGATCATGACTTGAGCCGAAATCAAGAGTTAGACACTTAACTGACTGAGCCACCCTGGTGCCCCAACATCCTTCAATTTTAATTAACTCTGACTCTTCAAGAGAGCCTGCCTGCCCACTCCGATCTGGGGCATTCATCTCCGCTTTCATGCACTCTGAATGGTTAGAAGTGTACCTGGAGACTCTGGGGAGAAGAAATCACAGGGAGGGGCGCCTGGGTGGCTTAGTGGGTTAAATGTCTGCCTTCGTCTCAGGTCATGATCCCAGGGTTCTGGGATCGAGCCCCATGTCAGGCTCCCTGCTCAGCGGGGAGCCTGCTTCTCTCTCTCTCCCTCTGCCTGCTGTTCCCCCTGCCTGTGTTCTCTCTCTCTGTCAAATAAATAAATAAAATCTTAAAAAAAAAAAAAAAAGAACTCACAAGGATTGGTGCACCTTGTAGGTCAGTCAGTTAAGCCTCCAACTCTTGATTTCAATTCAGGTCAAGATCTCAGAGTTGTGAGATCGAGCCTGGTATGGAGCCCCGCAATGGCCCTACTTTGAGCCTCAGGCTCAGTGGGGAGTTGGCTCAAGATTCTGTCTCTCCCTGTCTAAAATAAATAAATAAATATTTTAAAAACAATTTTATTTATTTATTCATTCGAGAGAGAGAGCAAGTGCACATGCATGAGTGGGTAAGTGGCTGCGGGTGGGGGGTGGGGGAGGGGGGAGGGGAGGCAGAAGGAGAGAGAGAATCCCAAGCAGACTCTGCAATGAGCATGGAGCCAGAATCAGGCCTTGATCCCACAACCCTGAGATCATGACCGGAGCTGAAATCAAGAGTCAGATGCTTAACCGACTGAGCCATCCGGGCACCCCAATAAATAATTTTTTTTTTAAGATTTTATTTATTTATTTGACAGAGAGAGAGGCAGTGAGAGACAAGCAGGGGAAGTAGTAGCCCAACCCACTAAGCCACCCAGGCACCCCTAAATAAATCTTTAAAAAGAAAAACCTCACAAAGATTTTTATCCTGCCTTCACCATCTATATTCACCTTGAATAACTTTCATAACCTCTCTAGCCTCAACTTCCTCAGCCATAAAATAGGAAAAGTAATGGTATCTACCTTACAGGATAAGTTTTGAGGATTAAAAGAGAGAGAATGTGGCAAATCCTACTGTCAGTTGTAAATTCTATACATGTCACTTGGAGGGCACTCATTGTTACAAAACTCAGGGATCTCTAAGGTCAGTTTAACTCTTTCACACAGGAGGAAACTGAGGCTCAGAGGTTAAATGACGGAGTAAAACAACTCATAAAGTACAGCAGAACTGGATCCTACAAAGGGTTTAGGTTCTAAAGTCACCGTCTGGGTCAAAAACTGGTAGAGTCAAAACATGAAAATTCCTCAAATCATCCAACAAATAAGGCAGGGCCAACCCCTCCATAAATGCCAGACACTCAGCTAATTTAGAACCAATTGCTGTTTTAAAGCTTAAGCACCAGATTTGCAATTCAGCTTGCTTTTAGGGTCCATGTTGTGTGAAAAATGCTGGAATCATTGAACTTGCACTCAGCGTAACTGAGATGCCATCTCCTTCTCATCCTGACAGTTTAAAATAGAATGGCTCTCAGCTCAGTGCAGAGTCCTACTGGCCCGAATGCACCATGGGGCAGCTTCCCTGTGGGTGAAGCTGGATCCAAACCCGAGAGCTGTGCCTCCCTCCCAAACGTTCGTTCTTCCAGCTAGGGTTTCCCAACTGTTATCGGGGTGGGCCTACTATTCCTGAGTTTGCTGTGGGCTCACCCACCACAGCCACTCCCCAAACGCATCCCTCTCACTCTCAATCAGCTCAGACAAGGATTCCAGCAGGGGCTTTTGATGCTGTGATATTCTAATTACAATAAAAAGAAATATATAGGGGCGCCTGGGTGGCTCAGTCGGTTAAGCCTCCAACTCTTGGTTTCGACTCAGGTAATGATCTCAGGGTCGTGAGATTGAGCCCCGAGTGAGGCTCCATGCTCAGCAAGGAGTCTGCTTGAGATGCTCTCTCTTTCTCCCTCTCTTTCTGCCCCTCCCCCTTCTCGCTTTCTCTCTTTAAAATAAATAAATCTTAAATAAATAAATAAATAAATAAATAAATAAATATATATATATATATAGAGAGAGAGAGAGAGAGGGAGAGAGTTGGTCTTTGTCTCCATTTCTGGCACAGAACTCCCAAAACCCTTGGAATTTCCTAAGTGATAAGAGCAATAAATGTGTCTTGAAATTCATAACAAACCCCTTTCAACTATACTTGAGTTTATATTAATCGGTGACTTCTGGAAAGTACCTAAGGTAGGGGGGCTGGTTGCCAGGGGGACCAGCCGTGTGATTGGAGGGTTGGCACTTCTGGTCTCATCCCCCTCCCAGACTGCTAGGACAGGGTAAGGAACTGGAGGTTGAATCAGTCACTGATGGCCAATGATCTTACCAATCATACCTGAGTAATGAAGCCTCCATAAAAACCCAAAAGGATGGGGTTTGGAGAAATTTCAGTCTGGTGAACCGGAATGCATCTATGTACCAGGAGTTTGGTGTATCCCAGACTCCTCAGGGACAGAGTTTCTGTGTTCAGGACTCTTCCGGACTTTGTTCTACGTATCTCTTCATCTGGCTGTTCATTCACATCCTTTAATACCCTTTGTGATAAACTGGTAATCTAGTAAGTAAACTGGTTTCCTGAGTTCTGTGAGCCACTCTAGCAAGTTAATCAAACTGAGGAGAGGATCATGGGAACATCCAATTTACAGCCAGTCAGTCTTCTAAGTATAAAAAAAGTGGGGGAGGAGCTTGCTGGCTCAGTCGTAGAGCGTATGACTCTTGATCTCGGGGTCATGAGTTCAAGCTCCACACTGGGTGAAGAACTTACTTTATTTTTATTTTTTTTTAAAGATTTCTTTATTTATGAGAGAGAGAGAGAGAGAGAGAGAGCAGGCACGTTAAGTGCCAGGCAGGGGGCGGGGATGGGAGGTGCAGAGCAAGAGAATCCCAAGCAGACTCTGCACCCAGAGCTGAGCCCAAAGCAGGGCTCAATACCATGACCTCGAGATCATGACCTGAACCGAAACCAAGAGTTGGATGCCAACTGACTGCACCACCCAAGCACCCCAAGCAAGAGCTTATAATAAGGGGGCGCCTGGGTGGCTCAGTGGTTAAGCATCTGCCTTCGGCTCAGGTCATGATCTCAGGGGCCTGGGACCCAGCCCCACATCGGGCTCCCTGCTCAGCAGCAAGTCTGCTTCTTTCTCTGACTCTGATTGCTTTCACTCTCTCTCAAATAAATAAAATCTTTTTTTTTTTTTAACAAGGACAATGTACTTATTTTTTTTTTTTAAGATTTTATTTATTTATTTGAGAGATCACAAGTAGAGGAGAGAGGAGAGATCACAAGTAGGCAGAGAGGCAGGCAGAGAGAGAGGCAGAAGCAGGCTCCCTGCTGAGCAGAGAGCCCGATGCGGGGCTCCATCCCAGGACCCTGAGATCATGACCTGAGCCAAAGGCAGAGGCTTTAACCCACTGAGACACCCAGGCGCCCCTCAAATAAATAAAATCTTAAAAAAAAAAAAAAAAAAAAAAAGAGCTTACAATAAAATAAAATAAAATAAAATAAAATA
>CM052894.1:23401021-23433319 GCA_028534135.1 Potos flavus | reverse complement strand
GAGGGATGATGGTGGGGAATCGGGGATGAGGGAAAATGGAAGAGGACCAGGGGGCAGATGAGAGGAACTAGGGTATGAGCAGGAGTTGGGTTTGGGGAGCTTTGCGTCATGAAAGGGGATGGTTCTCAGAGGGTTGGGGCCCAGATAGTCAAAGTGAGGAGCAAATTGCATAGGGTGTGGAAGGGTCGCAAGTTAGGATGGTGTTTCCCTGAGACCAGAGGTGGCTTCTGGCCTACGGGACCAGTTTTCGGATAGGAAGGTTGAACACTGGGTCGGGGAAGGACAACAAGTAAGAGGAGCCCCGTCGTGGCCGTCGGGAAGCAGGCAGGCAGGTGGGGGGCGGGGGGCTGGACCGACAGACTAACAGCCTCGCAGAACTCCCACAGCAGCCAGACAGGCTGAGGCCAGACAGGAAGAGCACCAGACCGGAGATGAAGGCGACCGCCAGGCCCAGTTATGTAGCCAGCCTCAGATTTCAAGACCTGAGTGGAAACTCGGAGGGAATGCGGTCTTAGGCTTCAGCCAGACATCTGGGTAGCTACTCCTAGTCCTACGTCCTGTGTGTGCAGGGCAGGGAAGGGTGGTGGCAGGGGTGGCCTCTAGAGGTCAGACCTACAAACAGAGCTCCCCTTATCTTCCTGTGGATGTCCCACCGCTGTCCTTGTTTTTTATGCTCTCGCCAAGTCTACATCTAGGTGGGGGAGGAGGCAGAGTGATGAGGCAGAACGGACCCAATTAGCCAGCGCCCCTTGAGGAAAAGGGGACAGCCTCTCCCATGCCCCTCCTTCCACCATCCCCAAAGCATCCTGATGTCCTGACATCGGACAGCGGGGCGCTCCAGAGCCTCTGTGCTTTATCGCTAGACTGGCCCACATAACTTGCTATTTCCTAGTTCCCAACTCTCCCACTCCACCACTCCAATCCTCCCACATGTCCCATTTTAGGGTCCCATCCATTCCCACTTCTGTGGACCTTGAAGCATCGCCTGGGGCAACTTCCGGGGAGTGAGCTGGCTGGGAGAGGGGAAGTGGGGGGATGATTTATGGTCTGACAGGTGATGGGGACAGAGAAGTCCTTAGCCACTGCCCCTACCCCTCATCTGCCAGGAACTCTGACATATCACAATAGCTAATCTTTATTGAAAGCTTACTCTGTACCAGGCACTTTCTAAACTCTCTGTATCAAGTCATCCCCCTAAGGATCCTAAAAGAGGTGCTGTTATGATCCCCATTTTAGAGATGAGGAAATAAGCTCAAAGAGGTTAAATGACTGGGGCGCCTGGGTGGCTCAGTCGTTAAGCGTGTGCCTTTGGCTCAAGTCATGATCTTAGGGTCCTGGGATAGAGCCCTGCATGGGAATCCCTGTTCGGCAGGAGGCCTGCTTCTCCCTCCCCCACTCCCCCTGCTTGTGTTTCCTCTCTCGCTGTGTCTCTCTCTGTCAAATAAATAAAAATCTTAAAAAAAAAAAAAAAAGAGGTTAAATGACTTGTTGAGGGTTACCCGCCTATAAGTGGTTGGGCAAGGATCCAAAACAGGGGCTTTTACAGCAAGAGCCAATGCTCTGAACCACTGTGGTGTGATTACTTCAGGGATCCCTGTTTTAGCTCATGGCACTAGTATCCCCTCAGTTCCTCCCAACCTCAGCATTGCCTTCCATCCTTCCTACCCACCACTCCCCATATTCAGTGAGCAGCCTAACTGTAGCTGTTCTCCTCCCCACCCCAGTCCTAACACAGATGCCCCAATTTTGCCCTAGTCAGGTGTTTGTAACTTCCCTCCAGGATTCTGTCTCTTTTATGGTTAGTGTTTGTTGTTAAAAAGGTAACATGGGTAACTAAAGGAAATTTGAAAAATGGCAAAGAGAAGAAAAATTCACTTAGAATCCAATCGTCTTATTATCCCCATTGTACTTTCTTCCTATGTATTTTTTTTAAAGATTTTATATATTTATTTGACAGAGAGAGGCACAGCGGGAGAGGGAACACAAGCAGGGAGAGTGGGAGAAGGAGAAGCAGGCTTCCCGCTGAGCAGAGAACCTGGCGCAGGGCCAGATCCCAAGACCCTGGGATCATGACCTGAGCCAAAGGCAGACGCCTAATGACTGAGCCACCCAGGTGCCCCTAATCTTTTTTTCATTTTTAAAGATTTTGTTTATTTATTTGAGAGAGAGAGAGAACAAGAAGGGGGGAGAGACAGAGGGAGAAGGAGAAGCAGACTCCCCGCTGAGCCAGAAGCCCGATGTGGGGCTCGATCCCAGTACTCTGGGATCATGACCTGAGCTGAAGGCAGACGCTTAACAACCAAGCCACCCAGGCGCCCCTCTTCCCATGTATTTTTACTACACGTAGACCTTTTTACATTATTAGAGCCACTTTGTATAATAATTCTTGATCCTACTTTTTCAGTTCACGTTTATCATAAGGGTTTGTTTCACATTCTTTTAATCTCTTGGTAAACACCATTTTGATGGCCGTGTAGCATTCTACTGTTAGGATGTCCCAGGCATTCTCCTAGCCATCGCTTTCTTTTTCTTTTTTCTTTTTTTTTAGCCATCGCTTTCTGAAGTTTCCTTATTTCCTGTATTATAAGTGATGCTGCAATTCCATGTACACATTAAAACAAGCTGCTTTTCTGAGAGATTAGCTCACTCAAAGTGTATGATATTCTAGTCTCTTCATATCCTTCCCAGCATTAGGTAAGATTGTTGAAAATCTTTGCTTATTCAGTATAACTCGGTTTATATACTTCAAAAACAGGAAAAACCAGGGCGCCTGGGTGGCTCAGTTGGTTAAGTGACTGCCTTCGGCTCAGGTCACGATCCTGGAGTCCCAAGATCAAGTCCCGAATCGGGCTCCTGGCTCCATGGGGAGTCTGCTTCTCCCTAAGACTTTCTCCCCTCTCATGCTCTCTCTCACACTCTCTCTCTCTCAAATAAATAAAATCTTTTTAAAAAATAAATAAAACGTTAAAAAAATAAAACAGGCAAAACCAATCATGGGGTTAAAAACCAGGACAGTGTTTACCTTTGGAGGGGAAGGGCTGTGAGGAACACTTCTGGGGTGCTGGGAATGTTCTACTTCTCTCTCCCAGCACTGGTTACAGAGTGTGTTCAGCTTAAGAAAACGGTCAAATTGTACATTTATGATATGTGTACTTTTCCATATGTTATACTCAATACAAAGTTTACTGAGCACACCAAAAACATAAGCAACAACAACAAAAGAAATAATGTGGATTTCATCAAAGTTTACAGCTTTTGTGCTTCAAAAGACATCCTTAAAAAAGTGAAAAGACCAACCACAAAATGGGGGAAAATATTTGTAAATCATATATCTAATAAAAGACTTGTATCTAGGGGCACCTGGGTGACTCAGTCATTAAGTTTCTGCCTTCAGCTCGGGTCACGATCCCAGGGTCCTGGGATCGAGCCCCACATCGGGCTCCCTGTTCGACGGGAAGCCTGCCTCTCCCCCACCCCCTGCTAGTGCTCTCTCTCTCTCTCACTGTCTCTCTGTCAGATAAATTAATAAAATCTTAAAAAAAAAAAAAAGACTTGTATCTAGAATATATAAATAACTCTTTTTTAAGTAGTTTTTTTAAATTTTATTTTATTTTGTCAGTGTTCCAAAACTCACTTTTTAAGTAATTTTTTAAAAAGATTTTTATTCATTTATTTATTTATTTGAGACAAAGAGAGAGACGGAAAACGAAAAAGAGAGAGTGAGAGAGTACCAGCAAGGGGAGGCAGAGGGAGAGGGAGAAGCAAGCTCCCCACTGAGCAGGAAGCTCAGCTCTGGGCTCGATCCCAGGATCCTGGGATCATGACCTGAGCTGAAGGCAGATGCTTAACTGACTGAGCCCCCCAGGTGCCCCTAGAATATACAAATAACTCTTAAAACTCAGTAATAAAAAGACAAGTCAATGAAAATTGGGCAAAAGATATGAATAGATATTTCTCGAAGATGTACGTATGGTTAGTAAGCACATGAAAAGGTAGATACTCCATATCATCAGTGATCAGGGAAATGCAAATCAGAACCATAATGAGATACCACTTAGCACATCCAGGATGGCCATAATAAAAAAGACAGACAATAACAAGTGTTGAGGAGGATATAGAGAAATTTGAGCTTTCATACATTGCTAATGGGAATGCAAAATGGTGTGGCCATTTTGGAAATCAGTTTGGCAGTGGCTCAAAAAGTTAAACATAGACTTACCATAAGACCAAGCAATTCAGGGGTGCCTGGGTGGCTCAGTTGGTTAAACGGCTGCCTTCGACTCAGGTCATGATCCCAAGGTTCTGGGATCGAGCCCCTCATTGGGCTCCCTGCTCAGCAGAGAGCCTGCTTCTCCCTCTCCCTCTGCCTGCCTGCTGCTCCCCCTACTTGTGCATTCTCTGTCAAATAAATAAAATCTTAAAAAAAAAAAAAAAGACCCAGCAATTCCACTCCGAGGTATGTGCTCAAGAAAAATCAAAATATGTGTTCACACAAATATGTGTACATGAATGTTCACAGCAATTTTATTCACAGCAGCCAAAAAGTGAAAACAACTCAAATGTCCATCAACTGATCACAACTGATGAACAGAGAAATAAAATGTAGTATATCCATGCAATAGAATATTACTCGGCAATAAGAAGAAATGAAATATTGGCACATGCTATAATCTGGATGAATCTAAAAACATGTTAAATGATGGAAGCTAGTCACAAAAGACTATATAGTGTATGATTCCTTTTATGCGACATGTCCAGAATAGGCAAATTTGTAAAGACCTAAAGTAGATCAGTAGTTGCCTGCAGCTGGGCTAGTGGGTGGGAAATGTTGAGTGACTACTAATGGGTATGATTTTCTTTTTGGAGTGATGAAAATGTTTTAAAATATTGTTGTGGTGTTGGTTATACAACACTATGAACATACTAAAAGCCATTGAATTTTATACTTTAAATGGGTGAATTGTATAGTATGTAAAGTATGTCTTAATAAAGCTGTTTTATATATATTTATATATATATTTATATTTACATATCTTTAATGTATCAGGAAAAATATTAGTTTAATAGACCAAAAAGAGCCATATTATTTTTTTATAAACATTTTATTTATTTATTTGACAGAGAGAGAGAGAGAGAGAGATCACAAGTAGGCAGAGAGGCAGGCAGAGAGAGAGAGGGAGAAGCAGGCTCCCTACTGAGCAGAGAGCACCATGTGGGGCTCGATCCCAGGACCCTGAGATCATGACCTGAGCTGAAGGCAGAGGCTTTAACCCACTGAGCCACCCAGGCGCCCCGAGCCATATTAGTTTAATGTATATTAGTTCTACTACTATATTTCTGTGGTTTAGCCTTCATACTTCCTCCTCTGAAATTGTCCTTTACCTATTTATCTATTGAGAAGCCCCTTTTTTAAAACTTGTTTTATATTAGTTGTACAGGGGCGCCTGGGTGGCTCAGTTGGTTAAGTGACTGCCTTCAGCTCAGATCATGATCCCAGAGTCCCAGGATCGAGTCCTGTGTCAGGCTCCCAGCTCCATAGGGAGTCTGCTTCTCCCTCTGACCTTCTCCCCTCTCATGCTCTCTCTCACTCTCTCTCTCTCAAATAAATAAATAAAATCTTAAAAAAATTTTTTTAAAATTTATATTAGTTATACAAAAAGATTGTAGCTCATATTTGTATAAGATGTGTAAATATGTGTAATTTGCATAATATCATGTAAATATATATTATATTATATATTATATATATAATATAATATGTATTATATTATACTATAAATATATAATATTATATTTATATATATAAATATATTTTTATATATTATGTATTATAATATATGATAAATATATATTTCCCAGTGTATCTGCTTTTTTTGCACAAAGTAGGGGGAGCAGGGATCTAGTTTTTTTTTAATTTATTTTTATTTATTTATTTTTTTAAAGATGTTATTTATTTGTCAGAGAGAGAAAGAGAGAGCACAAGCTGGGGGAGCAGCAGGCAGAGGGAGAAGCAGGCTCCCCGCTGAGCAAGGAGTCTGATGCAGGATTCAATCCTACGACCCTGGGATCATGACCTGAACCAAAGGCAGCCGCTTAACTGACTGAGCCACCCAGGCATCCTTGGTTTTTTATTTATACACACACATACCAAAGTTGTAAATTTAGTCTGTATGTAGTCAGATTGATCACTCTTGAGGTACCTGGCTGCCTCAGTTGGTGGAGCATGCAACTCTTGGCCTCAAGGTCATGAGTTCGAGCCCCACACTGGGGGTACAGTTTACTTAAAAAAATAAATAAAATAAAATTTTTAAAGACTTTATTTGTAGAGACAGACAGAGAGAAAGAGACAGCACAAACAGGTGGAACGGCAGGCAGAGAGAGAAGCAGGCTCCCCGCTGAGCGAGGAGCCCAATCTGGGACTAAATCCCAGGACCCCGAGCCGCAGGCAGATGCTCAACTGAGCCATCCAGGTGTCCTTAAAATTAAAAAAAATGTTTACACTGATCACTCTTGTCCATTTGTGCTCTTTTCTTTTTTATATTCAGGTGAAATTCACTCTTTATCTTTCTGATTTCTTCTATGGCATTTAATATTTTATTTATTTATTTGACAGAGAGAGACAGAGCAAGAGAGGGAGTACAAGGAGGGGGAGTGGGAGAGGGACAAGCAGGCTTCCCGCTGAGCAGGGACCCTGGGACGGAGCCCAATGTGGGGTTCAATCCCAGGACCCTGGGATCACGACCTGAGCCAAAGGCAGACGCTTAAGGACTGAGGCCCCCAGGTGCCCCTCTTCTGTGGCATTTAAACTTGCAAGTTTATCCTCCCCACCCATAGTCTTAGAAGGTTAATGAATACTATTTCATCTACTTTCTTCTGGTTTTATTTGCTTACATCTAATTCTTTAATTTTATGTTAAGTTAGGATCTTTTTGTTTTGGCTTTTTAAGTTGCTAGCAGTACAGACTTCATTACCTACTAACTGTTCCCCTTCTCTAGTCTTATATCCTATGCCAAACTAATCTTATTAAAAAACAGATCTAACTAGGTCACTTCTCTGTTCAAAAACTGCTGGTGGCTTCCCATTCCCAATAAAATTAAGTCAAACTTCTCAGTCTGTCATTCAAAACGCTCCACAGGATAGGAAGGCTGTGCAGGGCAGTCTCGCTGATTCCTTCTCTCGCATTCCACAAAGTATGCACCATTCCTCCTCTCGGTACCCCAAGAGGCCACAGTGCGCCCTTTGCTGCTACAGATCCACTTACTTCTCGGTTGCCTTCTCCCTAGACCCTCCTGCTTCAGTACCTTCCCTAAAGCTTTCCCTCGACTTAGAATGTTGGTAGGTCCCCACCAAAATCACCTGCCCCAGCTCTCCCTCCCTTCAACAGACACAACCAATTTCACCTTCAGCAAGAAGCCTTCCCAGATCTCTGGTCAAAACATATTTCTGTCCCTATCGGTCTACAGCGCTTGCCAGGTTTGTAATGCTGCTCCCTGATGTAGGCTTTTTACTTATATTGTGGTCGGGTCTGACTTTCCCCTGCTCTGGGAGTTTCTGGAGGGCGGGGACCGGGTTTTAATCGGGACCTGCCTTATACCTTTCAGTGACAACCCATTAAAGATTTTTTTTTTTAACTTGAGAGAGAGAGTGAGCAAGAAAGAGAGCACAGGAGCAGGGGCAGAGGGAGACGGAAAAGCTGACTCCCCTGCTGAGCAGGAAGCCCAACACAGGGCTCGATCCCAGGACCCCGGGATCATGACTCTAACAGAAGGCAGATGCTTAACCAACTGAGCCACCCAGGCACCCCAACAACCCATTACATTCAGATGAAATTCAAAATCCTTGCTGACTCTATGACCTTGGGCAAGTTGCGTGGCCTCTCCTGGCCCTTAGTTTTCCCCCTTAGTTTCTGGCTGTTAGCATTCTCCTCTTCGTCAGAGATAATAACAGCACCTAAACACAGAACTGTGGTTAGCTTTTAATGAGATCATCGATATAAGGGATTTCTCACAATACCTGGTGCAGAATGGATGTTAACTGCTAACAACATCATCATTGTCATCGACACTACGGTATTGTCGCATCTGGTCTTAGCCTCTCTCTCGTGACCATTTCCCCTTGCTCACTAGACTCGATCCCACTGGGGTTCTACCCTTCCAACCTGCCCAGCATTTCCGGGCATTAGGACCTGTTTCCTCTACCTGAAATCCTCTTCCCTATGCTCTTCACCTGGTGGAGTACCCCTCACCCTTCATGTCTTAGCTGATAGAACCTGGAGACGCCTTCCTTAACATACCAATTGAACCACTGAGGCGCCCCCCACCCACCACCAAAATAAAGTTTTAGGAATATAGGTATCACCCACTTTTCAAAAGTTCATGTTAAAAAAAAAAACAAAACTTCATGTTAAACCACTTCACTTTTACGAAGACCTCCATTCGTATCTATTTCCAATAACTGAAAAAAGTCTAAAGAAGATTTTCACTTTTGGGGCACCTGGGTGGCGCAATTAAGCACCTGACTCTTGGTTTCAGCTCAGGTCACGATCTCAGGATTGTGAGATCGAGCCCTACTTCGGGCTCCATGCTCAGGGCAGAGTGTGCTTAGGAATCTCTCTCACTCATTGACTCACATAAAATAAACAAACAAATAAATCTTAAAAAAAAAAAGCCTGAAAGGTTATTTTTTGAGTCTGGGAATGCTCAAAAAAATTTTCCATATAAATTACTGGTCATTGCCTCTTTCCTTTACGCCATTTTGTTACAGGTTTCATAGGAATGCTCTACTTTTGGATAGTGGGGGAAATCTGTACATATAGCAAAGATAAATATATAAAAAGGAAAAAAGAATGATGGAATGATGGGAGAGGAGTGGGATGGGGATGGACCACAGATTTCACTTACTTCCAAGATCCTGGCTTTTGTGTTGATGAGTTCTTGCAACAGTATTATAAATAAGTAAATGTGTCCTGTGCATGGAACATGAAAAGAATGTGTCATGAGCCAAAGTTATGATTAATCTAATTCTGTGCACCTGACATCCTTAAAGGAAAAGAAGAGCAATTATGCTTACCTTCTCCAGACAAAGTTACTTGTTTGGGAGTGATGGTGAAAAGATTCTTCTCCCCTAACCCTCTCTAGGGTTTTTCTCCAGGGACTGTCTCTGGTTTCTCCTCCTGCAGAGGTAAGCTGGTGGGACAGCAGGGAGGGGAGTAATCCAGGGTTTGGCTACTCCGGGAAAAGGGTCCTGGAATTGGTGTGAAAATGGAGCCTTCCCAAGGCTGGAATAGGAACCTGGAGATGTGGGTCAGCTTCTATTCCTATTCAGCTTCCCCCACTCTGCAGTCTAAGAAGGGCAGGTGTGTCATCTCCCACCCATTTCCTGTTCCGCTTCATCAAAGACCTCAGGGTGGGGGTGGGGAGGAGCCTCAGAGGAGGGTCCTGAGAGATGGGCCACATGGTAGACAGTTGTAAGGATTCTGGATACTGGGGAGCTGGGACCAGCATGGGTCAAACCCTGCATCTTTGAAGTTCAGCTTAGAACTAGGGGGCTGCTGACTCAAAACATTTTACGTATTCCTTTCCTTTCAGCCTGGCCCAGAACTCCTAGGCCATTTTCAGCACTTCTTGCTCCTCCTTTGCTTGCCTTCCCTGCCCATTCTTCTTCCAGGCTGTAGCTCCAATCCCATACCCTCACCTCAACTTCTACCAATCCCCAAGATAAGGCCCTACTTTGTGAAATAAGGGTTAGGGGAAGGCCCTGGAGGAGGAGCTTAGAACTTTTCACCTACAATAAGGGACTTGAGGTCAGATTGAACTGGGCTGGTCTGGCTGAGCTGGAATCTTACCTTTGGGGAAGGGGTTAGAGGTCAGGCTGAATTAGGCTAAGAGTATAAAAGAGGTGCCGGAGGTTGTGCTGGAATTCCTAAGAAAGGGGCTGGGGGTCAGGCTGGATTGAGCTAAAATAGAAACATGGGGAAGGGGGCGCCTGGGTGGCTCAGTGGGTTAAAGCCTCTACCTTCAGCTCAGGTCATGATATCAGGGTCTTGGGATCGAGCCCCGAGTTGGGCTCTCTGCTCAGCAGGGAGCCTGCCGCCCTCTCTCCCTCTGCCTGCCTCTCTGCCTACTTGTGATCTCTCTGTCAAATAAATAAATAAAATCTTAAAAAAAGGAAAAAAAAAAGAAACATGGGGAAGGAGCTTGGCTCAGGCTGATCTCGGGGTCTGGGGGCTGAGGGCCTGTGTCTTTGCTGGGGATGGCTAGGGTACACAGATGGGCTGAACCAAGCTTTTCAGCATCATGCTGGGGCCTGGGGCTGGGCCTTGAAGGGACTTTCCCTTCCCCCCACCCTAGCAATTCCTCCAGACTAAGGGCCTTCCCCAGAGGGGCTGCTGGGGCAAACGGGGAGGAGCCACATCTAGGGCTCCAGAGGAAGTCGCTGGCCACTATGCTTCCTGAGTTCAAAAAAGTGGGTTCCCCTGTCTCTCTGGCTCACTGCCTTCCCCCAAGCAGGGCAGAGTCCAAGCCTGGCAATCTCCTTCTTCCCATGACTACTGCCTCTTCCAAAACACACACACACACACAGATAGGAACCTGCAACTTTGTCACACACTTGCTGGCCCAGCAGCTCCATAACACAACACAATACTGCCAAGCCATGCATTCAACAACATACCCTCCTTTACGTACCTGTAGCCTCCCATTCACACTCAGCAGTCATGCCTTCTCTGCTTTGTTCAGCACCCTATCTCTAGCACCTAGAGTTAGGCCCTGGCACCTAGAGAGGGCTCAATGAACAAATAAATCCACCAAGACACTTCCCATAAACAAATGCATAGATAAGCCTACATACATAGTCACACATGCAGGGTTCCATCACATACCCATATCCAAGCCCTCTCGTAGCCCGGTGGTCACGTACATATATGCGCCGGCACCACTCAGGCAAGAAAGCCGGAGGTACACACACCTAGTTCCAAACGCGGACACACTGCACATAGGTGTTCCCTAGCACTCCCAGGGTGATCTGGCCGGTAAATATTCATCGGGTCAGGCCTGCGAGGAATGAAGCGGGCATGTGCACGAATGCAGGCATTGGGGTCCTGAGGCAAGGGGCAGTGAGGAGCTGGGCTGGCAGCAGGAAGGGCCGAGGTAACTATGTGGATTAGAGAGGGGGTGGGAAGGGCCATGTAGTCCTCTCCTCTGGTCTCTTTCTTTCTTTTTTTTTTTTTTTAAAGATTTTACTTATTTATTTGACAGAGAGAGAGACCACAAGTAGGCAGAGAGGCAGGCAGAGAGAGAGAGGGAAGCAGGCTCCCCGCCGAGCGGAGAGCCCGATGTGGGGCTCGATCCCAGGACCCTGAGATCATGACCCGAGCCGAAGGCGGAGGCTTTAACCCACTGAGCCACCCAGGCACCCCTCTCCTCTGGTTTCTTTCTGCCAGCTGGGGAGGTGAGAGTAGAGGTACAGGTCTATGACGCTACTTCGAATCCAAAGACTTTAGTGGGGGAATAGTCTGAGAGGCTGGATTCCCCTGCTTGGGATGAAAATAGTCTGGGCAGAGGAATTGGTAGGTGCTAAGATCCCATCCCCAACCGACAGCAGGGCCTCCCTGTCTTGCCCATCTTTAATGGTGGGAGAGAAGGTGACTTGGGAGGAGTAACCACCCGGAAAGGAGTCTAAAAAGCAGGCTATTCTTCCTTCTACCTAAGGAGCTTCTGGCTGCCCCCAGCAATGGCACTTAGGCACGGTCCTCCATGTCCCCACCCGGAAGTCAGCCAGCAGACAGACCACCCAGCTCCTCTCTTACTTCCTCCCCCAGGACCTAACACCAGGGGCCACCAGGCTCAGGGAGCTCAGCTGGGCTGGCGGGCTGGAAGCTGCGTAGGGGCAGGAATCTGACAAAAACAGGACCAAGTCTCCCAAATCATTCTAACCACCCAAAGCTCTCCCAACCCAAGCCTCGGCAAGGACCCCGGCCCCGACCACTCCCCCAACAGTCTGATCCAGGGCCTTCCATCCCAGGAAACCTGCCTTGGGAAGGTCACCGGTCCGGCAGCCCCATGGTAGTTGGGGGTGAGGAACAATTGTCCCGGAGACAAGGAAGTCAACTTTTGAGGGAGACAAGGGCCAGTCTGGGACAGGAGGAGCAAGGGCAGAAGAGTGAGGGGAAATGTGAGGTGAGACTAAAGGGGGATCCACAAGCTTAATTCCTACTTCCTTCCTAATAACTGATTTTAGGGACTATAGGAAGGAGTGGGGGTGGGGGGAAAGACTGCTTGGGACTGAATTGTTTAGGCATCAATGACCAACCAAGACAACACTCTCAAACCAAAAAGTCTCTTTATTGATCGGTACCATACATGACTCAAATGGCCCAAAAAAAAAAAAAAAAAAAAAAGAAAAAAAAGGCATTACATTTGGGTGGGACATCCATCTTCCCCACCCCTTCCCTCAGCTCCTGACACAACACCCTCCCAACAGTGGCAGCTGGAGTGAAGGAAACTGGGTATGGAGGACCCCAGAATCCAGAAGGAAGAGTAGGGGAGAGAGGTGGTGCTAACACTTCTGGAACTGGCCACAGGAAAAGGCAGCGAAGCCACAGAGCTGGGCCCAGACCCATGGGACCCTACTCCTGGCCTCACCCTGGGCCCAGAGCCTCCAAGTGTCCAACTGTGAAACAGAGCTGAGGATCCTGGCTGCTTCCCCCCCTCCCTTCTACGAGGAAGGGGAAGGAAGGGATATTGGAGATGAAGACCCTTTACTTCGGCTGGGGAATAGAGGTCTATTGCTCCCAGGTGGGCTGAGAGCTGGGACATCCTCCGTGGCTCCTTCCCCTCTGTGGAGGACAGGGGAGGACTAGATACACAGTTTGAGGAGCTGGGGGGAAGAGAGTACTGGAGAGAGTGGATGAGCCCCACCCCTTCCATCCCATGCCTGCCCAACTGAGACAAAACAAAAAACACAGCGACAACCAAGGCGCTCCCTTCCCTCCACTGCTTCCTAAGGGAGGGAGCCTCCCTTCCCCTCATCCAAGACAGCTGCTCTAGTGGAGGACTTGTAAAGAATATACACACCATGGGGGAGGGGGTTGGGGGTGGAAGTGGGAGTCACAAGCACTAGGACAGCAGGTCAGAGTCCTGGAGGATGGGGAGACAGAAACAACAGCAGGGGGTTGTCACAAAGATGAGGCCATCAATGGCCTCCTACCCCAAGGCATGCCTTCCCCAACTCCAGTCACCCCAGAGGAAAAGGGAAGAGATGGCAAAGTATCTCCTTGGTCTGAAGCTCTCAAACTGTATAAAATGGTAATGCATACCCCCCCACCCCCACACTCACCTCCACCTGGGCCCTAAGCCCCACATTTGCCAGGAGTAGGGAGGTAGCTGGACTTTTTAATAAGGGAAAAAGGGGGTACATGAGTGATTTTTTTTAAACTTACATTTTTAATAATATTATTTTTAAAAAAAACTTGGGAGCTGGGATAGGTGGCTGCAGGGAGGCCCCAGAGCTTTACCCCTCTACTACCAGCCACCTAGGGGAAGGTTTAGGAAAGGGGCACTCAACCAAGCCCCGTAACTTTAAGTCCCTAAGGGCTGTGGGATAAACAACCCCAGGCTTGAAGGGGGTGGAATCAGGAGGATGGGGAACCCAGAACCTGGGATGAAGATGGAGCCAAATGCCCTGGGGGGGTGGTCAGGACATTAGTCAGAGGCCCAGGGTCCACGTAGGCATCCACATGAGTAACCCCTTCCCCCAAAAGGCTCTGCAGAGGCCAGGCCCAGCCCAGGGCCACTGGGGGGCAAATCTTGGCACCTGCCCCCAGCGAGTCCAGTTCCTCCCTGAAGTGGGTGGATGGAGGCTGCCCATTTTAGATGCTCAGTCTCTTCATTCTGTCTTCTGCTCCCTGGGGCTTCGAGGGGTGGGGCAGGCAGGCAGAGCACTGGGTGGCCATGGCAAGGCCTTTACTGGGAGGCCTGTGACGTGGGGTTCTCCGATTTGCTTTCTTGGCTGGATGGAGGCTTGCTGTTCCAGGGGCTGTTGGCGCCCAGGGCGGGGGAGTTGTTAAAGCTGTCCTCGTCGTCAATGCCGTTGGCCGCGTCAAACTGGGTGTTCTCCAGTCGGGTGATGAGCCTCTCGTCCTCGTCCCCGAACTCCCCGCCCATCAGGGTGGGCTCCCCCACCACCATCACATCCTGAGAGTGGCGGAGGTCCCCAAACATAATCGGGGCAGGGGCTCGCCCGGCCCAGGGCAGCAGAGAGCCCCAATACCCACCCAGGAAACTCTACACCCCCAACCCCTTCTCACCCCAATTTAAAACCCCAACTCCTCTGACACCCTCAGTCCCTGGAATCCTTCCCACTGAAGGACTGCAGAGCATCACAGCCTTTAACCCACAAACACTAGATTCTAGGAGAGGTCAATCTACTCCCTTTGCTCCCTAGTTCATCTCCCCCAAACCTCAGGGGGCTCCTAAACTTCTGTCCACATGTAAGACAGAGGAAGCAGATAAAAAAAAAACACCAATGGGGAAAGCACGTGCATGTGCATATTCTAGATTCACACACGTTCAAATTCGTGTGTCCCTCTGTCAGTGTGTGGGTCTCTAATGGTATGTGTGCCTCCAAGCTGTCTCCCCTGAACATCCATGTTCTCACGGCTGTCTCTGTCCCTTTATGTCCTATGTTCTGTCTGCGTCTGTGATCACAACCACGGCATGGGACTGACAAGGACTCTCATCAGTGACAGGAGCCAGCCCATGCTGGCAGAGTACACCAGGAAAAACTGTCTTTGCTTCTATGCCTGCTAGTGAGCTCAGGCTGGGACAGGGTCAAGGGTTTAGGGGTCAGCAGTAGGGCAGCCCAGAAGAGAGAAGAAAGCCGAGATGCTTACAGGTACCTGGCTGGAGAGGGCGAAGGTGCTGGCTGGGCTTTTCTTCTTGCTGTTGCTGTTGTTGGTGTTGCCACCCCCCGAGCTCATGGTGCTGCCCCCGGACATCTTTCGTTTCCGCCGCTTGCTGGGCTGCTGCCGTGCAGGCTCCGCTGTGCCAAGGAAAGGAGATTTAGGAGGGGCAAGACCTCCAGTCCCTTGCTCCCCATTCTGGTTCCTGAAGAGCCTGAGCCTTCCCTGATCCCAACTGCGCAGACCCAGGAGCGAGGAAGGGGCTTTGCCAGGGGACAAAACCAGGGCTGGGGAGCATCACTGGATCCTGGTAAGAGCGGGGGCAGGTGGAAGGCACTCACCGGGGGGTGCTACCATGCGCTGCCACTTCTGGAAAAGGCAGGTCTTGAGGCAGTCACGGGGGCTGAGGCTGTAGGTCTTGTGGCGGGACATGAGCTCCTGCATGGGCTCGAGTATCACGCAGAGCTGAGGGGAGACCAGGTGGCTTGTCAGGGGAGAGCTGACATGGAGCGGACACCAAATGGGATGGGGCAGAAACTGCGTGATCAAGGACTCACTCGGAGGTAGTTTAGAGTGGAATTGGACAGCCCACACCGGGTGATATTTTTGGAGAGCTGATCCAACATCTGGGGGTCCTGGGCCTAGGCAAAGAGAAAGAAGAGAACACTGGCACCTGGGTTGCATCTGCTCATCTGACCTATCACCTGAGCCTCGTGACCCTCCTGAGGGAGAAGAGGAACTACTAGGAAACCCATTCTTCAGACGGAGATACTCTCACTCTCTGTCTGCAGTCACTGGCACGAAACGGCAGACCCTGCTCCGGCCACCCTTCCCAGCGCCTGCCCTCAACCCTGGCAGCCCGGGTGCCGCCCATGACTCACATGCATGGCAAGGATGCTGCGGGGGATGAGCTCTCGGTGCTGCCGGATGCTGAAGTGCCACGTCTTTATCCGCATCATGTCGTCAAACATGAACTCTAGGTACAACCGGCCCTCCACACACACCTGGAGACAAGCTTGTCACGTCTCTGCCCCCTCCCCACTTACCTGAAAGTGCACCTGTTCTCCCGTTTGCTCACAACCCTCCCACTGAACACACTTCTGCCACCTGCCCCTAAATCTGGGCGCATAACTGACCAAGACCACGCGCTCGCACACCTGTCATACCCCCGCCCCCCCCCATACACACGTACAGCAGCAATGTTGAACAGACCCTTGTCCTCTTCCCAAGTAGCTAGCGATACATGCATCTGCTATAAGCTCAATGAGGGCAGGCTCTCATTCACTGGTGCACCCCTGCGGCCCAGAAAACCGTGACGTACAAGCTCAGTAAATGCCTGATGGCTTCTGCAGCATGCCTGCCCTCCCTTCTCGTCTTGCCACTTCCCGTTCTGCCTCCCTGGGGAACAGCTGAGCATATTTGGGGAGAAAGGAGGGGAATCAAACCCAGGTGCTTCAGTGTTCCACATCCAGCTGGGCTGCTGACCTGGGTGAACATGGGTTTGCCGTGCTGGGTCACCATGCTGCCTTGGTCACAGTCGAGGGACACAAAGTTGCTGTGGAATGCCTCCTTGGGATGCTTGAGCACATAGTACAGCTCCGTAGCACCCCCTTCAAAGATGCTGCGGAAGTAGCGTGGGATCAAGGTCCGGCCAATGGCTGTAGAGATGGGACAAACTCAATAGAACAGACGGACTTCCAAAGGGGTCAGGCAGATGCCATCATTGCCAAAACAGATCCCCGGAGACAAATACCTACTCCCGGTCCTTAGATGGACACAGGAGGTATTACTCTCACAGCAGAACCAGCAGGACCCCCAGAGGCCACTCACTATATCTCTTTGGTCCATCCTCCAGGCAGAAAGTGATGGTTAACATGGCATCATCCTCAAAGAACTCAGTTGTGAAAGCATCCCACCAGAGATTGTCACACTCCTAAGGAGCACAGGGCAGGATGTTTGTATGTTTTTATGTTTGTGTGTGTGTGTGTGTTTGTGTACGCGCGCACGCGTGTGTGTGTGTCTGTGTGTGTGTGTGTGTGTGTGTGAAGACAACCCACAGGGGTTCCCAGATGGTCCTCCCCCTCCCAGCCCTTTTCTCCAGGCCATACCTCTGTCCAGTTTTGAAGCCGTTTGTTAAGCTCAAATATTCTGTAGTCAGTTTGGTTGCCATATGGTGTGTGCCTCCTGGGGGAAGTGAAGAAGGGAGGTCAGTAGGAAAAGAGCATCCCCCACCCCACTTCTGCCTTCACCCATATAATGGAAAGCACCTCCCTCCTTATTGGACTCCACTTACCCAATCCCTGGCTCCAGGTATGTAGGCGGGTACATGGGAGTTGGGCTGTGTAAGGGAAGAGGCTATGAGAATGGGGGTGGAAGACAGGAATTATTGGGGAATGTCACTCCCTCCCCCTTTCAGGCAGGATCTCATCTGAAGAAGAGATGGGAAGTGGATGAGACTCACCCCACATCCCGATCTAGCATGGTGCCGGGATGGAAGGGGGGGAAGGCGTTGCCGTTCGGGGGCTCCTTCGGTGAGTACAGCTTGAATGACTTTGAGGAACAACCTAGAAGGCAAAAAAAGAAAGGGTCCCCTGAGTCCCAGGGATCTTTCCTGGAAGTCTCCTAGACTGTGTGGACAGGGACTGGTCTTCCAGAGCCCCCAGAGTGGGTCGACTAGGGGAGGGGGATGACCCTAAGGAACACCTCCCTCTGCTTCTAAATCTAGCTTCAATTCTGTTTTATCATGAAACTAGAAATACTCAGCCCTAATACCCAAGACCACATTTCTTCATGTGGCTGAGCCCTGGATAATAGTGAAGCTGGGAAGAAATGTCAATACCATAAAATAAATGAATATCCAAACGTTAGAATCTAATTTTGATAAATCCCCTTTTCATCTATATTATATTGTTCAATCATCACAACCACCTTGTGAGGTAGCAGGGTCAACTATAAAATCCCCATTTTACAGATGAGGCAATGGGAAGTTCAAGGGGACTTGCCAAAATCATAGAGCTAGTAACTGGCAGAGCTAGGACTTGAGCCTAGATCTGATTCCCATATCCTATAGTATTTCCACCCCTCTATTGCCCTCTGGAGACCAAGCTGGGGGAGGGGATACGGTGTGTGTGTGTGTGTGTGTGTGTGTGTGTGTGTGTGTGTGAAATTTGCCAACTCCCTGCCCCTCCTCCACCCCCAGGGTCTCAGGAGGGCAGGGGATGGAAAGATAAAGGGGAGTGGGTGCCTGCTGGGTGCCTCCCACAAGATAACCAGTTGGGCCTTCTGCCTCCCCCACCAACGGCCGCTCCCTTATCAGCCCAGCCCCCTCCCCCACACCCACCATGGATCTAGTATTGTCTCCCAACCAGAAACCCAAAGCCTCAACCTCCTTTCATTTCTGAGACTTGCAGTGGGGAAGGGAGACAGGCCTCCAATGGAGTCCACTCTACTTACAAACCCAGGCCTGGGAAGGAACCTAGGCTCCAGGGGGCTCAGTCTAAGAGGAAAGTGGTAACTAGACAGAGGTCTCTGCTTATTTGTCTCTGTGCATGGGCACACGTGTCCCCTATCCACCTCAATGAGCAGCACACTATTCCTGGTGTACTATTTCCTGGAAGTCTTACATTCATAGTTGAGTATGAACCAGGCACCCCTGCAATCCTATCTTCCCCCTCTCAACAAGATAGAGGAGGAGAAACTGAGGCACAGCAACACAGGTCCTAGCCGCTAGGTGCTTCCTGGCATCCCCAGAACTTGATTACATTTGGAACAGTGACCATATTGGCTGTATCTAAGCCCTCTTCCCAAATTAGATACAAAATCTATTTTGTTCCTTGGGGGAAGAGACAAAAGAAGACCCTGTGCCAACATGCATCATTTAATTATCTCTCCAGGGCCCCCTCCTCACAATATGGGCAAAAGGAGGGTCCCAGAGGGGCCTACACTACACAGTTCCTGAAGGTGCCAAGACTCAGAGCCTGTGTGTGCCTGCACACGCGTGTGCCTCACCCTGCCTAGCAGGCTTCCACCCTCAGCTCGCCCTAACATGCCTACCAAGAGCTGGAACCCAGCAGCCCCAGGCGGATCAGGGTGCCTGCAACAGGCCCTTGCCCGGTGCACGATCTCTCACAGGCCACATCCACGTGCTCCCAGCACAGCATGCAGCCTTCGCACGCCCGTCTGGACTGAATGAGGAGCCTGTATCCTTGGGAAAGAGACAGTCCTCCCCTACCACCACCAGTCCCAAGTCTCCCCACTCCGTAGATGGGTAGACTAAGGCCACGTAGGAAGCCCCAGCTCCCAGAGCCTACCAAAGGCCAGGTCTGGCCAATGAACCCAAGAGTCTAGATTATGAGACCTGCCCCTTGCCCCCTACCTAGGCCATCCTTTCCCCGAAAGCATCACTACCCCTGCCCCACAGTTTCAGGGCTACTTGAAGAAATGTGTCAGCTCAAGACCCTCAGAAGAGAGGCAGCACACCTGGGTTCCTCTCTAATTCTGAAAAAGTTTCAGAACTTCAATTTCTCTCACCAGAGACCTGGCAGACATTGCCTGGCGCTGTAAGGTAACAGTTCTGAAGAGCTAAAGCCCAAAGCTCGGAGGCCTCTATTTACACCTCCAGTGAATGGACACAAACAAACTCAGCATCTCTTCAGAGCCATAGCAACTCCCAGTAGCCCCAGCACAAGGGCTTGGGAGTGAGAAGGGGAGGGAACATCACCCAGACCATCTGTCCCTGTTGCTGCCTGCCCCCAGCAGCAGGGGTAGAGGGAGCAAAGTGGGGGTGGGGGTGAAGGGGATGTGTCATCAGCCTTAGAGTCAGACATACCCCCCCCAACACACACAACCTCTAGCAATCTGGGAGCCTTTAGGAGGAGGAAGAAGAGAGGAAGAGCCCAAAACTAGTAAAGTTTTCTTAGGATGGAAGCTGCATCCTGGGGCTGAGGGGGCACCTCCAGCTGGGCATTTCCATGGTAATCAGCCTGACCTAAGGGCAGGCCCCCTCCCTTTTGGGGGCTGACCACAGGTCAGCAGGCCTGAGAGCCCTGGCCTCTCTGAGCTGGGGCACCTCTCCCTCAGCTAGCATACCAGGCCAGGGCCAGACCCAGGATCTTCTACCCACCCCCAACAGGCTTGCAGGGTGCCCAGACTTACCTGGGAGAACTGAGGGGGCCAGGAGAGGTGCAGGGAGCGGCTGGAAGCCCAGAGGGGCCCTGGCAGGGGTGAGGACTGAGGGGGCCAACTTCAGCCGCTCATGTCCCGAGTGGGACAGGCAGGCCTGGCTGGGAGCTCCACTCCGCGGGCCGCACAAAGACTCGCACGCACAGCCTCTGCCCGCCCCGCGGCGGCCGCAGCCCCGGGGGAAAGTTACAATGGCCACTGGGCCGCGGGCTGGGGGCCAGGGGGCCGACCTGGGGGGCGGGGGGCCGCGGGGAGTCCGGAGCCTTCTTTGTTTGCAAGGTTTCCCTCAACAATGGCTGCTCCGCTCTTTCCTCTCTCCTCCTCCTCCTCCTCGGCTCTCCCCGCCGCCGCCTCTCGCTGCCTCTGCCTCCAAGCAGCCCGCCCGCCCTCCCCAGGCCAGCAGGCCCCTTCACCGGGGCACCAGGAGAGGCAGGGCCCGGCACTCACACTCACTCACACTTGCACACGCACAGACACACGCAGCGCCCGCCGGCTCCCTTCCTTTTCTCCCTTTCTGTCCCTCCCTCCCCGCTCGCTCTCCGATCTCCGAGCCTCTCTCAGAATGAGGCCCCAGGGCGGGCGGAGGGTGGAGCTGCCCCCACCGGCCCCGCCCCCTCCCTGCGAGGAAAGAGGAAGAGGGAGAGAGGGAGGGAGGGAGAGAGGGAGGGAGGGAGGCAGGCAGGGAGGACTGCTGAGAAAAACAAAAGAGAGACAGAGACCGAGAGAGACGAGAGGGAGAGATGGAGACAGAACAGATTGGGCCTGGAGAGACCTGGATGGAGGGGAGGTGTGTGGGGCTAGAAACTGAAATGCCCCCAGCCCCAAGCCTGGTGCTCAGGGGTGAGCAGGCCAGCCAGACCCA
Source organism: Potos flavus (assembly GCA_028534135.1). Taxonomy (NCBI): domain Eukaryota; kingdom Metazoa; phylum Chordata; class Mammalia; order Carnivora; family Procyonidae; genus Potos; species Potos flavus. Next base: position 23,412,377 of record CM052894.1, on the reverse strand, counting down.
CTGGCAGGGATGGAGAAGGGTGTTCTCCTCTCCGAAGACTCCCAGTATCTTCAAACTGCCTCCCCAACGTCCCCCAAATCTCTCTTCCTCTCCCCCGTGATCTCTCAGGTTGGAAGGCTGGCCGGAGCTGCCACCCCCGGCTTCTGCCCCACGTGAAATCCCAGAGCAGCTGGGGGGAACCTCCAGGGGGTTATTTTTGACAGAGACACACTCTGCTTCAGCAGGTAACAGTGACTAGAGGGAGGGGGACACTCCAGGCTCCCTCTCCCCAACACAGCTAAGTTCCTATCCCCCTTCCCTAACCCCCACCACCAGAGTCTCATGGGTGCAAGGGAAAGAGGCACTGTCTCAGCTAGGAAAGGCCAATTTGCCCACCCAAGGGTCCCCAGAAAGGACCTAGTGTGCTGCTGAGTCCTCCCCCCATCCCAGGGCAAAAATGGTATGTGGTTACTGAAGTAGGGCCTGCTTTCCAATGCAAGGGGGAACTCCCAAGACAGGAGGTGTTTCTAAAACCGGGGTAGTGGCCCAGGCCCTACCACCTGGACAGATAGGAAAAAGGAAACACACACACACACACAGGAGGGGGTGCAGCCATACAGACCTCCTACCGCTTTGCAATTTGAGTCTCTGCTCCTTATTCCCTGCCCTGCCCCCCCAAACACATTCACACAGCCAGCCCCACGGCCAGACTTCTCCTGACAGACACCCTGGCTGACTGGCAGTCCTGCTGCACCTGGCTCCCTGGACACCCTCCGCACATGAATAACACATCTTCCTTTCACGTAAATCAGAACCTGACACACACTTCAACCTGCGACATACCTCGAACACTAAATAAACCCAAACCCAGGACACACACACATACGTAGTCCACGACAGCCCTGACTTCTGTACACACTGGGACCTGCGACACATGCCCTCTGACCCCAACACACGCCCCCAAGCTGCATTATACCCCCAGAACCTGTGACAGACTATTACATTCACACCCTCACCGTTTGTTATCCAGGGACTTACCCCATAAACCACCCGCCCTGAAACCTGCATACCATTCTCCATCATGTTCTCACCACAGGATATGCTCCAGCTTTCACAAACATATTGAAATCTATGACATGCAGCCAGACCCTACAACATACTGCCTACCACCAGGAACTGAAATATTCCATTGACTCCCAAATTAACAGCCCAAATCTGAGATGACCACACTTCTCCCCTATTGACAGGACAATTCCTGTCATTTGTTTTGTGCCTTTAAACTTCCCAAAGTGTATTCATAGGCAGTACCTCAAGAGCTCCTTACTGAATACAGGGCCAAATATGATGCTAACTTGAACAGATTACAGTGAGACAGAAGGGCCTGAACTGGAACCCTGGACTTCTAACCCCACTCACACAAGCCCAGCCCTGGGGCACGGCAGCCATTCCTATTCCCTTCCCCCTCCAAGGAATGGCCACTCCAGGCTCCAAATGACTGTCTACATGAGGAAGAGGGATGGGTGTGTGCTCTGGCTTCTGCCCCCAGTTTAGAGCTCAGAACCCCCACCCAGTTTGTCTCCTCAAATTTCAGAAAGGCCCCCAAATACCAAGATATATCAGGACTCTGGCCCATCACTTAAAAAGGGGCCCTGCTCCTGGTTCCCCTTCTCAACCAAGTCTGCTCCTCTCTCAGTTCTGACTTAATTCCCCCACTTGTATAGGAGCAGAAGAGGTCCAGCTAAAGAAACAAGTTGGAGTCAGAAGGCCCCAAAATCGGTGGTGCAGGGAGGGGGGTGTGCAGTGGGAAGAAAGCATAGAGCAGCAAAGAACGACAAAGGTGATGAAGGAGAGAAGAGTACCCGACCCCGAGGTGGAACTCTGAAGGGCAGCAGCCTGTCCCAACCCACAGGATAAGGTACCAGCACTGCCCCCTGCCCGGGCCCCTGGGGCTCCCTGACCCGGGCCTCCAGTGTGCCTGCCCCCCTTCCTTTGTCTGTGCCCGGCCTCCCGTTGGCCTGGCGCTCTGCCATCCTCCTCTCCTGGCTCCCAGCCGCCACCACTGCTGCCTCCTCCCCTCCCCCTACTCCTCCCTGCCTTAACCCTTCTGAGCCACATGCTGCCCCAGACAGGCCTGGGCTCCCTCAGCAACCTGCCCTGCCCCGGTGATGCCCCTTAGCAGAGGTTCTCCCTGCTCCTGACCAAAGCTTCAGAAGCTATTACCTACCCCAGAAGCACTACGGGAGCTAGGGGGGTAGGGGTGTATATGTGTGTATCTTGTGGTGTTTCCTTCCGCGTTTGCATGTGTGTGGGTCTGCGTGTGCTCTGGCTTCCCTCAGTCACATGTGTGGGGCATGTGCTGTCTCTGCTGGGCTGGGGGAGGAGGAGGAGCCAGGAGACAGCAGAGCACAAAGGAGAGACTCAGACAGGCAGGCAGGCAGCAGGCAGGCGGCCTGCCAGGGCGCCTCGGCCCCCACCCCAGGCCTGCTCAAGTGGGGGGGGGGGGCAGGTATTTGGGCCTGCACTGTACATGCTGCCATGATGCCCTTGTGTTTAACCATGTGCTCCCACCCATCCATACAAGCCTGGCCCCCTCCCTTACTCCAACTCTTAACATTCCCCACCCCCAGGCCACTCCGAGGCCCCTCCCCGTTTGCTTCTCCTTGAAGTCTAACCTCCATCCACTCTCTGTGGTATCAATCCAAGACTTCTTCACATTCGGGGGGAAAAAAAGCTCCTCACTCTTAGCCATCTTTTGCCCCCCTTTCCTCCAGCCAGGTCACTCAGACACACAAAAGGAACATGTCTTTTGGGGCACTGACTGAAGCTGTCCCCCACCACACACACACACCCCTGTGCATGGGTCCTCTTCCCATCCCCATGCTGCTCCCAGGGAAACTGAGGGGGAAACTTTATCCTTTCTCCTACTGGACCCAGGCATCCTGCCTCAACTTCAGGACCAACCTCCCATCTACCCCTAGCCTGACAACCCTTCCATACCCACCTCCTACCCACTATTTGTAGGAACTAAGAATCAGAATTTAAGACTCAACCCTCTAGCTTGTTCGAAGCCTTAGTTTCTGCTAAGTTCATGTGTGGTGATGGAGGATGAAGGCCACGGGGAGGACTCACAGTGTGGATGGATCTGAATGGGTACCCAGCATAGAGCAGTTATAAAGAAAATACACATATAAACATGCACACCAAGCTGGTAGGAGGAGGAAGGGCCAGGCAGGATTCCAGCTTGGCAAGCTCTTCCCTTTCCTCCTCTCCCCCACCCTCTGCAGCAGGAGCCAGGGGTTCCCACACCTGGATATTCCAGGATCCTCAGGCTCTGTCTACTAGTCCTCCTTCCCTTAAGGGCCCCATGCCCCTTAAACGTCAGCCTCAGCAGGCACTTTCAGTGTGTGCCCAGCCCAGCTTGGCCTGTGTCACATGATTTTCAAGGAAGCTTCCGCACTGGCAGCTTCCCTTGGGGACTGTGTGTATGTTTGTTTGTGTAGTAGGGGTTCAGTTGTGGAGTATGGGGCTCCCCCGAGAACGGGGTATGTGGAGAAGCCAAGGATCCAAACCAGGCTAGATTCTGGGACACCTGACTTTCAGAAGAAAGCTAACTCCGGCCTGGGACAAGAGGAGGTCCTGCATATAATTCAAAAACTCAGAGTCCTGAGAAGGAGAACAGACAGTGTTCTGAGGCCCTCTGACGACCACCTCTCCAGTCACATAGCCTCTATTTTCTCCTGGCAGCGAGGCAGAGCCTTCCCCCTCCCCAGGAAAGAACTCAGACCCAGGCTGTCACTAGCAAGAGCTGATAAGTGTTTGGGGGAGACAGGGATCTGGGCCTGAGTCCTCTTCCAAGTTCTCACTTTGGGGTCAAGTATTGCTCCCCTGAACTCGACTCCCACAAATCACTCTATTTCCTAACTTGCTGGGAGCTGCCACATTCCCCCTCCCACTAGGGTGGAGATGCCAGACCCCGAGGGCCCAATTATCTGCCCCCTCCCCCCCAGAGTACCTCCTGTCCCTCAGGAGGACTAACCTTGCCTGGCAACAAGCAGGAAAATTTGGGGGGGAGCAAGATGGGCCCCAATCAATCCCTCCCCCCAAACACAGTCCTCAGAAACAGCCTGGAGGGGGGGTAATCACAGGAATAGTAAGAGGGAATAGGCAGCAGGGAAGGGGGGGGCAACCCAAACCAGCCAATCACAACTCTATGATGACCTAAGGGGGGGGTCAAAAGTCCAGACTCACTTCTGATTGGCTAACGCCCTGGAATTCTGGGAATTTCAGCCCCCCAAGCCCCTCCTCAATTAGCGTCCCCCACCAACACACACACACAAACCCTCACACCCCCACCCCCCGCCACAGACACACAGACCACCCCTAGCACCCCCTCCCCTGCCTCTGGGCTGCTGCGTATTTGCATTTGAGAGCCCTCCCCCCGACTAAGACCCCGCATACCCCTCACAGCCCCGACCTCCGCCATGCCATCGACGCCCCCCACACAAGTTCTCGCCAAACAAGGGGTGAGGGATCTGTCGGGAGGGCTTGGGAGGGAGGGGCCGGGCGGCCGCGCGCCCCACTCACCAGGACAGGCACAGCCCACTGACATCTTCACATCGCCCGCCGCTGGGGGCCCAGCCGAGTCACGGTGCCCGCCCCGCGCGGGGACAGGCCGGGCATGAGCCGCCGCCGCCGCCCGCGGCCCCGCTGCCCTCGCAGCCGGCCCGGCCCGGCCCGGCCCGGCCCGGCCTCGGCCCGGTGCTGGCGGCCCCTGGCTGCAGCGAGGGGCCTGTCAGGCGCGGAGCAGACAGGAAGGAAGCCAGGCAGGAAGGCGAGCTGCCTCTGCGTGTGTGCGCGCGGGTGTGCGTCTCCGGAGTGTGTGTCCGTGTGTGCGCGTGTGCGTGTGCGTGTCTGTGCGCTCCCGCCGCCCTCCCCGCCGCCAACGCCGCCGCCGCTCGCCCCCTCTCCCTCCCGCGTTCGCTCGCGCTCTCGCTGTTGTCGGCGCCCGCTCTTCAGCCCCAGTCGGGCTGGGCCGGGCTTTATTAATATGCTAATTGCCTGCTAGTGGGAGGGGAGAGCCGTGTCAAAGTGACCCGGGCGAGCGCGCAGCGAGCGACGACGTGCGTGCGCCGCGCGCCGGGCGGGCGGCGAGGGGCCGGGAGTGTTCAGGGAACGGCATGCATGTGACGCAGCTTTTAAAAAAGGAGACGGAGGCAGAGACCCCAGAGGGGAAGGGCGGGGGGAGAAATAAGAGGCGAAGCCTCGCACTCGGTGTCGGTTCTCCGGGTGCCGCCGAGTTGGGAGCGTAGCTGAGCCGGAGCGGGAGCCAGGACTGGGGGGAGGCGGAGCCAGGGTGGGCCGCGAGGTGTAGCTCTCCCCTCCACCTCGGCCGCGCTCTCGGAGGGAAAAGGGACTGGCGACATCCCCTTCCCCCCACCCCCCGCTCATGCTCTCTGATACCCCAATCTTATTCTGCAAGGCCTTTAAATCCCCTCCCCTACCCCTCCACCCCAACCCGGGCGGGGGAAGCGCTATCCTAATTCCTGTAGCAACCCAACTCACCTCCTCTCTAAATTAACCACCCCTCCCTTGCCTGCTAAACCAGTTAGGACTAGAGCCAAAAGGGTTAATTAAGTGGGGTCCACGCCCTCCCCCGCCTAAGGGCTGAGATCTGCATTTTGCTGGGGGGAGGGGGGCAGTGGAATGACCGCCAGGTTGTACTGGGGAGGGGGTAATCCGCAGGCCTGCCTTCCCCCTTGCGGGCTCTGACTCATCAGTCAAGACACTCTCCTCCCTTCCCCCTTTCTTCATCCAGTCTTGGCCTCTCCCCACTCCCCCTTCGCCTGCAAGCTGCTCTCCTTTGAGGGCCTCGATACTGGGGAGAACAGGAAGCAGACCCCTCCAGTGTCCCCTACCCGTAAGGGTTGAGGCGTTGGTCGGGGGTGGGAGGAATGAAAGTCTGCAAGGTCGGTGTAAGGAACACTTCTTCCCCAGGGAGGAGCCTCCCAACCTTCAGGCACTCCTCAAGGACTCCGTAGCCCAGCCCTAGGAAGGGGGGTGCTCCATCTCCATCCCTTCCCAAAAGCCCAGCCTTAGCGGCCTCATAAACAGGAAATACCTATTAGCAGGGAAGAGGGAGGGGAAGGGAGCTGTCTGGAAGAGAGAACTGGCCCTCTCCCTTCTGGGGGTCCCCAGCTGCCAGCTTAAGCTTTAAGATGGGCTCCAGGAGTAGACACTGGGGACCTGGGCTGGTGTCCCTTCTCTAGGGCGTCTGGCCCAGACTGGGTAGGGGATCCTCCTTCCCTTCGTTACTTGGGGGAGGGGGTGCTTGATTGCCCCGACTCCTGCCCAGAGTCTGCACAGCTGGCTTAACTAGCTGAGGGAGGGTTGCAGATGTGGAGGTTAAAGTGTTTATGAGAACCCCTTTTCTCCACCTTTGTTTTTGCTGAGGGAGCATGAAATGATGGGGAGATGCATAGTCTGGGGATTGAAAAGAGGGCCTGCCTAGAGAGGCAGACCCCCTCCATATGCTTAGGAGAGGGTGGGGGAGGGGAGCTGTGTGCACAGCCACACTCTTCACTCCAGCATTCCCATCCATCTTGTGGATTCCCCCACCCCAGGGGTGGGAGGGGAGAGGGAGCTGCAGAGACATCACTGAAGCCAACCATACTTCCGCAGGTATGTCTTTGGCAGCATCCCCTGCCTGTATCTATCTCCTCCTCACGTTCCCCCAGGCAGAGGTCAGCACTAGAGGGAGTAACGGGAATCTAAAGCAACAGAACCCACGCCTGGAATTTGGGATACCTAGGTTTGAATTCCAGCTTTGCCCCTCTAAAGAGCAAATGACCTGAGACAACTGACTTCCCTACTCTGAGCTCTGGCCTTACCCTCTGTTACTCGGTACCTGCAGCTTGGTGAGAATCAGTAAACAAGGTATGCCCAGTTACCTAGCTTGATGTGAGCCATTTAGTCAGTTCTCAATATACTTTAGCTCTTCTCTGCTTTCTGTGAGATTCTCTCATTTCTAGAGTGTCAGGAGTGGGCTGGATTGGACTGGAGGATTAGAGATAGTGTGGAGGAGAGGGACTGCCTTCTTTGAACCTTTTCTTTCTCTACTTTCCCTGAGGTTGCCTTCCGCCAATCCTGTGACCACTTACCCCTGAGGCCACTCATTCCAAACAACTAGCTTGGCCAGATTCCATGGTGATCACCAATCACCTGGGTGGACAAAGGGGCTTGCAACCCACCCGATAGGGACTTTGCCTCCTCTGACTGAATCTGAAGTTCCCTTCTAGATTACACATATGGAAGTTGGAAGTCAAGGAAGAAGCAAAAATGTGTCGAGTAGACAGTATGTACCGGGCACCGTGCTAGATGTTTCATACCTGAGATCCCACTTACTTTTCATAACGACCTTAGGAGGAAGATGTTATTACCTCCATTGCACAAGCAAGAAACTGAGATTCAGAGAGATTAATCAATTTTAACTTGTCTGTAAAACATTCTTTTCCTTCTTCTTGCCTACTAATTAGTTAATGCCCCTTTAAACCTCAGTTTCTAGCTTCACCTCCCCCTGGGAAGGAACCCCTCCCACCCCAGCTGATCTAGTGGCCCTGTTTTCTTTAAGGAAATATTATCTTAGTGCTGTTGAATGGGTGAATAAGGTAAATGGTTTAAGTCCTTGAGAAAGCAGACTTATAGGGGTTAAATATCTTCCCCAAGGTTACACAGCTAACAAGTACTCAACCCAGTGTTCTTCTCCCTGCCTTACTTCTAGTTATGGACCTGGGGAAGGAGAGGACACTTTGGGAGCAGTTTTCAGAATTGTGGTACAGGCAAAAATGGGAAGTTAACAGCTGCCTGGCAGATGGACCTGGGGTGTGGTAGGAAGGCAGTGAGCCTATGTGGAAGGTCTTTAATATAATGACATGTCCAGGAGGATGGCAAGCTTAGCTGATTGGGATGGATGGATATGAGCACCTAGTAGTTTTTTCTTTTTGAGGTGAAATTACACGACATATGTTAATCATTTTATTTATTTATTTTTTTAAGATTTTATTTATTTATTTGACACAGAGAGAGAGATCACAAGTAGGCAGAGAGGCAGGCAGAGAGAGAGGGGGAAGCAGGCTCCCTGCTGAGCAGAGAGCCCGATTGATTCTGGGCTCGATCCCAGGACTCTGAGATCATGACCCGAGCTGAAGGCAGAGGCTTTAACCCACTGAGCCACCCAGGCGCCCCTGTTAATCATTTTAAAGTGAATAATTCAATGGCATTCCAGTATTTTTTAATACCAGTCATTAGTGCAAGATGGACTGTAGACACGGGATGAAGTGAAGTAGGAGGTACTGAGAAGAAGAGGTGAGGTGAGGAAAGGGGAAGGGGAGGGGAGCCCTGCGGAGAGACAGGCAGCAGAAGCAACTAGGTCAGCTTGTTCCCAGAAAGAGGTGGGCTCCTGCTTCCAGCTCCTAGAACCTGTCCCATCCAACTCCCTCTCCTGACCTTGACTTTGTCCTGCTCTATTTTCTCCCACATCTCTTTACCCCTGAAACACCCACAAATATTATTGGCATCACTCTCTTTCAAGGACGAATTTTCTTTTTCCATCGACGGCGTAGATGATATATGTCTTATTAATGGCTATATCCCTAGCACCTAACAGAACGCCTAGAACCTAGTATATGTCCTACATCTTTGCTAAATGATATAAGAATTTAGACAGGATTTATCTTCCCCTGCCCCAACACATGATGCCTTTCCCTCTTGTCCATTTACCATCATTATCACCATCACCATATACAACCATCACTTCGTTCTCTGCCAAAGCAGCTTCCTAAAGTGTGTAAGAAACTCCCAGGAGGGGTACCTGGGTGGCTCAGTGGGTTAAAGCCTCGGCCTTCGGCTCGGGTCATGATCCCGGGGTCCTGGGATCAAGCCCCGCCCGCATCGAGCCCGCATCAGGCTCTCCACTCAGCAGGGAGCCTGCTTCCCCCTCTCCCTCTGCCTGCCTCTCTGGCTACTTGTGATATCTCTCTGTCAAATAAATGAATAAAATCTTTAAAAAAAAAAAGAAAGAAAGAAAAAAGAAACTCCCAGGAAAGGGTGCCTGACTGGGTCAGTCAGTAGAGCATGCAACTTTTGATCTCGGGGTTGTAGGGTTGAGCCCTACATTGGGTGTAGAGATTACTTAAAAATAAAATCGTAAGAAAAAAAAAAAACACTCATAACCTCCCAGGAAACCTGTTAAATATGCAGAAGACCTCACCTCTGAATGGAAGAAATCTCCTCTCCTGAGAAGGAAGAGGATCTGGGTAGTCTGCATTTTAAAGAAATTTCTCTGATGATTCTTATGCATGCCCATATTTGGGAATAGTTCTTTTTTTTTTTTCCTAAAAGGTCCCTGCCCTTCAGAGCATTCCCACCTAGTGAATGAAACCTATTCATTCATTTCTCCTCAAATAAGCACTTGCTTAGTAGAGTGGTGGAACTAAGGAGCCTCACTGAGTCCCTCTGCCCCAATGGTTCAACCCTTCCTTAGCCTCACTTTTTCCCTCAGTAGAAGGGGGATAGTAATCTTTGCTTTTCTAATTCTTCTGGGGATATTGCAAGAAACCAATGACTAAACCATTCCTGAAAAGTGGGTTTTGGGGATTAAAAATTAAGCACCGAAAAAGATAGTGCCTGAAGGGCTGCAGGTCCCCAGCAGAGTAACTACAGCCCAGGTATATTAATTATCTAATGCTGTGGAACAAGTTAGCCTCAAACTTAGCACTTATTTATTTATTTATTTATTTGGCAGAGAGAGAGAGAGAGCGATCACAAGCAGGCAGAGAGGCAGGCAGAGCAGGGGAAGCAGTCTCCCTGCTGAGCAGAGAGCCCAATGGGACTCCATCCCAGGACCCTGAAATCATGACCTGAGCCGAAGGCAGAGGCTTTAACCCACTGAGCCCCTCAAACTTAGCATTTTAAGACAACAAACTTTTGTTATTTCACTCAATTTCTTCGGGTCAGGAATCCAGAAGGGGCTTAGCTGGTGTTTTAGCTCAGGGGCTCTCACAAGATTATAGTCAAGCTGTTGGGGTCCGCAAGGTTTGACTGGGGCTAGAGAATCTGCTTCAAGTTCACTCTCACGGTTGTTGGCAGGCCTCCGTTCCTCAGTGGCTGTTGGACAGAAGCTTCAATGTTTTGCTACGTGGGCTGTCCATAAGGCTGCTCTCACAATATGGCACATTACTTTCAGAGAGAAACAAGAGCACCTGGGCTGAAAGCCTTAGTCATTTGGTAACGTAATCTCAGAAGTGATGTATCATCATTTCTACTCTATATTGTTGGTCACATAGATCAACCCTGCTACAATATAGGGGTGGGGGGGGAGCTAAGAAGAGTGTGAATAAGAAGAAGCAGAGATTATTGGGGGCCATCTGAAGGTTTCCAAACACACCATGTCTGGTCTTCAGTGTTGCAGGCCTAGAGATTCAATTTAAGTAGTGAATCAGAATACACCCGATTCAGGAGACTGACTCACACAAGTTAAACACATGTGAAACATCTTGGTAGACTCCCTCTTCTCTGGAATACTTTAGTTAAACTTGTCTTCCTTTGGAACACAACACATGGGTAATGGGTTCGCACTTCAGAGCCTATGTGCTAACTGTTCTTACCTCAGAATGCTCTTTGAATGGCTAAGTCCTCCTTGTGCTTCTGGTCTTAACCTCACATGTCTCCTCAAAGGCCTTACTTGTTCACACCACATAAAATTGTTCCCGCTTACCTTTTACATTCTCCATCCCAATTATTTTCTTTTTTTTTTTTTTTTTAAAGATTTTATTTATTTATTTGACAGAGAGATCACAAGCAGGCAGAGAGGCAGGCAGACAGAGAGGAGGAAGCAGGCTCCCTGCCGAGCAGAGAGCCCGATGTGGGGCTCGATCCCAGGACCCTGAGATCATGACCTGAGCCGAAGGCAGAGGCTTTAACCCTCTGAGCCACCCAGGCACCCCCATCCCAATTATTTTCTAATAGCACTTAATGGCTCTCTGATATTATTTTGACTTTTTATTTACTTGCACATTGTCTCCCCAGTAGAATTTGAGCTTCACTAGGGAGGGTTTTTGTTTTTGTTTTTGTTTTCTATTTTCTCATTTCTGTATCTCCAGTAGCTAAAACAGTGCCTGGTATATAGTAGGCACTCAGTAAAGAAACCAGAATGCTGATTTGCTAATTCACACTGGAAAATATGTCATGTGAGCTGGGCATTTTGTCTCGCTTGATCAACGCACATTCTCAACATAGAAAATGATATGGGAAGGGGCGCCTGGGTGGCTCAGTAGTTAAGCGTCTGCCTTTGGCTCAGGTCATGATCCCAGGGTTCTAGGAT
>CM052894.1:23340090-23400521 GCA_028534135.1 Potos flavus | reverse complement strand
TTATCTTTTTAAAAAATATTTTATTTACTTATTTGACAGAATGAGAGCACAAGCAAGGGGAGCACAGTGGGAGAGGGAGAAGCAGGCTCCCTGCTGAGCAAGGAGACTGATGCAGGACTGGTCCCAGGACCCTGAGGTGAAATCAAGAGTCTGACGCATAACCAACTGAGCCACCCAGGCGCCCCTATATATTCTCATCTTTTTGAGTAGATTCCACGCAGACATCATACTTATGAGAATAGATTGTTTCATCGGATGATGAAAAAACAAAAATGGCACAGTTTTCTGCTTTAATATTAATCTTCTTCCCAAAGCCCTATCACCAGAGTAATGACCATAATTAGAGCCCAAATCACCAGTATTTACGGGGCATCTCTTAGAATTTGTTCCTTCCGGGCTGCATTTTCTGCCCATGGGTCTTGTTCCAGTGCTATAATAAAATCACTTTTTGGGGAGAAAAAAAAAGAATATGTTTCTTCCATAGAGGAACAATTGTGCCACCCCGTATTGGTTCTTAATGATTTCTCATGGGCAAATTATTTCCAAATATGACAATTTCATGAAAGAATGGTGAACAGATTCAGTTTCTGAATTTGTGGCTTTTAAAGCCTATTTGGGAAGACAAAACTAATATAGTTGAAATGTTAAGAAAATAAAAGGAGGTTGTATTAATCTACCCAGGCTGCCATAACAGAATACCACAGACTAAGTGGCCTAAACAACAGAAATTTATTTTCTCATAGCTTTAGAGGCTGGAAGTTCAAGATCAAGGTACTCGCAGGGCTGGTTTCTGGTGAGACCTCTTTCCCTGGTTTGCACGTCTCTCTCTTCTGACACCAGTCCTATTGGATTAGGCTCCCCTCTTTATGATGTTATTAAATTTAATTACCTCCATAAAATCTCTATCTCCAAATACACTCATATTGGGGCTGGAGCCCTTCAACATATAAATTTTGCCTGGATGAGGAGGAGGGTTACAATTCAGTCCATAACAGAGGTCCTTTCACTTCATGAATTTTTTTTGTGTGTGTGTTAGAATGTATATTGATATAACCTTCCTAAAGGGCAGTTTGGCATTATCCACCGAAATTTCAAATGTATACCTCCTTTAACTCAGCAATCTCATTGGAAGGAAACTATTCCATAGACAGAATGTACAAAAGGGCGAAGATACATGTACACGTGTACAAGAATGTTCACTGTAACTTAATCTGTAATAGTGAAAAATTTGAAATAACTTAAATATAATTTAAATAACAGTATAATCATGTAATGGAACTGGTACTCATTAAGGTATCAGTAAATAAGATCTCAGTAAAGACTAGTATATTGTTAGTAAATTGAAAAAATCATGTTGTAGAATCATATATATGGAATGGTTACTTTTTTAAAATTTTTTTCCTGGTAAAGACTTTTTTTTTTAAGATTTTTATTTATTTGTCAGAGAGAGAGAGAGCACAAGCAGGGAAAGCACCAGGCAGAGGGAGAAGCAGGCTCCCTGCTGAGCAAGGAGCCCTCTGCGAAACTCAATCCCAGGACCTGGGATCACGACCTGAGCAGAAGGCAGGAACTTAAGCAACTGAGCCACCCAGCCATCCTGATTTTTTTTTTTTTTAAGTAATCTCTACACCCAATGTAGAGCTCAAACTTTCCCTATATATTTTTACATGCATACAAAAAATGTGGATGAATACACACCAAAGGTTACAAGGATTAAATCCGGGGAGTAGAACTGGAATTTGCAGGCCAAGAACATTTTTTATATAGTTTTATATATAGTTCTGTGCTATTTGATTTTTTTTTTACATTTATTTATTTGAGAGAGAGAGTGTGTGGGCACATGGGGGAGAGGGAGGGGCACAGGGAGGGGGAGAGAGAAACTTAAGCAGACTCTGCCCTGAGTGCCAGCGCTACTGGGGCTAGATCTCTGGACCCCGAGATCATGACCTGAGCTGAAACCAAGGAGTCAAACGCTTAACCAACTGCACCACCCTCTTCAGCGTCCCTGAAATGATTTTAAAACTTTTGTTAATAGAAAACTTTTTTAAAAATAAGAAAACAAAACAAAACAAAAAAAAACAAAAAGAAAACAATAAGAAGGAGCTTCTAAAAGGCAAACGAAGAGGTGCCTGGGTGGCTCAGCCATTAAGTGGCTGCCTTGGCTCAGGTCATGATCCCAGAGTCCTGGGATCCAGCCCTGCATCCGGCTCCCTGCTCAGTGGGAAGCCTGCTTCTCCCTCTCCCACTCCCCCTGCTTGTGTTCCCTCTCTCGCTGTGTGTGTCTCTCTCTGTCAAATAAATAAATAAATAATCTAAAAAAATAATACTAAAAGGCAAATGAATGACTAGCAGTGATAGTGATGGACTGTGGAAATATAGAGAGGGATCATGGTTGGTTGGGATGATCAGAAAAGCTTTCCTGGATAAAAGAGGGCATGAAAGATGTTGTTTCCAAGTCCGAATATTCCAAACAGAAAAACAAAGGCAGGAGCACACCACTTGTCATTGTAGGACAGCAAGATGATGTGCAGCAGCAGGAAATAACCTTTGGTAATGAGGTGCCAGTGTAGGTTTCTGAATAGCCCAGAGAGACTCCAAGAATGTATTTTAAGATTAAGCTCTACAAACTTCCATTTATAAGATAACTTAGTAGTAGATAGGTAATGTGCAACATTACATAGCTAATACTGCTGTATGATATATAGGAAAGTTGTTAAAGAGTAAATCTCATCACGAGAAAAAAAAACTTTTTTTTTTTTACCTATGTGAGATGGGTTAGCTGAACCTATCTATGGTGCTAATCATTTCACAGTACTCGTAAATCAAACAATCATGCTACATGCCTTAAACTTATACAGTGGTGTATATTAAGTATTTCCTAATGAAACTAGAAATAAAGGAAGATTAAACTATAACAACAAGAGATTAAACTGGCAGTAGTGGCGCAGTATGAGATTAGGTGAAGGTTAGCTCCTGGAGTGCGGGTGCCCACTAGGGGGTGCTGATTCAAAGCCTAGGCCCACTTGGACTACGTGGTAAAAGGAAAGTACCGCATTATAGAATGTCCGATAAAGAGGGCGTTTGGACAGTTGGACAAATTAGGAAAATAAAGAGATGAGTAAATGTTAACCCTCCCCTTATTACCTCGCGCTCCCCAACCCACAGAACACAAAACTGAGCATGACAGTATGACTGTAACACGCGCCGAGGAGGCTCCGCTTAAAACAACTACTATTCCCAGGCTCCCTTGCGAAGCCAGAGCCCTCTTCCCAGGGATGAGTGGGTCTCGCCGTAAGGCCTTTTGGGATCCGTAGTTTTGCAGTGTCTTCCGGGAATTGTAGTTCCCTTCCCACAATCTGCTGGGCGAGGCGGCGCCGGCGACCAGAGCTGCGCTGGGTGTTCAGGGGCCAAGATGGCGGCGCGCCGGGGACGGAGAGACGGAGTCGCGCCGTCTCCGAGTGGGGGCCCCGGACCCGACCCCGGCGGTGGAGTCCGCGGCAGCAGTTGGGGGAGTCGGAGCCAAATGCCGTATGGGACTGTGGGCTCTGGGAGTGGCGGGGAGCAGGTGAGAGGCTGGCGGGCGGCCCGCGGCTGGCAGCAAAGCGGCGTGTGCCGGGCGGTGACACGTGGACGCCACAGGAAAGGGAGGAAGCACTCAGGAGGCGATGCCGGCTGGCTGCGGGAGACGGGTTGGGCCGAACGGACCTGCGCTGTTTGCTGGAGGGACGCAGGCAGAGGCGGGGGTCCCCACGGCCATTCCTCCGGAACGCCGGTGGGGCATAGCCGGGTGTTGGAAACATGGCCCGTGGTGGGGGGTCAGAGATTCGGACTTGGAATCCAGGGTTAAGACCTCTCTCTAAGGATGCCGAGTGGGGGTGCCCCTAGCACCGCGCTGCAGTGCCTTTTCGGAGCCACGTGGGGTGGGGGGAGCAATTTTCCCGGGAGAACTTGTCCGCTTCCCCTCCCCCTCTAGGCGGCTCTGGCACCCACGTGGGTTGGGCTTCGGGTGGGGGGGTGGCCCGCGGGTCCACGTGGGGGCGGGAAGGGGATGTCCACGTGGCTCCCGCTCCAGGCTGCCCGGCAGCTCGTATCGGCGCTGGAGCCGCACTGCTGGGAACTGGGTGTGTCTCAGCCCGTCCCGCCATCTCCGACCCGGTTGGGGGCCCCTGGCCGAGAAGGAAGGTAGGGGCTGCTAGAGTCAACTTTGCCCAGGGTCTTGGAGTAGTTTTTTCTCCTGCATTGGTCCAGGGCGCTTCGATAGCGAACGGTGAAGGACCTTCCAGATGTGTGGGGAGTCAGTTTTCTGCGGATGGTGGAATGTGTTGGGGAGGGCAGAAGGCTGAGGTGCAAGGGCTGTGGAGTAAGCTTGTGGTGGCTTCTGTCCGACCGGCTTGTGGTGGCTTGTGAGTCATGAGCACTGGCGTTTTGGTTGCCTGTGGACCTGCCTCATTCGTGATTCAAGGGGCACGGGGAGTATCAACGTATACATGGGACAAGCCTAAGTAAGGGAAAGAGAATCCTTTCTCCTTCCCTTTTTCCTTCAGCCTCTCTTTTGAGGAAGCAGCTAAGGCGTGCTTCTGTGAACTGAGGTAAAAATTGAGGTGATCTGTATTTAAAGCTCTTCGGAATTTTGCTGGGGATGGTAAAAGTTGAAGGCGATTTAAGAACTATTCAACACCAGTTGAGCATTTATTGGATGGGGGTGGCTTCTTCTGTCAGATTCTGTTTCCTTGGTCTTCAGTTCTCCATACTGAGAAAGTATTATCATCTCACTCCTCAGCAGAGGGCTTCTTAAAAGTTGCCACCTAGAGTGGTGGGCAGGACTTCGTCTGAACTGTTCTCTTAAGCAATTAAGCTGAGTCCTTGAAAGCTTTTGGGTGTTTTGTTTAGCTTTGGTTTGGTTTTGGTTCTAGGTGGGAATTGGGCTGCAGGCTACCAGGTAATGTCAGTTCCAGCAGACCAGTCCAGGCCCTAGCTTGGGAGCTACTCACCTTTTAGAGGAGAGACAGGAAGGATCCTTGACCCAGCTGTAATCCAATTTAGGTGGTTATCTGGGGTTGGAGAAGGTCTTGTGGAGAGATTGTTTCCTTTCTCACCTCCCGCCTAAGAAAGGTGGATTATGTGGAAGCTAGACAGTCAACCAATATTTATTGAGATACTGTGTTCAGACATAAGGGATTCTGGGATAAACAACACATAGTCCCCGTTCTCTAGGATCATACGGTTTTATTGGGATAGACAGACAATAAATAATGATGAGTGGGACAAAAGGAAAGTGCAGCATATTTGGGATTATATAATGAGCAGTAGTAATCTACATTGCAGGGTCTGGGAAAGGACATTTTAAGTTGAGATTTGAAGGCTGTGTGTTGTGGGGGAGGGAAGTTTTCATCAGAGGAAATAGTATAGGAAGGCCTTGAAGTGGGAGAGAACCTGGCTTATTGAAGAAATGGAGATGTTGCATAGAGAGAGAGGCACAGTGGTAAGAGAGGACACATACTGGAGCAGAGGAGCCTGGTGGGGAAGACTAGGACCCCTGTAAGTCATATTAAGGTGTTTAAATCTAGTGCTAAGAGCAGTAAGATGCCATTGGAGGGGTATAGGGAGGGTCTCAAAAAGTGATCAGATGTGTATTCTTGGTAGTTTGGTTTTGAACCCTGTAGGGACAAGACTGCATGTGAGAGCCAGTTGGGAGGTTGCTGAAGTTAGAGATGCTGGTGGCCGGCTTTTAGCCTGGGTTTAGCCCCTAGATGATTTTGGTAGTCTGAGCGCTGTGCTCCTTGGGGATTGAGGGATAGGTGACGTCAGGGGACGAGAGGGGGTGTCTCTGATTGGGGCTCCAGTACCTGCCTAATGGGGGTGGTGAGTGGGTCCCAGAGCTGGGCATTGTTTTAAGATTCTGGCCTAGTGGCTGGGTAGGTGGCAGGGCAAGTTGAGATGCAGCCTCCTTGCTCATCTAGGAGTGTTTGCTGAGCCAGGTGCTATTCAACTGCTGGTTGTAATTATAGGATTGTGAAGGCTTGTGAGGAGTTAGTGCCTAAAACCTGCCACCTTTCACTTCCTCTCTGGATTTGGCCTCCTAAAATGTATCTAGCCTTTCCTCTCTCTGGGCATTGGAACTAACTCCTCAGCTTGGTTAGGAGGGTGGGTATGGGGTATAGTCACACCTGTTGCTTTTTTTTTTTTTTTTCCCTTGGAAGAGGTGCAGAGTTTCTTTTTGCTGCAGAAGGAGCTGGGGCATTAGCTTGTCCTTGTCTGTTCCTGTTCTTTGGCCTTCATCATCTGTTTCCTATAGTGGAGATACCCCTGTTTCTGGCCTCTGGCCTTGCCACCCCATTCTAGCTACTTCTGGCCCTGCCCACGCCCACGCTCTTGACAGGCCTGGGCGGGTGGCTCCCTGCCTGACAAGGCTGAAGATGTTGCTAGTTTTCAGGCAAGTGGTGGGGTGGGGCTTTTCCATGTACTGAATCAAGTTTTCTCTTTTGTGCTTACGTGGTCGAGGTGGGAGACTTTTCCTTTGGGACTACCACTGAGAGGTTGTGTGGCACATTGTAGGGCCTTCAAAATAAAAAAAAAAATGTGAATTAAGTGTGAATGTCAACTGTGTATAAGACACTGTGCCAGGCATCATGGATCATCAGGAAGTGTAAGCACAGTTTAAACCCTTCCAAGACCCAAGAAGGATATAGTCTAGTATGGTACAGCGTTATTTGCCCCAGAGGAACGTAGAATCCGGTTTTAGTAATGATGCAAAGAATATAATGATTGCCAGAAAAATAAGTGCTGCAGAAACCTGATTGGATTCAGGGTATGAGGAAAGATCAGCATGGGTTGGGGAAGCCTGAGCTCAGTCTTGAACAAGGTCGGGTTGGAGCTAAGCAGAGAAGAAAGGCCTGAGTGGGACTTGAGGGAGGTAAGGTCGTTGGAGCTGAAATTGCCTCCTTGTTGACCACCTCTCCTTTGGTGTACCCCTCAGACTGCCTTTACCACTGCCAGCACACAACTCTTCTGAACAATTTTGATCTTTCTCATGTTTTTACTCCCTAGTTTAATAATCTTCTGTGGCTCCCATCTGTTTTTGGATGAAGTCCAAACTTTTTTTTGCCCAGAAGGTCCTTGAACACTGTCATCCTGACTGGTGCTTTGGCTCATGGGTTGTACTTCTCTGCCCAGCAAGTCCAGAGGTTTGGTTGGCTTTGGTGGGGCTTCTGCTGAGGCTGAGGCCATTGGTGGAGGGCTGAGCTCCTGGTTTACAGAGCCTATCACACAGCTACCCAGGAGGTCCCATGCCCTGCAGCCCTTACGACCATCCTGTTTGCCCCAGGTGCTGCTGCACGAGGAGGGGGATGATTCTGGTTTTGTCAGTCTATCTCGGCTTGGCCCCTGCCTGAGGGACAAGGACCTGGAGATGGAGGAGCTGATACTGCAGGATGAGACACTGCTGGGGACCATGCAGAGCTACATGGATGCCTCCCTCATCTCCCTCATCGAGGATTTGGGGAGCCTTGGGGAGGTGAGCTGAGGCTGGGCTTAAATGTCTTCAGGTGGGAGCTTTGCATTGGAGGCTATGGCTCAGTGGCTCTGCTTTCCCAGGATTTTGGTTCCTAGATACCCAAACCAAGTCCTTGAAGTGTGTTTTTTGTCTCTCAGAGTTGGGCTGTAAGATGCTAGACTATGTCCCATGTGAGGATGCCCCGGCAGGCTTGCACAGTAGTTCAAGGACTTTCCCCCTGCATGGGCCCCCATCTTACATGTCCAGAGGGTTCCAATTTTTTTGAGTCCAATTCCAGCCTAGCCAAGGGTTGTCTGCTGAGCATCTACATCTTTCCTGAGGGTGGAGGGAGTATATGAAACATAAGCCTAGCCTCAATTCTGACAGGCCTCTCTTGGCACTAGAGAGGTGGGAGATGGCAGTGAATGAGATTGGAGCCCATGCCTTCTGGCATGATTGAGAGCCATGCCTTCAGATCTCTTTCTGGGAAATTGAGCTGAACTCAGCCTGGGAGACTATTTCTCTTGGCGTTCAGTCCTTCTCAGTGGCCAGTAGATCATTAGGGATGATGGTGGGACCTTCCTGTTGTCTTTCTGGAGCAGAGCAGATTATCTCTGGAGGACCAGAATGAAGTGTCACTGCTCACAGCTCTGACAGAGATCTTGGACAATGCAGATTCCGAGAACCTGTCTCCGTTTGACAGCATTCCTGACTCAGAACTGCTTGTGTCACCTCGGGAGGGCTCCTCTGTGAGTGTGGGTCCAGCTTGGGGGGGTGGGGGGTTGGGGGTTGGTGCAAAGGTTAGAGTCACGACTGTGGGCCTTCTCATATAGTTGTGAAGCACAAACTCATCTCAGGTCTTTTCCTCCCTCTCAGCTGCACAAGCTGCTCACCCTCTCCCGGACACCCCCGGAACGTGACCTCATCACCCCGGTTGACCCATTGGGGCCCAGCACAGGCAGTAGTAGAGTGAGTGGGGTAAGCCTGACCAAGGGAGCTTCAGAGACTCCCAGGAGGGAGTGTGTGGGGACAGGCCTGGCAAAATGTATTCCCAGGGAAAACTTCTGCAGCTTCTCCTCTTTCCTACAGGTTGAGATGTCTCTCTCAGATCCTCCTTGGGACTTCTCTCCACCTTCCTTCTTAGAGACCTCGTCCCCTAAGCTTCCTAGCTGGAGACCCCCAAGATCAAGAGCCCGCCGGAGCCAGTCCCCTCCTCCCCAGCAGCGTAGTGATGGGGAAGAAGAGGAGGAGGTGGCCAGCTTCAGTGGCCAGATGCTCGCTGCGGAGCTCGACAACTCCGTGAGCAGTATTCCAGACTTCCCTATGCACCTGGCCTGCCCCGAGGAGGAAGATAAAACTGCAGCAGCAGAGATGGCAGTGCAGACAGCTGGTGACGAGAGCATCTCCTCCCTGAGTGAGCTGGTGCGGGCCATGCATCCATACTGCCTACCCAGCCTCACTAAGCTGACATCACTCGAGGATGAGCTTCAGGAGCAGCTGGATGATTTGACACTGCCTGAGGACTGTGTGGTGCTCGAGATTGTGGGCCAGGCAGCCACAGCTGGTAATGAGCTGGAGATTCCAGTTGTGGTACGGCAGATCCCTGCTGGGCCCCAGCCTGTGCTCCTGGATGACTCGCTAGAGGCCAGTCCAGCTTTGAAGCTGCTCATGCCTACACTAGAGTCGGAGACAGAGGCTGCTGTGCCCGAGGAAGACCTCTGCCCTGAGAAAGAGGGGTTGTCAGTGGACTCAGAGGAAAAGCTGGAGTCAGCCTGCTTGTTGGAGCCCAGGGAGGTCATGGAGCCAGTGATGCCCAAGGGGCCTCAGAACCCACCAGCCAACAAAATGCTGAGCTCCCAGAGAGCTCGCAAGGGCAGGAAGAAGAAGAGCATAGAGCAGCTAGCAGCCTGTGCAGAAGGCTATGCCAGGAGGCTGAGGTCATCTTCTCGTGGGCAGTCTACCATGGCTACAGAGGTGACTTCTCAGGCAGGAAACTTGCCTCAGGAGGAACTTCAAAGAGAGGTTGGGCCTCCTCGTAGTAGAGGGAAGCCCCGGGCTTGGGCTCGGGCCTGGGCAGCTGCCTTGGAGAAACCTAGTTCTGAGAACTTGGAAAGTAGTGCTGGGCAAGCTAGCTCTGACAAAGAAGATCCTCTAGACCTTTACTCCAATCTGGTTGACAACATCCAAGCCAACCCTGTTCCAACCCATGTCTCTGCTCGAGCTGACCCCATGCCACTTGCCTCTGTTGAAACCAAACCCACTGAAGTTAATCCTCTTCTAGCTGATCCTGTACCTGTTGATCCTGTATTGGCTGACCTTGCTTCAGCAAACTCAGAGCTGGTTGACCCTCTCCCAGCTGACCCAGTGCTGATTGACCCAGTCCTGGCTCACTCAGCAGAAATTGACTCTACAGTGGTTGTTCCCATCTCAGATGACTTGCCACCAGGTGATCCTGTCCTAGTCAACTCAGCATCAGTTGACTCTGTTCCCAACGACCTGGCTCCAGTTGATCCTGTGCTAGTTAAGTCTAGGCCGTCTGATCCCAGACGTGGTGCCGTGTCATTAGTCCAGGGGAGTCTAGCTCCCCAGATCCTTCCGGAGTCAGAGTCCTTGGACTCCCTAAAGGCCATCATCCCTGAAGTCCAGGAGGTTGTGGGTCCTCTGAAGGTAGAAAGTAGTACCAGTACCACAACCCAGGAAGCCAGACCTCGGCCTCTTAGCCTATCAGAGTACCGGCGACGAAGGCAGCAGCGCCAAGCAGAGGCAGAAGAGAGAAGTCCCCACCCCCCAGCTGGGAAGTGGCCCAGTCTCCCAGAGACCCCCACAGGACTAGCAGACATCCCTTGTCTTGTCATCCCACCAGCCCCATCCAAGAAGACAACTCTGCAGAGAAGTCCTGAGGTTCCTCCTGAGCCCTGCTCTGTGCCTGTTGGTCCCAGCCCTGCTTCTCCTAGTCCTGAGCCACCTGCAAGCAAAGCTATGGCCTCAACTCCCACTGAGCAGCTGCCATCCCAAGAGCTGTCACTACCAGCAAGACCTCCACCTCCTACTGTGCAGCCCATGCCTCCCACAATGCCCACTGCTTTGCCTTTCCCCCCAAGTGGGCTAGGCATGACCCCCATGCTGCCCCTTCCTACAAGTGGGCAAGGGATCCCCAGTCTGCCCCCACCACCCTTGCAGCCTCCCAGTCTTCCAATGTCTATGGGGCCAATGCCACCTGATCCCTATACTCACTATGCTCCTGTGCCACCCTGGCCTTGTTATCCCCCTGTGTCCCATTCTGGCTATCCTTGTCTGCCCCCCCCACCAACAGTGCCCCTAGTATCTGGTACTCCTGGCACCTATGCTGTGCCCCCCACTTGCAATGTGCCTTGGGTACCCCCGCCAGCCCCAGTCCCACCTTATAGCTCCAGCTGTGCCTATGGGCCCTTGGCATGGGGCCCAGGGCTACCACACCCTCCATTCTGGCCTACTGTGCCACCACCTCCTTTGCCTCTAGCATCTGTTGGGAGAGCTGCTCCCCCACCCAAGGTGGAGCCCAGTGGCATTGCAGCTGGCCCTTCTGAAAGTGTACTTCCTGGGCCAGTGGCTCCTCCCCTCAGTTTTGGGTCCGCTGGCCAGGGAGCTCCACAGGTAGAGCCCACCAAAGTGGAGGTCAAGTCCGTGCCTGCGTCTCCCCATCTGAAACACAAGGTGTCCTCCCCAGTACAAAGCCCCCAGATGAAGGCTCCACCATGCCTGTCTGCTGAGAGTGTGGCCATTGAGGAGCCTGTATCAGAGAGGCTAAAACCTGAGACCCAGGAGACCAGGCCCAGGGAGAAGCCCCCCTCTCCTGTTGCCAAGGCTGTTCCCACACCCACACCAAAGCAGAGCACTGTAACTAAGCTGCCTGCTGTCCACCCAGCCCGCCTAAGGAAACTCTCCTTCCTGCCTACCCCACGGACTCAAGGCCCTGAGGATGTGGTACAGGCTTTCATCAGTGAGATTGGTAAGTGCCACATAGTTTGTTGATGTGAGTGAAGGGCATGGTGGTTGGATGGTGAGCATACTCTATAGAACAGGACAAACCCCTTTGAAGGGGCTGGGCTTTGTGGATTTGTTTGGAGGGTCGTTTGTTTGGAGTGTTCTTGAGGCAGAGCTCTGGGTTTATTTGATCCCTTCCTGCTTTGCGTTGCTGTCTTCGATTACTTAGTAAGGTGGGCAGGGGGAGCATAAAGGGAGAAGTGAGGTGATTGGGGAATTCTAGGACCTGGGTACTTCCGTTTCCAATCCTGTGTTGTGTGCTTCCATAGGAATTGAGGCATCAGACCTGTCCAGTCTACTGGAGCAGTTTGAGAAATCCGAAGGTGAGAAACCTGGGTAGCTATGCTGAACCCCTTTCTGTTGCTATTTTCTTTGGGCCCAGCCCTGTAGTTACTTAGATGGAAGGAAGGGAGTGGTGGAGGAGCAGTCTCAGAGAATTAATCTCATTCTGATAGGAGTGGGCAGACAAGGTTCACCTACAGTGCAACCTAAGCCAGGGAGAGGGTGGTGGTACAGCATGGCAAGGACTATCAAGAGTAAATGGATGTGGCAATCCAAGAGGGTTGGGTTGGTTGGGGACATTTTTCTAGAGGATAATAGCTCTCAAGCTGGGCCTTGAAAGACAGGGTGTGTGTGTGGGAATACAGGCAGAGGTATAGGAAGGATTATGTGTGGTGTGTTTGGAAGGCAGGGGATAGCTCAGCTTTCTCAGTACAAAGCAGGGCCCTAGGTGCTGTGGAGGGTATTGTGTCCTGTTCTCAAGGAGCTTATGGTCTTAACTGGGGAAGAAAATTACAGAAGTGACTCCTGAATTAATAACAAGCATCTATATAGTATAAGGAAAAACATAAAATATAGTAAGTGTAGAACAAATAGACCACAAGTCCAGGAAGTTAGTTAGGTCACATAGAACCTTACATGCTAGGCTTAGAAGTTTGGGCTCTATCTCAGATTCAGTGAGTAATTAACAGATGTCTCTGAGCAGAGACATGATTAAAAATAGTACTGGCGTACCCACTAGAAGAGAACGGATCTCTGGGGAAAGCACAGTGAAATACGTAGGTAAAGTGGATTTTCCTTCTTTGGGTCTCAAAGCCAGCCCTTCTGCACCTCCTTAGTCTGGACCATCTGGTTGGCCTTTTAACTAATTTGGTTTCTTTGCAGCCAAAAAGGAGTGCCCTCCCCCGGGTCCTGCTGACAGCCTGGCTGTAGGAAACTCAGGGTGAGTATGGAGACATACAAGCGAGTTACCCTACAGCTGTTGGTCAGCAGCCGGCCAGCGCTTCAGGACCGTCAACTGGATGCCTCTGCTGCAGGGACTTTTAGTTAGCTTTAGTCTTTCCCTGTTTCCCTGTGCCCCACTCAGCCCGTCACTATTGGACACTGTCTTGGGTGGTGAGATAGGAGGATATGTACCATCCTCTGCTGATGCCAGTCTGGGATTTCACATGTCCTGGAGGTGCTTTTTTATCTTCTGGCAAAATGTGCCTTTGGGATTTCTTCCTTTCTTTAACAAGCTTTAAGCTCGCTCAACAGTGGTGATGGTATAAGATCAAGTGGGGAAGATGTTCGTGGCCAGGGCTCTCCTGACTCCTAGGAGGCACCCTGAACATCCTTGTTGCCCAGTCTTCCAGCACCGCGAAGCCTTTTTTCATTTATCATGTTCTTGCTACCCTATCCTGTTCTGCCAGGCATGTTCCCATCCACATTGATTTTGGGTTGTTTTGAGCTAGGTAGGCAAGGCTCCTGGCTTAAAGGAAGTGGGGGGTATTCAAGGTCATAGCCAGCCTGCCTCCTAGAATTGAACAGAGCCGAGCTGAGACCCTACATTTTGGTCACTAAGAGCCCGTTGTGCTGGAGGAGAGTA
This sequence comes from Potos flavus, assembly GCA_028534135.1. Lineage (NCBI taxonomy): Eukaryota > Metazoa > Chordata > Mammalia > Carnivora > Procyonidae > Potos > Potos flavus. The sequence continues at coordinate 23,387,139 of CM052894.1, read as the reverse complement.
ATAGGGCCAGTTTGTGTATCCCGTTCTTCTCTGCACACACCCCTCTCCCATTGCTTTGTGAGGAAAACAGATGTACAAGATGTTGAGGAGGCAATGAACCAGGCTTTCCCTTTTCCCCCCTGCCAGCAGCGTTGACACTCCCCAGGAGAAGAGGCCCCTAGACCGGTTACAAGCCCCAGAACTGGCCAACGTGGCAGGTGGGTTCAGAGTGGGGAACTCTGCCTTTGATTAGTATGCAGCAAATGTTTTATAGAGCCCGCCCTGTACCGGGTGTGTATAGATGTTGGGAATACAGAGCTCTTGATCCTCATCCTTGAGGTTCTCATAGTCCAGGGAGTGGAGGCATAAACCAATGACCAGAGAGGTTGTATGTTAAAGAAGCCTTTGTGGTTTATAGTAGGGTCTGAGATGGGACAGTCAGGGGAGGGTTATATATAGAAGGTGTAATCCCTGAAGCAGAGGTTTGGGAAAATTACTGTTACCGATCAGATAGATTTAGGGAATGGGGCATTCTAGGGAGATGGAGCAGCTGGAGTGAACTGAAGAAACAAAACCAGCCTGGTATATTTGGGGGAGTTGCAAGTTGTTTGGTTTGGCTGGAGTATAGTGGCTGATGGGGATGGTGGGTAGAACTAAAGCAAGAGATGAAGCTGAAGTGGTAAGTAGGAGGTCAGATTACGGGAACTTTGAATGCCATGTTAAGTTGTTTGGACTTTATCTCGTGTATCGAAGAAGCAATTGGTTTTAGGGTGCTCCCTCTAGCAGGAATGTAGAAGACAGGATAGAAGGGTGTGAAGCCTGAGGTAGGAGATTATTGGAAAATGATTACATGAATCCAGGCAAGATGCAGCCCTGAAGTCAGGCAGTGCTGGGGGGAGGGCTGGGTCTAAGAATGGAGAGGTGGACTAGACAGGAGCTGGTCACTGGCTAGGTTTGGGCAGTGAGAGGTTGAGGGGTTCAGGAGGACCCTAGCTGGCTGGGTTTCTGTTGCTTCGTCCCCAAGATGGGAATTTGGGGGAAGGAGTAGTTCCAACAGTGGGAGAAGTTGGGCTGTTGACTATTGTTGGTTACTTTGTGACATGAGGTGGGGGTCTCTGGAGCCAATATACGCAGTGTTTGGAAGTGTAGAATCGGATCTCATCCTGCTATCTCCATCCTCCCTCCCCTCACAGGGCTCACCCCACCAGCTACCCCTCCCCACCAATTATGGAAGCCCCTGGCTGCTGTCTCACTGCTGGCCAAAGCCAAATCTCCTAAGTCTACCGCCCAGGAGGGAACCCTGAAGCCTGAAGGAGTTACAGAGGCCAAACATCCAGCTGCAACCCGCCTCCAAGAAGGGGTCCATGGCCCTAGTCCAGTCCATGTGGGCTCTGGGGACCATGACTATTGTGTCCGGAGCAGGACTCCCCCCAAAAAGACGCCTGCCCTAGTCATTCCAGAGGTGGGCTCCCGATGGAACGTCAAACGCCATCAGGACATCACCATCAAGCCCGTCTTGTCCCTGGGCCCAGTCATTCCCCTGCCCCCACGCACAGCTGCCTCACAGGAGCCACTTGATCACAGGACTAGCAGCAAGCAGGCAGATCCCCCAGCTTCTTGCCTCGCCCCATCTGCCTTGCTGTCCCCTGAGGCCTCGCCTTGCCGGAATGACACGAACACTAGGACTCCCCATGAGCCCTCAGCCAAGCAGCGGTCAGTGCGCTGTTACCGAAAAGCCTGCAGGTCAGCCAGCCCCCCAAGCCGGGGCTGGCAGGGCTGCCGTGGCCGCAGCAGCCGTTCTGTCAGCTCTGGGTCCAACCGGACCAGCGAAGCATCCTCCTCTTCATCCTCATCGTCGTCTTCCTCATCCCGGTCCCGGTCCAGGTCCCGGTCCCTCTCCCCCCCACACAAGAGGTGGCGAAGGTGAGCTCTGATGGCCTGTTAGGTCTTCTTCATTTAAGAAGTCCACGTTCTCTCCTCCAGTCTACTTTGAAAGCTTTTGCACATTGAGTTTGATACTTTCAGGCTCTAAGGCTTCCAATTCTGTCCTTGGCTTTTGTCTTCTCCGCCTTTCTTGGATTATTAAAGGAGGCAAGCTGTGAGAAGATAACTTCTGTCCCCTATTTGAGTTTGGGGTATCCCTGAGGTCTCTTGCTTCCTTGAGCCCTGCCTTGGGGAGACCATTAGGGTTGGATCTTGCCTGTGTTTAATCTGTCACGTACTGTATCAGTCCTCACATCTGCTCTTTTCTTGGTGGGCTGTCGGAAGGTGGGATAGTGGGTTGTTGATGGCAGTTCTTCTAATCATCTGTTGAGGACAGAGTCAGGACAGTTCCTTTGTTATCGTGGCCTCATATATTTTCAGGCAGTAGCTTTTTCTCAGTAGCAGACCCAAATTTTCCTGCTTAATGCATGAAGAATTCTTGGTTTGGGAACCAGAATGACCTCTTGAGAAATGATCTCTACTACAGGTCTAGCAAGTCACCTCCCTTTTTATGTCATAGCACTGCTATGAGACATGTTAGGGGAGCAGGAACCCAAACACCTAGGCCTGGCACCCCTAGCTAGTTGGAAGACCTAGGGCCCAGCCCTTTATGTCTGAGTCTCCATTTATTTTTCTTCTTACTGACTTGTTAAATATTTTTGTTAATTGCATGATTGAAAATAACTATGATTTGTGCCAAAACACTCTAAAACATTCCAGATACATCTGAAGTTCATAAGGGCCACAGTTTGGTCGTCTGTGGAGTTCTTCTAGACCTCTTTTGCTCTGCTTTGTCTTTGGGCCTGAGCTTCCTGACAGGGAGGCAAGGCTGGGGCCAAGGTGAGGTAAGTAAGTAGAATATTTTTGCACCACTCCCAGCATTCCCACCTGCCCCTTTATCCTCCAGATCCAGTTGCAGTTCCTCTGGACGTTCCCGAAGATGCTCTTCTTCCTCCTCCTCATCTTCCTCCTCATCTTCCTCATCTTCCTCATCCAGTTCCCGAAGCCGGTCCCGCTCCCCATCCCCCCGACGGAGAAGTGACAGGAGGCGGCGGTGAGTATGTGATCACGGAGTCTGTGCATCTGGGATGCAAATGCCTGAGAGTTCTGAGACTTGAGGTATCTAATGTCTGGGGGGCTGATGGCACCTTCTTCTCATGTCAGGTATGGCTCTTACCGTTCACATGACCATTACCAAAGGCAGAGAGTGCTGCAGAAGGAGCGTGCAATAGTGAGTAGAGGAACAGGTCTTGGGAGGATGGGGGTTGCCCCTGGGCCATGAGCTTTGAGTGTCTTCTCCATCGGTAGGATTGGGTCATGGTGTGTCAATTTTCCTTGTTAAAACATAGGAGGAGAGAAGAGTGGTCTTCATTGGAAAGATACCTGGCCGCATGACTAGGTCAGAACTGAAACAGAGATTCTCTGTTTTCGGAGAGATTGAGGAGTGCACTATCCACTTCCGTGTCCAAGGGTAAGCTTGAGGCCTAAGGTCAGAATGTCCTTTCCTTCCCATTCATCTACTGTGATGCTTGTTTCCCCCTTGCTCTGGTATGCTAGGCAATGTAGGATGACAGCTTCACTCCCACAATCAGAGGGTCGGCCATTTGGGGAATGAGAAGAACCACCCCAGTCCCTCTCTGTACCCTGGGAAGTACCTGTTTTCCATGGCATGTGCCCATAGCCATCCTAGCCTTCCCTCATCTTCCTCACCAGTGACAACTACGGCTTCGTCACTTACCGCTATGCTGAGGAGGCATTTGCAGCCATTGAGAGTGGCCACAAGCTGAGACAGGCAGATGAACAACCCTTTGATCTCTGCTTTGGGGGCCGCAGGCAGTTCTGCAAGAGAAGCTATTCTGACCTTGGTGAGTGGAAGAGACCCTGAAGCTTTGGTATACTTCATATTGTCCCCAGAAGGTTCCCAGCCTTTTTGAGAGTGGGGCTCTCCTTCATGGAGCTGACTTAATGCTGAATGTGACACACAAAGAACCTAGGGGGTGGGATGAGAGGCGAAATGGGGGCTTTCTTGTTTTTTTGACTTAAAACCAGGGTGATATTATTTCCATCCATTATTGGGGTGGGAGGAGGCTGACTATTTGAGGACCCTGTGGTAGGGAAGTGTTGTCAGAGACCTTGATGTCTGTCTCTATTTTTATAGACTCCAACCGGGAAGACTTTGACCCTGCTCCTGTAAAGAGCAAATTTGATTCTCTTGACTTTGACACATTGTTGAAACAGGCCCAGAAGAACCTCAGGAGGTAACCCTGGGCCCTTCTCCCCCTTCCCTTTTTCTTTGGAGGTGTCCAACCTCCTCCATCCCCCTCCCCCACTTTAGGGGAGAGAGCTGCTAGTGAGGAGATGACTGTTTTATAAAGAAATGGAAAAAAGTGAAATAAAAAATGTGTTAAATCAGATTTTTTAAAGGGTTATTCATTTTTTATAACAGGCATTGAAACAAGTTAACTTGCATTCCTATGTTCCGATGGGGTTGAGGGGTTCCCCAGTGTTTGGAAGATCTAAGTCACTATGCAGACTAATAAACATGAACTAGAAAGAATTCCCAAGTGCTGTTGTGCTTCTTTCAATGGTGCTGGTGCCAGACATACTCACTTTTCCAATCTGAACACAATCAGGGACATGCTTACCTCTGTTTAGTTCCTAGGACCTCTCTTTGATCAGGTGCAAAATCCTTTTGGACTTGAAACTTTGCTCCTTAGGCTGTGTTGTCAGTAAAATCAGTTTTCTAGGGCAGTGCTTCTCAAGCTTTAAAAGGGAATTTGAATTATCTGATGATCTTTTTAGAATGCAGATTCTGACTTCTGGGGTGGGGCCTGAGATTTTGCATTTCAAACAAGGGGATGCTGATGCTACAGTCCCAAGGAAGGGATTTTTACCATTAAAGACCTAGAGCAAGGGGCACCTGGGTGGCTCAGTACTTAAGTGTCTGCCTTCCGCTCAGGTCATGATCCCAGGGTACTGGGAGCCCCACATTGGGCTTTCTGCTCAGCGGAAGCCTGCTTCTCCCTCTTCCACTTCCGCTGCTTGTGTTCCCTCTCTCGCTGTGTCTCTCTGTGAAATAAATAAAATCTTAAAAAAAAAAAAAAAGGACCTAGAGGAAGCTCATACTTGTTCCAAATAAAGATTTTCTAAACTGAGGCTTATGTGTACATGTATGTACCCTTTTAGCTTGAGCACAGTGCTTGGCACACAACAGGTATTCAGAAGAATGCATGCATGTGAATAGACATGGGTAAGAGGGAGATCTGTAGCAGTTTATCTAGGAGAGTGCCTATTTTGAGAAGAGCAAAGGAGAGGTATGTCCCCTGAGAAAGTGGATCCTTACCTTTCCCGACAGGTATTAATGGGAGAGTGATCAAACGGTAGTGGGTAAAGGGATTGATGTCTGGGAATGTGAATTGAAATGTAATAGAACTTGGAATTAACTTATCAGACCTGGGCATTAATATTTGAATACTCACAACAGAGGCAGTTGGAGGGTTTTCTAGTTCTCCCACGGGGAGAGTTTAGGTGTGAACCGTGATTCTGGAAATAGAAGGGTAATTTCCAGGATTATAGGTTTGCAGAGATTGCTGCTGCTATGTCACTCAGGGTTGGTGCACAATGGCTTTTCCCTTCATGGAGCTGACTTAATGCTGAATGAATAAGTAAGGGGGGAAAGAGTCTCATGGGCAAATCATGATTGAAAGAGGGGCAATTTTAGGGATCGTCTATTACCACTATTACCATGGATAATCTGAAGAATCCTCTGCAGTGGAGGTGGGAATTGGGATGGTATCTGACATAGGGCCTCTGTGGGTGTTCGAGGAAGGGAAAATGAAGGGTGGGTATCGGCTGGCTCCGAGAATGGGCATGGCTGGGAGATCCTGTGACCAAGTCTAGAGAGTCCGAAGATAGCTCAAGCCTGCCAGTCCACTCTACTCTGGAATGCAAATCCCAGCTGCAGCTCCAAACCGCAGCTCTGAAAAAAACGGTGGCTCTAGCTGAAAGGGCGCGGGAGTCTGAAGTTTTCCCGCCACTGGCGAGGGCGTGACCCGTGACGTCAGGGCTCCGCCCGTACCAAGATGGCGACACTTGTGGCACCGGAAAAAGCTTACGGATTTCGCCCCATCCTGCCACCAATGTGGAGGCGGGACTGCCTGTGGCGTATGCCCACCCCTTCCGCCGTACGCCCGCGCCGCGCGATGACGTCGCAATGGGTCCGCCCTCACCCCTCCGCGTTCTGAAGTTCCGGAGTCGTGAGCGTCGGCAACGGTAGTGACGCGTATTGCCCGGAGGATGGCGGACGCCAGCTTGCGCCGCGTGGTTCCCAGCGACCTGTATCCCCTCGTGCTCGGCTTTCTGCGCGATAACCAGCTCTCGGAGGTGGCCAATAAATTCGCCAAGGCAACAGGCGCTGTGAGTGCGGGCTTGGGACAAGGGCTGGGGTGGGATGACCACAGGTGTTCGGGTGCTGACAGGGTTAGGTTTCCGGGTACCGAGGTCTCTAGGGTCCGCCAATCCAGTCAGTATCTGCAGGGCCTTTGTGCCGAGCTCTCAGTGGTGACCCGGGAGCCTGGAGCCTCGCCCACGAGGTCTCACCAGATAGCGTTGAGTCTTGTTGCTTTTTCTGTTGAGCGGTGCAGCGACGGCAGCGTGGGATCCTCGTGGCCCAGGTCACGTGACTGGCGGAGTGCGGCGAGCGGGAGGGAGCGTGGTGTCCCACTGGAGGCTTTGGAGGCTCTTGGTTCTTTCTTGGGTTTTACGTTGGCTGATGCAAAACGTGACTTGACCTTAACTCTCAGTCGAATTTACCTGAGACTCCAAGATGAAATTGCTTTAGAGATGAGGGATGGGATTTTCGTTAGTAAAGAAGAAAGTGAGAGTAGAGGTATACAGAAGAAGAATTGAGCATCATAGCCTTACCAAGCAGTGGGCTTGGATCTTTTACTTCTGGAATCAAATACATCTAAATTTGGGACCAGGCTCTCTTACTTCTTAAGATGTATGACCTGAACAGCTTGCTGAACCTTTCTGAGTTTGTTTCTATTTCTATGGGGATGCCATCATCCATTTTATAAGATTTTTGTGAATTTCAGTAACGTGATAAATATGGAGTGGCAATCCCAGTGCCTGGTGCTCAGGAAGCATCAGTGAGTGAAAGCTGTTATCATAGTTATGGTAATATAGGATGTTCCAAACACATGTAAAAGTGGACCAGGGATGTGAAAGGCTTGGAATCTTTCGCAAGAAAAGCAATCATGGGTCTCCTGGGTGGCTCGGTTAAGCGTCAGGTCATGATCTCAGGGTCCTGGGATCAAGCCCCACTTTGGGCACTCCCTTCAGTGGGGAGCCTGCTTCTCCCTCTGTCCCTCCCCCTGCTTGTGCTTGCTCTCTCTCTCTGTCAAATGAATAGATAAAGTCTTTAATTAAAAAAAAGAAAATCGTGATGCCTAGGAAAACATTTTGAAAGGGTAGAGTGTAGTCTTTGACAGTCTTCTTAGCCTTTGACTAAGAAGTTTGTTCTTTGTGGCAGAATGAGGCTGCACAGACAGAATCAAATCAGCTTCAGAAAGGACTTCTTTAAGCTGGGACAGCCTGCTGTGTGATCTACAACTGCTTTCATATTGGAACTGTTTTTGAATTGACCATTAGGGAGGCTGCAGGAAGTATTTTCCCAATGGGCTGGATGGAATTGGGCCTTTCAGAACCAGGAATTTTTTATATGACAAAAACTAATCTTTCTGGAAGATTTACTGAGGGCCAGATGGTGTTTCCAGATGCTAAGTCCTTTATATGCATTATCTCTAATTCTCTCAACAATTTAATAAGATATACAGTGTTATCTCCATGTTATAGAGAAATAAACAGTCTTGAAAAGATTAAGTAATTTGCTCAGGGTCACACAGTAATAACTGGCAGAGGTGAGTTTCACATCTGTACACATGTAACTCTAAGCCTATACTCTTGTAGGTACTGCAATGTTTTGCCATTTTTTTTGCATCAACTAATAATTTATTATCAGTGTAATTAATAGCTGAAAGTAATTTTTGTACGAGTATATAACTTAGCTTTTTAACCAGTTTTGGAGACTGGTTTCCAATGAGATGGTATTATAAACCACATTGCAGGAAACACCCTCTTGTATTAATCTTTGTGTTCCTGTTTCATGGGTAAGGATAAATTCCTAGACAGTGCATTGCTAGCTTAAAGGGAAAACACACTAAAAGATTTTATCTGAGAGAGATAGTGCGCACGTGCGAGCACAAGGAGGGCAGGGGCAGAGAGAGAGAAAGAGATGTAGACTCCCTGCTGAGCATGGAGCCTGTCACTGGACTGGATCCCAGAACCCCAGGATTATGAGCTGAGCCGAAGGCAGACGCTTAACCAACTGAGTCACCCAGGTACCCTGGGAAAGCACATTTTTTTAAAGGCTCTGATAAATAGGATTGACTGGGGGTAGATGGTGACAGAAACTGTAGGAGTAGCCCAAGTTTTTGATGTCAAAAATTGGAAAGTACATAAATAGGGTTTTTTTCTCTTAATTTATGCAAGTAGGAGAAGTCTTACAAAGATGTAACATTTACACCAAATATAGCACGTATAAAAGAGGTCACTTTTTTTTTAAGATTTTATTTATTTATTTGAGAGAGAGAGAGAGAGTGCACAAGCGAGCGTGAGCAGGGGGTGGAAAGAGAGAAGCAGACTCCCTGCTGAGCAGGGAGCCTGATGCGGGGCCCCATCCCAGGACCTGAGATCATGACCTGAGCTGAAGGTAGACACCTAACTGACTGAGCCACCAGGCACCCCAAAGTAGGTTACTTTTAAAGAGAGAATCTGATTTCCCCCTAGAACAACCAGGATAAAATTTTCTTACTGAGTTCTTTTGTTCTCTTATAGACCCAACAGGATGCCAACGCCTCTTCTCTCTTAGACATCTACAGCTTTTGGCTCAGGTAAGTCTTTCCTGTACCACTGTGACTGTTTTTTCCCCTAAGGAGTTGGGCTGTGTTCTTCGTGTGGGAAGGTCCTGGTCCCCCAGAAGTTAACCTCATCTACCTCAGCAGGTCCACCAAGGCCCCGAAGCGGAAGGTACAGGCAAATGGACCAGTGACTAAGAAGGCTAAGAAGAAGACTTCATCCAGTGATAGCAGTGAGGACAGCAGTGAGGAGGAAGAACCCCAAGGACCTCCAGCTAAGAAAGCTGGTAAGGCTGGGCAAGGAGTTGGGGTTAGTGGTTCCCAGAAAGGGATTTGTAGCCTGCCTATTCCACATGGTTGATTCTCACTGGGGTCTGTGGTTTTGTTCAGCTGTACCTGCCAAGCGGGCCAGTTTGCCTCAGCATCCTGGAAAGGCTGCAGCCAAAGCATCAGAGAGCAGCAGCAGTGAAGAATCCAGTGATGAGGAGGAGGACGATGACAAGAAGAAAAAGCCTGTTCAGGTTTGCAACTTTGGGAAGGAAAGAGGTTGTCGAAGGGATTAGAAAGAAGAAACCTAAAGTCCTGGCTTACAGCTTGGAACCAAGGGATGGCAGTGGGTATGTAACAGGTGACTATGGGGGCACCTGGCTGGCTCAGTAGAGCATGGGACTCTTGATTTTAGAGTTATATGTTTGAGCCCCATGTTGGGTGTAGAGATTACTTAAAAGATAAATAAATAAGGGGTGCGTAGGTGACCCAGTCAGTTAAGCCTCCCACTCTTGGTTTCGGCTCAGGTCATGATCCCAGGGTCCTGGGATCAAGCCCCCGATTGGGCTCTCTGCTCAGCAGGGGGTCTGCTTCTCTGTCCCTCGCCCTCTGCCCTTCCCCCCACTCACAAGCGTGTGTGAGCGTGCATGCACCCTCTTTCCCTATGATAAAATGAGTCTTTAAATACATAAATACGTAAAATACATAACAGGTGACCATGGCGGAGAAGATACAAGTATGAAGCTCGGAAAGGATACATGAGGGTGAAGTTGCACTCTGAATCTAGAGAAACCCATTCTGTTTCCCAGGTGGTATTCGGTTTTTCTGGGACACTGTCTAAGATCCCAAGAGTAAGAGTATGTTTTGTAGACAGGTATTGGGAGCTCTTAAGTAGGGAATGGCAGGGACAGGATTGAGTTTTTCTTTCTTTCTTTCTTTTTTTTTTTTTTTTTTTTTGCAGATAAATACAGGTTTAATGATCCATTGTTCTTCACACACATGGCTACAGAGACTCTATAATCCTAGGATACACAACCATACAACAAAGACCAATCAGCCAATTCTAAAATAAACTTGCTTCTTACAACTATCCTGTAAACACTGCAGCCCTTCTTCCATCCAAAATGACCCTCATCTCACATGAAAAGTTATTATAGCGAAACCAGAAACCTAGCTTTGTGGCCAAAAGTAAAAACCAAAAAAAAATAGTAATTCGGTGGTTGGTGAAAGAAGAATAGCTGGTGCCCTTCACTGTGCTGCTTTGCTCTTCTTACTCTTGCTCTTTTTGTCCCTCTTCTTCAGCCCATCCATGTTAGCTCTCAATAGGTTTGAGTAAGCCATCTGAAACTTGTTCACTTCTTTGGAGCTCACCACAGTGCTGATCTTCTTTTTCCCATCAGTAGCTCTTAACAGACACTTGTTGTCTGAGGGCTCAAAGCCCTCTACAGAACCTTTCCTTGGAATGGGTTTAGTTCGACCATCATACTTCTTCAGGGTGATGAACATGCTGCCCAACAACCGGCACTTCTGAAAGAGTCTGGTCAGCTCTGTCAGGAACTGCTCGCTTTCCAGCAGCACCATCCCGACGCCGCTAGCTCCCCTGCATCAGCATAAGGCCCAAGCCTCTTTTTTTTTTTTTTAAGATTTTATTTATTGAGAGAGAGCATGCACGTGTGCACACATGAGGAGGGGCGGGGGGCAGAGGGAAAGGGAGAAGCAGACTCTCCACTGAGCAGGGAGCCAGATGTGGGGCTCAATCCCAGGACCCTGAGATCATGACCTGAGCTGAAGGCAGACGCTTAACTGACTAAGCCACCCAGGAGTCCCTTTTCCTCCCTCCCTCCCTTCCCACCTTCTTTCTTTCCTTCTTTCCTTCCTTCCGTCCGTCCATCATTCCATCCTTCCTTCCCTTTTTCTTAAGATTTTAAGATTATTTTTAAGTAATCTCTATACCCAGTGTGGGACTCAAACTCACAACCCCAAGATCAAGTTGCATGCTCTACTCACTGAGCCAGCCAGGCACCCCAATATTTTTGTTTCTCATGAAGAATCTGGTGCCCTTTTCAGATGCTGTCTTTTTTAAGTACAGTCTGTGTCACACATGGTGCTTGAACTCATGACCCCAAGATCAAGAGTTGCACACTCTACCAACTAAGTCATCCAGGCACCCTTAGATGTTGTCTTGCTCAGCTTTTCTTAGCTCTTAGCTCCTAAAAAATAAAAGTAGTCTAGGATGGTTTCCACCTTACGATGCCCTTTAGGGGGCACCTGGGTGGCTCAGTAAGTTAAAGCCTCTGCCTTCGCCTCAGGTCATGATCTCGGTCCTGGGATCGAGACCCTCAGCGCGGAGCCTGCTTCCCCCTCTCTCTCTGCCTGCCTCTCTGCCTACTTGTGATCTCTCTCTGTCAAATAAATAAATAAAAATCTTAAAAAAAAAGAAAAAAAAAAAAAAGATGCCCTTTGGGTACCCAGAACGTCTTGCTGATTCTCCTCATTGTGTGTTTCCTCACAGAAGGGAGTTAAGCCCCAACCCAAGGCAATCAAAACTCCTCCTAAGAAGGCCAAGAGCTCTGATTCTGATTCAGACTTAAGCTCAGAAGATGAGTCACCAAAGAACCAGAAGCCAAAGACAACACCTGTGGCAGCTAAAGCTCGAACTAAAGCCTCAGCCAAACCAGGTATATTTCCATTCCCAAGAGGCCAGGCTGGGGGCTACTGGGGGCTACCTTGCTCTGGGGACTACTATTAAAATTGCTCATTCAGGGACACCTGGGTGGCTCACTCAATTGAGCTTCTGCCTTGAGCTCAGGTCATGATCTCATGGTCCTGGGATTGAGCCCCACGTTGGGCTCCACGCTGGGCATGGAGCCTGCTTAAGATTCTCCCCCTCTCCCTTTGCCGTTCCCCATCCCATGTGTGCATGCTTGTGCACATGCTCTCTCTCGCTCTTTCTCAAAAATTGCTCATTTAGCACAGGGGTGAAATGGCACTGGCTGTTGAGCTAGAAGTATTGTTTAGTGTCTTTTTTTTTTTCTTAAAGAGGCTTTTTATTAATAAGTAGAACATTTCATAATTAGGGGTTAGTAACTAGAGAAACTGTCTGCAGTGAGGAAAAATGTGTTTTAAAAAATGGTATCCAGAGGCATCTGGGTGGCTTAGTCAGTTGGGTGTCCAACTCTTGATTTCAGCTTGGGTCCTGATCCCAGGGATGTGGGATTGAGCCCCATGTTGGCCTCCACTCATCAGAGGTCTGCTTGTCTTCAATCTCTCTTTGTCTCTCCCTGTCCCCCCAGTCTTGCGTGCTCTTTCTCTCTCTCTCTCTCAGATAAGTTAATCTTTATTATTATTTTTTTTAAATTTATCTTCTCTTAAAGATTTTATTTATTTGAGGGAGAGAGCAAGGGAGAGCAAGAGCGGGGAGGAGAGGGAGAAGCAGGCTCCCTACTGAGCAGGGAGTCTGATGTGGGGCTCAATCCCAGGATGCTGGGATCATGACCTAAGCCAAAAGCAGACACTTAACTGAGCCACCCAGGTGCCCCCTAAAATAAATAAATCTTTTTTTTTTTAAAGATTTTATTTATTTGACACAGAGAGATCACAAGTAGGCAGAGAGGCAGGCAGAGAGAGGGGGGGAAGCAGGCTCCTCGCTGAGCAGAGAGCCGGATGTAACGCTCGATCCCAGGACCCTGAGATCATGACCTGAGGCGAAGGGAGAGGCTTTAACCCACTGAGCCACCTAGGCGCCCCTAAATAAATCTTTGAAATAAAAGGTATCCGTTTGCCCTTCTTGTTCATTTCATAGATGATTTACATTCCCATAAATCCCATTCTGTTATAAGCACTTGTACATCTATCTTTGTGCTTTTCATTGCCATCATTTCTCCTATGCATTTACTCCATAGGACATGTGTGAATTTAAACTCTTTTCTGTAGTATTCTTGTGACGATAGGTTATAATTTATAGGAGCTTCTCTGAATGAAGTTGGAGTAAAAGATTTCGTAGAGTACATTTGAATTGTTTACATCATATCTTTTTTTTCTTTTTTAAGATTTTATTTATTTGAGAGAGAGAGAATGCTCATACATGAGCTAGGGGAGGAGCAGAGTGAGAGGGACAAACAGACTCCCCTCTGAGCCTAGAGCCCAATGCAGGCCTTGATACTATGATCCTGAGATCATGACCGGAGCGGAAGTGAAGAGTCAGACGCTTAATGGACTGAACCACCCAGGAGCCACTACATCATATCATTTGTTAAAGATAGTTTTATGCTTGAAATTGGTCAGGAAAGTCATCCTTTGATAGTCAGCTGTGGTAATCTCCTTCATGCCTGCTCTAAAGGCAAGAGAATTGGGGCACCTGGGTGGCTCAGTCATTAAGCATCTGCCTTTGGTTCGGGTCATGATCCGATCGGGTCCTGGATCGAGCCTCACATTGGGCTTGCTGCTTGGCGGGAAGCCTACTTCTCTCTCTCCCGCTCCCCCTGCTTGTGTTCCCTCTCTGTCTTTCTGTCAAATAAATAGATACAATCTTTTAAAAAAATAAAGGCAAGAGAATTGATAGACTCCTAAGTTCTAAGCTAACAGGTTTCTAGGCTAACAGGTCCATTAAGGCCTTGATACTTCTTACCCTATTTTTTTTTCCTTCATAGGTACTCCAGCTCGTGTGGCACCTAAACTAACCAATGGTAAGGCGGCCAGCAAGAAGAGCAGTAGCAGCAGCAGCAGCAGCAGCAGTAGCGATGACTCAGAGGAGGAGGAGGAGGCGGCAGCAGCCATACCTAAGAAGGTTGGGGCCATAACTTTTACCAGGGGAAGGGTCGAGGGGTGGGGGGGTGAGAGTGTCTCCATTTCCTGGCAAGATTAGTTGGACCAGCTTTTTCCTGTGGTAACTAATTTGCTCTGTACAATGCAGACCGTACCTAAAAAACAAGTTGTAGCCAAGGCCCCAGTGAAAGGAGCGGCTGCCCCTACCCAGAAGAGTTCCAGCAGTGAGGACTCCTCCAGTGAGGAGGAGGAGGAAGAGCAGAAAAAACCCATAAAGAAAAAACCAGGTGAGGTATTTTTTTTTCTTAAAGATTTATTTATTCGTTTTTTTAGAGAGCACTAGCGAGCATGCGCACAAGGTGGGGGCGGGGGGGGGCAGAGGGAAAGGGAGAGAATCCCAAGTAAACTCCCTACTGAGCATGGAGCCCCAGCACAACACTTGTCTTTTGTTTGTTTGTTTGTTCAGATTTTATTTATTTATTTCACAGAGGAGAGAGAGCGCGTGTGCGTGTGCATAAGCAGGGGGAAGCAGGTCCCTATAGTTTTTTTTTAAAAAACAGGTCCCTATAGTTCAGTCCCCCCGCCTTCTGCTGCCCCATTCAAGAAGTCCCTGGGAACCCAGGCTCCCAAGAAAGCTGCAGAGAAGAAACAGCCTGTGGAGAGCAGTGAGGACAGTAGCGATGAGTCTGGTGAGTCCCCACCGTGGAGGATGGGTGTGGGGAGTAGATGAGGAATATAAAAGACAAAAATGCCCCTATGCCTTTTGTTTTTCACTGAAGCAAGACAGGGCTTAAGTTTCTGTGTGGGTCTTCGCAGCCTCCGTTTTGTTGCTCTTGGTTGGGTTGGGACTCTGGTCCCAGCCTAATGCCATAGGTTCTCTCCAGATTCAAGTTCTGAGGAAGAAAAGAAACCCCCAGCTAAGGCAGTCATCTCTAAAGCAACCACTAAACCAGTTCCAGCAAAGAAAGCACCAGAGAGCTCTTCAGATAGCTCAGGTGAGGCATATGGAGGTCCTCAGGGCGGTGGGAGCTCCAGGGGCTTTCTTTAGTCTGATTTCTATTTATTCTTTGCTCTCCGTCTAGACTCTGACAGTTCTGAGGATGAAGCTCCTTCCAAACCAACCGGTACCACCAAGAATCTACCAAGTAGGCCGGTTGCCACTCCCAAGCAACCTGCAGCTAAATCAACCACATCTCCCAAGCAACCTGCAGGTAGTGGCCAGAAGCCTCTCACCAGAAAGGCCGATAGCAGCTCCAGCGAGGAGGAGAGCAGTTCTAGTGAAGAGGAAAAGACAAAGAAGACTGCGGTCACCCCCAAGTCCAAGGCAGCGGCCAAAGCAGCTCCATCTTTGCCTGCCAAACAGGTCTCCCAGGGTGGTGGAGATAGCAGCTCTGATTCAGATAGTTCGAGCAGTGAGGAAGAGAAGGAAGAGAAGATGTCAAAATCCCCAGTTAAAAAGAAGCCACAGAAGGCAGCAGGAGTTGTAGCCTCTTCCAAGGCAGCTTCCACAAAGAAAGCAAAGGCCGAGAGCAGCAGCAGTTCTTCCTCTGATGATTCCAGTGAGGAAGAAGAGAAAGAGAAGCCTAAGGGCAAGGGCAGTGTAAGGCCACAAGCCCTCAAGACCAACGGGACCTCTGCGGTGACTACACAGAATGGAAAAGCAGACAGGGATAGCAATGAGGAAGAAGAAGAAAAGAAAAAGGCAGCAGTAGCAGTTTCTAAGCCAGGTCTATATCCAAAGAATCTGCCTCCTTGGTTTGTCCTCCCAAATATGGGTGGGATATACACTTGGGGGATGGGGTAAGGAGAGGAGGCCCACAATTAGGCTTCCAGTTGTATGCCCTCAGTGTGGGAACCTGGGAGGAGGAACAGGAAACTGGGCTTCTGAGTCTGGCTTTTTGTTTTGTAGGTTCAGGAAAGAAGCGGAAGCAGAAGGAGTTTGCCAAAGAGGCAGAAACTCCTCAAGCCAAGAAGATAAAGTCCCAGACCCCCAACACATTTCCAAAAAGGAAGAAAGTAAGTTACCTTATTTTCTTGTTGGGAGCCAGCCTTTAAAAGAGTAGAAAGGGGCACCTGGGTGGCTCAGTTGGTTAAGCCTCCAGCTCATGGTTTCCTCTCAGGTTGTGATCTAAGGTCGTGAGATCGAGCCCCGTGTAGGGCTCTGCGCTGTATGGAGTCTGCTTGAGATTCTCTCTGCCCCTCATCCCATTCTCTCTGCCCCCTTCAATCAATCTTTTTTAAAAAACAAAACAAACAGAGTAGAAAGAAAAATCTGGGATCATCTTTACAACTCTCTGCCTGGCCTGGCACTTGTGTACATATGTAGCTAAGGAGGGCTTTTATGTTAAATGCCACTCTGTTTTTATTTCTTACTTCATTCTTCTCCAGGGAGAAAAAAGGGCCTCATCCCCATTTCGAAGGATCAGGGAGGAGGAAATTGAGGTAGATGCTCGAGTGGCAGACAATTCCTTTGATGCCAAGGTGAGGGGAGAGGGTGTTTGCCGTTCTTAAGGGGGCTGGATGGAAGAGAGGGCAGCTTTTTGGTTCATGTTGCCTTGAGCAGGGAGAAGGAAGTAACAGGGCCTTGGTGTTGTCCTTCTGTGTATTAACCACTTCTCTCTGCTTACCAGCGGGGTGCAGCTGGAGACTGGGGGGAGCGCGCCAATCAGGTTCTGAAGTTCACCAAAGGCAAATCGTTCCGGCATGAGAAAACCAAGAAGAAGCGGGGCAGCTACCGGGGAGGCTCCATCTCTGTCCAGGTCAATTCCATTAAGTTTGACAGCGAGTGACCTGGGGCCATCTGTGGTGAAGCAGGGGTGATGATCCGAGACCACTTAACTTTCCCCAGGGGACCTGGGAAACCCTCAGCTCTATTAAGGAAGGGTCTTGGCGAGGACAGCAGTCTAGAATAGGTCCGAAGACTTTGCATTGTAACATCTTCTCTGGTCCTTTTCTGTGTTCGTAGTTTTGTACAGATTTGTTTTTGAGTGTTGAGTAGCAAGGACAACATAAGGGGAGTGTTCTTTTTTAAGAAAAAGAAAAATTTTAGTTGTCATTCCCTTCTCCCTGTTCTGTGGAAGTCTTCATGCTGAGAAATTTGTATATTTTATATTAAATCATTTCCTATTGATTTTTGTGTGATTTCACAGGTGGGTTCCCACAGATAAAATCTTAGCTATTGCCCAAGACGTAGTAAAGGTCACATTATGAGTTTTTATAACTGGAGAATTCTGCCTGTTGTGCACATTCATCCGTCCCACCCCTCACAGCTTTGGGAAGGGGCAGTTAAGAATGGTTAATGTATATGTTTGCTAAGCATGCACTGTGTAGCTCATCCTCTTTCATGGGGTTTAGGACTGATGTTTTCAGCGAGCATGGACTTAACTACTTTTTGGGATAAAATTCACTTTTGTTACAGGCAAAATTCTGGTGTAGTGTGAATGCCGTGGGGTTAGTCTGAATATTTTGTTTTCTATAATTTTAACGTTTAATGTTTGCAGTACATGTTTAGTTTTTTAATTTGAAAGCATAAACTTTTCTATTATTCAGAGACTTTTTTTGATGACCCTTAATAGTACTAAATTGAGGACTGCATTTCCTTGTTTTTTACATTTTAGAGAACAAAATAACATTAATCTGAAAAGTACATATCACTTGGTATTTCTGTTTTAGTAACAGTGGTGACACAAAATTTAGTTTCGTTAACTCCTATGTGATTGGAAATCACTGATCAAGAAAGTGAAAATAAAAACTATAACTAAAAACCTCAATCAGTAGGAATTAGATTACATTAGGTGAATTTATAGGTAACGTGTATGTGCTAATGGAAATGGGAAGAACCTTTATAAAGCATATTAGGTGGTAAAACTTGAGTAGGATGGGGTTGGGAGAGCATCCCAACAAGATTGTTGTTTGTAGTTGGAACATGGGAGCAATTGATGTGCCCCTTTCAGAACCTTAACTGTCAGTGGAGGTAACAGTAAAAAACCAGTGAGTAGAAATCCGACTCTGAGGCCAAGTCAGCTGGTCATAAAGCTGTAGGAGATGACAGTGCTTGGCCAGGGCAAGATGGAGAGGGAAGAGGCAACAGCAAACTCTGGAGGCTGGGGCTGTTCCTGTGGTGGGAAAGTGTGCCCTAGCTTCATGGATGAGGGAGGTGTAGGTTCGAAGATTAGCCTCCCCTTGTTCAGGTTCCATACTTGCCCGGTAACTTGATAGTAAGTTGGTTTTCCATGTAACTGCCTCTAGGAAGACATGAACCGTTCATGCTGACATAGGTACGTCAGTCTGCATGGTAAGAGTTATCCATCTTACTACAAAATAATAAACTGGCTGGTTTATAATGTGTCTTGGGAATTTTTTTATTGTGAGTCCAAAGCCCTCCCACCTACTCAAACCGGAACAACTTGGATGCCAGTTAGAGGGCTGGAGTGAGACTTGGGAGTTCACTGCAGAACTTTCTTGGCAGCAGCTTAGTGGCTTTTCTTGGCCATACCTTGTCTCATGGTGCCTTGTCCAGGCCATAGTCCAGATTGTGCATAGTCTAAACTGGGGTTGGCAGAATGGCCTATGGGCGAGTCCAGCTCATGGCTTGTTTTTGTAATGCTTTGATGCTAAGAATGGTTTTTACATTTTAATTTAATTTATTTGTTTTTAAGTAGGCACCACACCCAACATAGGGCTTGGTTTTTTACATTTTAAAAGTGCTTGGAAGAATATGTGGCTGACTTTTATGTGGCTCACAGGGCCTACAGTATTTATTAACTGGCCCTCTATGGAAAACGTTTGCTAATTCCTGGTCTAAGTCAGTGAATTCATAATACTGGCTGAAAATTAGAATCATCTGGGAAACTTTTAAAAAATACTGATACCCAAGGGCCCATCCCAGACCAGCTGAGTGTCAGACCCTGTTGCTGTCTGGTGGGGCCTAGGTGTAAGGATTTTTTTTTTTTTAAGCTTCTGGGAGATTCTAGTATGAGCAGCTGAGGTTGAAAGCCACTAAACTAAGAGTATTTGAAAATATTTGAATTGGGGCACCTTGGTGGCTCAGTTGGTTGAGCATCCGACTCTTGGTCGTGGGTCATGGGATTGAGCCCTGCGTGGGCTCTGCTCTCACAGTCTGCTGGAGATTGCTTCTCCCTTTGCCCCTCCCCTGTTTGTGGGCATGCTCTATCTCTAAAATAAATAAATCTTTAAAAAAAATTGGTATTTTTCCATTCCTCTCATGTTTTCACTTTCAGATATACTTGTAAAATCTGATAGAATAAAATGAAAATTAAATTTCCATCTTAGCTCTGTTTCCTGGGACTTGATTCTGTGTCTTCATAGTTCTCTGAATGTACTATTATATGCTGCCTTACACAAATCATCTTTTTCCTTACACAAATGGGGTAGCTTGCTATATGCAGTGTTTCATAAGTTTGGAGCTCCTTTTATAACACAGCAGCTCATTTTTAATGGCTGCATGGTACTCCATTGTATGGAAATAGTATAAGTTATTCAATCCAGTAACATTGGCAGATGTTTCCGGTTTTTTCAGTATTTTGCTACTACAAATAGAGCCACAGTGGTTATTCCGGTTTTTTTTTTTTTGTTTTTATTTTGTTTTTTAAAGTAAACTCTGCCCCCAGTGTGGGACTCAAACTCATGACCCCGAGATCAAGAGTCACACACTCCTCAGACTGAACCAGCCAGGTGCCCTGCACAGTGAATGTTCTTGTACATGAAACAGCATCTGTGGATTTAAGGAAAGCCCGCCATCTGCAGTACCATGGATGGCCTCAGAGGGCGTTTTTTTAAAAATTATTTATTTATTTATTTGACAGAAAGAAAGAGATCACAAGTAGGCAGAGAGGCTGGCAGAGAGAGGGGGAAGCAGGCTCCCTGCTGAGCAGAGAGCCTGATGCGGGGCTCGATCCCAGGACCCTGAGATCATGACCTGAGCTGAAGGCAGAGTCTTTAACCCACTGAGCCACCCAGGTGCCCCGTATCTGTGGATTTAAAAAAAAAATTTTTTTTATAAGAGTTTATTCTTAATTGTACAACAGGATCTAAAACATCATTCTAGCTATAGATGGCAACAGATGCTATGATAGGAAAGCCAGATATTTAACCAGGAATGGAGTTAAGGATCATTGCCTCAGGCACAAGGAACAGTTTATCTTTTGCCACGTTTCTTAATTCCACCTGTGGTGGTAGGGGGCCTTCCCCATGGCCTTTGCTTTAAGCTCCTCCTTGAGTTTCTTCTGTTCTTTCTGTTTCTGCTTGAAAGTCTTATCTTCCTCGTCCCATCTCCTTGGCCTGCTTCTTGAGTTGTTTCAGGGGTTTCTTGCCATTCTTGTGGCCAGACGTGGCACCTGCCGCCCTGTGAGGATATTTTTCTAGGAAATACTCTAACAGTGACTGTTAGGTCAAAGGATATATACATTTAACATTTTGATTATTATTGCCCTCCAAAGCCATTGTACTAATTTGTATTTCCAGTAACAGTTTATGAAAGTACTTCGCCCTCTTCCCCAACATTTGGATAAATGAAAGTGCTGAGTTTCTCTCTTTAAAAAGTTTTTTGGGGGGTGCCTGGGTGGTTCAGTTGGTTAAGCATCTGCCTTCGGGCCAGGTCATGATCCTGGAGTCCCAGGATCAAGCCCCAAGTCCTGCGCCCTGCTCAGCGGAGAGTTGGCCTCTCCCTCTTCCTCTATACCTCCCCGTTGCTTCTGCTCTGTCTCACTCAATCTCTCAAATAAATAAAATCTTTTTTAAAGAGTTTTTTTTTTAATTGGGGTAAAATATACATAACCTTTGCCTTTTTTAACCATTTTATTTTAAGTAATCTCTGCCCCCAACACGGGGCTTATAGACTCATCACCTGGGGATCAAGAGCCATATGTTCTACTGACTGAGCCAGCTAGGCACTCCATGTGTCTTTATTTATTTATTTTTTTTTTTAAGATTTTATTTATTTATTTCACAGAGATCACAAGTAGGCAGAGAGGCAGGTAGAGACAGAAAGGAGGAAGCAGGCTCCCCGCTGAGCAGAGAGCCCGATGCGGGGCTCGATCCCAGGACCCTGAGATCATGACCTGAGCCAAAGGCAGAGGCTTTAACCCACTGAACCACCAAGGCGCCCCTCCATGTGTCTTTTTTAAAAAATTGTAGTAAAAAACATTAAATTTACCATCTTAATTTTTTTTAAAGATTTTATTTATTTATTTGACAGAGAGACAGTGAGAGAGGGAACACAAGCAGGGGGAGTGGGAGAGGGAGAAGAAGGCCTCCCACGGAGCCGGGAAGCCTGATGGAGGGCTCCATCCCAGGACTTGGGATCATGACCTGAGCCAAAGGCAGACACTTAACGACTGAACCACCAGGTGTCCCTTAAATCTTTTTTTTAATTGAAGTATAATTAACATACATTATTAGTTTCAGGTGTACAACATAATAAACATTTATATACATTATGATTTTTTAAAGATTTTTTAAAGACTTATTTATTTTAGAGAGAGAGCCCTGAGAGGGAGAAGGAGAGAAGCAGACTCCCTGCTGAGCATGGAGTCTGATGCAGGGCTCAGTCCCACAACCCATGAGATCATGACCTGAGCTGAAATCAAGAGTTGGATGCTTAACCAACTGAGCCACCCAGGTGCCCTTAAAATATATTTACCACCCAGGTGCCCTTAAAATATATTTACACACATATATAGATGTTTATATACATTATGAAGTGATCACAAGTCTAGTTATCATTTGTCATCATGCAGTTATTATAATATTGACTATATTCCCTGTGTTGTACTTTACATCCCTGTGATTGATTTTATAACTGGAAGCTTGTACCCCTTAATCCCCTTCCTATTTTGCCCATGCCCCCACTCTCCTTCATTCCCGCTGAGTAGGCAGCCTGATAAGGGGCTCGATCCCAGGACCCCTGGGATCATGACCTGAGCCAAAGGCAGACGCTTAACAACTGAGCCACCCAGGCGCCCCTGAAATTTATATTTTTAATATTTTGAGGAACGTCCATACCGTTTTCCATAGTGGCTGCACCAATTACGTTCCCATTAACAGTATATGAGGGTTCCCCTTTTTCCATATCCTTACTAACACTTGTTATCCTTGAGACTAGCCATTTGGACAGATGTGGGGTAATATCTCCTTGTGTTTTTGACTTGTATTTCTCTGATGATTAGTGATGTTGAGCATCTTTTCATGTGTTCATTGGCTGGCTGTATGTCTTTTTTTGAAAAAATGTCTGTTTAAGTCCTCTGCCCATTTAATTGGATTGTTTTTTGTTTTTGTTTTTTTTTGGTGTTGAGTTATATTGAGTTTGTGTATTTTAGATATTAACCTCTTATTGAATCTGTCATTTGCAAATATATTCTCACATTCAGTAGGTTGCCTTTTTTGTCGATGGTTTACTTTGTGCAAAAGCTTTTCAGTTTGCTGTAGTTCCTTCTTTTTTCACTCTTTTCTTTTTTTTCTTTTCTCTTATTCTATTTTATTTTTATTTTTTGCTTTTGTTGCCCCTGCCTGAGGAGACAGGGGCCCCCTAAATTATTGCTAAGACCAATGTCCTTTTTTTCTCCCCCAAAAGTAGCATATAATTACTCTGGCCCTCCATCCATAGAGGCTGGCTCAGTGATGGGAGTCACTTCTCCTGGCTTCTGGGGAAATGAGGCTGCCTCTCATTTTGTGCTCCTGCTGCAAGGCGTGCTGGGTGTCCTGGGGTGCTCCCTGCTCTTGGCCTTTGGTGAGATCCCCAATGCGGTTGTGATTGGGTGTGGTGGGAGACAGGACACTGTGGGTGCTTGGAGCACGCACCCAACAGACTGGGTGCCCATTCGAACCTGGTTTATCGTTCCTCCTAAGACACTTGTAGAACATGCCCTCTCACTGACCATCAGATCAGCATCTCTTCTTTCCTGGCCACCAGCTGGACAGAATCACCTTCCAGGCCTTTGAGGAGGGTGCCCTGCAGGCCTGGGGTGCCCGGTACTCCACACTGTGTGCAGACAGCCTAGACTGGACTCCAACCATCAGGGCTGACTGGGAGTCTGAAGTGTCAGTCTGCTCTTGTTTTCTTTTAGGAGTTTTATGGCCTCAGGTTTTTTTTTTTTTTTTTAAATAAAGATTTTACTTATTAATGTATCAGAGTGAGAGAGAGAGAGTTCACAAGTAGGGGGAATGCCAGGCAGAGGGAGAGGGAGAAGCAGACTCCCCGCTGAGCAAGGAGCCCAATGTGGGGCTCCATCCCAGCACTCGGGGATCATGACCTGAGCCGAAGGCAGATGCTTTTTTTTTTTTTTTTTAAGGCAGATGCTTAACAACTGAGCCTTCCAGGTGTCCTGGCCGCCTCAGGTTTATATTTAGGTTTTTAGTCCATTTTTAGTTTATTTTTGTATATGGCTTAAGAAAGGGGTTGTTTCATTGTTTTGTGCACAGTTGTTCAGTTTTCCTAGCACCATTTATTGAAGAGACTCTGTCTTCCTCATTTTATATTGTCCCCTCCTTTGTCATAGATTATTTGACCATATAAACATGGGTTTATTTTTGGGATCTCTTCTGTTCCATTGATCTATGGATCTGTTTTTGTGCCAGCATCATACTGTTTTGATTACTGTAGCTTTGTAGCAGTTTGAAATCTGGGAGTGTAATACCTGCACCTTTGTTTTTCTTTCTCAAGATTGCTTTGGCTATTCAGGGTCTTCTGTGGTTCCACACAAATTTTAGGATTATTTGTTCTATTTTTGTGGAAAAAAATTTTTTTTAATTAAAAAAATTTGGGGGGTGGTGCACCTGGGGTGGCTCAGTCAGTTAAGCATCTGCCTTCAGCTCATGTCATGATCCTGGAGTCCTGGGATTGAGCCCCCTGTCAGGCTCTCTGCTCAGCAGGAAGTCTGCTTCTTCCTTGGCCTGTCCCCCATTCGTACTATGTCTCTCTCTCAAATAAATAAATAGAATCTTTTAAAAAAAAGATTAAAAATTTTTTTAAATTTACTTTTATTTATTTTTTAAAGATTTTATTTTGGGGGCACCTGGGTGGCTCAGTTAAGTGTCTTGTCTGCCTTTGGCTCAGATCATGATTGTAGGCTCCTGGGATCAAGCCCCATATTGGGCTCTCTGCTTAGCGAGGAGCCTGCCTCTCCCTCTCCCTCTGCCTGCTGTTCTGTCTACTTGTGCTTGCTCTCTCTGTCAAACAAATAAATAAGATCTTTTAAAAAAATATTTTATTTTTTAAGTAATCTCTACAACATGTTGTTGGTGTTTTGATAGGGATTGCATTGAATCTGTAGATTGCTTTGGATAGTATGGACATTTTAACCACATTTTTAGAGTACAGATCTTTCACCTCAGTCAAATTTATTCTTAGGTATTTTATTTTTGATGCAGTTGTAAAAGGGTTTTTTTTTTTTTAAGATTTTTATTTATTTATTTGACAGCAAAGCGAGTGAGAGAGAACATGAGTTGGGGTAGGGGCAGAGTGAGAGGGAGAAGTAGACTCCCTGCTGAGCAAGGAGCCCGACGGAGTTCTATCCCAAGACCCCAGGATCATCATCTGAGCCGAAGGCAGACGCTTAACCAACTGAGCCACCCAGGCAACTCTCTCTCTCTCTCTCTTTTTAAACATTTATTTTAGAGAGAGAGAGTGAGAACGTGAGTGGGGGGAGGGACAGAGGGAGAGGATCTCAAGCAGACTGCACACTGAGAGAAGAAACCCCCCAATGTGGGACTCTGTCTCACGACCCTGAGCTCATGACTGAGTCATCCAGGCACCCGCAAAGGGATTGTTTTCTCATTCTCTTTCTGGGTGTCGGTTATTAATGTATAGAAATGTAACAGATTCCTGTATTAATTTTGTGTCCTGCTTTACTGAATTCAATTATTAGTTCCAATAGTTTCTTGGTTCCAGTAGTTTCTTGGAGTCTTCAGGATTTTCTGTATATAGTATCATGATCTGCAAATAGTGACAGTTTTACTTTTTCCTTAACAATGATTGCCTTTTATTTCTTTTTCTTTTCTGATTGCTGTGGCTAGGACTTCCAGTACTATGTTGAATAAAAGTGGCAGGAGCGGACATTCCTGTCTTGTTCCTGATCTTAGAGAAGAAGCTTTTAGCTTCTCACTGTTGAGTATGATGTTGATTTGTCATATATGACTTTTATTTTTTTGAAGATTTTACTTATTTTGGGGCACCTTGGTGGCTCATTCGGTTAAGCATCTGCCTTCAGCTTGGATCATGATCCCAGGGTCCTGGGATGGAGTCCCATGTTGGGTTCTCTGCTCAGTGGGGAGCCTGCTTCTCCCTCTCCCTCTGCCAGCTGCTCCCCCTGCTTGTGTGCACTCTCTCTCTGTGAAATAAATAAAATCTTTAAAAAAAAAAAAAAAGAAAGATTTTACTTATTTATTTTAGAGGGAGAGAGCCTGTACCAGAGTTGGGAAGAAGGGCAAAGGGAGAAGAGAAAGAGACTCCCAAGTAGTTGTGGAGCTCAGTCTCACAACCCTGAGATCATGGCCTGAGCTGAAATCAAGAGTCAGACACTCAACCGAATGAGCTGTCCAGCACCCCTTGGCCTTCATTATTTTGAGGTATATTCCCACTCTATCCACTTTGTGGAGAATTTTTATCATAAATGGATATTGAATTTTTTCAAATGCTTTTTGTGCATCTGTTGAGATGATCATATGATTTTATCCTTCATTTTGTTAATTTGTATCATGTTGATTGATTCACAGATATCAAATAATTTTTGTAATTCTGGAATAAATCCCATTTGAGTGGTATATGATCCTTTTAATGTATTGTTGAATTCAGTTTGATGATATGTTGTTGAAAATTTTTATATCTATGTTCATCAAGGATATTGGCCTGTAATTTCTTTTTTTTGGAGTGTCTTTGTGTGGTTTTGGTATCAGGGTAATGCTAGTCTCCAATCTTAACTTTTTTTTTCTTTTTTAGTAATCTCTACACCCATTGTGGGGCTTGAAGTCACAACCCCAAGATCAAGAGTCGCATGTTCTTCTGACTGAGACAGCCAGGTGCCCCAATCTTAACCATTTTTAAGATTTTACTTATTTATTTATTTGAGAGAGAGAGCAAGTGAGCTGGGGGAGAAGCAGAGGGAGAGGGACAAGCAGGCTCCATGCCCAGTGTGTAGCCTAATGCGGGGCTCGATCTCATGACCCTGAGATCTTGACCTGAGCCCAAATCAAGAGTCAGACGTTTAACCGACTGAGCCACCAGGCACACCCTTAACCATTTTTAGTGTACAGTTCAGTAGTGTTCAGCATATTGATACTGTTGTGCAACAGATCTCTAAAACTAACTCATTATGCAAAACTGAAATTACAGCCATTAAACACTAATTTCTTACAATCTTTGGCAGCCATCTTTCTACTTTCTATGATTTTGACTACTTTAGATAATTCATGAGTGGGATCATACAGTATTTTTGTGTGTGACTTGCTTATTTTAGTATAACGTCCTCAAGATTTACCCATAATGTAGCATGTGACAGGATTTTTTTTCGAAAGCCTCATAAAATTCCATTATATGTATATACCACATTTTATTTATCCATTCCATTGCTTAATTTTGCATTTCTCTTACACATTCAGTCATTTGTATTTTTTTCCATGAAGTGTGACCAACCCTGTCTCCTATTTTAATTGGATTATTTATCTTATTTATTTGTCAGAGAAAGAGCTTACAAGCAGGGGGACCCTCAGGCAGAGCGAGAAGCAGGCTCCCTGATGAGCAAGGAGCCTGATGCCTGACTTGATCCCAGGACCCTGGAAACCTGAGCTGAAGGCAGATGCTTAACTGACTGAGCCATCCAGGTGTCCCTGGATTATTTATCTTTTTCTTAATGATTTGTAAGTGCTCTTGATGTAGTAAAGAGATTAGCCCTGGGGCACCTGACTGACTCAGTTGGTGGAGCATGCAATGCTTGATTTTGGGGTTGTGGGTTCGAGCCCCATGTTGGATATACAGATTACTTCAAAATAAAATCTTAAAAAAAAGAAGAAGAAAAATGAGATTATCCCTTAATCACAGATTAAAACTGTGTTTAAAAAATTTTTTTTCAGGCATTTTCATTTTAAAATGGAATATAATGTGTATCCATTAACTTTTCTCCTTAAAATAGTTGAATAATTTGTAAGCTTATCGTTTTGTTTTGTGCTTAAGGTTTTTTTTTTTTTTTTTAAGTCATCTCTATACCCAACATGGCACTCAAACTCATAACCCTGAGATCGAGTCACATGCTCTTCTGACTGAGCCAGCCAGGCGCCCCAGCTTATTGTTTATTGCTTAAACTATGGCTTATGGGTGCCTGGGTGGCTCAGTCGTTAAGCGCCTGCCTTCGGCTCAGGTCATGATCCCAGGGTCCTGGGATCGAGCCCCGCATCCGGCTGCCTACTCAGCGGGAAGCCTGCTTCTCCCTCTCCCACTCCCCCTGCTTGTGTTACCTCTCTCGCTGTGTCTCTCTCTGTCAAATAAATAAATAAAATCTTGAAAAAAATAAACTGTGGCTTTTTTTTTTCTTTTGCATTTTATAAATATAACCCCCCCAGCCTTGTTTGCCTTTTTAACTTAGTAGACCTCCTTTCCCCTTAAGGCCTTACAGAGCTCAGCTTGCTGTATATATACATTATGAGTGTGTGCATGTGTGTGCGTATAATGTTATATACACAAATGAAGTGTTACACAATGTTAAAGTGTTACACAAATGAAGGTAAAGTGTTACACAAATGAAGCAGTTTAGTAAATTGTCTAACAGCATTTACTAGAAAGATTATTTAATCCCTCTGAGTCTACTTTCTCATATTTAAAATGGCAGAGTATTTTTTTTTATCTTGCCTATAAAATCTGACTACCCTAGAGGACTGTCGTAAGGACTGAGGATTTATCTAAAGCACTTAGCGCAGTCCCTGTCACATCGTAAGGACTCTATGACTGCCACTTGCACAATAAAAGGAGATTTAGGGAATAACATTCCTTGGTGTCCTTGTGATATGCAACATACCTTTTGAACAAAGTCTTGAATCATATCTGAGAGTTAATGGTTATATCCAGGCAGTTTTTTTGTTGTTCTTTGATGTTTGTCTCTTTAGCATCTTCATTCATGATGCTAAATAGTGATATGCAGAATCGATCCTATTTCTTAGAAACTTTAGGTTTGTGAGGGATATAGAATTCCCACCCAATTCTGATGGGTTTAAGCACTGTTGCTGAAATCCTTAAATTCAGTGAATCACACACATGATGGCTTGTGCTCCTCTGCAGGGTACTTACTTCATACGGGAAAAAGTTAAGAGACTTTCCAACACCTTGTAGGTTTGTGCTTTGCAGGTTATATCCGCACTGCAACCCAAACCTATTAGATCAAGGTTTCTCACCCTCACACCATTACCATTTTGGGCCAGAAAATTCTTTGTTGTGGAGGACTGTCCTGTGCTTTGTAGTTTGTGTGGCAGCATCCCTGGCCTCTACCAGTGGGTGTCAGTATCATCTCCCAGTTTGGACAACCAAAAATGCTCCCGATAGATACCTAGGAATAAGCCTAACCAAAGAGGCAAAGGATCTTTTCTCAGAAAACTATAGAACACTCATGAAAGAAATTGAGGAAGACACAAAAATGGAAAAATGCTCCACGCTCATGGATTGGAAGAACAAATATTGTTAAAATGTCTATGCTACCTAGAGCAATCTACACATTCAATGCACTCCCTACAAAAAAAATCAACTTTTTTCACAGAGCTGGAACAAATAATCCTAAAATTTGTATGGAACAAGAAAAGACCCCCAGTAGCCAAAGGAATGTTAAAAAGAAAACCAAAACTGCCAGCATCACAATTCCAGACTTCAAGCTGTATTACAAAGCTCTAATCATCAAGACAGTGTGGTACTGGCACAAAAAGACACATAGATCAATGGAACAGAATAGAGAACCCAGAAATGGACCCTCAACTCTGTGGTCACTAATCTTGGACAAAGCAAGAAAGAATGTCCAGTGGAAAAAAGACATCTTTAACAAATGGGGTTAGAAAAATTGGACAGCCACATGCAGAAGAATGAAACTGGACCATTTCCTTACACGACACACAAAAATAGACTCCAAATGGATGAAAGACCTCACTGTGAGACACCAAAATCCTAGAGGAGGGGATGCCTTCAGTCGGTTAAGCGTCTGCCTTCAGATTAGGTCATGATCCCAGGGTATTGGTATGAGCCCCGCATCAGGCTCCTTGCTCATCAGGGAGCCTGCTTCTCCCTCTGTCTACCTCTCCCCTTGCTTGTGCTTGTGTGCCCTCTCTCTCTCTCTGACAAATAAAATCTTTAAAAAAAAAATCCTAGAGGAGAACACAGGCAGCAACCTCTTCGACCTCAGCTGCAGCAACTTCTTCCTAGAAACGTCACCAAAGGCAAGGGAAGCAAGGGCAAAAATGAACTATTGGGACTTCATCAAGGTTAAAAGCTTTTGCACAGCAAAGGAAACAGTCAACAAAACCAAAAGACAACCGACAGAATGGGGTTTGCAAATGACATATCAGATAAAGGGCTAGTATCCAAAATCTATGAAGAACTTATCAAGCTCAACACCCAAAGAACAAATAATCCAATCAAGAAATGGGCAGAAGACATGAACAGACATTTCTCCAAAGAAGACATCCAAAACATCCAAATGGCCAACAGACACATGAAAAAATGTTCCACGTCAGTCGGCATCAGGGAAATAAAAATCAAAACCACAGTGAGATACCATCTCACACCAGTCAGAATGGCTAAAATTAACAAGTCAGGAAACAACAGATGTTGGCGATGCGGAGAAAAGGGAGCCCTCCTGCACTGTTGGTGGGAATGCAAGCCTGTGCAGCCACTCTGAAAAACAGTATGGAGGGTCTTCAAAAAGTTGAAAATAGAGATCCCGTATGACCCAGCAATTGCAATACTGGGTATTTACCTTAAAGATACAAATGTAGTGATCCAAAGCTCTTTGGTCTCTAGTCTGTTCTGGTTATCTATGAGAGGCAACCAGTTAACCTGCACCCCAATGTTTATAGCAGCAATCTTCACAATAGCCAAACTGGAAAGAGCCCAGATGACCATCGACAGATGAATGGATAAAGAAGATGTGGTATTATATACACAATGGAATACTACTCAGCCATCAAAAAAGAAAAATCTTGTCATTTGCAACGACGTGGATGGAACTAGAGGCTATTATGCTAAGTGAAATAAGTCAATCAGAGATCGTACGATCTCACTGATATGTGGAATTTAAGAAACAAAGCAGAATATCATAGGGGAAGAGAGGAAAAACTAAAACAAGATGAAACCAGAGAGGGAGACAAACCATAAGAGACTCTTAAATCTCAGGAAACAAACTGAGGGTTGCTGGAGTGGAGCAGGGGTGGGAGGGATGGGGTGGCTGGGTGATGGACATTGGGGAGGGTATGTGCTATGGTGAGTGCTGTGAATTGTGTAAGACTGATGAATCAGACCTGTACCCCTGAAACCAATAATACATTATATGTTAACTAATTGAATTTAAATTTTTAAAAATGGAAAAATAAAATAAAATTTTAAAAAATGCTCCTGGGGCGCCTGGGTGGCTCAGTGGGTTAAAGCCTCTACCTTCACCTCAGGTCATAATGTCAGGGTCCTGGGATCGAGCCCCGCATCGGGCTCTCTGCTCGGCGGGGAGCCTGCTTCCCCCTCTCTCTCTCTGCCTGCCTCTCTGCCTACTTGTGATCTCTCTCCTCTCTGTCAAATAAATGAATAAATAAATAAAACCTTTAAAAAAAAAAATGCTCCGATAGTGCATTTTTCGTCCCCTGGGAGACGAAATTGCCCCTAGTTGAGAAGCAGCTGAGTATCAAGTGATTTGCTTAGGGTTGATAAAACTGCCACTCGTGGCACATTGAGATAAGAATTCAGTCTCTGTCCTTTGAATATCCATCTACCTGTCTTCAACATTGTTTGAGTATCTATATTGTACCAGCCATAGAACTCTTTGAGAGCTCAGTGTCTAATAGAGGAAGTTGGACTTGGGAACAGTTCTGTTCACCATGCTGAGTCCTGACACCAAGGGCCAGAGTAGTACCCCAAAGGGGACAAGCAAGGAAAGACTTAGCTGGCATTAGCCCACGATTCTGAGAAGAGTAGCAGCTTCAGATATAAGGAATGTATCCTTATACAATGGCACATGCCATTGCAAGAAAGAGGAAAATTTTCTGGTAGGAGAGCAGGAACTTTGGGATGGAGCAAGTGGAGGGTGTGTGGGAGATAGGGGCAAGATAATGCTGTCTGTTCAATGGCGGTGGCCTTTGGTACCCGGATCAGGAGTTACTACTTTGTTTGGTCCACCCATGTATGTTAGGAGATGAGTATAGTCCAGTGCAATGCTTCTGGCACTAATACAGCTGCCAGGAAAGCCAAGTTCCAACTGGTCACTGAGTTCTCATCTCTTGTTCCCTGCAGAGCCTGCTTAAACCATCTGCAGTTACTAAAGAAGCCAGTAGATGGGCCTCTTGCCCACTGGTGTGTGAAGGTTGGCTTCCTTAGTCCAGTTACGTTCAACAGACTCAGAGAACCTGCTGTCAACCTTTGGATATGGAGATGAATAAAACAGGCAGGCCCTCATTTGAAGACCCTTGGTTCTGGAGAGTGGAGAGGGGAGGCTCTCTGGTCTCTAGTCTGTTCTGGTTATCTATGAGAGGTGACCAGTTAACCTGAAAGCTAGCAAGAGGCAACATGGCTTATAAAGGAACCACGATGTTCACCATGGAAGCCTCAGCCTTCCCCTCAGGTTTTGACAAGGGGGACTACCGACAGGTCCGCACTCCTTATGGAAACTGCAGACCTGTGTCCTTCCTAGGCCTGGAAGCTCAGAGGCTCTGGCACTCTTCCCTTGTCTTCCCCGTGTCCCCTCTTCTCCCAGCATAATCCTCTTGTGGAGCTCAGGATTGAGGAGAACAAATGGCCAGGCTTCCAACTTGGAAGTGGGTTGGAGGGTGGGGGAGTACAGAGTATTTCAATAAATTAACCTTCCAGATACAGAAAATCATCCATTTAGCAATTATGAGTGCTTGCTATGTGCCAGGCAAATACATGGTTCTGTGTGAGAGATGATGAGGATACAATCAGGAACGAAAAAAGAAAAAACAAAACAAAAAACAAGACGCAGTCCCAGTGACCGAAGTTTACCCAGGCTAATGAGCAAAGATATTAATCATTACGAGTAAATGCATAAATGTAAACCTAAGTACAATGAATGCAATGTGCAAAGAGCTATAAGAACGTGTAATGGGCAGCTGACCCATGTGGTGGTGGGACTTTCTCACAGATTGGGTGACCATGTAATTTATCATCTAAACTGGGATGCTTTTGAGAGTGAAAGGGAGAACAGTTAATTAGACTGAGATAAACAGGTATAAACTGAGAGTGCCCTAGGTAAGCCAGGACATATGGTCAACATAGTAATAGAAATTTTTACTGAGAAAGTGATGTTTCAGCTGAGATTTGATGGTGAGAGTTAATTAGGTGAAGGTGGAAGGGCTGTATGTATTTTCCAGCTAAAGAGAATAGCATGTATAAAATCCTTTTGGTGAGGAGGAGCATGATGGAGACCCCAATATGAAAAAAGGTCTCTGCAGAATGAGGAGAAAAGCAGTGTAAGATGAGGCTAGAGACGTACATAGGGATCACAGCATGCAGAGACTTTGTAAGGCATGTTTAAGATTTTGGTCTTTATTTTGAAGGCAATAGAAAGCTATTAAAGAGTGTGTGTCTGAGCTTGGGCTGCTGTAACAAAATACCATAGATTGGGTGGCTTAAACAAATTTATCTCACAATTCTGGAGTCTGGGAAGGCCAAAATCAAGATGCAGGGGTATTTGGTTCCTGGTGAGAGCTGTCTTCCTGGCTTGCAGATGGCTTTTTGCTGTGTCTTCTCATGGTGCAGAGGGAGAAAGCAAGCTCTCTGATCTTTTTATAAGGACATTAATCCTGTCATGGAAGCTCCACTCTAATGACTTCATCTAAACTTAATTAATTCCCAAAGGCCCTGCCTCCTCATACTATCACATTCAGAGTTAGGATCTCAACAAATGAATTTTAGGGGGAGATAATCAGTTATGAAGCAGTGAGTATATATGTATTTTAAAATTTTTTTATTAGGGAAAATTTCAAATATATACCAAAGTGGAGAGAATAGTATAATAAATCTCCATCTTCCCATTCAGCTCTTGTCAATCCATGATCTATCTTGTTTTATTTCTAATACCACAACTCATACCTTTCCCCATCCTCTTCCCATTGGATTGTTATTTTTTTTTTTTTAAGATTATTTATTTATGTGTCAGAGAGAGCACACAAGCAGGGGGAGCAGCAGGCAGAGGGAGACGTAGAAGCAGACTCCCGACTAAGCAAGGAGCCTGAAGTGAGACTCTATCCCAGGACTCTGGGATCATGACCTGAGCTGAAGGCAGATGCTTAACCAACTGAGCCACCCAGGTGTCCCACACATTGGATTGTTTTGTGTGTGTATATGTGTGTGTGTGTGTGTGTGTGTGTGTGTGTGTGTGTATTCTCTCTCTCTCTCTCTCTCTCTCTCTCTCTCTCTATATATATATATATATATATATATATATTCTTGTTCACATAATTTAAATTTAATTTTTAATTTAAATTTAGTTTAATTTTGAAGTAAAAAGAAAACCTTAATTGCACTCATAAATAATTTATGTATATATCTCTAAATCTTGAAGCCTTAAAAAATATAACCACATTTCTGTTATTTCATCTAAAAGGATTATCAGTACAGCAATCAGCTGATATTAAATATCCTGTCAGTATCACTGAATGTTGTTATAAGCATGATCAGATCATGATCAGATTTGCATGCTGCAAAGCCTAATATATATGCTGTGAGAATAGACTGAAGGGGTCTGGACTGGATATTTTGAGATCAGTTAGGCTACCACAGTAGATAAGGTGAGATCATTTTGGTCACCTGAATTAAAGTGGTGGTAGTGAATATGGATACAGGTGGATGAAGTTGAGAAATATTTAGGAAATAAATTAGAATTTGGTTGGTGCAGTGGGGGTAGAGGAGCAGTGAGGAAGAGCAGGTTATTAAGAGTGACTCTTAGGTATTTTTCCCCAAGAACTGGATGGATGGTGATGCTATTCGTTGGGATGGGGAACAGTAGAAAAGTTTAGTTGGGAATATGTTAGTTTGAGGAGCTTTTGAGACATCTAAATGAAAACGTTGAGAAGTCAGTGGAGATTTATGCTACTGGAGCTTGGTGGAGGGGTCAAGGCTGAGGGCTGAGGATACAAAATAGGGGCTCACTGATGAGATAGCAGTCTGGTAAGAAGAGCATTGGAGCAAGAATGTGAAGTCCTGGATTCTAGTTCTGCCCTGCCTGGGACTCACAAGTAACTTCAGGCAACTCGCTTCCTCTCCAGAACTCTCAATATATCCTTATCTGGGGACGCACACACCATCTTCCCAAAATTGTCCCATAATCCAACAAATAAAGGGCTAGTGCCTGGCACAGATGGGCCCTCAAGACTTTGCTCTACATTTTTTTTCACCCCTGCCCTTTCCCAGTCATCTCCCTTTCCCTCTTCTCCCCATTTCCTAAAGTATCCTGATATAGGTATATGGGTAGGTAGGTAGATAGATAGATATAGTATATTTATATATACTATATATAATATTATATAGGAGTATATCTCTATACTATCTCTATATATCTACTCCTAAATATATATATGTATCCCTAAAGTGTATGTGTGTGTGTGTATTTTTTTCTTATATATATATATATATTTCTCAAGTATTTTGATATTTTTACCTTTTTTTTTAAGATTTTATTTATTGCTAGACAGAGAGAGAGGAGAGAGAGACAGGCAGAGGGAGAAGCAGGCTCTCTGTTGAGCAAGGAGACCAATGTGGGACTCAATATATATATATATTCTTGTTCATATAATTTAAACGTTTTGTGTGAATATACCATACTATATCTATTCTCCTGTGACTTGCTTATTTCACTGATGTATAATAGCCCCCTGTATATTTCCATTTCTTTATTAATTCACTTGTTGACAGGCATTCAGCCTGTGATGCTACTCTGAACAGTCTTATAAATGTCTACTGGTGTACATGTGTGAGAGTTCTTTTGAGTTTAAAACCAGAAGGGAAAGTGCTGGTCATAGAGTAAATGCATCTTCAGTCTTCCAGATAATGCTGGTTTTCCAAAGGTATTTACTAATTTACACTCCTGCCAGCAACTCAAGAGCATTCTCGTTCTATGTTCTCCTCACTAGGTAAGTTATTAAATCAATTCCCACCACTCGGGGCTCGATTCCAGGACCCTGGGATCATGACCTGAGTGGAAGGCAGATGCTTAAGGAGTGAGCCACCCAGGTGCCCCTGTAAGTAATCTTTTTAATATAAAGTATGTTTTCTCAGACCATTTTAATCTGAGTGTGTCATCTGTTTGCTGTTGGACTTAATACTTATTAATATTTTCTTTTAAATTTAGTGCTTTTGTCTGTTCTTTAAGAAAATTTTCTTGGGGCACCTAGGTGGCTTAATCTGTTAAGCATCTGCCTTCATGATGACAGGGTCCTGGGATCAAACTCTTTGTTGGGCTCCCTGCTCAGCGGAGAGTCTGCTTCTCCCTCTTCCTGTGCCTCTCCCCCAGCTTGAGTTCTCTCGCTCTTAAATAAATAATGAAATCTTTAAAAAAATTAAGAAATGTTTAGAAAAAAAAAAATTTTTCTTTATCCCGAGGTAATGAAAATATTCTATATTATCTTCTTTTTGAAAAAAAATTATTATATTTAAATTCAGTTAATTAATGCATATCATTAGTTTCAGACGTAGAGTTCAGTTATTCATCCATTGCATATAACACCCAGTACTCATTACATCCTGTGCCCTCCTTAATGCCTATCACCGAGTTAACCCATTCACCCATCCTTCTAAAAGCTTTATTATTTGTTTTCCTTATTTTGGTCTATAGTTTACCTGATTTTAATTTCTCAGTCCTCCTATATTTATAGATATTATGTTATTATGGCCCAGCAAATGGTCTGTCTTGGTGACTATTTCATGTGCATTTGAAAAGAACGTATATTTTGGTATTGTTGGTGGAATGTTCTATAAATGTCAACTAGAGCAAGTTGGTTGGTAGTATTGTTAAGTCTTCTACATCTTTGCAGATTTTATGTCTACTTGTTCAATTACTGAGAGAGACATTTTGAAACAACTATGATTATGAATTTGTCTTTTTTTTCTTTCTGTTCTCTTAGCTTTTTCTGATATTAGTAGAGCCATTCCAACTTTCTTTTAATTAGGGTTTAAATAGTACTATCTCTTTCGATATTTTTACCTTTTTTTTTTTTTAAGATTTTATTTATTGCTAGACAGAGAGAGAGGAGAGAGAGACAGGCAGAGGGAGAAGCAGGCTCTCTGTTGAGCAAGGAGACCAATGTGGGACTCAATCCCAGGATCCTGGGATCATGACTTGGGCTGAAGGCAGACACTTAACCAGCTGAGCCACCCAAGTGTCCCTCCATCCTTTTACTTTTCACTTTTGTTTTTATATTTAAAGTAGATTTCTCAAAAACAGGATAGCCTCTTTTTATCTTTTTTTTATTTTATTTTATTTTATTTTTTAGGATAGCCTCTTTAAAAAAAAAATCTAGTCTGATAATCTCTGCCTTTTAACTAATGTGTTTAGACCATTTATATGTAATGTAAATATCAAAATAGTTAGGTTAAGATCTATAATTTGACTGTGTATTTTGTTTTCTCCTTCTGTTTTCTTCCTTCTTTTTATTATTCCATTTTATCTTCCACTATTGGCTTATTTGCTATACCTCTTCATTTTACTTTTTATGTTTGCTCTAGGGATACGATATACATCATCTTTAACTGATAGCTATCAACCTTAGGCAATATACCATTTCGTGTATGATATTTTTTTTTTAAAGATTTTATTTATTTAACAGAGAGAGAGATCCCAAGTAGGCAGAGAAGCAGGCAGAAAGAGAGGGGGAAGCAGGTTCCC
Organism: Potos flavus; assembly: GCA_028534135.1. NCBI lineage: Eukaryota > Metazoa > Chordata > Mammalia > Carnivora > Procyonidae > Potos > Potos flavus. The sequence continues at coordinate 23,350,145 of CM052894.1, read as the reverse complement.
TGCTGAGCAGAGAGCCCAATGCGGGGCTTGATCCCAGGACTGAGATCATGACCTGAGCCAAGGCAGAGGCTTTAACCCACTGAGCCACCCAGGTGCCCCATTTCGTGTATAATATAAAAGCCTTCCATTTTTCACACCCAATTCTTTGTGTTATTATTGTCATACATTTTACTTCAACATGTTATAAAACCAAAAATACATTGTTATCACATTTGCTTTATTTATCTATTTATTTATTTAAAAAAATTTTTTAAGTAGGCTCCATGCTGGGCATGGAGCCCAATGCAGGGCTTGAAATCACATTCCTGAGATCAAGACCTGCGCTGAGATCAAGGGTCAGATGCTTAACCCACTGAGCTACCCAGTTTTCCCACATTTGCTTTAAATAGTTATCTTTTTTCGCTATCTTTTTTCCATAGTTTTATCGAGGTATAATTGACATAAAATAAACTGCACGTATTTTAGGTGTAAATTTCATAAGATTTGACAAATGGTTTACATCTGTGAATCAAGATAATGAATATTTTCTTTTTCGTGTAATTCTTTGTAATCTATACTTGTTGTATACTTAGGAGTGAAGTTGCTGGGTCATATGGTGAATCTCTGTTTAGCGTATTAAGGAACTGCCAGACTGTTTTTCAGAGTGGCCTCACCATCTTACAGAACTACCAATGAGGTATGAAGGAAAACCTCACTTTTTTCATGCACACACACAAAAAGGACGACCCCCCCAAAAAAAACCCCAATACCCCACTTCAGATGGAGCTAAGGTTTAGATATAAAACATGAAAAAATTTTTATAGTATTTGAGTGGAAAAGACTTTTTTAGAGGCAAACCCATAAGCCACGAGGAGGGAAGAGACAGGTAAATTTTACTACAGGAATATGTAGGACATATTTACGGGTGGGGGGGAAACAAAGCCAAAAAACAGAAAAAAACATGGGAAAAATATTTGCAAAATAGGACAGACAACCGTTTTCTTATTATACAAAGAATATATTTTTAAAAAGATTTCGTTTATTTATTTTGAGAGAGAGAAAGCATGAGCAGGGGGAGGGGCATAGAGAGAAGCAGGCTCCCCACTGAGCAGGGAATCCATTGCAAGGCTCCATCCCAGGACTCTGGGATCATAACCTGAGCCAAAGGCAGATGCTTAACCGACTGAGCCACCCAGGTACTCCTATACAAAAAAAATCTTAAGAAAATAAAACAACCCTATAAAAATTTGGGTAAAAGACGTACATAGGTTGCAGAAAATGAAATTAAAATAGCCAATATAGAAAGATGGTCAACCACACTAATACGTAAGTAGAAATTGACACATATAACAGAGGTCATGTTCACCTACTAGTTTGGCAAAGACATAAAAGAGGAATGAAATCCAGTAAGGGAGTGAGAAAATAGGCATTCTTATATATTGTTAGTAAATGTACAAATTTGTGCAGTTCTTAAGGAGGACAATTTGGCAATATCTTTTGAAATTTTATTTTTTTTAAGATTTTATTTATTTGAGAGAGAGAATGAACGAGCAGTGGAGAGGGGCAGAGGGGGAGAGAGAGAGGGAAGCTGACTCCCTGCTGAGCAATAAGCCCCATGCAGAGCTTGATCCCAGGACCAGGAGATCACAACCTGAGTAGAAGGGAGATGCTTAACTGACTGAGTCACCCAAACACCCCATATTTTGAAATTTTGAATGTTATGCCCTTTGTCTGACTAATTCCATTTTTAGGGAGAGGTATTCTAGAGGATTACACAAGTGGAAAATTATATATTAACAAAAGTCAACACTGACAGAAAGAGACACTAAGTACTTGTTTAGCATACCAACAGAGAGTAGCAAAATAAGAAAAAAATGTTTGAATATTTGGTATTCCTTTTTTTAAAGATTTTATTTTATTTTTTTAAAGATTTTATTTATTTATTTGACAGATCACAAGTAGGCAGAGAGGCAGGCAGAGAGAGAGGGGGAAGCAGGCTCCCTGCTGAGCAGAGAGCCTGATGTGGGGCTCGATCCCAGGACCCTGAGATCATGACCTGGGCCGAAGCCAGAGGCTTTAACCCACTGAGCCACCCAGGCGCCCCTAAGATTTTATTTTTAAGTAATGTCTACACTCATCATGGGGCTTGCACTCACAACCCCAAGATCAAGAGTCTTGTGCTCTACTGACAGCCAGTCAGGCACCTCTTGATATTTGGTATTCTAAAACAGTATTGAGTAAATCATCTTGAGATTTTTCTTGAGATTTTCCAGCAACTTTGCTGGAATTTCTTACACTCGACTTAACATCGGTATTGTTTTATTTTTGTTTTTTATACAAGGGTAGGAAGGAGCATTGTAATATTTCCAATGTTTAATAATTCTGAAGGGTTTGCAATCCAATCTTAAAAGCCATGTTTATTGTTAATTAGTGTTAGTTTACTTATGTGTATAATAATAAATTTATACAATAGTATTTTGGCTAACTTAAAGATGAGACACTATTAGACTGGAGTGTAGAAGTACAACACTGTGTGCTCACACAGTGCTTACACTCCAGACCAGCCTATCAACAATAGTATAGCATTTTATTTTTATTTATTTTTTAAAGATTTATTTATTCACTTAAAGAAAGAGAGAGAGAGGGAGCAGAGGAAAAGGCAGAGGAGAGAATCTCAAGGAGACTCCCTGCTGGGTGGAGAGCCCAATGCAAGGCTCAATCTCACAACCCTGAGATCATGACCTGAGCAGAAGTCAAGAGTTGGACACGTAACCCACTGAGCCACCCCATGCCCCGGTAGTATAGTGCTTTAAATGCTCATGGGTGGGCGCCTGGGTGGCTCAGTCGTTGAGCGTCTGCCTTTGAGCCCAGGTCATGATCCTAGCATCCTGGGGTGGAGCCCCATATTGGGCTCCCTGCTCACTGGGGAGCCTGCTTCTCCCTCTCCAGCCTCCTTCTCCCTATCCAGCTCTCCCGTGCTTGTGTTCTCTCTCGCTATCTCCCTCTGTCAAATAAATAAATAAAATTTAAAAAAAAAGTAAAGACTCGTGTTGACAGATACTGAAACATGAGGTATGGAGGAGGCCTAGAAGTGTGTTTAAGGCAGGAACTGCAAACTGGTCCATATTTAGGATTCAAAATGTGTGCTTCCAGATGGCCTAAGGATTTCTGAAAAAGAGTCATTGGAAAGATATATCATTAGCTGGGATCTGCTGGAATGGGCTGGACCAAACAGCATAGCTGGGTTTTGTTAAGAGCAGTGGTTCCAGTCTGTATGTAGAATGTCCACAAAGTCTAGAAACACAGATAATAGTATTTTTACTTTGAAAAATACTATTATTGAAGATGCCTTTGATGGGGTGTCGCTTCACTGGTGTTTCTAGACTGTAGGACTGTGGCGGTCAGGAATCCTGAGTACTTTCTGAGTCTCTCAGAAAGTCTGTTCAGTGAAGGGGGCATCTGTAGTGTCAAGGAATGGCCTGAGTCTTTAGGAGCTCAACATCTCTGCTGTGGGAATTCCCTCTGGTTGTGATAGAGGAATTATCCCTTTGTCCAGAGGGTTTTGAGCACTAAAGGTTGGCAGCAACGGCAGCTGCTGAGGTAGTGGCCAGGCAGACAGCCATGACACTGAAGAAAAGAAAAGGTCAGCAGCAACCTAAGCCCCATTATGATTAATTGGCAGCAATGTGGGCATTGGCCTGTGGACAACAGGGTGATAGCAGCCAGCAGACCAGCAACAGCAGTTGAAACGAAAGCTGATGGCTTACAGAGCTGTTGGCAGCTGTTCTGACTATGTCAATAATAAATATCTCCACCCCCACCTCTAAAACCCTTAGATAAATAACTATAGAGGGAGATCCTGGAGCCAAAGCTTGACAACTTGGGTGTTGCTATAAATGTGACCCATCAGGGGATAGTGGGGAACCTGTGGGTATATCAGTCTCTGATGAGGGAAATCTGCTAGTCCCTTAATCAAAGGAACTGTAAGTCACATATTCAAAAGATTGAATACTCTGAATACAGCACCAGGACTCCTTTTGTTTTCAAATAAAATACTTGAATCTTCTTTCAGATGTATACTTTACCTTGTTTACTGTGACTCCACTTGTTTTCAAAGTGTATATTTCAAAGTGTATATATTGTTTTCAAACGTATGTTTTATTTTAATTAGCATTAGTATCCCCTGCCACTTTCAAAATAGATACTACAACCTTTTTAATATTTTGAAATTTGTTTACTTGTGTGGACCAGGGCCTTCTTCACCTCTAGATCCCAAAATGATTTCTGAAAAAATTGGGGAGACAGCAGGTCTTGAGTTGACTTCTGTTTAAGATTACCCATGAAACCAATGTGTTGAGAACTGAGGTGAAATAGTACCCAGATTCTGATTGGGAGAAGCTCCTCTCACTCCTTCCTGAATGCAGAATTTTTAAGTAAATGCCAAAAATCATGTTTCAAAACTTCTTCATTGTGATCTTATTTCAATAATATTACAGGGGCACCTGGCTGGCTCACTCAGTAGAGCATGTGACTCTTGATCTCAGGGTTCTAAGTTCAAGTCCTTTGTTGGGTATAGAGATTACTTAAAAATAAAATCTTAAATAATAATAATAATACATATACAATGGAATATGACACAACTATTAAAATTAATACAGTAAAGAAAAAGATGTAGCAGGATACAGTTCAAGCTCCTAAGGTTGACTATCAAAGTAGCATAAATGGAGGTAAGCTCTTGTAATGATGCATATTATAATCTCTGAAGTAATAGCTAGAACCATAATAGGAGAAAGTACAACTAAAAGGCCAAACAGAAATGAAATTTGAAATGCAAAAGTTACTTTTTTGCTCCAAAAGGAAATGAAAAAGGAGGAATACAAGAACAAAGAACAGATGGGAAAAATAGAAAACAAATATCAAGATGGTAGTTTTAAGGCCATCTATATCAGTAGTTACATTAAATGTGTCTGGTTTAGGGGCACCTGGGTGGCTCAGTCAGTTAAAGCATCTGCCTTCAGTTCGGGTCATGATCCTGGAGTCCCAGAATCGGTCTCCCTATTCACTGGGGAGTCTTCTTCTCCCTCCGACCCTCCCCCTCCTTGTGCTCTCTCTCTCTCACTCTCTCCCAAATAAATAAATAAAAACATTTAAAAAATGTGAATGGTCTAAATGCTCAAAAAAAAAAACAAACAAAAAAAAACAAACCCACAACCCACTCCAATAAGAAAGAATATCAGGTTCTTTCACCTCTGCCACCAATATGCCATCCAGATTGAGAAAGACCCAGAATTTTGGGGCCACATGAACCATGGCCAAGGTTGCATGGGCAAGTACCCAGAGGATTGGAGTAATAATGCCAGTGGTGTGCAACATCACAGGATCAACTTTGACAAATATCACCCAGGTTACTTTGGGAAGGTTGTTTGAGGCAGCATTACTTAGAGAGGAACTAGAGCTTCTTGCCCAGCTGTCAACCATAATAACTGTGGACCTTGATTAGTGAGCAGACATTGGTAAATGCTGCCAAAAACGAGATTGGAGCTCCTCCTGTCATTGATGTGGTTCAATTTGGGTTCTGGGGAAGGGAAACCTACCAAAGCAGCCTGTCACTATAAAGGTCAAATTCATCAATAGAAAAGTTAAGAAGAATAAGGGGGGCAGGTGGTGTCCTGGTAGCTGGAACTGACATAGAGGGAAGTTCATTAAATGCTAAGAAGTGCTTTAACAAAAAGGAAAGAATGTCAGACTGTATATAAAAGGACAACAACAAAACCCACAAATCCACTTACATGGTACTTATAAGAGATACAAGTTGGCTTAACATTCAAAATCCATTTGATACAATCATCAATTAACAAGATAAAAGAGAAAAACGTGATTTTGACCTTTTTTATTTATTTTATTTAAAAAAATTTTTTTTAAATTTATTCGACAGAGACAGAGAGATCACAAGTAGTCAGAAGCAGGCAGAGAGAGAAGGGGAAGCAGGCTCCCTGCCGAGCAGAGAGCCCGATTCAGGGCTCGATCCCAGGACCCTGAGATCATGACCTGAGCCAAAGGCAGAGGCTTTAACCCACTGAGCCACCTAGGTGCCCCTGACCTTTTTATAAATCAATAGACTTTATATTTATATTTTAGAGAAATTTTAGGTTCACAGAAAAAATGAAACAAAGTACAGAGAGTTCCCATGTTCCCCTTGATCCCATATACACACAGCCTCTCCCACTATTAACATCACTCATCGGGGGTGCCTGGCTGGCTCAGTCAGTGGAGCATGTGATTCTTGATCTTGGGGTCATGAGTTTCAGCCCCATGTTGGGTGTAGAAATTAGTTTAAAAAATTGTTTTATGGCCTAGAATATGATCTGTCTTGGTAAATGTTCCATGTACACCTAAGGATGTGTGTTCTGGAGTTTAGTGGAGGGTTCTATAGATGTCAGTTAGGTCAGATTGTATAAGCCACTTTGAAGAACACAAAAACGTGGTCTTCAAATCTGTATCATATTGATTTTCTGTCTAGTTTTCTATCAGTTACTTAGGGACAAGTGCTAAAATCTCCAATTACAATTATGGATTTGTCTGTTTCTTATTTTCAATATACCACTTCAACTTTCATTTGATTTTTATTTGTAAACAGACATTTTCCCATCCCTTTACTTTTAACTATCTGTTTATATTTAAGTTGAGTTTCTTGTAGACAACATATGGTTGGGTTTTAGTATTTTTCCAACCTGATCATCATTACATTTTAATTGGGTATTTACAACATTTACATTTAATGTAATTATCAGTATGGTTGAATTTGAAGCTATCATCTGGACTATGTATTTCTTATTTGTCCCATCTTCTCTGTTACTTTGTTCTTGTTTCCCTGCTTTCCTTTGGATTGACTATTTTTCATATATTTGTCTCCACTATTTGGCATATTAGTTATACCTTTATTTCTTTAGTTGTTGCTCTGGAGTATATAAAATACATTTTAATTTTTTAAAGATTTTATTTTTAAAATAATCTCAATACTGAACATGGAGCTCAAACTCACAACCCCAAGATCAAGTCACATGCTCTATTTACTGAGCCAGCCAGGTGTCCCTGGAGTATATAAAATGCATTTTATTTATTTATTTTTTTAATTTTTAAAGATTTCTTTCTTTCTTTCTTTCTTTCTTTCTAAGATTTTATGTATTTATTTGACAGAGAGAGAGAGAGATCACAAGTAGGCAGAGAGGCAGGCAGAGAGAGAGGGGGAAGCAGGCTCCCCACTGAGCAGAGAGCCTGATTCGGGGCTTGATCCCAGGACCCTGAGATCATGACCAGAGCTGAAGGCAGAAGCTTTAACCCACGGAGCTACCCAGGCGCCCCTTATTTTTAATTTTTTAAAGATTTTACTTATTTATTTGCGAGAGAGAGAGGGAGAGGGTGCACGAGCAGGGTGAGGGGCAGAGGGAGAAGCAGACTCCCCGCTGAACAGGGAGCCCAAGTCTCCATCCCAAGCCCCTGGGATCATGACCCAAAGGCAAGTGCTCAACTGGCTGAACCACCCAGGTGCCCCTATAAAATACATTTAAATATCATTCTACCTTCAACTAATATATCACTTCATGTGTAGTATAAGAAAATTACAGTAGTATATATTCATTTTTTCCCTCTCATCCTTTGATTTATCGTGGTCATCTATTTTGCTTTTATGTATGCTATAAACCCCACTGTTGTCAGTTTTGCTTTCAAGAGCCAGTTATCTTTTTAAAAGATTAAAGAATAAAGAAATGTCTTTTACATTTACCAGTATATTTGTTATTTCTGGCACTCTACATTCTGTTATATAGATCCACATTTCCCCGTGGTATCATTTCCTTCTGCCTGGAGAACTTCCTTTATCATCTTGTAGAACATGAATTTTCTCTTTCATCAAAATTCGAGTGACTGAATTTTCTCATCTTTTGTTTGTCTAAAAAATATTTCCTTTGCCTTCATTTTGTTACTGTAGTAAAATATAAATAGCATAAAATTTTCCACTTTAACAGTTTTAAGTGTACAATTTAGTGGCATTAATTATATTTACAGTGGTTGTACAACCATCACCATTATTTCCAAAACTTGTTCATTACCCCACACAGAAATTCTACCCATTAAGAAATAACTCCCCATTGGGGTGCCTGGGTGGCTCAGAGGGTTAAGCCTCTGCCTTTGGCTCAGGTCATGATCTCAGGGTCCTGGGATCAAGCCCCGCATCGGGCTCTCTGCTCAGTGGGGAACCTGCTTCCCCCTCTCTCTCTGCCTGCCTCTCTAACTACTTGTGATCTCTCCCTCTCTGTCAAATACATAAATAAAATCTGAAAGAAAGAAAGGAAGGAAGGAAGGAAGGAAGGAAGGAAGGAAGGACGGACTCCCCATTACCCCCTGCTCTCAGCCCCTAGTAACCTCTAATTTACTTTGTATCTCTATGAATTCGCCAATTTTAGATATTTCATATATGTAGAATCAGACAATATTTATCTTTTTGTGTGTGGCTTCTTTCACTTAGTGTAATTTTACAAGGTTCATCCATGTTGTAGGAAGTATCAGAACTTCATTGCTTTGTTTGGCTGAATAATACCATAGATAGATAGATAGATAGATAGATAGATAGATAGATAGATATCACATTTTGTTTATTCATCTTTTTTATTTTATTTATTTTAAAGATTTTGTTTATTTATTTGACAGAGAGAGAGATTACACGTAGGCAGAGAGGCAGGCAGAGAGAGAGGGGGAAGCAGGCTCCCTGCCGAGCAGAGAGCCCGATGTGGGGCTCGATCCCAGGACCCTGAGATCATGACCTGAGCCGAAGGCAGAGGCTTTAGCCCACTGAGCCACCCAGGTGCCCCTCACTCATCTGTTGATGGATATTTGGGTTGTTTCTGCTTTTTAGTCATCGTAAATAATGCTGCAATGAGCATTTGCCTATAAGTACCTGCTTGAGTCCTGTTTTCAGTTCTTTGGGGTTTATATGAAGGAGTGGAATTTATGAGTTATATGGTTATTGTATATTTAACTTTTTCTCCATTTATTTATTTTTTAAATCAACATATAGTGTATTATTTGTTTCAGAAATCGGGGTCTATGATTCATCAGTCTTACACAATTTACAGTGCTCACCATAGCACATACCCTACCCAATGTCCATCACCCAGCTACCCCATCCCACACAACCCCCTCCACTCCAGCAACCCTCAGTTTGTTTCCTGAGATTAAGAGTCTCTTGTGGTTTGTCTCCCTCTCTGGTTTTGTCTTGTTTTAGTTTTTCCTCTCTTCCCCTATGATCCTCTGCTTTGTTTCTTAAATTCCACATATGTCTTTCTCTGATTGACTTATTTCACTTAGCATAATAGCCTCTAGTTCCAACCATGTCAGTGCAAATGGCAAGATTTGGTGTTTTGTTTTGTTTTTTTAATGGCTGCATAATATTCCACAGTATATATACACCTCATCTTCTTTATCCATTCATCTGTCGATGGACATCTATGCTCTTTCCATAGTTTGGCTACTGTGGACATTGCTGCTATAAACACTAGGGTGCACGTGCCCCTTTGGATCACTACATTTGTATCTTTAGGGTAAATACCCAGGAGTGCGATTGCTGGGTCATAGGGTAGCTCTATTTTCAACTTTTTGAGGAACCTCCATACTGTTTTCCAGAGTGGCTGCACCACCTTGCATTCCCACCAAAAGGGTTCCCCTTTCTCCGCATCCTCGCCAACACCTGTCATTTCCTGACTTGTTAATTTTAGCCATTCTGACTGGTGTGAGGTGGTATCTCATTGTGGTTTTGTTTTGTATTTTCCTGATACCAAGTGATGTGGAACATTTTTTCATGTGTCTGTTGGCCATTTGGATGTCTTCTTTGGAGAAATGTCTGTTCATGTTTTCTGCCCATTTCTATTATGCTAAGTGAAATAAGTCAATCAGAGAAAGACAATTATGATCTCACTGATATGAGGAATTTGAGAAACAAGACAGAGGATCATAGGGGAAGAGAGGAAAAACTAAAACAAGATGAAACCAGAGAGGGAGATAAACCATAAGAGACTCTTAAT
>CM052894.1:23325915-23339990 GCA_028534135.1 Potos flavus | reverse complement strand
ATAAAAAATCAAAAAAAAGACAACAAAAAAAGATAAAACCAATATTTGTTCTTCCAATCAATGAGCATGGAACGTTTTCCCATTTCTTTGTGTCTTCCTCAATTTTTTTCATGAGTATTCTATTTTTTTCTGAGTACAGATTCTTTGCCTCTTTGGTTAGATTTATTCCCAGGTATCTTATGGTTTTGGGTACAATTATAAATGGGATCGACTCCTTAATTTCTCTTTCTTGTGTCTCATTTTTGGTGTATAGAAATGCAACTGATTTCTGTGCATTGATTTTATATCCTGACACTTTACTGAATTCCTATATGAGTTCTAGCAGTTTTGGAGAGGATTCTTTTGGGTTTTCCACATAAAGTATCATATCATCTGCAAAGACTGAGAGTTTGACTTCTTCTTTGCCGATTCAGATGCCTTTTGTTTCTTTTTGTTGTCTGATTGCTGAGGCTAGGATTTCTAGTACTATGTTGAATAGTAGTGGTGATAGTGGACATCCCTGCCATGTTCCTGACCTTAGGGGAAAAGCTCTCAGTTTTTCCCCATTGAGAATGATATTCGCTGTGGAATTTTCACATATGGCTTTTATGATATTGAGGTATGTCCCCTCTATCCCTACACTGTGAAGAGTTTTCATCAAGAAAGGATGCTGGGTGGCTCAGTTGTTAAGCGTCTGCCTTCCGCTCAGGTCATGATCCCAGGGTCCCGGGATCGAGCCCACATTGGGCTCTCTGATCTGCGGGAGGCCTGTACTCCTTCTCCCACTCCTCCTGCTTGTGTTCCCTCTTTTGCTGTCTCTCTCTCTGTCAAAAAAATAAATAAAATCTTTAAAAATATATTTAAAAAAAGGAAAGGATGCTGTACTTTGTCAAATGCTTTTTCCACACCTATTGAGTGGATCATATGGTTCTTGTCCTTTGTTTTAGCTACATAGTGCATCACATTGTTTGATTTGCAGATGTTGAACCAACCTTGCAGCCCAGGAATAAATCTCACTTGGTCGTAGTGAATAATCCTTTTTTTTTTTTTTTTAAGATTTTATTTATTTACTTGACAGAGAGATCACAAGCAGGCAGAGAGGCAGGCAGAGAGAGAGGGGGAAGCAGGCACCCCGCCGAGCAGAGAGCTCGATGCGGGGCTCAATTCCAGGTCCCTGAGATCATGACCTGAGCTGAAGGCAGAGGCTTTAACCCACTGAACCACCCAGGCGCCCCGTGAATAATCCTTTTAATGTACTGTTGGATCCTATTCGGTAGTATTTTGGTGAGAATTTTTGCATTGATTTTCATTGATGATAATGGTCTGTAATTCTCCTTTTTGGGTGGGGTGTTTGTCTGGTTTTGGGATCAAGGTGATGCTGGAGGCGCCTGGGTGGCTCAGTCGGATAAGCGTCTATCTTTGGCTCAGGTCATGATATCAGGGTCTTGGGATCAAGCCCCACATCGGGCTCCTTGCTCCGTGGCGAGCCTGCTTCTCCTTCTCCCTCTGCCTGTTGCTCCCCTGGTTGCTCTCTCTCTCTCTCTCTCTCTCTCTCTGTCAAATAAATAAATAAAATCTTAAATTTAAAAAAAGGTAATGCTGGCCTCATAGAAAGAGTTTGGAAGTTTTCCTTCCATTTCTATTTTTTGAAACAGCTTCAGAAGAATAGGTAGAAATTGTTCTTTAAATCTTTGGTAGAATCCCCCTGGGAAGCCATCTGGCCCTGGGCTCTTGTTTGTTGGGAGATTTTGGATTACTGCTCCAATTTCCTTGCTGGTTATGGGTCTGTTCAGGCTTACTATTTCTTCCTGTTTCGGTTTTGGTACTTTATACGTCTCTAGGAATGCATCTATTTCTTCCATATTGCCCAATTTGTTGGCATATAGTTGCTTATAACATGTTCTTATAATTGTATTTCTTTGGTATTGGTTGTTTTCTCTTTCATTCATGATTTTATTTACTTGAGTCCTTTCTCTTTTCTTTTTGATAAGTCTGGCCAGGAGTTTATCAATCTTATTAATTCTTTCAAAGAATCATCTCTTAGTATCATTGATTTGTTCTACTGTTCTTTTGATTTCTATTTCATTGATTTCTGCTCTAATCTTTATTATTTCTCTTCTCCTGCTGGGTTTAGGCTTTATTTGCTGTTCTTTCTCCAGCTCCTTTAGGTGTAAGGTTACGTTGTGTAATTGAGACCTTTATTGTTTCTTGAAAAAGCTTGTATTGCTGTATACTTCCCTCTTAGATCTGCTTTTGCTGCATCCCAAAGATTTTGAACAGTTGTGTTTTCATTTTCACTTGTTTCCATGAATTTTTAAACTTCTTCCTTAATTTCCTGGTTGACCCATTCTTTCTTCAGTAGGATGCTCTTTAGCCTCCATGTATTTGAGTTCTTTCTAAATTCCCTCTTATGATTAAGTTCTAGTTTCAAAGCACTGTGGCCCAAAAATGTGCAGGGAATGATCCCAGTCTTTTGGTACCAGTTGAGACTTGATTTGTGACCCAGTATATGACCTGTTCTGGAGAATGTTCCATGTGTATTTGAGAACAATGTGTATTCTGTTGCTTTAGGATGGAATGTTCTGAATATAGCTGTGAAGTCCATCTGGTCCAGTGTGTCATTCAAAGCCCTTGTTTCCTTGGTGATTTTCTGCTTGATCTGTCCATTGAATTGAGAGGAATGTTAAAGTCCCCTACTATTATTGTATTATTATTATTATTTTTAAAAGATTTTATTTTATTTGACAGAGAGAGAGAGACAGTGAAAGAGGGAACACAAGCAGGGGGAGTGGGAGAGGGAGAACTGGCTTTCCGTGGAGCAGGGAACCTGATGTGGGGCTTGATCCCAGGACCCTAGGATCATGACCTGAGCTGGAGGCAGACGCTTAGCGACTGAGCCACCCAGGCACCCCTATTATTATATTATTATCGATATGTTTCTTTCTTTTCTCTCTCTCTCTCTCTTTTAAAGATTTTATTTGCTTATTTGTCAGAGAGAGAGAGAGAGAGCACGCAGGCAGGGGAAGCAGCAGGTAGATGGAGAAGTAGGCTCCCTGCTGAGCAAGGAGCCTGATGTGGGACTTGATCTCAGGACCCTGAGATCATGACTTGAGCTGAAGTGAGATGCCTAACTGATTGAGCCACCTAGGCATCCCTTGATATGTTTCTTTGATTTTGTTATTAATTGACTCATTTAATTGGCTGCTCCCATGTTAGGGGATAAATATTTACAATTGTTAGATCTTCCTGTTGGATAAACCCTTTAATTATGATATAGTGTCCTTCCTCATCTCTTATTACAGTCTTTGGTTTAAAATCTAATTTGTCTGATATAAGGATTGCCACCCCAGCTTTCTTTTGATGTCCATTAGCATGATAAATGGTTTTCCACCCCCTCACTTTAAATCCAGAGGTGACTTTCAGTCTAAAATGAGTCTCTTATAGACAGCATATCAATGGATCTTGCTTTTTTTGTCCAATCTGATACCCTGTGTCTTTTGATTGGGACATTTAGCCCATTTACATTCAGAGTAACTGTTGAAAGATATGAATTTAGTGCCACTGTATTACCTGTAAAGTGACTGTTACTGTATATTGTCTCTGTTCCTTTCTGGTCTATGTTACTTTTGGGATCTCTCTTTGCTTAGAGGATCCCTTTTAATATTTCTTATAGGGTTGGTTTGGTGATTACAAATGCTTTTAGTTTCTGTTTGTCCTGGAAGCTTTTTATCACTCCTATTTTGGATGGCATCCTAGCTGGATAAAGTATTCTTGGCTGCATATTTTTCTCGTTTAGTACCCTGAATATATCATGCCAGTCCTTTCTGGCCTGCCAGGTCACTGTGGATAGATCTGCTGCCAATCTAATGTTTCTACTATGGACCTCTTGTCCTGAGCTGCTTTCAAGATTTTCTCTTTGTCTCTGAGATTTGTACGTTTCACTATTATGAAATAGGGGTGTTGACCTATTTGTATGGATTTTGGGGGGTTCTCTGTGCCTCCCTGATTTTGAAGCTCATTTCCTTCCCCAGATTAGGGAAGTTCTCCACTATAATTTGCTCTAATATACCTTCTGCCCCTCTCTCTCTTTCCTCTTCTTCTGGGATCCCAATTATTCTAATATTGTTCTGCTTTATGGTATCACTTATCTCTCGAATTCTTCCCTCATGATCTAGTAGTTGTTTATCTCTTTTTCTCAGCTTCTTTATTTTCCATCATTTGGTCTTCTATATCAATAATCTTCTCTTCTGCCTCATTTATCCTACAGTTAGAGCCTCCTCCTGTTTTCGTTTTTGTTTGTTTGTTTGTTTGTTTGTTTTTAAAGAGAGGAGAACACGTATATTAGCTCACGCAGCATACATGCACATGAGAGAAATTCAATGATGAGTAACTCAAAGAGGTGGTCAGGACTTGCACTTATATAGCATCTTCATGAAGAATGATAAACTCATAGAAAAGTAACAAGGATAAAGGCACAGGTTTTAGGCTTCCAAGTCCATCAAACTGTGGGCAGGTGAATACACGGGGGGAACCTAAGAGGGTAAGATTTGTTTGTGCAGGTCCATCTCACTGCTGACTTTCTGTCTTAATGCTCTAAAAGTTCCCCAGAAGAGGGGATTTCTCAGAAGTATCTGCTTTTCATCAGAGAAGGGAAGCTCCAGGATGGCTTCTTTCTGTATCTCTTTGATCTCAATTGCTGTTAGCTCAAAGTAATCCTTATGTCAAAGGGGCATATTTGGGGGTGGCATATTTTGATCCCTATACTATTCACAGAATAGAACTTGATTTACAGAATCTACACCCTAATAGCTTTGATCTCAATCTAGTTTTGAAGTGTGTGCATGGTTGTTAGGTTAAATAGGGTTAATACACAATTTTTTAGTAGAGTTTAAGAGTTTTGGGTGCCTTGTTTTCTCATTTCTTAGATATAATTCCCTACTTGTAGTGCTGTCAAAGGGGCAGGCCTACAAGGCCATGTTCCAATCAGGTGACCAATCGGCCACAGCTGATTGTAGCAAGGGTGGATATTTGCTCCAATGTCAACCATCTTTTACTTCTTTCTTTCTTTCTTTTTTTAATTAACATATAATGTATTAAAAAAAAAAGCATATAATGTATTATTTGCTTCAGGGGTACAGGTCTGTGAATCATCAGTCTTACACAATTCACAGCACTCACCATAGCACATACCCTCCCCAATGTCCATAACCCAGCCACCTTATCCCTTCCTTCCCACCCCCCAGCAACCCTCAGTTTGTTTCCTGGGATTAAGAGTCTCTTATGGTTTGTCTCTCTCCCGGGTCCCATCTTGTTTCATTATATGGTTTTATTTACCAGTAGATCCTCTCTCTTCTCCCTGCCAGCTGCTGTGCCCTCTTCCACACTCTCAGATTCAGAAGAGGACTTCTCTGGCCTTATCAGTGGTAACCTTATGGGAGTAGAGGTCATTGGAAAGAGCTGGCAGACAGTAGTGTGCCTCCTCTGGATCCAACGAGGCCAACCTTTCCTTCAGCAGATGTTCCAGAACTTGCCTCACTTAGTCTCCTATTTAAGACTGGCTTTGATCTCCCTGATGTTTATGTGTCCATTTTCCCTGCCAGCATCAATACCTAGTGTGTTCCCTACTGAACTCAGAACAGACTGATGAGGTAAGTGCCATCCACAAGAGTGATGCTGAAGCCAGTGGCTTTAGTTACTTAATGACCCTGATCAGGTTGTCTTGGCTGACGTCCTGGGCAAATTTTCTTCTTCCTTTTAGTACCTATTGATGTAGGTCCTCCAAAGTTCTCCAAAGAAGTTTCATTTGGATCTTTTTTCTATCTTTCATTTTAAGGGAAATGGAAGAGCTAGGCACACTTTGATCATTTATATCCCCAGCATCTCAGACCAAAATCCTTTTTCAGAAGTCAGAGGATCCATACCAGTGGTGGCACACATGTCCTGGAACTGTACTTGGAACTTGAGGACGCTTCTGGATCTTCTGCTTGTGCTTGCTGGCAAATGGCCCCAGAGTGGTCTTGAATACATCCATCTCTTTGACATCTGGGCCAGTGATACCCAGCCAAGACTGTCTCTTGCTTCTTATAGCTGGCCTTGGCAGGCTGGCTATATCCTTGCTATCTGTTGGTGAGCCACCCTGGGTCTCTGCATCCCTAGATCCACGACTGGCCTCTATTGATTGATTTTTATCCTGTTTATGGATATTATTTTCTTGCTTTTTTTTTTTTTTTTTTTGGATGTTTAGGTTTTTTTGAGTCAGACATTGTGACTTTTACATCATTTTTTAAAGTCTGCATTAGAGTTCCTTAAAAAGCTAAACATAGAATTACTATATGACCCAGAAATTTCACTCTTATGTATATACCCAGAAATATTGAAAATAGGGACTCAAACAAATACATGTATGCTAATGTTCATTATAGTGTTATTCACAATAGTCAAAGATTGAAACAACCAAAGTGTCCATCAACAGATGAATGGATAAACAAAATGTGGTATATTGCATATAATGGAATATTAATCATCCATAGAAAAGAATGAAGTTCTGATACATGGATAAGCCTTGTAAACATAATGCTAAGTGAAAGAAGGCAGACATAAAAGGAAAAATATTGTATGATTCCATTTATGAGAAATATCTGACATAGGCAAATTCACAGAGATAGAAAGTAGATGAGAGGTTATCAGGGGCTTTGGGGTGAGAGAAATGGGAAATTATTGCTTAGTAGGAAGTTTCTGTTTGGGGTTATAAAATTTTTTGGAAATAGATAATAGTGATGGTTGCAGAACATTGTGAAAATAATGCGACCGAAGTCTACACCCTAAAATAGTTAAAATGGGGGCGCCTGGGTGGCTCAGATGGTTAAGGATCTGCTTTTGGCTCAGGTCATGATCCCCGGGTCCTGGGATCAAGCATAAAATTTAAAATTTCAAAAGATGGGGTGCTTGGGTGGCTCAGTCAGTTAAGCATACCACTCTTGATTTCAGCTCAGGTCATGATCTCAGGGTTCTGTGAAGCTGTGTAGGGCTCCACACTAAACGTAGAGTCTGCTTGAGAGCCTCTCTCCCTCTGCCTCTGTCCCTCTCCCCACTCATGCTCTCTCTCAAAATAAATAAATATAATCTTTAAAATCTAGGGTGTCTGGGTGGCTCTGTCAGTTAAGTGTCTGCCTTTGGCTCAGCTCATGATCCCAGGGTCCTGGGATTGAGCCCCACATCAGTCTCTCTACTCAGTGAGGAGCCTGCTTTTCCTTCTCCCTCTGCCAGCCACCCCTCCTGCTTGTGTGCTCTCTCTCTGTCAAATAAATTAATTAAAATGAAAAAATGAAAAAAAAAATTGTTAAAATGGTAGTTTCCAGCTTTGTATATTTCATCACATTAAAAAAAAAAAGGATTGCTTTGGCAGCTGTGAAGATATTAGACAATAGGTTAAGGGTATTGCAGGGGCTTAGGTTAAAGATGATGATATTCTGTTTACCCTTCCAGGTTCACTCTGTCCTTCTCTAGAAGGTGACCTATGTTGATTGATTAACTGGCTCATAGGCCCTCTGGCTTCTGGTTGCACTTGGCCGATGTGCAGCACTAGCAAGAGATCAGAGGGTGGGAGGATCTCAGTGTGCAGGTTGCTGCAATGATAACAGGTAACAGGTCTTGTCAGGCAGCCTTCTCCACAAAGCTCTGTGTGTCTCTGTGTGCCTGTATTTTAGTAATGGCTCCCTTCCTCCATTCCTTCCTTCTAGGAGTAAAGTGGCCACCACCTGTATTTCCCTACACCAGTTTATTAGTTTAATAGTTCCCTTATTAAACTTTTCTAGAACTACCCAAATTAAGCGTGCTATTAGTTTCCTGCCTTAGATCCGTTTGGATGTAGTGGACAGAGCAATGAATATATTTGGCGGTAGAACCTTGAGGTTTCAATAGATTGGATGCTGTGACAGACATGGTCCTGGCTCTCAGAAAAGTTCTAATAAATTGGGGGAGGCAGGATGACACAGTTAGGAAAACAAAAAGCAAAAAACACAATTCAGGCTCATACCAACTAGCGATAGTCCAGCTACGGACTCAGGTTCTAAGGTGGTGGAACTAGCTACTGAATGCACTGATCCAGATAGTACTCATGAACTATTTCCCTATTTCGGGGACAGAACTGACATTTCTCCATGCTCTCAGGTATGCAGGGGAGAAACCAAAGGAAATTGGTTGTTTTCCACAGAGGAATCAGAAAAGTGAGCTCTCAGGGAAGCAGTAGAAATTGAGATTTGGAAATGATCCCAGGAGAAGGGCAATTTCTCTATCAAAGACCCTACACTACTTATACCCCTCCAACTATTTCCCCATTTTCCTCTTTTCCCTAAATGCCTCTCATCCATTCTGGCCCTTCCAGCTGCTGAAAGGCACACACTAGCCCTACATCCCTGATAGGTGGCCAACCATCTGAGATCAGGTTTTCTTGGCTCCTACTGGAAATCCTTAATGTCTTGCTTACCTTGCTTATTTCCCTTTGATTCAACATGGAGAATTCTGATTGGGGTGTAACTCCCACAACATGACCCCTAGATCTTGAGCCCCTGGACCTGTTCTCTGAGGCCTGCTAGTTGTTTCAGCTCAGCTTTCAGACCAAGGCCCTTTGTGGGCCAGTACAGTAAACGTTCTTTCTTATCACACCCTCTTTACTCCCATGGGAAGCACTTACCACTCCATCTTAGTCCCTTCCATGCTGTAAGGATCCAGTCACATTCACAAATTCACAGCTTCTGGCTGACTGGATAATCTCAAACACATTACTTAACCTCTGTATGCCTCAAGTTCTTGCTAAGTTCTTAGCCCATGCCTGGCACATGGCAAAACTCAGTAAATGTTAGTTGTTGTTGTTGTTATAATTGTATTTTTAAAACATCAATATGGTCATATAACAGGTATGACCCACTTCAAATTTGAGTCTAAAAATAATCATATTTATGGGACACCTGGGTGGCTCAGTTTGTTAAGCGGCTGCCTTCAGCTGAGGTCGTGATCCCAGGGTCCTAGGATCGAGTCCCACATCTGGCTCCTGGCTCAGCAGAGAGCCTGCTTCTCCCTCTCACTCTGCCTGCTGCTCTCCCTGCTTGTACTCTCCATCTGTGTTAAATGAATAAATAAAATCTTTAAAAAAATAAATAAAAATAAAAATAATCATATTTCTCTCTTTAAAAAATTCTGAGTCTAAATTCAGTTTATTTTTTAAAAGATTTCATTTATTTTATTTGAGAGAAAGAGAGTGTGTAAGTGGGGGAGGGGCGGAGGGAGAGGGAGAGAGGCAGAGGCAGAGGGAGAGGGAGAGGGAGAAGGGAGGGACAGAGGGAGAGAATCCCAAGCTGACTCCACGCTGAGCACAGAGCCCCATGCAGGGCTCAATCCCATGACCCTGAGCTCAGGACCGAGCCAAAACCAAGAGTCAGACGCCCAACCAATTGAGCCACCCAGATACCTCTAAATTTGGTTTATTTTTGTACCTGTTTTATTTTAGGTTTCTTTTCTTTTCTTTAAAGATTTTTATTTATTTATTTGGCAGAGAGAAAGAGATCACAAGTAGGCAGAGAGGCAGGCAGAGAGAGGGAAGCAGGCTCCCCGCTGAGCGGAAAGCCCAATGCGGGGCTCAATCCCAGGAGCCTGAGATCATGACCTGAGCCAAAGGCAGAAGCTTTTAACCCACTGAGCCACCCAGGCACCCCTTTTCTTTTCTTTTTTGATTAAAGTAAGCTCTACACCCAATGTGGAGCTTGAACTCATGGCCCCGAGATCAAGAGTTGCATACTCTACCTTGTGAGCCAGCCAGGTGCCTCGTACCTCTATTTTAGCTATTTATTTCTTAACTAGTACACCCAGAAAAAATTCCAAAAATGTCAAAAGGCCCACCACTTCTCCTGTTCACCCAGTTCACCTTCCCATAGACAGCTTTCTTAACAATTTTTTTAAATTTTATTTATTTATTTGACAGAGAGAGAGAAATCACAAGTAGGCAGAGAGGCAGGCAGAGAGAGGGGAAAGCAGGCTCCCTGCTGAGCAGAGAGCCTGATGCGGGGCTCGATCCCAGGACCCTGAGATCATGACCTGAGCCGAAGGCAGAGGCTTTAACCCACTGAGCCACCCAGGCACCCCGACAATTCTTTCCTTAGAAAATATTTCCATCACCATGAAAAGTTTCCTTTACCCCATTGCAATCGATCCCCTTACCTAACACTTAGCTCTATCCAACCATTGACCTGCTTTCTGCCACTGTGATTTTGTGAGTTTTTAAAAAATCTCATATAAAGATTAGAGCAGAAATAAATGATATAGAAACTAAAAAACAATAGAACAGTTTGATGAAACCAGGAGCTGGCTCTTTGAAAAAAATCAATAAAATTGAGGGTTGCTGGAGGGGAGAGGGATGGAAGAATGGGGTAACTGGGTGATGGACATTAAGGAGGGCATGTGATGTAATGAGCACCGGGTATTATATATGACTGATGAATCACAGGCCTATACCTCTGGAACCAATACTACATCATACGCTAATTAGTTGAATTTAAATTTAAAAATTTTTTTCAAGGTTTTATCCATTTGTCTGATAGAGCACAAGTGGGAGGAGCAGCAGAGGGAGAGGGAGAAGCAGGCTCCCCACTGAGCAAGGAGCCCGACATGGGACCTGACCCCAGTGGGATCGTGACCCAAGCCAAAGGCAGACGTTTAGCTGACGGAGCCACCCAGGCATCCCAATAAAAAAGTGTTTAAAAAATTGATAAACCTGGGGCACCTGGGTGGCTCAGTGGGTTAAAGCCTCTGCCTTCGGCTCAGGTCATGATCTCAGGGTCCTGGGATCGAGCCCCGCCTTGGGCTCTCTGCTCAGCAGGGAGCCTGCTTCCCCCTCTCTCTCTGCCTGCCTCTCTGCCTACTTGTGATCTCTCTCTTCTCTGTCAAATAAATAAATAAAATCTTTTAAAAAATTTGATAAACCTCTAGCCAGACTTATCAAGAAAAAAGAGAAAGGACTCAAATAAATAGAATTTGATATAAATGGCATCACCATATGTAGTCTTTCGCATTTGACTTCTTTCACTTAGCTTAATGTTTTTCTTTCTTTGTTTCTTTGTTTGTTTCTTTGTTTGTTTCTTTGTTTGTTTGTTTCTTTGTTTGTTTCTTTGTTTCTTTCTTTCTTTCTTTCTTTCTTTCTTTTTTTAGGTTGGTGATGTTGACAGTAGGTGGATATGAGACAGGCTAGTGTCAGGGAGGCCCTTGGGAAGAAAGGCAGGTGCAGCCCACAAGACAGAGACAATCCTTAGCAGGACTGGTGAGCAGATGGCAAAGACAAAGCCAGGGCGGCTTCTCTCTAGACACTTCCAACCTTCCTTTTAGTACCTACATCTGGTGGTGCTGCCCCATCTTGCATAGCCTCCTTCTGACCTGGGCTGGTGGCTTGGACAGCAGGGGTCACTATGGGCTCTTGGTGGAGCCATGGCCTCCATGAATTCATTTGTCCAATAACAGTTAACAAGTGAAGAACTGAGGGTTCTTCAAAGATGACTCGGATACAGGCTTGCTCTCAAAAACTTTGAAATGTAGTTTAGGCTCTGAAGAACCTGTGGAGAGTTTTGATTTATTTTTCCTGGCCCCTAGCAACACCCTGTCCTTCTGTTAACCCCTTAACCAGTGTTTTTCAAATTACAAGATGCAGCCTATTAGTGGGTCATGGTGGGCTTTTTTTTTTTTTTAAATAGTCTCCACCCCCAGTGTGGAACACAACGCGGGGCTTGAACTCGTGACCCTGAGATCAAGACCTGAGCTGAGATCAAGAGTCGAATGCTTAACCAAATGAGCCACCCAGGCACGCCATGTGGGCATTTTTAAACAATGAAATACAATGGAATAAAAATATCAGACACAACATGGAAAGGATGTGTATGTTTTGAAACATGTTGTTTCCCATATATGTGTGTGTCTGGAGTTACAACATGACATGTATTTATCCTTGTGTGTCTCAGTCAATAAATTACAAAAACCTTGTGCATTGATATTTCCCTTGGGGGTTGTAGCCTCTTCAATATTCTGACTCTCATTAATCGTTTCCAAACTCTAATGAGCAAAAGAATCACCTGGGAAGCTTGTTGAAACTATAATTCCCAAGCCCTACCTACCTCCAAATATGTTCAAATTCAGAAGGCTGGGGTGAACCCAGGAGACTTCTTTTTTTTTTTTTAAAGATATGTATTTATTTATTTATTTGAGAGAAAGAATGCACAAGCAGGGTGAGCAGCAGGCAGAGAGAGAGGCAGAAGCAGACTCCCCGCTGAGCAGTGACACCTCCCCCCCCACCATTGATTTGGGCTCTATCCCAGAACCCTGGGATCATGACCTGAGCTGAAGGCAGATGCTTAAGCTTAACCAACTGAGTCAACCCGGAGTCCCAGGAGACTTCATTTTTAACAAGCTGGAGATGACAGTTTAAATGGTCTACGGACCCCAGTTTGAAAGGCCCTGCTTGACCTCACCTTGGCCAGTTTCATCCACAGCTGAGTTCAGTGGTATCCTCTACCCTCAGTGTTGAAGGCAGATTGACAGCCTGAGTTCTAGACAACTGGTTATTGGATCCTCTGATCTGGATGTTCTTTGCATTCATAGAGCCCAAACTGAATCCCTCTCCCTCTCACCCCACTATTCAAATTTATTCCTCTTCCATTGTTTCCCATCTTTGTGAATGGATGCACTATATACCCTGTCAACAAAACCAAAATAAAGGAGAGCAAGGAATCAAAAATGGGCCCCCAGAGTTAAGCCTGGGCACAGGGTTGACTTCGTAGGTGTGTAACCTGTGCAACCCCACAGGGCCCTGCACTTAGAAATGCCTTACATTCAGTTTCATGTTCTGCTGTCACTATCTTGAGAGTCTTCATAATTTTTGAGCAAGGAAGCTTATATTTTTTTTTGGCATTAGGCCTCACAAATTATGTAGCCTGCCTTGCCTAGGAGCTTGGGAGCCTGGGGGTGAATTTAAATAGAAATAAGGAAGTTGGGGGGAGCCTGGGTCGCTCAGTCATTAAGTGTCTGCCTTCGGCTCAGGTCATGATCTCAGGGTCCTGGGATCAAGCCCCGTGTTAGGCTTCCTGCTCAGCGGAGAGCCTGCTTCTCCCTCTCCCTCTGCCTGCTGCTCTGCCTACTTGTGCTCTCTATCTCTCTGTCAAATAAATAAATAAAATCTTAAAAAAAAAAAGAAAGAAAAAGAAAGAAATAGAGAAGTCAGCAAAAAGAACAGGTCTAGGAAGAAACTGGGCTGAGTTTCTACACCTGAATGTGAGCTGTCTGTAACTCAGATTAGCCAGGTAGAGAAGTCCAGTGGGAAGCTGGAAATATGAGCAAGAACAGAGAACAGAGGTCATGATGGAAGATAAGTAGTTTGGAGTTAGCCAAACAGACGTAACAGGTGAAATCATGAAAGAGAATTAGCCAGGAAAGAGAGTACACAGTGAGAAAGGAGTAAAGGACAGGGACAGGACTTTAAAAAAACAATAGCATTAAAGAGGTGGGAAGTATGGGAAGAAGAACCAGCAAAGGCACAGGAAGAAATATAGAAGCAAAACCAAGACAGTAAAAATACTGGGGCAAGGAGATGTTTGGACATGGCCATGCAGGATCTGAGGGGGAAGGTAGGAGCAGAAAAGCCAATTTAGGGACAGAACACATGGAAAGTAGAGATTCAACCCAAGAAATTTCAATCACCTATTAGTAGTTTTGAACATTTATTGATTATAAAAATAATTTTAAAAATACTCATATTTCACCATCCAGACAAATTGTTAGCATTTTGGTGCATTTCCTTCTAATGTTTGTTTTCAGCATAGTTTTCTTCCATATTTTTTCCTCTGGAGAAAGTTTACAAATATTTTATCTATAGTCTTCCATGATTTTGCTCCACAAATCTGAGACCATATTATACGTGGTCTCCTATCCTACATTGTGGGCAGCCGCAGGCTAGCTGCTAATGGAACCCAGGCGGAGCCCGGACTCGTGACCCTCGGCTGCTTTGACAAAGGGCGGTCGGAACGAGGTCGCTTGAGAAAGGACCCGTGCGGAGTCCGGACTCG
>CM052894.1:23233601-23325815 GCA_028534135.1 Potos flavus | reverse complement strand
GATCATATCTTCGTAATGGAAAAGCTGGTATGAGCATAACATCATTGTGGGTCTGTGCTGTCCTTGCCCGGGATGCAAATTGCTCCTGTTGACTCTACTGATCCTTAAAGAATGTACAACTACGAATTGTTGAACCATTAACCAGACTTCTTGGAGCCAAAGGGTTTGAAGGGTCTGTCTTTAATGTGGAGATAAGGAGAAAGCTCAAAGGAGCATTACGTGGTTTCTATATGTAAACACCTCCCTGTAGTTGTTTCCCTCACGCTATATAATCAAGTGCACTTTGGAATAAAATTAGACACTGTTTGGACATCATCCACTGTGTCCCTCCTGCTCCCACACTTTGTCTCTCGACTCTTTTTCCTCATTCCCTTACCCTCAACCCTGGTTCGAGATTGTTGTGCCGGCCCGCGACACTACATTTTTAAAATTTTACATTGTATCCAGAGCACTTCCTATGTCATGAAAAACATTTTTCCCTGGATGTGTAGCATTCCAAAATCTTGTGACATCAATTTTAAAATATCACGAAAGAAAATTTAAAATACTTCTAATTTTGTTCCTATAATCTCACCCACCCCATCAAATGATTTCATGTTTTAGTGTTTCTTTCCAACTTCAGTCTTTAAAAACATCATCAGTAGGGCACCTGGGTGGCTCAGTTGGTTAAGCATCTGCCTTGGGCTCAGGTCATGATCCCAGGTACTGGGCTCAAGCCCTGCATGGGCCCCCTGCTCAGTGGGGAGTCTGTTTCTCCCTCTCCGTCTGCCTGCCCTTCCCCCTGCTTCTCCTCTTTCTCTCTGTCAAATAAATAAATAAAATCTTTAACAAAATTAAAACATCATCACTTTGAGGTAACTGAGGTAATAGGATAGATACAGTTTTATTTATTTTTTTAAAAGCAACTTTTTTTTTTTTTAGGATTTTATTTATTTATTTGACAGAGAGAGAGATCACAAACAGGCAGAGAGGCAGGCAGAGAGAGAGAGGGAAGCAGGCTCCCCAGTGAGCAGGGAGCCCGAAGCGGGGCTCTATCCCAGGACTCCAAGATCATGACCTGAGCCAAAGGCAGAGACGCCACCCAGGTGCCCCTAGATACAGTTTTAAATATTGTTTTCTTTCAGATTATTTTACAAACATGATTTCATGTTTCTCCATGTTCTGGTAGCTATAAGCTGTTTTGTACTGTTAAGTGTTTAATAATTTAATCACCTGGTGACATAAGTGTTTCAGTACATACAGATTTTTTTTTCTTTTGGCCTATATCACTGGGTTTTAAATTTCTAGTGAGAGACTGGGTCAAAGCATACCAGTTGGCTCTTGCTAAGTGTTACCTAAGCGTGCTTCTAGAAGGATTAAGTCAATTTACCGTGCCACTAGCTAGGTATGGATGTATTTTTTTCCCAGGGCTTTGACTGGCGTTGGGTATTTAATTTTTACTTGGTTTAATGGCTGTTAATTGGGACCATACTATACATATAGTCTTTAATTTGCATTTCCATAATTACTAAGGAAGTTGAGTCTTTAAAATATATATATATATATATATATATATATATATATATATATATGTTTACTGTTTGTATTTCCCCTAGATGCCTATTCAATTCAAAGCAACAGACATATTTTGAGTACCGTCTATGTGCCAAGTGCTGTGTGCTTCCCTCTAGGATGAGTGCCCTAACAAAAATGACCATTTGGGATAGGGTGGGGGAGCCAGGTAGTATAGAAAATATATAATTAACTTTACTCCATTCGTAGAAGCATAATACCAGCAGGCAGCCTGGGCAAAGTACTGTGGGTGGAACACAGAGAAGGAAGGAGTTGACTCTGTTTCAAGCAGGTTAGGTTTCGCAGGTCAAGTGCCTTTAGAGCTAAGGCCAAAGAGTAGTATTTGTCAGGGTGATAAGATGTCTGGAGAGAGAAAACAATGTGGAGAGAGGTAAAGCGGTTGAAAAACATAAAATACAGTATTTGTGTAATGGAGTTGTGGCTTTTCTAAAGCTAAAATGTGGTGTGCTGGGGTGGAGGGATGATGAAACATTGGCTAGAAAGGAGGAGTCAAGGCTAATCTCAGGATTCTGACCTTTGCCCTGATAATTTTTTGTTGTTGTTGTTCTTAAAGAGGAATGGCATGAGATAATGTGTCTTTTAGGACGATCTTTCTGGAAGCTAATGACAGGTAGATTTGGAGACACTGGAGTCTATAAAATGAGCCTACCTGTGTTTTTAGACACTTACCAAGGGTCAGAGATAGGACTAAGGGTCAAGCTTTTTAGGTAGTATGCACGTTAACTCTTTATCTTAAAACTGTTCCCATTTTATAACATTCCTTTAAATTTTTAAAAAATTGTGGGTAGATAGAGGTAACATAAACTTTACCATCTTTAAGTGTGTAATTCAGTATTGTTAAGTACATTTCACATTGTTGTGCAGTCACCAGATTGTGACTTTCCTTTTGAGTTAATTTAATTCAGTTTTATTAAAAAGAAATTGAAATTTGTATAAATTTACCTTTTTTGGTAATAGTTACTGATGTTTCCTTAACATTTTACATTGTATAGTGCTCTTTAACTAAATATATGATCTCGTTTGATCCTCATAAACATCCTTCTGAGGTAGATATTATCTCCATTTTCCAGATGAGAAAGCTGAGGCCGAGAGCCAAAAGACCAGACAAGCTTGGGGTGTGTGTTTATCCTGGGGAAACAAAGAGTGTCACCCAGATTTATAGGCTGAGGATTTCACCCATCCAATCAGTCATGTAGCAAATATTATCCGAGTACCTAGTATGTGCCTGTGTTAGGAGAATGATGTTGAGGAAAATAGACATATTCCCTGCATTTATGGAGCTCAAGGACTAGCGGGGTAAACAAGCATTCATTGAGAAATAATAAGGGGCGCTTGGCTGACTCAGTCAGTGGAACATGTGACTCTTGATCTTGGGGTTGTGAGTTCAAGTACCACATTGGGTGTAGAGATTACTTAAAAATAAAATCTTTAGGGGTGCCTGGGTGGCTCAGTCAGTTAAGCATCAGACTCTTGATTTCAGCTCAGATCATGATCTCAGTGTCCTGGGATCAAGCTCCCTGTCCAGCTCTGTGCTCAGAGGGGAGTCTGCTTGAGATTCTCTCTCTCTCCTTCTGCCTCTCCCCCGCCCATGCCTATGTGGGCACATGTGTGCTCTCTCTCTCAAATAAATAAATAAAATCCTTTAAAAAAATATCACTTCTTCCAAAAAACCTGTAGAAAATAAAATAAAACCTTTAAACTTCACAGGGAAAGACAATGTAAAATATCTTCGTTCGAGAGAAACTCAGGACTGAGTATACTTATGCTATATGCATTTGTAAACTTTCCAAAATGATTCACTCTGACATTTCCATGTGTCTGTCTAATCCACAGTATCCTTTCCTTGACATTATATGATTTGTATACTGACCCCCAACCGTGTGAGGTCAGCAGGGAAGTATGACTGTCTATATTTTACTGATGAAAACTTTGAGTCTCAAACAGGTTAGATAACTTGCCTAAAATGACATGACTAGTTAATGGTGAAGCTGGGATTTGAATCCAGGTCTTGCAACACCAAATTGTATTATTCTTGTAGTATTCATTCTTCCATTTATTCATTCATCCATCAAATATGCACTGAGCACCTTCTGAGTGTCAGCCTACATATGAAGCATTCAAGAGCCCCTGAATGGGGGCGCCTGCGAGGCTCCGTTGGTTGTGTCTGCCTTCGGGTTGGGTCATGGTCTCAGGGTCCTGGGATTGAGCCCTATGGTGGGCTCCCTACTCAGTGGGGGGTCTGCTTCTCCCTCTCCCTCTGCCCCTTCCCCCACTTGTGTGCGCTTCTGCTTCCCCTTGCACCTTGCTCTTTTTCTCTCTCTCCCTCTCAAATGAATAAAATCTTTTAGGAAAGAAAAAAGAAAAAGAGCCACTGAAGGGTTTGAAGCAGGAAAGCAGCATGACCCAATTTAGATTTTATTTTATTAAAGATTTTATTTATTTATTAGAAAGCATGAGGAGAGCATGAGCAGGGAGAGGGGCAGAGGGAGAGGGAGGAGCAGGGAGAGGGGCAGAGGGAGAGGGAGAAGCAGGCTCCCCGCTGAGCAGAGAAGCCTGATGTGGGGCTCGATTCCAGGCCAGTACCCTGGGATCATGACCTGAGCCCAAGGCAGACACTTAACCAACTAAGCCACCCAGGCACCCCTCCAATGTAGGTTTTAGATGAGAGCACAATGATGGTTTCCAAAATATGTCTGGGACCACCTACTGGGTCTGAATCTCTGGGATTGGGTCTCAGGAATGTCACAATCAGCCAGGTTTGGGAATTCTTTTCCAATTCTAATGCAGTGAAGAGAGAGAAGCACTGTATTAGAGAAGGAGGTGGCGCGACCAGTTATCACGACTAAGCTAATGGCTATAGTGGGAGCCAACCGGGTGAGAGGTGATGAAGTACAGGGACAAAGGGATACACTTGAGGGTCGTTTAGATAGTCCCCCCCCCCCCCCGCTCATTCTCTCTCCCTGTCAAATAAGTAAATAAAATCTTTATTTTCTTTTAAAGATTTTAATTATTTATTTGACAAAGAGAGAGCCGGAGAGGGAACACAAGCAGGGGAATGGGAGAGGGAGAAGCAGGCTTCCCGCTGAACAGGAAGCCCGATGGAGGGGCTCGATTCCAGGACCCTGGGATCATGACCTGAGCTGAAGGCAGACGCGTACGAATGAGCCACCCAGGCGCCCCAATAAATAAAATCTTTTTAAAAAATATTAAAATTATCTCCTTTCCGCCACAACCAGAGACCTGAAGAGGGCAGATGGGACTATGGGGGGGGGGGGGTTCATCTTCATTCGGGGTCTGGGTTCTCCAGGGACTCAGGGAGGCAGGAAACTGACACCTGAATTTATGAATGCAGGCATCAGAGGCTGAGGACACCTCCACTCTCTCCTCACTGCCAGGTAGGTCAGGATTAAAGCAAATTGAGGTGAAGGGTATGGTTGGCAGTACCAGGGGAAGACTGGCCTGTCCGGGTACTGGCAAGGCCACAAGGGCTAAGCCAAGTAGGTGGGCATGGAGGTGTGGGAGAAAAGGATGGGAAAGTGGGCGTGGTGGGGTCCTACCGCAGGCATTTGGGTTGGGATGTGAGAAGCCCCTGGGGGAGGTGTCCTTGAGGATGACCAATCAGAGAGCGAGTTTCGGCACAGGGTTAGGACAGGGGCGTATGTTAGTCGAGATTGGATAACCGCCTGGCTCTGGGAGGGGCCGCGCCCCCCTCGGGCCCGCAGTTTTGCAATTCAGCTTCATATATCGCAGTGGCGGCGGCGGTGGAAGTAGTCTGAGTGTGGCCCACGTGCCTGAATCTGACGCTCCTCGCTTGCCACGGAGTTCCTTGGGTTCCGCGTGCGTTTTTGTCCTGCCCCAAAGTTCGCTCCGTCTTCGGTGCCCTAACCTCTAGCCCAGTTTCTCAAGCTCCAGACCTCGACGTCTGCAGAACTAAATGGTCACAGCCATGAATGCCTCGGACGAAATAGAGATAATGGAGCCTTACAACTTCGAGCTGTTCTGGGACATGAGGCCCCTTTTGGAGGAGTACTGGTGAGACCTGGGGAAGGCTAAGGGCCGTGCCAGGGTCCTGACCTTGATGACTGCTATTTGGGGTGGGTTGGGGGTGGGGGACGAGACACTGGATACCTGCAATGATTTTCTTTGTTTCTTTTTTTTTTCTTTTCTTTTCTTTCTTTCTTTCTTTCTTTCTTTCTTTCTTTTTTTTTAAGATTTCATTTATTTATTTGAGAGAGAAAGACAGAAAGCATGAGCAGGGGGTGGGGCAGAGGGAGAGGGAGAAGCAGGCTCCTGGCTGAAGGGAGTCCGATGTGGGACTTGATCCCAGGACCCTGGGATCATGACCCAAGCTGAAGGCAGACGCTTAACCAACTGGGCCACCCAGGCGCCCCTGCTATGATTTTCTTAAAGAGCAAAGGTATGGGGCTCCCCTGTACTGTCTCCATATCCCTGTTGTCCAAGGTGCAGTTAGCATGACATCTCAAAGAGATTAGATCTGGAGGAAAGAAAGAAAGAAAGAATGGGAGAGAAAGTGAGAAAGAAAGAGAGAGACAGGAAGGAAGGGAGAGAGAAAGGAAGAAAATGGGTTGAGGAAAGTAGGAGACAGAAACTGAAAGAAAAGAGGGTAGTGAGAAATGATCTCTGAGGAAGGGGTTGATCTGAACTCAGCCTCCCATCCACCTTAGAGAGCGACGACTCTCCTCTGTCCTTTGTGGCTGTGTGTGCAGATGTGCAGGCATAGTGCTGGTGCCCAGGGACAGTCTGCCCTTCACAATTATCACATTGTTCCCCAAATGCTCCATTGTCCCTGCTGTGGAGAAAGAGACACAGTTAGGGAGCTCTTTCAAGATTTCCCCAGTCGCTTTGACTTTGCCCTAAAGCTCCTCAGAGGTGTTTGTGGACTGACTTTGTGCTCCAGCCAATTTTCATGACCCAACCAGGCAGAAACTATTGCCACATTCTTCTTAACACCAGAGCCCTGGGTTGGTTCTAGGCATGGACCCAGCAGTTGTCACCCACTCACAATTCCAACAAGAGCAATAATTACAGAAACCTTGAACACAGCCTCCGCCCTGTACCTGGTACTTTATATACCTTAACACTGTCAGACGAGGAGTGTTATTTCTCCTTTATAATAAGGAAACTGAGGCTCAGAGAACTAAGTAGTTTTTTTTCCAAAGTCACACAGCTAGTAAGCGGCAGAGTTGGGACTCCAACCCAGAGCACCTTGAGAGATGAGTGGGCATTCCTCTAACCAGCACCCACCCATAAACCCATCCCCTCTGCCTTCTGCCTACCAGGACAACCTCATTTCCCATAGCTCTGGTCTACCTGCTGCTCATCTTTGTGGGGCAGAACTACATGAAGGCACGGAAGGGCTTCAACCTGCAGGGGCCTCTGATCCTTTGGTCCCTCTGCCTTGCAATCTTCAGGTAAGACTCCCTCCTCCCCCAACCTCCACTCCCTGCCTATCCTGTAGACCCCAGACCCTCATTCTATCCCTAAAAGCTTTCTGGAAACCCCAAGTGAGTCAATGGCCCAAGTTGCCCTCTAACTCTCTCCCTAACCCATTCCCTCAGCTCCAGCTCCTTCCCCAGCTTGCATCCTACTCCCATATTACCCTGTTTTCCTTCGTCCCCAGGCCCCATACTGGCAACCTCTGCTCTCTCTCTCATGAATCCTCTTGTGCTCATGGAGTCTGTGTACTTTTAACTATTTTCTCCAGGATCTAATGCTCTCATCATCTAATACCCTCTCCCAAGACCTTCTAATAACTTCTCTAACCCCTTCTTCCCAGATTTCATCCCCCCAAACTCTTGTCGTCTCCCCAGTCCTGTTGCCCCTCCCCTCCCAGGTTCTTACCCATCCCAAGAATCCTAGTCCGTAACTCAATTTTCAGTCCCATCCTCCAGCATTCCCTGGCCCTTCCTCAGCCCTCATCTCCTCTAGATTACTGGTTAGATTCTGGCCCCAGGATCTCAGAAGCTGTGACCCATTCTGCTGGAAGGGGGTAAATAGTGGAGCTTGGGGCAGTGACCTGCCAGGCCAAGGGGGAATTGGTGTCTGGGGATGACCCTTACACCCTTTTCCTCTGTCCCATTTCAGTATCCTGGGGGCACTGAGGACATGGGCCCATATGGGTATGCTGCTACTTAGGGGGAGCCTGAAGCAAACTATGTGCTTCTCCACCTTCGTCAACACTCCCATAATCAGATTCTGGTCCTGGCTCTTTGTTCTCAGCAAGATCATTGAACTTGGTAAGTGGCAAGGCTTTGTCTCTCTGGTGCCCAGTCAACTGCATCCCTCCTCAGGGGGCGCCCAATCACATGGAAAGTCCCTTCCCCACCACTGGGTCCTAACAACACCTCTTACCCAAGCCCCTCTTTAAATTATTTGCCACAAAGACCCTTCTCCATGCCCTGGGAATTCCCCCTACATCCCTATATCCATCACGGAGGGTGGCTCCAACACTGGGTAGTATGCCAGCTATGACTCCCCATCTCCCAGGAGACACGGCCTTCATCATCCTGCGTAAGCGGCCACTCATATTTGTGCACTGGTACCACCACAGCACAGTGCTAGTGTACGCGAGCTTTGGATACAAGAACAAGGTGTCTGCAGGAGGCTGGTTCATGACCATGAACTACGGTGTGCATGCCATCATGTACATCTACTACACTCTGAGGGCTGCCAAACTGAAGCTCCCCACGTGGTTACCTATGCTCATCACCAGCCTGCAGATCCTACAGATGTTTGTGGGAACCATTGTTTGCACCATAACTTACATCTGGAGACAGGAACACGGATGCCACACCACAATGGAACACTTTTTCTGGTCCCTTGTCTTGTATACGACCTATTTCATCCTCTTTGCCCATTTCTTCCACCAAACCTACATAGCGCCCAAGGTCAAAGCCAAGACCAAGAGCCAGTGAAGAGTTGGAGGAAAAGGAGCCCCAGGCTCTCTCCCTGCTATGGCACCAAGGGGTTGAGCTTAGGTTTGGGAGAATAATTAGGATGCTTTCCCTGCATGGTTTTTTCCCACGGGATCTGTGCCCCAAGGTGGCAGGAAGTTATATCAGGCAAGAAGTGCTAGCCGTGGGTGGGTGTAATCTAGTAGTTTGATGTTTCTATTTTTAATGTGAAGGCCAAGCAAGCCCTGGGATGGGGGTAGAACTGAGGAGGATCCCCAGAGCTATTTATATTTCTATCCAGAAATCTTCTTCTTGCTCCATTTTTAAATTAAAGATTTCAACAAGTGTTTTTGGGTTTTGAGATTTGGGGGAAGAGGACCGCTGTGACGAGAGAGGGCTGCTGGCAGCAGGATGATCACTGAGAAGCCTAAGGTGTGTGGAAAGATAAGAGGCACACACACGCAGACACTCATAAGAATTCTAGGCCTGGTAGGCACGTAATAAATGTCTGTTACAGACCAGAATTTTATTGCTATTAGAGACCCAAGCCCCTCATAGGAACAGTGAGAAACAGGTGCAGAAAGGCGGTGTAACTTATCTAAGGTCATAGGCTTCCTAAGTTGCAGAATTGTCACCTGCAAGTGAGCGTTCCTGACTAGAGCTTCCAGTTATCCTCCATGAGACCACGAGGTGGCGCCGCAGCACCAGCTTTGGCCTACGCCAGCCAAGTAGCTAGTCCCTAAACCACACTTACTTACTCGCACGCAGGTGCCCCTCTCTGCTCCAGGAATCCCCCAGCTGCCCCATCCCGTGTTGGGAGCTGAGAGGGGACTGAAGCTCTAGAAGCCCGAGCCCTCACTTCTTTCCTGTGCACCCAGCTCTCCTTTAGACATGGGGGAGCATGAGGGGAGGGGGATCAACCGCAACTCTGAATCATCAGGCCTTTGGCAGTCCGCGCACGTTTATTTCGTTTATCTTTGAAAATGGGGGAGGGGAGTCTGGAGAAGGCGGGGTGGGCCAAGGGTCAGTTGGCCCTCGGGGAACTGGTCCCTGTGTCTGGCCTTAGTCCCGGGGGCGTGGACTGTGTGTAGGGTGTGTAGGGCTCAGTCCACCCCTCAGGGCCGGCAGGGGGAAGGCTCTCTCCTGAGCTGGCCGTCCCCCCACCCCCCAGCTGCCCCAGCACCCCTCTCAGACCCCGGGGTAGGGGCAAGCCCGTCAAGACGACCCCAGTCGGGGGAGACTGTGAATTCTCGCCCCCGCCCTCGGGGATGGTCGACGGACCGGGCCATTCATACCGGCCGTTCCACGGCGTACTGGCACGGACTGAGGTTGGCGGCCGGGGGCGGCCCGGGCACGGCGGGATAGCTGAAAGAGGCGTGCTGTTTGGCCTTGAGCCTCAGGCTGGCCAGACTCGAGTTACACGGGTCCCGATATACGTAGGGGGAGGAGGCGGCTGCGGCTGCGGCTGCAGCGGCCGAGGCGTAAGGGCAGGACACTGCCCCGGAGGACACTGCGGCCGGAGCCAGCCCGGGGGGGCCCCCGCCCAGGCCCTGCAGGGCCCCGGGCCCTGGCACGGCGCCCGGGGCGGCTGCGGCCGAGGGCACCATGGAGGCGGCGATGGAGCTGGGTGGCGAGAAGACGGGCTGCGAAGCCAGAGGCCCCACGTTGACCGAGTTGAAGGCGAACGGGAAGGTCTTGGCGGCGAGCGGCGGGCCGAGCGCCTTGGGTGGCCAATTGCCGTACGAGTAGCCGGGGTACACCTCCTCGTAGGGCGGCACCAGCCCCCCGAGTGGCGCGGCGAAGCCGCCCTTGCACAGCTCCGCCTGCTGGCTGCGCTCGCGCTTCCGCCACTTGGCGCGCCGGTTCTTGAACCACACCTGCCGACGTCGGAGAAAGGCTGTCAGGGCCGGAGCCGCGCGGGGGGCCGGCCTGGGTCAGCGCGGCTGGCGGCTGGGTCACAGAGACCGGGGTTCGGGCCACGACCGCGCGGAGGAGGAACGAAACGGAATTGGGGCAGCCAGGCTGGGGGTGGGAGGAGCGCACCGAGTCCGGGGGCTGAGAACAGGACTGGGCGGCAGGACTGAGTCAGGAGCGATAGGGTCGGGGCGGGGGGGGGGGGGCGTAAGATGGAGTCAAGGAGGGGTGAAGAAGAGAACGGGAGAGTGCAGGGGGAGAAGGAACGAGCAGCTTGGAGCGACAGGGCGGATGCAGGCGGAGCAGAGGCCCGAGGCTGGTGCACATGAGACTGTGCGGGACAGCAGACAGAGGCAGGGGCACGTCGGCTGTGGGGCCGAGGGTAGGCAGTCAGAGCAGAAGCGCCGGCTGCGGGCTCCAGGGCTGCTCGCTGAGTGGCCACTGAGAAGGAGGCCGGGGCTGGAGAGGGAAGGCGGGCGGGACGGGGGAGCGGGTAGGGGAGGGCTGCGGGTCTGGGAGGGCCGTACCCGTACGCGGGCCTCGGTGAGGTTGGTCCACACCGCGATCTCTTCGCGCGTACTCATATCGGGGTAGCGGTTCCTCTGGAAGGTCGCCTCCAGCTCCTGCAGCTGCTGGCTGGTGAAGTGGGTGCGCTGCCGCCGCTGCTTCTTCTTCAGCGAGCCGTCTTCGGGGGAGCCGCCGGGCAGCGAAGCCGAGGCCTTCTCCGAGTCTGGGGGCCGAGGTTGGGGCAGGTCACAGCGCGCCCAGGCCTATGCGGATTCTGCGGCTCGAGGACCTCCTCCACGGACCCCTCCTCCACGGACCCCTCCTCCACCGCACTCCCACCCGGCCTTCCACTGCCCGATCTTACCCCCAGGAGGGATTGAACTGTTATCTCCCCTACCCCCAGTAGGGGGTGCGCTCACCGCTGTGCTCTTGGCCCTTGCACCCGTGTTCTGCGAGGGGCGGGTGGGGAGTGCCGGCATCTGACAGCGAGAGGGCCGGGCTTCGGGCCTCCGCCTCGCTGAGCAGGCCGAACTCCATGGAGGGAGGACTCTGGAAGGAGAGAAGACACAAACAAGGTCGATGGGGATGAAATCTCCCAGTTATCCGGTTCCCAGTAGTGTTTCCCCTCAAGTTCACTGCCCCTTTCTCAGCTACCGACATAAAGCTACCTCTGTGGGGGGTACCCTAGGATAGAATAGGAAAACAGCAGCCTGAGGGGAGAAAGGTGTATTCCCAGGGGTATTATGCACAGACATGCACACTAGACTAGACTGTGTTTTGTTCACTGCCGGGCACCTAGCTAGAACTCTGCCTGATGCACAGTTCGTGTGCAATAGATACTTCTTGAATCCTCTAAGGAAAACCACGCTATTGCACACTGCATACTGTAGACCACATCCTCCAAAACTTCAGTTCCTTCTCACATGTATGTCCAGTATTCATACAAACTCACACATGCCCTCAGCCAATCACACCTGAACACAGCCTGAACCTCTGTTACTCTTCAGTGGGACAGATTTGATTCTGAGCCAGGCCCAATATGTCTCGCATATGGATAATCACTGCTATTATTTATGAATACTTACTATGGGCCTCTTTACCTCATTATCTCTCTCCTCCCAAGAATGCATCAATCTTAATTATCACCCTTGTTCAGGTGAGGAAACAGACTTGAAGTAACCACTAAGCTCACAGAGCTTGTGCATGGTGAATCTGAGAAACTCATAAGCTACGGCCTTTTCTTCATTTGCTTTTTCAAATTGTGTTCCTGGGGGGCCCTACCCAGAAACCTCCTTAGGGACTGGAACTTGGGGTGAGCTTCAGGGACAGAAGCCTAGCTTGGGCTCGCATGGGTCTGCTTCAACCAGGGCAGTCCTGCTTTGGCCTGTTTTGTTTATGCTTTCTGGAGAGATAGCATTTGAAGAAAGGGTTCCAGGATCAAAAACAAGTTTGAAAATCCCTAGGCATCCTGGCCTTGTCCGCCTCTGTGCCTATGCAGACACACAACACACCCCTACCAGAGCCTCTACCAGGACTGCACCCCCCCCCCCCAGGAGCAAACGTGAGCTGCTTAAAGCCACCTTCCCGCCCTCATTCCCTATCCCAAACCTTGCTTGACATGGCCCAGGAGACGGCCCATGTCCCTCTCCAAGTCTCCCCAGCAGGGTCCCCCTCGCTGCTGGCTCTCCCAAGCCCCCTCTGGTGGGAGGAGGAGAAAGAGGCACTAGTGAGGCTCGAGAAGTCTGGACGGTCGCCTCTTGGCCAGAGGAGAACCAGAGGAGGCTACGGACAGAGGAACAGGGGTGAAGAGCTGGGTAGGAGGGGTCCATCTGCCTCTCCATTAACAGGGACTTAATCCAGGTCGTGCAGGGTGGCATTAATGCGGAGGATTAGCCTAGATTGAGATGTGTGTCACTTGGCTGTTCTGAATTTATAAGGAGCCTCTCTCTGGGAGGCGCAGATGGGTAGCGCCCTGTATTTGCACATGGAAATGCACCCGTCAACCAGCTGAGGGAGGACAGCTGCCCTCCCAACCTCTCAAGCGAGATTGGGGGTGCAACAGAGGTCAAGGCAGGAGGTTAAGAACCAGTCCCTGTTCTTTTTGCAGGGAGAGGGGTCTAGACTTGGACCTTTTCCTACGGTTGGAAAGGCAGGACTGAAGGGAACCGGGAAGGAGAGAAGTCAGGCTAGGGGTGGGGAATGCTCAGCTCACCTCCTCTTCCAGGTCTAAGGTCAGGAGTCAGAGGCTTGGGGCTGGCCCAGCGATGCTCTTATAGAAGGAAGATGCCCTCGGGTGAGACCTGTGGCAGCCTTGACTAGTAGTTCTTCCCAAATAGCTCAAAAGACTTAGAACTGAGAGTTGGAAAAAGGGGTGCTCTGAAGTCTCTTCTTACTTTATACCCAAGATGGTCTCAAAATGCAAGACCATGCCCCTCCAGAGCAAGACCATGCAAGACCATGCTTGTCCAGAGGCCATGGGAACAACACTGCTGGGAAAAGAGGGACGATCGGGTTCACTTGTAGGGAAAACTAAATCCCACCAGTGCCATTTGTCTTTCCAGTCTGCCTGGGCTCCAGATTTCCAGTATTCCAAACACCCCTTCCCCCAGCATTCCATACCTGTGTCTCCGTTTCACCCTCAATTGCAGCAGAGGGAGGCAGGATGAAGAGAGATAAGGGCCAGAGTAAGAGATGAGGGCGAGAAAGCAGAGTTCAGGCTGTGTATTCCCAGAGACAGACAGACACACATGCAGACGCACACGGGCCCCCACTCAGACAAAATAAGCACTTGGACTTGGAGCTAGAGGCATACAAACACATACTCTCCCACACATGCGCTCCCACATTCAGGCAGACAGACCCACACCGTCACACAGTCTCCTCTCTCTGTGACAGGGACAGCTGCCTTGGGTGTTTTGGAGCTAGCCATTACTCTCCCCACCCCCTTCCTGGCCCCTCTGAACCTCAGCTCTCAGTCCCAGGAACTAAGGACTCTGTGGGGGAGGAGGAGGCCAAGGGGGCCAGGGGAGTGGTCTATACTCAGTGGCTGCTGGGGAGAGCCTGTTTCCCTGGGTGGGGAGAAGTCTGAGGGAAGAGGCTGGCTTGGAGGTAGAGGGTGGAAACTGCCCAGGCCCTTCCTAGGAAAACAATCTGGAATAGCTGGAAAAAATCAGGTTTGCGGACAAAAGATCTGAGTTCATGTCCTGGATCCCGAACTTACTAGCTCTGTGTTCTTGGCAAAGTACTTTACCTCTCTGGACATATTTTTTCATCTCTAAAAGAGAGATCATACTCCCTTCCCTACCTACCTCTAGTATTGTAATAAGGTTTAAAAAATGTAAAAATGAATGGGGATAAAACTCTATCCAAGTTGCTTCCCTGCCCCCCCCCCCCCAATTCATTGAACAGATGTCTATTTGGCACCATCTATGAGCTGGGCATTGAGTAAGGCACTGAGGATAGAGTGGTAAGTAAGATCTCGTCCTTGTCTCTGCCCTTGCTTGAGTTCACCTTCCTAGACCCTGTATCACCCAGTGAAGATCTCCTCTGGTGAATAAGGGGCAGTATGCAGCATTTGAGAGTGGGATGCAAAGGTGTGTTGTGAATACTCCGCCTGAACATAAAGGAGGGCCCAGCCAATAAGGTAACAGCAAAATGGGCAGAGTAACTGAAGCCAAGAGCCACTGGTAAAGGGAAGAAGGAAACCTTCAGGCTCTTGACCAGTGTAGGACTAGTGGAAAGAGGGGTGGAGGCCAAGAAGAGTTCTGCCCACAAGATTGAAAAGACAAGAACACCACAGCCAGGCAGGCAACAGAGGATAGACGGTGGGGGGCACAGGCCTCCTGCAGACTCATGTCCGGGTGGGCTAGCCAGGCAGAGGCTGGGGGCGCCAGGCTGTTGTCTGAGCTGGAGACAGGCTGGCTGAGGATTAAGCTCCCCCAAACTGTTGGAGGTCAGGAAGCTGGGGAGTTGGGACTGAGGCCAGGGGCTTCGCCTCACTCGGTGGCCAGGGACAAGCAGTAGGTCTGGAAGCTGCAGGATTGGATGCTGGTAGGAAACTCCAGGCAGGGCCAGAGAGAGTCAGGAGATAACAGGGGTGCTGAGTCCGGCTCTGGGAGGGGCTGCCGGCACCCCCCCCCC
The DNA here is from genome assembly GCA_028534135.1 of Potos flavus. NCBI lineage: Eukaryota > Metazoa > Chordata > Mammalia > Carnivora > Procyonidae > Potos > Potos flavus. The sequence goes on along the minus strand of CM052894.1, from coordinate 23,310,768 downwards.
CTTGCCTTCCTGACACACCCTACCGGGAATGTACCGGCCAGGTCCACGCTGTCAAGGTGACAAGTCCCACACTGGGGAGAAGAAAGAACCTGCAGGTGTGCTCTGATTCAGAAGTACAGGCCGGAATTACAGCAAGTCTATCATGGACCACAGCAAAAACAAAAATATTCAAGATACATTAAAGTGGAGAGCACAGGTTATCCCAGGTTAGAGAGGTCAGAGAGGGGAGGCTATGGTTTCCAAGCGACCCAAGCTCATGGCAAGAAGACAACGGCCACGCGTGCCCACTTTCACCCTGACACCAAAGGGGCAAATCAGGGCTGCAGCCAGAGAGCCCCCAAGCAGTTGCAATAATGATGCCTGCGCGGGAGGCGTAGCCCAGAACTGAGATGGGAGAAAACCCTGGAAGATGGAAGGGATAGAGTTGTGGCACTGTGGCTCAGCTCAGCAAGTAGCAAGTTGGTGCTAGTGTATAAACCAGGGCCCTTAGCTAGCATGGAACCCACCTAGAAACCTGGATCTGAAGTAAGGCCTTTCAGTTCATTAGGGATGCTGAGGACCCAACCTGTCTGATCTGCTGAGCTGCAGTGAGCACGTGGGAGCAAATCAGACAGCTGTAGACAAAGGTCACAGACCCAAGAGGAAACCCTAAGACTTGAGTGGAGGCAGCAATTATTTGATGCAGTTATTTTATCAAGGGCCAAATTAGTAATCAGAGAAATGGGCCCCCGCCCCCACCGCTCCCCTTCCTTCCTTCTTTCCTTCAGCAAGTGTTAGGTGCTAGGACAGACTCCCAAGGATGGTAAGGCACAGACCCTAATTTCTAGGAGCCTACAGTCTGGGGAGGCAGACAGGATGGACAATGATGGGCTAAATAGGCCTAATTCTCACACTGGGGGGGGAGGGGCCGCGGTCAGAGAGACAGAAGTCCATGTAAGGTGGTATCAGGTTATGGGGCTCAGAGAATGCAGCACATGGCAGAGCTGGGAACTGGGGAGGCGGAGAAGGAACAGAGGCTTCTAAATATTAGAGTAGTGCTGGGAATGAGCTGGCAAGTTCCAAGGGCAACAGGAAGCCTGACGTGGCCAGGGTCTCAGTGTGGGCAAAGGGAGATCATCAGAGGAAAACAGGTCAGGCTGAGGGGGCCTCCAGGGAAGGGCATGGGGTGGTGCTTCAGGTTTGATAGAGTCTCAGCTAGAGCATCTCCAGCTTCTCCATCAACCCCCCTCTAAGACCAGTAAGAGAGAACATCCCTCAGGGAAACTAGGAGCACAACCTCAAGCAGCTGCCACCAGTATGAGATTTCTTTGAGATCTCCAGCCTTATATTAAAAATTGAAGCAAGTTTTGCATTCTATTCCATGCTTAAGTATATTTATTTTGATGTAAAAATAAAGTTTTCTCTCCACATCTCCGAGTGACATCTTCAAGTGACATCACCCCGCCAGGAAGATGGGCCACATTTAGCTGGCAACGTCATGGCCCTTCTACTCCTGTCCTGCCTGCTCTCCCCATCCTCCCCTTTTGAGAAGCAGTATTCCAAGCAGTGGGAGTCACTGGAGGCTTGTAGGCAGGGGAGAAACATAAGAGCAGCATCCCTGGGACCTTTATTTGGCTGTGGTGAGCAGAATGGATTGGGCAGGGGAAAGGTGAGAAAGGGGGAATTTAACTGAAAAGTGTAAAGAGGGCCTTGGGAAGGACAATGGAGAAGGAGCAGAGAGAATTCTGAAAGCAGCTCTCATTCCCTCACTGTCTATCTTCTTTCCCTTTCTGTCTCCATCATCCTCATCGTGGGTCCTTGCCCATGACCATGGGCTAGACACTCCAGATAATCCCAAAGCTCAGGACCTAATGGATCTTTCGGATTAGCTGCCTTCTTCCTCCCCACACTCTAGGATGCATCATTTGGAGCAAATAGAGAAGAAAAGATTTGAGTGACTCTGTCCTTCTCTCATGCCTATCCCCAGCTCAGTTCCTGCCTGCCTCCCTTTTCCCTCCTGGACCTGTGTCCCAGGCCCATATTTACATCCTTGAGCAGGAGGCAGGCAGAGATCAGATCAGGATATTTGGCCTGGGGAGGAGTTAAGCATTTGGGGAGCTCCCTAGAACTCTTCTTGGAGAGGAGCAGGGGTAATGGCTGGCATTGGAAGCCTGGGATAGGGTTTTCCATCTGTCTCTGAGAATCTTCCCATGTCTGGATCAGGGATGCTATTAGGCTTCTCTAAGACTTGAGACCCCATCCTTCCAAGCAAAGATTCTGTGGTTACAGTGGACCTACAGTTTGGGCATAATAATAGCAATAATGCTTCTTACTTCTGTGATGCTTCTCCATTTGCAAAGGGCTTTCAAAGACATGATTTCATTTAACTCTTACAACCACCTCAGGGCGCAGGAATATCCATTCTCATTTCACCTCTAAGAAGATAAATTTGTCCAAGCTGACACAGATTGAAGACATTCGAATCCAGTTCTCCTAAAACCAGGGTCTGAGCTCTTTCCATGCCTTGCCCCCTCTACCCCAGCAGCTATTTGTGGTTCTGACATGCACTGATCCTCTCAAGCCCTGAAGGATTCCATTTCCACTTCCTGCCTCTACCTCCTCTTTGGAAAGGAGCTCTGGAAGTTTGCTGCCCATTGTGTGCCAAGGAACATTTTCCTATTCATCTTGAGCCTGCATCCCTCCAGTTCTATGAGGCCCCCTCATCTTCCATTTCAGGATTTGAGGAGCAAACAAATCTGCTTATCTAGGCCTTTCATTATTTGTGGATTTCCATCCTATTTCACCTTCCAGAGGCCTAAAGTTTGAAGTTTGCTCTCTCTAGCAGCCCCTGGCTTCCCATTCTGTGGATCATTGTCTGACTCTTCTCTGGGCCCATAACATTCTCCCTAAAAGCCAGTGACCAGGCATGCACTCAGCTACATGGTTTTATGCAAGGATGGGAGAAAGTTCTGTCTTTTGTTTCCACTCATCTTCATTATAATGCCATTGCTTTTTGGCCTTTTTGGCAAATGCAGAACTTTGGGCTAAGGTCTTCAGGGAACCATCTGTAATGCCTTCCCTATTCCTTTCCTGACTCAGAGACTTTCATTTCACCCATAATTTCAGTGATTTTCAAAGGTGATGGGAGCATGAGCCCCTGAAAAGTGTATCCGAATATGGTGGGAGTAATTGGGGTGTATCTTTACATTTATCAAAAGGGGGCAAGGACAAAAAAGGTTGAGAAACAATGTTCTGGCCAGTGATAAACCTTAAAACTGAGGAATGGAGGTGAGAGTGTGGGGAATACACATTGTATGTCATTCACGGGTGGAGGTTGAGAGGTTGAGACCCACTTGTTTAGATTACTGATTGCTGAATACATCAGCTTGCACTTATCCCATGAAAACTCAGTCTCCAGCTGAGTTGTTTTGCTCACTTACACAGACTAGGAAAGTTCTCTCTTCTCTGTTCCCTTTAGCTTAACCAGCCTCTGGTTAAAGAATTGGGGTCAGGGTGGATGGTCACTGTATGGGTCCAAAGGAATCAGGGCCCTTTCCCAGCTACAGAGAAAACAAAAGGGACAGTTGGGTAGGGCTGACACATCCTTCCCAACCAGTCTTGGAGGGCCATCTAGGCCCCATGTTGACCCGGGATTCCAGGTCTGGATTCCATGTGTCACCTTCCTCCTTCCTCTCAGCCACCAGGGTGGTGTTGGGATTGGTCGCATTGAGAGAGCCAAAAGGGAAATAAAACCACAGGGTTTGCTTTGCTAAAGGGCTGCAGTTTTCTCTTTGGGCCTGGGCTCCTGGGAGGAGCCTTTAGCCTGCTGACAACCAGGTAGCAATCCAGGGCTATCTGATCAGCTGTATTGGAATTAGGGGTTGACTCCGAGAGTTTGTGAGGAAACTGAAGCTGTCAGGGAGGCTCGTGTTGGACTCCTCCTTACCCTCCCATTGCCCTTGTGGTTCATTTCCCCCTTTCCTTGTCTTCTACTAGCGGTCCTACCATTGGCTTTCTCTCCTCAAATCTGCATTCTAGAAGTGCCCGGTGATGCTCAGATCTAGTCTGGGTTGGAGAGGGAATGTCCCCCAGCGCCACTGCACTCCAAGGCCAGGCCTTTACTTTCACTTGCGTACTCCCAGCACCCTCTCACCCCCACCCCGCAGCCCCTAGGAGCAGAAAGTGGTTTGCAAAGTGTGAGCCGGAATGTGAGGCGACCCACCACAGCGAACCCCACTGCACACGCAGCTGAGCGGCGCTGCCGGGTACATGGACATGCCACTCGGCCAGGGACATTCTGTCCGCCCCTGCCGGACACAGCGCCTGCTCCGGAGAGACCCACCTAGCCTCCCCGGACATTCTGTCCGCTCTGAGCCCCGCGCGCTGCGGACATTCCGTCCAATTCCATGCGGCTGCAGGCCGAGACCCATCCGAACCCTGACACCCCAAGCCCGACATGCCAGCCCCGCCGCCTAGTCACTAGGGCTGCCCAGCTTCGGCCCTGCCGCCTGCACAGCGGCCATCTGACCCGGTCGCAGCCAGGTTCCCCACAACACGGCTCCTATCTAAACTGCAAAGCGGCGGGGAAGAGAAACCTGTGCGACCAGACTTACCCCTGCTCGCAGCCCCTAGAGTCTGAGTCCTGGGCGAGGGGCGTCCGGAGCCGCCAACTGCCCTCACGCTGTGCGGCCGCCGCCAGCTCCCCCCGCTGGCCAGGGCCTCGGCAACCCCTTTCGCTCCCTGGCTGCCTGCCCCGCGCCCCCGAATTCCAGGGCTCTTTCTGGTAATAATTTCCCGACTCTACTTCTTGCTTCGCGGAGCTCCTGTCCTGGCTTCATGTCTCCGGCTTCCCTCTGGATCCCTTGAATCTTCCTCTTGTCTGTCCCCCAAGTCCCGACGCTGAGTTTTCCTTTTCCTAAGTCCTGGCCCCGGGTCTGCAGTACGCCCTCCCAGTCTAGACCTGTTCCCCAGGCACCATTCCCCAGTTCAGCCACCCAGGTCCTGTTTTAGGGATCCCGAAGTTCGGTCGTGGACCCTCGGCCCCATGAGCTCCTGTCCCCGCATGGTCGAGCACTCACAGTGAGTCCCGCAACAGGCAGGCTCCCAGCAGCGGCGGCGGCGGCGGCAGTCTGGAGGGCAGGCAGGGGCAGGGGCCGGGCACCCGGCCGGGGTGGGGGCCGCCCCCCTGCGCCCAGGGCCGCCGCTCTGCTCTGGCGCTCTCGGACTCGCAGAGGGAGAGAGTGAGCCTCGCGGCGGACTGCCACCCCCCACCGGCGCCCATTCACTTTATGGCAGCCCAGGGCGCCCCCAGCCCGCGGCGGCAAGCCTCTCGCGTCGGGCCCCGCCCCCTTCCAGCTGCGCCGCCCGGGCTCCACCCTTTCCAGCTGTGAATTTTCGGGCCCCGCCTTCGGGGGAGGGGTCCGGCCGGCGCGCCGCCAAGAGGCCCGCCCCTTGGCCAATCGGAGACTCTCCTCAGCATCTGGGCCACGCCCCTCCCACGTGGCTGAAACTTCGCCGAGCAAGAACATTTTGGCAGAGCCAAGCAAGTACCAAGAGGGCGAGAGTAGAGTGGCCCCGGTGGCCCCGGAGAAGTGGGGCCAGGCCGCCACCCTGAGCGATGTGCAGTGGTGCCAGGGGATAGGGCAGCCGGGGCGCCTGGTGGGAGGGCGCACGGTTCGGGACAGGCCACCAGGTTTCAGCTCTTTGTTGCCGCTCACGTTTCGCACTTGTTTCTCCACTTGTTGCTGTCTGTCTCTCCGCTCTTTTGTCTCTGCGCCAGTCCTCCCACATTGCCTTTCTTTCCTCTTCTTTCTGCTCCGCCGTTTACTCTTGCTGTTTGTCCCTCTCCTCCCTCTTCTGCCACTTTGAAAGATTAATGTATCTTTCTCTGTGCTCTTTTTCTTCACGTCTTTCTTTCTCTTCTATGCTGTCTCCCATCCTTTCACCGCACCTTTCCTCTCTTCCAAGTAAGGCAGCTTCATGGACAAAGCAGGGTTTCGAATGGGGCAAACCAAAGAGTCATTCTCACCCTGCTACCAACTTTCTAACCCTGCCACCATCACCGAGTGACCTTGGACAAGTAACTTAACTATCACGCCCCCTACTCTTGCCTACCCCTCAGAATTAAAGGAAGCTCTCGCTGTCAGTACTTAGGCTGGGCACTCAGGCCTGGGTGGTTCGCCTGTTAGTCTGCACCCTTGGCTTTGCTCAGGCTATGCTCTCCCAACCTTAAGAGGACTAGCATCTCCCCAGTGATACCAGGTTAACTCCTGTGGGCAAGGTGTGGCCTTGGTGCTTGCTAGCTAGGGAGTTGCAAGGAATAGGACAGATGTCCCAAGGAACATGTGGAGTCAGACTGGGTAGTTTGGGTGACCCTGAGGGCCCAAAACCCTATAACATAGTGTGCTCCTAAAGGAAATCTGACCAGTCATGTCTCTGCAATGGCTCCTGATTGTTAGGATAAAGGCTAAACTCCCTAGCCTGGCATACAAGACTTTCAGCACCTGACCCTGTCTTTTTTTTTTTTTTTCCCCCATTAAAGCACAGGGACAGGACCCGTGGGCAGGAAGAGCTGCCTGGACCTGACTCTGTCTTAATCTCCAATTTCTGAGTGGTTTCCTGCACATCTCTGGCCTTTATTCTGACAGTAACATGTTTCAAGTCTTCATCTTGCCAACTCTTACTCATTTTCCTAAGCTCTAATCAGGTTTCATTTCCTCTGAGGAACTTTTCCTGAACTTCTAAGATAGCCAGATGTCTAGCTTCTTGCTCTCACGACCCTCTTACACATACTCTCTATTATCTCACCTGCCACACTGAAGAGATCAGTTAATATGATGTCCTCTACGATGCTAAAATTGAGGAGGGCAAGTACCATGTTTTCCCCATATTTCTATTCCTAGGCATAATGTAGGACTCAATACTGAAATCTGAGAGGGAGATGTTCTGTCTGGTAAGATGATGGGCATGTTCATCTTTCTTGTCCTCATTTCTAACACAATCCCATTCATGCTTTTTAAAAAAAAAAAATATTTTTTTTTTTTAAGATTTTAAGTAATCTCTACATCCAACGTGGGGCTTGAACTCATAACCCCGAGATCTAGAGTTACATGCTCCATTGCTAGAGCCAGCCAGGTGACCCGATTCATGCTTTTGGGTTGATTAATTTTTGGAGGTATATGAGAGTGGAGATGAGGAAGACAGGGAGTTTTGGTCCACTTAGGATTTTCTGGTTGGCTCAATCTGAGACAGGACCAAATCCCAGTTTTCAAATGAAAATGGAAATGGCTCAGATGTACTGTGGAAAGAGGTGCTAAGGTGGTCGTGTCTTCTTCCTCTGACTCTCTTTGGTTGAAAGAGGCAAGATCCTCAAGCTGGACCCAGAGTTCAGGAGCCCAATGTGCAGGTGCAGGGAGCTGTTGAGGAGTTCTTCAGGTCATCTGGATTTGGGTCATCCATAAATGGGAAGAAATGGGGAGAAAGTCGGTATCTTTTTCCACTCCCTCAGCAGTCTCTTCAGGTCTACCCGGACACCTGGGCTCTATCCCAGCAGATAGGCTGAGAATTCCACCACAGTCAGCAAGGAGAAAACCCGCCTGTCTTCTTCCCACACACTCTGACTTCTAGGTAATTCTAACTACCCTGGCAACCTCTATCATCTCTTGCAAGGGGAGAGGCAGCTGGGGGTAGAAGAGTGAATATTGGGTGGGCATCTAGCCCTTAAGCTTCTTAGCATTTCCAAGGCAAACAGGAAGTTCTTAAGTTTCCTTTCACTGGTGATGTTGACTAACCCCCATGATTAGCTTTTTTCCAGGTAGCTAAGGAGCGTCCAAGGCTTAGTATGAGGAGCAGAGTTGGGTGTCACAGCCTGATAGACTAAGGCATAAGAGGTAGTGAGAGGCAGTGAAAAGGAGAGCTGGACTGAGGGTAAAGATACGTGGGTTTGTCTCTCTGCTCTATTAACTAGCTATGTGAACGTGGGCGGCCATCTTTCCACACTGGGACTCGGTTTCCTGTTCTGTAAATTGAGGCCTGAATTAGATATCCAAGATTTCTGCCTCCTCTCATTTTCTCTATTTCTAGATGATACGAATGGGCACAAGACACAGAAACAGTTGGGTTGGGACAGACACGTGTATGAGAAGCTAAACAGGGCAGGCAGATGGTAGGGTGGGGGAGGGGAGGTTGGAATGGATTGAAGGACTGGTCCTAGGACGGAAAGAACCTAGAGCTGCCTCGAAAGGAAGTGATCCCTCAAGGGGCAAGATATTGGCCTAGATGACTTTCATAGGTGGTTGCCGGTGGTGGGCAGGGGAGTAGGGTGGACCGCTCACGCTCTCAAAACAGACCCCGCCCCCTTTCCAGCAAATCATAGCTTTCCTCCCCATAATCCCCGGCAGCCACTGCTAAACCGCGCAATGCAACCGAACTCTACCTAACTCCACCTCTCTAACCGCTCGGCACAATTCCTGATTTTTATTGGCTTTTTTAGCTGTCACTCAGAGAATCCCCGTATCCGTTGGTTGTCCCACCTACCCTTTTCTTTCCCTTGTAATCTCGCCTTCTTAGGCTGTACCTGCCCCCCGAAGCCAATTTCCTTTTTCTATTGGGTAGCTGGAATGTCACTTCTCACGATACAAAGCTATGATTGGCTGTGCGTGCCAGGGCTCGCGCAGTTACCAGGCAGCGGGCTAGACTGAGGCTAGTTACCACGTCAGTGAGCTGACCGGGAAGGTAGCCGGCTCCACCGCCCGTTCCGGCCGAGTCTTCCTGACCGACTGTGCGGTCCCTAACTTTGGCCTCAACTTCCAGGAAACGGGCTCCTTCCCTTCTCCCATCTGCCATCAGAGCCGGGAGAGTCGCTTAAAGACGCCTTCGGGGCCCGGGCTGGACATGAGCAGCGGCTGCGGGTCCTGGGACTAGGCCCCGCCATTTTGGATCCGCTGACAGGTCAGCGAAGTCTCTTCTTAGAGTTCCAGTGTCGTGAAGGCCGCCCTGACATCGCCATAGGGAATGAGGGGAGGCGGGCCCTTAAGTTGGACGAACCGGGTGGCTTAAGAACGCAGGGGCAATAATAAAACAGGAAGAGATTGTTGTGGGAGAGATCTGGGAGGCATGCAGGGGGCAAAGGTCAGGCCCCTGCGGCCGGAGGGGCGACTTCAGCTCTGACTTCTGATCCCTTTCGGGTGCCCGAATCTTTCTTCCTGTGTTCCTAGGCTTCACCTAGCCGTTAGCTCCCCTCTTCCAGAGCTTTCTGTATCCTAAAGGGCCCAGTCCTCAAAAGCTGAAAGCAAACCTAAAGAACATTGGATCTACTTTTTAGGGTTGATTTTTAGACCTTAGAAATGAGGTCTCTGCAGATCCTGTACAGCGTCCACTTCTGTGTGACTGCCTCCTTCATACAGCTGAACTGCTTCATTAATACTCGATGATGAACTAGTGCAACCTAGACTCAGGTAGTGAGAAGAGGTGTGGAAGGATTGAGGCCAGTCTTATGGAGACCTGGGCTAAGAGAAGACTTTCCACTTCTGGGGCAACTCAACTACCAGTCTGGGTCTGTATGTAAACATTGGACTTACCTTCTGAGACTGTTTCTTCCTTTACATGGTCTTTTACAGATATTCTCTTCTGGTGTATGTTTTGGTTGGCATTTCCCCCCAAGGTGTTCTCTTTATTTGGCCTAAAGAGATGTTTAATCACAAGGGAGCCACTTTATTATGATATATTTGGCTGAGAACAGAGAGGGATTTGAGTATTGGTGAAGTTTGGTACTGTTGGCCTATTATTTTTAGTGGGTGAAAAGGGTCACGAAAGATGTTCAGCTAATTTAAAAGTGATAGGGTCAGCAGAGGAACATAACTCCAAGGAGTAGTTTATGGCACTGTGGTAACCTTTGATAAACTGCTGTATTGTAAAACTGTAAAATTCCCCAAGGGTAAAGAGTGCCTTCAGAAATGAGGAATAGTGTAAATAGTATTTTTTAGTGCATAGCAAGAAGTTTTTATGCCATTAATTCAGGTATATAAGGCACTTCTCTGGGCCCTGTGGAGGATACATATAGAAAGGTCTGTTTTGGGATTGCTCTGTTTAACTTACCCACTTCTTAAAAGCAGTAGCATATATGTGCAATGGCCTACCTAGAGCATGAGCTGGGGATAAGCAGTATCAACTTAATGCCTTTTAGAAAGTAATAGACACTCAAAAAGTGTTATCTGTACCTGGGATTAGTTGTAGTTTGTGGTCCTGACTTGTGGCCTGGTTCTGGCCTTGGCAGTCAGGACTTTGCATGGTGAGATAGTGACAAGGAAGATCAAAACCTCATTGTGTTAGAAGGAAAAACTGTATAGGATTGACAGTGACTAAACACAGTTTCTTCTTACCTAATGCCCTCTGCCCTCCTGAAATTGTGTGTGTGTGTGTGTGTGTGTGTGTGTGTATGTTGGTGGGGGACAGCATTGTTTGTATTTATTGATTTTAAGTAAGTGGGATGGAAATGGTCCAGGAAACAAGTTTGTATTTTAACTTGCTGATCTAAGTTGCAGAATTTCTACAAAAAAATAGAAAGTGGCTTATGAAATGACATAGCCTAGAAAGTATCCAGGTTTGAGGAACCTGCCTTGCTTACCTGGGTTGATGTGCCCTGTTGAGCCTTGTTGAGTTGATAGGCTTTGCATAATATGCAATCTAGTCTTCGAATAGATGGTGTGACCAATCTAGCATCTTTTCAGTTGGGCCTGGAGGTGACTCAGGCATCAAAGATTTCCTCCTTTCTTTACCAAATAGTCATTTTCTAGGTAGGGATAGTTTTTCACCCCCAATCCTCACCCCAAATCAGAAAATTTGTTCTTTTTTTGTATGTCAACCATACTTAAAAAAAGAAAAGAAAATTTGTTCTTCCTTCAAGACTTGAATTTGAGGTATATTTCAGAGATGACTGTAGACAGACAGTGTCTTCTAATCTTGACAGTGATGCTTATTGGCTCAGTGGGAGCTCAGGTTGTAGACACCTCTCCTTATGAGTAGCCAGGCATCAATACCAGTTGAACTTGTTGTTCTCAGAGTTCCACTACTATTTCACGTTCCAGAATGCAGGATGACCGCCACTTTTAGATAATAACTTCACTGATAGGGTACTTAGACTGGCTAGTGTGGGCAGCTAGAGAGGCAAAAGATGCAGCTCCTGCTTTTAAGGAGACACACTGTATTTATACAGTACTCTCTGGAACGATCATCATCGTCTTTGTTTGCTACTTCCGTTGATTGATTACAGTCTGTCCCTGTGGTTCTGTGTGACTGATTAGAATGATTCTGCTGTTGGGGTAATGGTGAAGTTGAGTTGAGGGGAGAAGGGGAGGTTTGTTTTACCATTAGCCTGGAAAGGCTTGTGTAAATATAATTGGCAGCTGTTTAGCTTTTATTGTTCTTTTTCTGTATTTCAGTATGTTCGACAGCAGTCGTTTAATTAAATGAAAACATAATAGAGCAGTCTGTTGATTTGGAGCCCCGGTCATACTGGAAGTGATCATGGAAGTAACGATTTGTTGCCATCACATAAACCAAGGATTACAAGCTTAAATGCCTGAGTATCAGGCAGGTAATATAAATGAGCAAAGTAAGCCAGGTACGAATGTATGAGGATGTAGTAGGGACTGTCGTTACTGGCGTGTGGGCACAGTATGACCAGTCTTCCTATTTTTCAGGAGAAACTTGAAATTCAGATCATTGTGTTTTAAACTCTTGACAACTAGTTAAAGTCTAAAAACCTTTTCCAGATAGGACAAATATGTCTGTGGATTGGATTCGATCCATCATGGATGGATGATGACCCCTGATAGACAAGACAGGCATAGGCATGCCTTATGAGATTTAATCACTGTAGCTCTCTATGTATCATCACACAGGCTAACTTTTTATCTTTATCCTACTCTGTAAACTGTCACCCTTAGTTGTCACTTTGGGTGGTGTGAGTGGTTAAAAGATGAGTGAGAAAGAGAAACATTGTTTCATTTTTCATCTCCAAGCTGGTAGAAAGGACATCTTTGGACATATCTTAGTGGCTCACCTTGCGTATCACCTTGGGATAGACTCGAAATCTCCATAGAGGGAGGAGGTGTCGTGGCAGAGTTGAGGTATACTGGTCACCTGATTATTATACCCTTGATTTTCCACTCGTGGCCTGTCAGGGCACCAACTCTTTCTAGTTTGACTTTCACTTACCTCCACCCTTTGGGTAAATTTCTTGATCCAGTAAGTTGTTTAGTAATCCAATAATTCTTGGTCACTGTCTGTGCTTTATTAGCACAGAACTATGCTATATTCTTTGGCTAGCTCTGGGAATCTTACAAGCTGCATCTTTAGTGCTTCTCTGGAATATTTGAGAGATTGAGCGAAGATAAACCTTGCAAGGGCCAGTTGAGGGTCATTTAGCTTCTGTCCTCTCAGAAAGCCCATCAATTTTCTTGGTTTGCACAGCTCTGTATTAGACACCAAAGCACCATGAAGCAGACAGTCTTTTCCTTTGGAGAATCTAATTTTTTACTGGATAAGGACAACCTTTTTTTTTTTTTTTTTTAAGATTTTATTTATTTGAGGGGCACCTGGGTGGCTCAGTTGGTTAAGCGGCTGCCTTCGGCTCAGGTCATGATCCTGGAGTCCTGGGATCGAGTCCCGCGTCAGCTCCCTGCTCAGCGGGGAGTCTGCTTCTCCCTCTGTCCTTCACCCTCTGATGTTCTCTCTCTCATTCTCTATCTCTCAAATAAATAAATAAAATCTTTAAAAAAAAAAAAAAGATTTTATTTATTTGAAAGAGAGAAAACACATGCAATGCGCGTGCACACACACGAATTGGGGGGAGGGGCTAAGGGAGAGGGAGAAGCAGACTCCCCACTGAGTAGGGAGCCTGACTTGGGGCTCCATCTCAGGACCCGGAGATCAGAATCTGAGCTGAAGGCTCCATCCGAGGACCCAGAGATCAGAATCTGAGCTGAAGGCAGACGCTTAACTGACTGAGCCACCCAGGTGCCCAAGAATTACGTATTTCTGAGAAGAAATGTGAACATGCATATAGCACATGAGGAGACTTCAGAAGAATAGATGTGAAAATATAATAGACTGGTGGGTAATGTGGGCTCTTTTTGTCTATAGAGTAGCCTGTGTAGAATTTGTAACTTCTGATAGAGAAACAAATATGGGATGCAGAATGAAGGTTTGCCTGCCTGGTCTAGAGTCCTTGTCTTCTATGAAGTCATTGTTCTCACACGAGCTGGATGTGAGCTGCACTATATTGAGAGTCAGTCTTTGACGTTAGTTTATCCATTTGTTCATTTGCTCCTTCAGTATTTATCATTTATCTTACAGGCATTGGTGATAAAAAGGTGAATAAATCATGGTGTCTTCCTAAGATGCCTATAGGCTCATGGGAGAGACAGACTAAATAAATAATTATAAATCAGTATAAGTTCTTTAAAGCTATGTACGGTGTAATGGGATGACAGAAAGGACTACTAATACTCTCTGGAGAGTGGGTTAGCTAGAGAAGATCTCACAGAGCAGGCATTAGAATAACAACTAATTTTTGGAGGGTTTAAATAGTGCTGGTACCATGCTAGATGCTTTACAGTCTTCTTATGGAGCCTCACAACAAACACATGAGGAGGTACTATCTTCATTTTGCAATGGAGAATTGTAAACTGGGGCTCAAAAAGACTAAGAAACTTGGCTGAGATCGTAAAGATGGTAATAGTCTGGACTGTTTTGCTTCTGAAGCTGGTTCTTGTAACGACTGTGGTATTCTGACTTTCTCATTAATTTTTGGTTGGATTGAGTAAGGGTTTACCAGGTGGACAAGAGTGAGAAAAAAATATTCAAAACAGAAAAGGAACAGCAAATGCAAAGACAGACAACAAAGACCATGATTTTAAAAAGAAGGAACTTTTGATGGTTTATTTCATACATAGAGAATATGTATAGCATATATGGGGCATCAGTGTCCCCTACTCAGCTTAAAAAACAAAATATCACCACAACGAGGCCACTTGTATATCCTTCTCTGTTAGTCACATTCCCCCTCCCCATGGCCACTATTCTAAATTTTTGTAAGTTTTCTGGGATATAGTCTTAGCAGTGGACTTGCTGAGATATAGGATATGAAGTTCTTCAATTTTGCAAGGATGCCAAATTGTAATCCAGATGAGTTGTATCAATTTACGTACTCATTAGCTACTTGCTCTGCATTTTTACCAACTCCTAATATTGTCAGATTAAATTTTTTGTGCTGTAAAATGGTATTTCATAAACATATTTTATAATTGTCTTGATTATTAATGGAGCTAATAATGTTCTCATATATTTGTTTGCTGTTTGTATTTCCTTATTCTGCAAAATGCCTGTTCATGTCTCTTGCCAATTTGGGGGAGGGTTTATATGTTTATTCTTACAGTTTTTGCAACACTTTATATTACGGATATTGCTTCTTTATTTTATTTTATTTTATTTTTTATTTTTTTTAAAGATTTTTTTTTTTTATTTATTTGACAGAGAGAGATGACAAGTAGGCAGAGAGGCAGGCAGAGAGAGAGGGGGAAGCAGGCTCCCCGCCGAGCAGAGAGCCCGATGTGGGGCTCGATCTCAGGACCCCGAGACCATGACCTGAGCCGAAGGCAGAGGCTTTAACCCACTGAGCCACCCAGGTGCCCCGGATATTGCTTCTTTAGTTATATGTATAAGATATAGCAGTATTTTCTCTGAGTTTGTGACTTATCTTTTCCCTCTTTTTCATGGTGTTTTTTGAAAAAATGTCTTTAATTGTAACATGGTTTAATTTACCAGTTTTTTAAACTGGGTATGCTTTTTGTTTTCTGTTCAAGTGCTTCTCTTCTATCCTGAGATTATAAAAATATTCTTGTATATTATCTTCTAAAAGTTTTCAAATTTCCTTTTTCACATTTAAGTCTTTAATTCATTTGAAATAGATTTTTTTTAAAATTCCATGAAGTAAGGATCCAATTTATTATTTCTGTTTCTCGTGCTTTTGTTTAGACCTAGAGGGAGTTGCTAGTTGATAGAGTGACTCCTCTTTGGATCCTCTTGGGGTGAGTAACTGGGATGCCACAAAGCACCAGGGGAATGCTATAGACTCAGCTTTAAACAGACAGTACTTTCAAAGGATATATGAGGCTTAGAGTCTCTGGGCCAGTGGCTTATCTGGCTGGGGATGTTAGTTGCTGCTTATTTGGTTGTTCCTTCTCATGTTATTTCTGATTCAAGATAGACCTTAAATTCTTTTCTACTATACTTATATGAGGTCTCTGCAGGCTTTTGTGATTTTGTTTTTGTTTTAGAAATGAATGCTTTATTTTTTTAAATTTAAGTTTTTTGAAGATTTTATTTATTAGAGCACGAGAGAATGAGAGAGAGTGCTAGAGAGTGAGAGAGGGAGAAGCAGGGAGCCTGATGGGGGCCTCGATCCCAGGACCTTGGGATCATGACCTGAGCCGAAGACAGACGCTTAGCTGACTGAGCCACCCGGGCACTCTCTTTGTGACCTTGTGACAAGGGGTTCTAGAAAGTGGTTCATCTGAGCTTCCCATTTGAAGCTGAAGGGCAGATTCCCTTGGAAGAATCCCTCTGTGAGGAGACAAATGCTCAGAGGCCTGGCAGGAGATTAAGCAACTCTGTATGGTCCTTGAAAATAATTCCTCTTCATTCTCTAGTTGTTTCTTTTTTACTAAGAAAAGAAGCTTGAGAAAATGATTTTTTGCTTAGATCTTCACTGTCTTAGAAAGTTCGTAGTTTTTGGTGCGTATTAACTTTTGATCGAATGTTAGGTTGATTACCTCAGTTGGAATTCCAGTTCAAAATTTATTTTCTCCAGGAAGTCTTCCAAATAGCCGGTAGATCCTTTAATTAATTAATTGGCACTTTTTTTTTTTTTTGCGCAATTTGTAGTATAGTGTTGTTGTTTACCTGTTGCTGTGTTATTTTCAGTATGGGTGTTTTCTCTCATTCTCTTAGTTCTTTGAAAGAGAGATTAAATATTCTTATTTTATAGTGTCCCTTTACAGGCCTTCCAAAATATATTTTTTTAAGATTTTATTTATTTGTTTTAGAGATAGAGAGACTTTAAGCAGGGTGAAAAGCAGAGGGAGAGGGACAAGTAGACTCCATCCTGAGTGCAGAGCCTGACACATGGCTAGATCTCACAACCCTGAGATCATGACTCCAGATGAAATCAAGAGTCTGACACTTAACCGACTGTGCCACCTAGGCACACCCAAAATATTTTTTTTAATGGTAGGTATTCAGTACACCTACTGAATCATAACTGTATATTGAAGGCCTTCCATGATATGCCCCACACTTGCTGTTCTAGCTTTCCCTCCTATTATTTCCCTAGGGATAATATTCCAGCCAGTTTGGAATAATCACAATCCCCTAAATACCCACTGAATTTTCCTACCTATGAGCCTTTGCTCTTGCTAGTTTTTCCTTATATTTTTGACTCTTTGAATCTGGTCTGGTGGCACCTAGGTGGCTCAGTCAGTTAAGCATCTGGCTCTTGATTTCAGCTCAGATCATGGTCTTGGATTCCTAAGATCAAGCTCCGTGTTGTCAGGCTCCATGCTCCATGAGGAGTCGGCTTTTCTCCCTTTCCCTCTGCCCCTCCCCCTGCTCACTCTGTCACACTCTCTCTCAAATAAAAAAATAAATCTAAAAAAACCCACTCTGAATCCTGTCTTTCAGTTGCCTTTCCGGAGCCCTCTGCCAGAAGTAATTTTCTTTGTTCCACTACTATGACACTGTGTATTACTCATGCTTTGGAGATATATATGGGTTTGTGTGTATATGGATGTGTTTTATCTAATCTACTAGATTATAAATTTCTTGTGGGTGGGTAGTGACAATTCTGTATGCTGTGCCTAGTATTTTGCTTAGCATGTATTAGGTAATGCCTGATTGACTGAAGTAAATGTTAGCTAATTAACTTTGATGGCTGCTCTTAATCATTTACATATGGAATAATACAACTACTCTTCACTATTCTATTTTTTAAAAATTATTTTATTTTTGTATTATTATTTATTTATTTTAAAGATTTTATTTATTCGTCAGAGAGAGAGAGGGATAGAGAGAGCACAAGCAGGGGGAGTGGCAGGCAGAGGGAGAAGCCTGATGTGGGACTTGGTCCCAGGACCCTGGGATCATGACCTGAGCCAAAGGCAGACACTTAATAACTGAGCCACCCAGGGGTCCCTTTAAGTATTTTTTAAAAAAGATTTATGTATTTGAGAGCTCACGCACAAGTGCGAGTGGGGTAGGGGCAGAGGGAGAGAATCTTCAGGCAGGCCCCCCACTAAGTGGAGTTCTGCTGGATCTCACTACCCATGAGATCATTACCCAAGCGGAAACTAAGAGTCGGTGGCTCAACTGACTGGGCCACCCAGGTACCCCTGCACTATTCTAATTTAAAAATAGGTAATAGGTAATATATAAGTGTGACACAAAATTCAAGAGGTACAAAAGAATATGCAGAGAAAATTAAGTCTTCCTCTCATCCCAGTTCCCCACTTCCCTTCTCTGGAGGCAACCTCTATTAGCCATTTCTTCAAAATCCTTCCAGAGGTATAAAGCATATTCATCGTGCCTAAATAATTTAAGGAAGGAACGATACTAGAGAGTTTATCTTTTCTCTTCCAACACTTGGAATTATTTTTTAATTTGGTCATCTTCTATTTCTTGGTTCTCCTTCTCCTCATTGTTGTTATGTTCTCATTGTTCAGTCTTCTCAGGAGAGAACATTGCTGTGTGCTTAGGGCATTTGGAAAGCAGATAAGTCTCTTGGGACTAACCTAGTTGTTTCTTTTTTTTTTTTTTAAGATTTTATTTATTTATTCATAAGAGACAGAAAGAGAGAGAGGCAGAGGGAGAAGCAGGCTCCCCAGTGAGCAGGGAGCCCGATGCAGGACTCAATCCGAGGACCATGGGATCATGACCTGAGCTGAAGGCAGATGCTTAACCATCTGAGCCACCCAGGCGCCCACTTTTTTTTTTTTTTAACCTAGTTGTTTCTTTAAATGGTCATTAAAATGAATGTTTTGTTATGTTGGATTCTCTTGTGGATTTGAAGGAGGTATTATGGTCCTGGACAAAATTTGTACCTGTCTTTTTCCCTTTATTATAATGGTTTTCATACTTCTTGCTTTCTGGGGGCCCTGTCTTATGCAAAATGTACAAATGGTCCTACTGGAAGAATGTATTTTTTTCTGTATATCTCTGGCTCATTTTCTTTCAGATCCCATTAAACTCTGTAAATGCCTTATGGGCAGAAATTATATCTCATCTCTTTCACCGTTATTAATTTTAAATTATATTGATGATATAGTAATATATTCTCCTTATAAAAAATTAAGACATTATAGGTAAGGCTAAAGTGTCCTCTAATTACACGCTGATTTCACAATATTGTCTCTAGAGATAACTATGGTTGTTGAGTTTGGAGTACATCTGCCCAGACCTTTTTTTTAAAGATTTATTTATTTGGGGGAGAGAGTGTGTGCACATAATGAGCAGGGGGTAGGGGGGTGTGGTGGTGGGGGCAGAGGGAAAGAATCTCAAGCAGACTCCCCACTGAGTGGAGAGCTGGACATGGGCCCAATCTCACCTTGAGACCATGACCTAAGCAGAAATCAAGAGTCAGACACCCAGCCAACTGAGCCACCCAGGTGCCCCCTGCCCAGACCTTTTATTCTCTGTTTACACATGTATATATTATCTGGACAAAATACATTAAGTACACTTAGCAACTTGGATGACTCACAACATGTTTCAAGGAAAAAGGTCAAATTGCAGAAAAATAGTGCAATATTATATTAGTTAAATAAAGTACAAAAATATGCAGAATGATACCATTATTTAAAATATGTATCAATGAAGTAAAAGTATAAAGCAACATAAAAGTTTAATAAACATCAGATTTAGAATAGTGAGACCTATGGATGAAAGAGAGGAGGATATGATTAGGGAGAATACACAGAGACTTCAGTTGTACTATTCTTAATCTGGATACTGGCTGTTCTATTGCTTTTTATATTGTACTGTATGTTACATATTGCATATTTTAAAAACAAATCTAGTATTTTATGTAAGGTGGGTGGGTTGGTTGATTTTTATATAAATGGTAACAAAGAGTTACCATTTTTTTTTCATTCCATATGTCTGAGAGCTTTATCCATGTCTTATTTGCTTTCTATCCTTAGAACTCTGAAAGATGGGCGCCTGGGTGGCTCAGTCGGTAAGCGTCTGCCTTTGGCTCAGGTCATGATCCCAGGGTCCTGGGATCGAGTCCTACATCGGGCTCCCTGCTTGGTGGGAAGCCTGCTTCTCCCTCTCTCACTCCCCTTGCTTGTGTTCCCTCTCTCGCTGCCTCTCTCTCTGTCAAATAAATAAATAAAATCTTAAAAAAAAAAAAAAAGAACTCTGAAAGATTCCATATACGAAGTAGGTGCTTAATAAGTAGTATTTGTGGAATTCTTTCTTCCCTTACTCTGATAGCCTCACTGTTTTAACTTTCCTGGAGCCTGATCTAAATGTTTGTCTAACTGTATGTCCCCGTCACCCTTTCCCTTTCTGCTTTTTAAAATTTTGTCCTTGTGAGGAAGGTTTCTAAATAATGGAAAGTGGAAAGTGGTTTTACATGCTCCTAGGGTTTTCTCTATGCCGAGAAGATATTCTGGTTTTTTTTATATTTTCACCTGGGAAGAGAATTAAATATTTTTTCTAAGTGCTGTTCTAGGCAGCAAAGAAAATCCTGTGATAATTCAGTTGGGAACACTTAAAGTACTAAAGTAGTATTTTAGCTTCACTTCAGAGATTCATACAGAAGGAGCTTTAAAATGAGTCTACCTTTCAATCTATCTTATTAGAGAGTTCCTGCTCTAAACAAGTGAACTTGACCTTTCATAACTTTTTAAAGGTTGTATAACTGCCACTGTCCAGTTTTCTGGAGCTAACTTGGTAGAATGCATGTAGTCTATGAGTGGACACTGTAAGTGTGATTCCAATCCAAGGCCGTTTTTCTAACAGCTTTCATTCTTTTCTTTTAACTTAAACTTCTATTGTTACTTTATTGAGGGAATAAAGAAGAACAAAGGGAAGATCTGAAATATATCTTTAACAAACTAGTAACACAGATGCATCTGCATACCTAAAATCCTGACAGGAGAGATTTTGGGGACAATTGACTTTGAAGAATTTGAGATGCTTGCTAGAGATTCTTAGGTGCTTTTGAGAATTTTCTGAATTGATGCTTTTTGAGTTGTATCTTGAACTTCTGGAGACCTCTAGGAGAGCTAGGTAGCTGGATTCATAACATAAGATGGACTTCATCCCATTCTGGTATTACTGGTGGGAAATCATGGTTCTGAGAAGTTAAATCATAATTCTGACCTTATCAGGTACTGATTTAAATATGGATATGCTCTAAATAACTGAATATTAACTAACTCTTAACTGTTTTGGTAGGTTTACCAGGATGGTGGATAAAAATATTTACATCATTCAAGGGGAGATTAACATTGTGGTTGGGGCAATCAAACGAAATGCCCGATGGAGCACTCATACTCCACTGGTAAGTGGGGAATGGGCAAATAGCTTGGTCACTGAGTTATAAGGGATCTGATGCATGGTTAAAACAGTAATCAATTTCTCTGTAATAATGAGAGTAGTAGAAACTCAGAGTTGTTCTTGGTATTAAGGACCCTTTTATTTTTTTAAAGATTTATTTATTTATTTTAGAGAGAGAATGCACGAGTGGGAGGAGGGGCAGAGGAAGAGAGAGGAGGAAGCAGACTGACGTGGGGCTTGAGCTCATGACCCTGAGATCATGACCCTAAGATCATGACCCTGAGATCATGACCTGAGCTGAAACCAGGAGTTGGACACTTAGCCAACTGAGCCACCCAGGCACCCTATCAAGGACCCTTCTGTTTTATTCCAACTAGTGTCAAATTTATAGACCTTTTTTTTCTCTGGGACCCAAAAGATGATACTATTCTTCTAGCTATTTTTGTGGACAACTGAAGGTAGCACTTGGGACCTCTTAAATATGCCTCAAAATGTCAGAAAGATGCCTTATCTTTAGATTCCCTAGGACTATAATTAGCTATCAAATTGATACATGCAGTGTGGCATGTTGGTGGTACTCCTTGGGAGTAAATAGAGCAGACCATATCTTGCCAATCAGATGACTAAGAAATTTATGTATTGTAAAGCTGGCTTTCTTTGTTGCATATGTATGTTCAGGGATATTTTTTGCACAGTTGTATAAAACAATATTTGGCACAATTATAAAAACAAGTTTTGATATTTCCAACTCAGTGAATATATGTATGTATGTTTGGAAATTTCTCATGTTCGTTTATAAAAATGGATTGTTTAGGGGTGCCTGGCTGGCTCAGTTGGTAGAGTGTGTGACTCTTGATCTCACAAACTTATAAGTGTGAGCCCCACGCTGGGTGTAGAGATTACTTAAAAATAAAAATTTTATTTTATTATTATTATTTTAGCAGGCTCCATACCCAATGTGGGGCTTAAATTTATAAATGTGAAATTAAGAGTCCTATGCTCTACTGACTGAGCCAGCCAGGTGCCGCAGAGACTTTTTTTTTTTTTAACAATTTTAAAATTTTATTTGAGAGAGAGAGCAAGCACGAGTTGGGGGCAGAGGGAGAAGCAGACTCCTTGTTAAGCAGGGAGCCCGATGCAGGGCTCAATCCTAGGACCCTGAGATCATAACCTGAGCCAGAGGCAGATGCTCAGTGGACTGAGCCACCCAGGCTCAAGACTTTTTTTTTTAGATTTACTGTTTAAGTAATCTCTACACCTAGTGCAGGGCTTGAACCTACAACCCCGAGATCAAGAGTTACCTGCTGTACCAACTGAGCCAGCCAGGTGCCCCAAAAATAAAATCTTTAAAAAATAAAAATAAAAATGGTTTAGAAGTGAGAGTGGAGGGGCGCCTGAGTGGCTCAGTGGGTTAAAGCCTCTGCCTTCGGCTCAAGTCATGATCTCAGGGTCCTGGGATCTAGCCCCACATCGGGCTCTCTGCTCAGCGGGGAGCTGCTTCCCCCTCTCTTTCTGCCTGCCTCTCTGCCTACTGTGATCTCTCTCTCTCTGTCAAATAAATAAATAAAATCTTTAAAAAAAAAAAAAAGTGAGAGTGGAGTCAGCAATGTCTTTGAAATGAATATGATTATATAATGAGTATTAAGAAGGAAAAGAGATAAAAATATATTATCTTAGTCTTTTGGGATGCTATAACAAAGTACCACAGATTAGGTGGCTTATAAACAAGAGAAATTTATTTCTCACGGTTCTGGAGACTGGAAGTCCAAGATCAGGATGTCAGCATGGTCAGGTGAGAGCCCTCTTCTGGGTCTCAAACTTCTCCTCACATGGAGAAGGAGCAGGGGAGCAATCTTGGGCCTTATTTATTTATTTATTTATTTATTTATTTATTTAAATATTTTATTTATTTATTTACTTGAGAGAGAGAGAGAGAGCAAGAGAGAGCATGAGAGGGAGAGGGTCAGAGGGAGAAGCAGATTCCCTGCAGAATCCCAATGCGGGATCCATCCCAGGACTCCAGGATTGTGACCTGAGCTGAAGGCAGTCGCTTAACCAACTGAGCCACTCAGGCGCTCTCTTGGGCCTCTTTTATAAGGGTGTTAGTTCCATTCATGAGGGCAGAGCCCTCACCCACCTTCTGAAGGCCCTAACCACCCATGTTTTAAAGGCTCTACCTCTTATACCATCACACGGACATTAGGATTTTTACATACAAGATGTTTCTTTTTTTTTTTTTTTTAAGATTTTATTTATTTATTTGAGAGAGAGAATGAGAGAGAGAGTATGAGAAGGGGGAGGGTCAGAGGGAGAACCAGATTCTCCACTGAACAGGGATCCCGACATGGGACTCATGACCTGAGCCGAAGGCAGTTGCTTAACCACCTGAGACACCCAGGTGTCCCTACGTACAAGTTTTGAAGGGACACACACATTCAGACCGTAGCACATATAAAGGCCCTGGCAATCTCTGGTAGCTTGAGTGCTGTGGTTATGGTATAGATTAGTATTTCAGGATTTACTATTTTAGGTAAACCCAGAGTATCTTTATGAAATAGGAGATTAGGGAACTGGAAAGTTGAACCATAGCTAACTTTCTTTTCCTCAAAAGGGAAACTCGTTGGACTCAAAGTGCCCTTGATCTGTTATTTCCTTTTTCCTCTTTGTCTGATACTGACTTTTTTTTTTTTTTTTAAACCTGTGTATTACAGGATGAAGAACGGGATCCTCTGCTGCATAGTTTCAGTCATCTAAAGGAGGTTTTAAACAGTATGACAGGTAAGTCCCCACATCTAAGTAGGATTATTTATACTGGTAAAAAACCATATGTTTGATTTATTGCAGGAATAGACAAACTTCTTCTGTAAGGGACTATATAGTAAATGTTTTAGGCTTTGCAGGCCATAGCAACTGTGCAACTACTCAATTCTGCTATTGTAGCTCAAAAGCAGACATAGTTTATACTTACATGAATGAGTGATAAATACAATTTTTTTCAAAAACCAGTACAAGCCAGGTTTGGCCCATGGGTGTAGTTTGCCCCTGGTTTACTGCATTGCTGTTCCTTTTCCTTGAGTTCCTGGTACGATGTCCCACTTTAGTAGGGAATCAGTGTTCATACAATTATAAGCTCCCTTTATTGTTTGAGTTATAATGAAGTTATTTTTCGTCTTGTTTTAACTACTTTCTTTCTCTGCCCCATGCATGCCATGAGGTAGGAAGTTGGTGGCACAAGTGAAGTTTTTATTATTTGTTACAAGTCAAGTTTTTAGTACTTGCAACAAAACCCTTCTGTTATAGAAAGTCCTTGTAACTTTTAGGGCCTTAATTGTGTATAATGTAAATCTTTCAGTCTTCATGTGTTCCCAAAATCATTTGTCCCTTTTTTTACTCCTTGTTTTCCTGATAATAATAACTAATATTCATATGTTTAGAATTTTCAAAGCCTCTTTCATGTTTATTACCTTATTGAACTTTTACACAATCCTGTGAAGGAGGTGTAGCAGATATTGTCCCCTTTTTATGAATGAAGTTGAAGCCCAGAGACATTTTAAATGATTTATTGAGGTCACATTGATCCTAAGAGGTGGAGTCAAAACTAGAATTCAGGCCTGGTTTAGTGCCCTGGTCTGCATTGCTTCTGTTCATACAGTTAGAGGAGAATGTACGCAGAAAGTACATCCTATTGTATATGTATGTGTCAAAGGAGGAGGCAAATCTCAACACCTCTGGGTTTTTCAAGGGGAAAGAGATTGTAGGGGAAAGCCTCAGAGCTGTGTTCCTCTGTCAACCATAAAGGACTTTTGAAATTTATATTCCTGGAATGGTTTTTAGCTAGTAACATATCTAAGATAACAATTGAAATAGTTTCTAGGTTTCTGCAAGTTAAGTAAGCAGTAAACAAATTTTTTCCTTTCATGAGAAATGTAGGAGAATATCTGAAGAAAAAATTCTTTTTACTTTCCTAAACATGGGCTGAAGTTATCTAAGCGTTCTCCACATGTTTTTTTTTAAAGGAGCAGTTTCACTCTGTTGAAAAGCATCGGAAATGTTAGCCAAGGATCAAGTATAGAGGAAGTGGTTATTAGCCAGTTAGCAGAGTTAAAGCTGCAACTAGGTGGCATCTTCTTATTTTATGGCCTGTACTATAAATGACTTGGCTGATTTAGGAAGTTGGCCACTTGCACAGATTTTTTTTTTTTTTAAGATTTTATTTATTTATTTGACAGAGAGAGGTCACAAGTAGGCAGAGAGGCAGGCAGAGAGAGAGGGGGAAGCAGGCTCCCTGCTGAGGAGAGAGCCGGATGCAGGGCTCGATCCCAGGACCCTGAGATCATGACCTGAGCCGAAGGCAGAGGCTTTCACCCACTGAGCCACCCAGGCGCCCCGCCCCCCGCACGGGTTTTTTTTTTTTTTTAACTTTACAGGTAAAGCTTACCTATCCCAATTAGAAAGAAAATGTAGCGAGTAGGTATTTATAACTCTTTGACGGCCAAAATTTCAGCCTGTAGTTGATCCTTGAATAATACAGATTTTGAACCATGTAGGTCCACTTATATATGGATTTTTTCAGTACATACAGTATAGTACTGTAAATATATTTGCTCTTCCTTATAACTTTTTTTAAATTTTATTTTCAAGTAATCTCTACACCCAATGTTGGGCTTGAACTCAAAACCTTAAGAGCAAGAGTTGCATGTTCTACCGACTGTGCTAGCTGCCCCCACCATGACTTTCTTAATAACATTTTCTTTCTTCTAGCTACTTTATTATAAGAGTATAATATATAATACATATGACATACAAAATAGGTATTAATCGACTGCTTACATTATCAGTAAGGTTCCTGGTTAACAGGCTATTAGTAGTTAAGTTTTCGGCTGCAAGGGGGGTTGGTGCCCCAAACCCATGGATTGTTAAACGGTCAACTGTACTATCTTTTAAGAGATGTGAAGAGGATTCAACATGTTAGTATACTTGGAAACATTTGACAAATAATTTATACACAGTATTGTGTTGTATGTGATTGGAAACACCCAAAATGGCTGAGATCAGACTGGAGTAGCCTCGTGGGCCTTTTGGGCACTCTGCAGACCTTGAGGAGCTGAGATGGCGCTGCTCTCCTGACAGAGCTACATTTCCTGCTTGCCATCTAATCCATATTCCATCCTTGTTTTCGATATCCTGATGTATCCTTGACATATCTCAAGAGACCGTGTCTGTGGTGAGTGGTGCAGTCCAGGACTTGGGGTTTCTAGACTATCTAAGAGCTGCCAGAGTTAAGTCTGCTGCTTAATTTTCCTATATCTTTGAGTCAGGAATCCAGATTATCTGCTGCTTGAAACTAATAAAACCAGAATGTGCTGAGGAGCCAGTTCTGTCAGTGGTACTAGGAACATAGCTGGGTGTTGCCAAGCTTTCTCCTGGAGCAAGGAAGAAGGTGGTATTATTTTCTAGGGTAGATGTTGAAATGGTGCCTGCCAAGGTCACCCATTGTTCTTAGGTTTTAACATATTACCTGCCTGAAAAAATGACAGAGTAGACCCAAAATGGAACATTTCATAGTCTTCTGATTGGTTCTGACCCCCCACAGAGTGCCTGGCTTCCAGGAGCAAGTTTATGGGTCAGCTGCCCCTGTGGTCCTGGACTCTGTAGTCCATGACCAATTTCTTGTTTCTTTTACTGAAACAAACAGATTTTTCTGATTGGCAGTGTCAGGAGGACTGCTTTCTTGGAAGCCTATTAATGTGTTAATGGTAGGAGGCTGGGAAAGGGTTTTGAACTCGGAAAGAGAAACTGGAGGGACTGCCTGCTCTGTGTGACTGGTAATGGTGTCCCACCTAGATTGGAGGAGGTATGGCAGGAATTCTAGAACTTCCATTCAGTTTAACTCATGAAACTGACTTGGGCTTAGACTTTTCTTATAAAAAGGCTTTCTATTTGCTTTTTTCTAGGCTATCTGCTGGCATGGTTGGTTAAGAATATCACTGTTGAAAATGGGTAGTTCATGGAACATTGTCAGTAAACCAAAATGATTTTTTTTTATCTTCTTGTGAAAAGAGAATCTTTTAAGTAGATAAGCACTACCTACTCTTCCAGGAGTATTATCTGAGCATTGCAGAAGACATAAGTCCATTGTCTCTAATAAGGTCAGCTAAGTCCATACCAGTTATTCTCACAGGAACATGTCTCTGGACTACATTCGCAGTTAGTATTTGCCCAAACTGCATGATGACTGCATACTCTGTAGCATTTAGAGTAATAAAATAGTCTAATACCAAATCTAAAGTGACGGTTGCACTTGGAAGGTACAGTGTACCTAAGAGCAAAGTTTGCATGTTGCTATTTTGGATAAAACCTTAGCTCACCACCAGTGAGACTTAACTGCTGCCCCTCATTTGGTCTTTAAGCCCTTTTAGGAATCCTTTTAGGAGATTATTGTGAAAAGTTAAATTAGACGTATGGTTACCAGGGGCTGGGAGGGGCCCTGGGGAATGACTGCAGGTGAGTAGAGGGTTTCTTTTTGGGGTGATGAAAACGTTCTGGAATTAGATAGTGGTCATGGTTGTACAACATTGTGAATATATTTAAAAACATTGAATTGTACACTTTAAAAGGGTAAATTTTATGGCATGTGAATTACATCTTAATTTTTTTTTTAAGATTTATTTATTTATTTATTTGACAGAGAGAGAGAGAGAGACAGCGAGAGAGGGAACACAAGCAGGGGGAGCGGGAGAGGGAGAAGCAGGATTCCCACTGAGCAGGGAGCCCAACATGGGGCCAATCCTAGGAGCCCAGGATCATGACCTGAGCCGAAGGGAGACGCTTAACAACTGAGCCACCCAGGCACCCCTACATCTTAATTTTTATTTTATTTGTTTTATTTATATATTTTTAAGATTTTATTTATTTATTTAATTGACAGAGAGAGAGAGAGAGAGA
The DNA here is from genome assembly GCA_028534135.1 of Potos flavus. Classification (NCBI taxonomy): domain Eukaryota; kingdom Metazoa; phylum Chordata; class Mammalia; order Carnivora; family Procyonidae; genus Potos; species Potos flavus. Next base: position 23,283,225 of record CM052894.1, on the reverse strand, counting down.
GAGAGAGACAACGAGAGAGGGAACACAAGCAGGGGGAGTGGGAGAGCGAGAAGCAGGCTTCCCGCCGAGCAGGGAGCTGGATGTGGGCTCAATGCTGGGGATCATGACCTGAGCCAAAGGCAGACGCTTAATGACTGAGCTACCCAGGGGGCCCCTACATCTTAATTTTTAAAACAGCAAATGTAAAAAAAATACAACAACAACAACAACAACAAACCCAGCAAATGTAGGCTGGAAGAGTAATGGGATTTGCCAGTTCTTCCTCAGGGTTCCGAGCTATGGAGAGAAGCCTCTGACTGTAGTTGCTGCTGTGCCCTGGACCCATTACCCAGCAAAGGCAGCCAAAGGCTCTCTTCAGCCTTCTGGCCCAGTTTGTCCTTTTATGTCTCTCTCATTAACTCAAGAAGCACATGGCTTTTATATTTAAATTTATTCAAGCTGTAATCTTTGACATTTGAGTTAGCTTTTAGTACAGTTTTGCATTTATAGTAATATATATTATGTATTTTCTCTATCCCCAAAGAATCCGTTTTAATCTTTTCCGGATGCAAATTTCAGGCTGTCTTGTCCCATCTCCCCTCTCTTGCTCTCTTTCCCCTCCCCCCACGGAGTGTGTTTGATCAGGTGTGGCAGGAATATCCACTGTCAAGCTGCGCCCTTTATATTAGTCAATATTATCCTTCTCCCCCCTCCCTGTCTGTCTGCCCCTATGGGCTTTCCCAGTTGATTTATAATTTTGGAATTCTCATCGGAGTCTGTAATACAGTTTGTTCATTATTTAACCAAAACCTGTTTAATGAGCAGAGAGAGGCAATGTAAATGTTAGGCATGTTGCAGTGATGTACCTTTGTGCTTCTCAAAGCGGGTGGGTAGTTAACTCTGTGCTGCCTGCAGGGCTGGGGTGTCTTGGCCTTAGGGGCAGAAGGAGCACTGCTTCTCCCTTACACCTGCTCAAACCCTGCCGTGGTTTGGGATTCCAAAGACACGTTTCCTTTTATTCTTCTAGAGATCTTGTGGGCTCTTGCATATTGGAGTTATCTTCAATCTTACAATCTTCAATCTTATAGCTAGACCAGATGGTAAGAACTGTGGCATGGGATAGGGGGATGAAAGGGAAAGGAGGAATATCAGGATACTTGGTAGTGCTCCTGGTTTTAGGTCTGAAGAAAGTAAGCAGTTAAAAAAATGAAAAGAAAAGAAAGTAAGCAGTTTAGAAGAATCCTTCTAGCCCACATGGTATATGGTCTTTGATCTCTTTGTTCCCCAACTAGACAAGTCCTTACAAGCCTTAGTGCCCTCATCCATTACAGCTTCATGGAAAGGGCTCTAATCAGCTATGATTTGTGGTGTTTGACTGTGGTCATTTGCCCCCAGATTTAGGCTGCCTTCGTCCTTTGTCTTTAAACTTAAATCATTACAAAGAGTTTCTTTTCCAGGAAATTTTTGGTTTAAAGCAGAGAGCGCGGAATAGTCTACAAGTATCACAACCAGAATCTTCTCTTAAGGGATTACCTCTTAGTTACTTTAAAGCCTTTAGGGCCAGAGCTTAAGGGAGACTTTTTAGTGGTATGTGTGTTGGGGATGGTGGAGGTTTCAGTGGGGTGGGTAGTGAGTTTGCCTTTGGAAATTTAACTCTAGTCATTTTTAATTCTGAAGACCTATGAGAATTGGGGGTATTCGTCATAAGACTAAGATGGTCTTGAGGCCCAGTATAAGCATCTGTATTAACTATGGAATTGTTTATCTTCTTGGACCTTTTCTTGCTGGGGTTCACGAAGATTTGATTTCCTTCTGGTTCTGGGTTATTGAATTGCTTCTGAGCAGTATTTGTTGAATATCTGCTATGTTCTAGGCATTTTGATTAGGCATTTAGGGGCTATACTGGTGTACAGTCAACTCATAGCCACTGGTTTTACAAGGCTAGTGGCTCTAGCTAACCATTCCAAGGCTAACCTTTGTGGCTTCTGTTCTGTGTCATATGGTTCCCTATCAGGCATGGAATGACTGATAGTGACTGAGGGCGGTCTATTGCCATATTTTCATGTCTTACTAACAAGCCAAAGAAATGAACAAAAATTGTAGCTTATATATTTTCTTATTTGGCTTTTTCATATAAAGCAGTTCTCACCAGGGTTTAGATATTCCGAAAGACATCGGTCGTTTGTGTAGAGTAACTCTGAGGGAGAGGATATTTTTTACTGGACAGCAAGATATGGTATACGTGAGTTTAAGAGGGAGAAGCAGGTGCCTGGAGAAAGTGGATGTATCAGGAGTTTATTTAAATATAGTTTATCCTGGACAAACACACCTGTAGAGTACTGTCTGTCTCAAGCCCTGTGAATTCAGAGCTAGGAGGTTTGAATCCGTATAACCTCCAGAGGTTTGCAGAGAACATTTAAACAGAGTCTGGAAGCCAAACTGGGAGGAACGATGACTTAACACCTGTCTGGCTTAGGTCTCTTAGAAATACCCTTCTAAGTAGAAGCGAAACTGTTCAAGGATGCCTCATACCTCAAGGTTAATCTGTTTTAGGGGCACCTGGGTGGCTCAGTTGTTAAGTGTCTGCCTTTGGCTCAGGTCATGATCTCAGGGTCCTGGGATTGAGCTCCACATCGGGTTCCCTGCTCAGCAGGAAGCCTGCTTCTCTCTCCCCCAACCCCCCAGCTTGTATTCCCTCTCTCGCTGTCTCTCTCTCTCTCTCAAATAAATAAATAAAATCTTAAAAAAAAAGAAAGGTTAATCTGTTTTATTTGGCACATGGGAAGGTATCAGGAAAAGAGACTTAAGTAGTCTCTGTCAGGGAAAAGATTGAGTAAGGGTATATTATTTGAATAAAAATTTTGCTAGAGTTATCGTCTCCAATACTGATTGAATGCTTACTCACTTTTTCTGTAGGGGCCTATAGTTTGGGGAGTAGTTAAGTAATATATCATTATTAGCATGAGAAGAAGGTTGAATGAGTCATTAGCTTTGTCCCAGTTGGAATTGAGCTTGTGATTTGTTCAAGGCCTAAGTGGAGACTGAAAGAACCAAGTGTGTATGATAGAATCCTGCAGACAAATTCACGTAATGGGTTGAGTGTTGGAAGAACAAGGTTGGACACACTTATATAAGTACGTATTTCCTGTGCCCTTTTTTACTTTTTTGTTCTATAAATAAAAGATTGTATTAGTTTGGAGATCGTTGAGCAACACATTAGGATCTGACCTGAATTTGAGTCAGACTGACTTTGGCACCTTAGAATCTTGGTAGCTTGAGTGGCCTCAGACTTGTGGGCATTTCAGCACTGTTAGAGAAAATAAAGATACTGTGATTCTTTTTTTCCTCAGGGAATATTCATATCAATAAGATGACTCTAAGAGGCCTGTAATTTGATGACTTTGTCATTCCTGGGAATGATCTGAACCCTCCTCAATTGACACTTCTAAACCAAGAAGGTCTTCCAAACATTTGTTTGTCCCAGAGATTAGAAAAATGAAGACTTTGTCGAGAAGAATCAGCTCTGCATAGTCTGGTTTCTTATGAGCCCAGCTCTCCCTTTTTCTCTCCATAATACTTAAACACATTTAGCCATCAAAACTAGTCTGCTGGCAGATTTTCCACTACATCTATCTGAAAGTGGATTATGATAAAAAGGGCTTTCTTAATAGCTTGGATTCAGAAGCAGAGGCAAAGAAGCCTAATTTTTTTCTAGTAGAGGTTAAGGGATGATATGACAGTGTGGTCTGAAGTGGGCGTCAAAGTTGCTGGTATTGCTGTCATTGCCATTGTCCTCTTTGGCACAGATACCTCTTGAGGCCTGAAATTTCTCCCTGAGTATGTGCCCAACTTGCCATGGCAGCAGTCAGATGAGTAAAAAGAGGAAAAGCCAGCTGTTGCTTTGTTTTTAACAAGGATGCAGGCAGAGTCTCTTTCTTCTTTTCCACCCACTCAAACTCAGAGTAAGTGCCAAGAGATTTTCAGAAGAAGCCAAATATTTGAAATTCAACGTGCAGTTTTGATTAGAGATGGTAAAGTTATTTGTCTCAGCCTTGCCTTCTCTAACCACCTCTCTGTGTTCATAGATGCTTAATTGGTCACCCTAGTTTCTAAAGTGATATTGGATATGTTAATGGAAAGGGTGAGTGCATTTGTCTTTTCTCTCCTGGCACCCATTAGAAGATAGAACTAGTATAGAGTAAAATGAATTTGATCATTTCAGCCCAGATCCCCTCATTAAGAAAGGTTGGTTGATGGAGAGCAGTGACTCCCTTAAGCTCTCAGTTTTGCTTCTGGAAACCAGAAGATAAGATGCTCCTTAGCAGGTTTAAGGCTTTTGTTTCTTTACTTTGGTCTTTGGAGATCCTGAAGGACTTAGATGGATGGGCGCTCCTGGCTGCCTGTTGTCTGGCTTCTCACTGCATACCTCTTCTATAATACCAGCCTTCTGTTACCACTGTTACCACTGTAGGTTGAGTTGTGAAGGGCTGTCACATGTGTACACATCACGACTGACCTTTCCTTGTTCCACGCTTATTGAGCAATTACTTGCCCATTTGTAGAACTCACATTATTGCCTTGGGTTTCTGGCCCAGTGTGAAGTGGGAGCATCCAGGAAGTGGCCTGATAAGACTGTACATCAGAGGGCAATAAATTGGCATATGATTTGGTGGAAAGGCAGGGCCAGATGTAGTGTGGGAGCAAGGGTTTTTCTGTAGTCAGCCATGCAGCTTGCTTCCAGGTGTCCTGGAAAGCAGCTTGGGAACTGGAGACTGAGGGTAGTTGGGAACATTAACTGGGAGCAAAAGGATCAAAAGGAGTTCAGTGTTATCTGTGATGGGCCCTGCATTGGGAAAAATCCTCTAAAAGTAGAGGGACAAATGAAATTTCCCTGACACTCATAGGAATTTTTCCACAGATTATTCTTTCCTTTCAAATAAAGTGAGTTATTAATTGGCAGAAAAAATACAAAACTTGGAAGACTCCTAACAAGGGGTTGCAGAATAAGAAAGGCTCATTCCACATGAGATTTTTCATGACGACTCATTCTTCTCTTTGGACAAACAACAGGTTTAAGAAAACTGGCTCCAAATTGATAATAAAGTGAGAGCTAAGGTATTATGACTGCCCTGCCATGGGCTAGAGTGGTATCTTTCAGACTGCAAGTTGCATTCCATTAGCGGATTGTGAAATCATTTCAAAGGGTCGCGCAGCATTTTCTCCTCAGGTTTTTATTGTGAAAAATTTTAGTCTTCTGCACACTTACTTTCACACTTATTAATATTTAGCCATATTTGCTTTACCCATATTTATGTGTGTATTATTTTTTTATAAGCTATTTGAAAATAAGTTTCAGACATGTTGACATCTTACCCTTGAATACTTCAGGATGCATCCTAAATAAGGACATTCTCCTATATAATCATAGTACCATTATCACACCTAAAAAACTTAATAATTTATCAATATTAGCTAATATCCAGTCCACATTAAAATTTTTTGATTTGCCCCCAAACCGCCTTTTATAGCTATAGCTGGTTTTACAAACCAAAATCCAAGCAAAATTCTCTTTCATCATTAGGTAGTTATATCTCCTTAGACTTTAAAAATCTAATGTAGTTTTCTCCACCTTTTTTTTTCTCTTGGCATTGACTCTTTGAGGAGACTAGGCCATTTATCTTTAGAATGTTGTATGTTCTGGGTTTGTCTGTGTCTTTGTGGTATCATTTAACTTGTTCTTCTATCACATATATTCCTGTATTCTAGAAGTTAGGGTTAAAGGCTTAACTAGATGTAGGTTAAACATTTTCGGCAAGAGTATTTTGTAGGTGATACTGTGTATTTCATATTATTATCATCACAGGAAGTATATATTGTCAGATTGGTCCCCACTATTGGAGGTGTTAAGTTGGATTACTTGCTTCTGGTTGTGACTGCCACATTTCCTCATTGTAAAGTAAATTTATTTTTCCCTTTGCAATTAGTAAGTACTCTGCGAAGTAAAAATTTGGCACTTTACGACTATCCTGTTCTCTAAAGTCCTTTTCCCTAATGATAATCTACTGATGAGTTTTTGCCATTTATTTCAGTGGAGTTTGCAAAACGATGATTTTCTAATTCTGTCATTTTTTCTACATTGATTAGCTGGCATTCTCTGTAAAGAACCACTTTCTTTCATAACTGGAGGATGAACCATAGTTTCTCCTAAAAAAATAGGGAAAATGCTTAATTATTTTCCTTTAATTTCCTACTTTCAGAGTAAGGAGTTAGCGTTAATAATGATGGTGGCAGATGGGTTTTGCCTCTTGTGGGGGGCTCGTGAATTTTTATTCGGTGTTTAACAACTTATTACATTTATGCTTATTTTTGGTGCTCAGATCATTTTGAGTTTGGCCCCTTCCAATTAGTTTCTTTGTTCCTTTAATATGACCCCTTTGAGCACTTCCCTGTTTTCTGGTACCAGCTTCAGTTATGAAGAGAAGAGGGAAAAAAAGGAATAGAATAGAAAATATCCATGCATCGTACATAATAAGGATAAGTATTATTTTGGGGAACTTTTGTTTTAGTTAGAGATGTTGTATTCTGAGTTGTAATGTAAACTATATTTCTGTATGTCATGGTCAAAAAGTTTGAAAGCTCTGGTAGAGAGAGCTTGTGATTTACTTATGTTCTGGCACTGGTTTAAATTTGTCTCTATATCTTAGGCAAGGAGTCGTAGAGGGTGTTGAGTTCTTGACATTCTGTGAAAGACTCTGTGAAGTGCCTTAGCCCCCTTGACATTTGGAAACCAGTGGACTATTACATCTGCATATTATCCTTATCAGCTTTGGTTTCAGTAAAGCATATCTGTCTATTATCTTTTCTGTTATCTGTTTATTTATTTGAAGATTTATTACATGTTATTTTCTCCCCCCAGCTTTATTGAGATTTAATTGACATAGAACATTATGTAAGTTTAAGCTGTACAATATGATGATTTGATACAAATACACTTTGCAAAATTTTTACCACAATAAGGTTAGTTAATACATCTATTACCTTGCATAATTATAATTTGTGTGTGTGAACATTTAAGATCTCCTGTCAGCAACTTTCAAGTTTATAATACAGTATTGTTAAACCATAGTCACCACAGTGTCTTATTCATTTTATAACTGGAAGCTTATACCTTTTGATCAACATCTTCCCATTTCTCCTACCACCCACCCCCTTATCAAGCACCATTCTTTTTCTACGAATTTAGCGTCTTTAATTAATTAATTAATTAAAATTTTTTTTTTATTTTTAAAGACTGTATTTATTTGAGAGAGAGAGAAGCACAAGCAGGGTAGAGGAGAGGGAGAAACAGACTCCTCATTGAGCATGGAGGCCAGTGCAGGGCTCAATCACAGGACCCTGAGATCGTGACCTGAGTCGAAGGCAGACGCTTAACAGACTCGGCCACCCAGGTACCCCAAATTCAACTTTTTTTAGATTCTACATATAAGTGAAATAAATTATTTCTTTCTCTTGAAATTGACTTATTTCAATTAGCATAAGATCCTTAGGTCCATCCATGTTGTTGGAAATAGCAGGATTTCCTTCTTTTTTTAATGGCTGAAGCAGTGCTTTTTGTATGGTTGCTTCTCTCTGGATGAGTCAGCTTTTGCAAGGCAGAGATTAATTTGAGACCATTTGAGTTATAACAGTCCTGGAGAATGTTAGAATAAATATTCTTCCCCAAGGAAATAGGATTGTGGATGTACTTATGCCTGACTCGTCACTCTGCACCTGGTACCTGATCCCTTTTATGTGATGTTAAACTGATTGTTCAGGGAAAGGGGGATAGCATATTATGTTACACATGGCTTGGCCATGCTTTTGGGTCCTTTTGGTGCGTTGAGGATGGAGTCATTTGTTCTGGAAAGACTCCAAAACAGCATCTTCTCCAGGAAGTTTGCTCTTGACAGGAATTCGTTTATATAGTCAGTCAACAGATATTTCTTGAGATTTAATGTGTGTCAGACACTGAACTAGGTATTAGGGACCTAGTTTTCAAGGAGACTGACACAGTTCCTGTCCTCATAAAGTTTATGGTCTAGTGGGCTGGTGATTTGAGAAGCTCTGGAATTTGAGTAGACAGCTGGGCACTGGTTTGAAGTCTGCCCATCTTCCACATGTGACCTCAGGAAATTGTTGTATGCCCTGGTGTGCTGAAAGAGGTTCTAGGATTGTCAGAAGAACAGCAGTGGTGTTTGTCTGTGTTGTCTGTCCTGCCTCCACCCTCTGCCCTGGCCCTGGCTGCCTCGCAGCAGTAACTATGTGCATAGCAGCTTCATTAGCTGCTTTAGGGTTTGGATATCTTAGGGCTCAGTCCATTAATACTCACCTGGGATTCATCAATCTGTGTATCTCAGAACTGAACTGACTAAAATTGTACTATATGCTATCAATGGCTATTTACCTTTTCTAATAAAATTCAGCTCTCAGGCTTGTGTTTCTGACACAGTTGTTAACATTTTGAAGTCTAGGGGCACAAAACAGAGATGTTAATGGTTATTTAGCTAAGGTGCTAAAAGAATAAGGAAAGTCCTTTGCTATAGCTTGAATCTAATAGTCCCAATTCGAAAATAACACGAATATTTTTTAGTAGCAACCCATATGTTAAGTCCAACAGCTTCATGTGGGGAAAGAAGTATCAAAACCCATGTAACTTTGGATAGGATATGGCTTCATATTAGTAGCATATCCCATCATATATTTATCTATTGAATCCCAGAGAAAGCACCCTTATTTAGAAATAGCCTTTGGGAACCTTGGGTCCTCAGGGAGAATACCTTTTAGAAATCCCTTTTTCTTCAGGAAAAGTTTTCCTAGGATTTTCAAGGGTGGAAAAGAAACAATAGTGAGATAGTGAGGCAATTAAACAGTGGTTAAAATATTTCTAAAAGAGAAAGTTGAAGTGGATGTTGGAATGCAGATATCAGTGACTCATCATTTGCTCCATAGCTTATTGTGTTCTGAATTTAAAGATTGATTTTTTCTCCTTTGTCTCTTTTTTTCTGGGATGAGCCTACTGCCAAGGTATATCATTTATACCTACCATAGCCAAATACTCTTTGTAACCAGAGCCTGGTGACTCTGGCAGAGGATCCTGGTTTCCTCTGGCCCAGGAAGTTCTTGGTTTAGCCCACCTGGTCAGAAGCATTGTGGGGAAAGTAGTCAAGGGAAAATGGATTTCTGTTGTCAGAATCCAAATATGGCTCATTAATCCTCCCAAGTGAGCCCAAGATTAGCATCTTAATCAGTCACATTTCAGAGGTTTTAAGACTCATTCCATTCTCTAGGTTCTCTGTAAGGAAGGAAATGAGCATTTGGTAGAACTCTTTGGTTCTCAGAAAATGGAAGACTTTGCCAGGGTCCTAAGTAGGCCACAGGCTCAAGAATCGATAAAACTGGGCTGTGTGCATGAAGTAACAGAAGACAGAGAATGGAAAATCTTTATGTTGGTAATAGTCTTTCTCCAAAGGCTCCAAAGGGAAGGAAAAGTTGGCTTGTTTCCCTGCCAGAGGTTGTTTCAGTGTTATCTTTACCTAACTGATGTCAGGACATTTGATCAGGTCAACTGATGGTGAATTTTTTTGTTTATTTTGAAATAATGTCAGGGGCGCCTGGGTGGCTCAGTGGGTTAAAGCCTCTGCCTTCAGCTCAGGTCATGGTCTCAGCGTCCTGGGATCGAGCCCCCCCCCCCCCCTGCTCAGCAGGGAGCCTGCTTCCCCCTCTCTCTCTGCCTGCCTCTCTGCCTACTTGTGATCTCTCTCTGTCAAATAAATAAAAAAATAAAATCTTTAAAAAATATATAATGTCAAACGTACAGAAACATTGCAAGGATAATACACCCTTTTGCTCCCATATATCCTGCTACTTGTTTTCGTTATTCTCCTTCTCTATACATGCACACACATATAATTTTTTTCTAAACCATTTGAGAATAGGTTATATATACATTATCACCTTTTACTCCTTGATACTTCAGTGTATACTTCCTAAGAACAAGGGTTTTTTCTTATATAATCTTTGGTACAGTTATCAAATTCAAGAAATTAACATTGATGCAATACTTTATTATTGATACTCTAATTTTGTCAGTTTTCCCAATAATAAACTTTGAAATTTTCCCCTTCAGTCAAGGATCACATATTATAGGTAGTTGTCGTGTATTTTAGTCTCCTTTAATCTGGAACAGTTCTTCAGCCCTTCTTTGTCCTTCATGGCATTTTATTTTTATGATTATAGGCTGTTTTGTTTTTTTTTTCTTCTTCTCTCTCTTCTTTTTTCTCCTTTTTTTTTTTTTTTTTTAAGGATGTTCCTCATTTTGGGTTTGTCTGAAGTTTTCTCATGATTAAATTCAGGTTATGGGGGCACCTGGTGGCTCAGTTAGTAGAGCCTGTGACTCTTGATCTCAGGGTTGTGAGTTCAAGCCCCACATTGGACATGGAGCCAGTCAGTCAGTCAGTAAATTCAGGATATGCGTGGGCATGAATCTACATGCCACTATTGATAATAGTACCCTGAGGATTTCATATGTAGAGGTACCTCTCCAATGGTGATACTAATTTTGATCACCTAGTCAAAGTGTCACTTTGTTTTTCCACTGGATAGATACTATTTTTCCCTTGGAACTCATAAGCAATCTGTGGGGAGATGACTTTAAGACAGGATTTTGCTCCTTATTAAACTTTCCCCCCATGATTTATCTATCATACATTGATGATTCTTGCCTGAACAATTTTCAGGCTGCAGTGATGGTAAATATTGAGTGGTTGTTTAAAATACCTGTTCTCTGGTGATGGACATTAAGGAGGGCATGTGATGTAATGAGCACTGGGTATCATATGACTGATGAATCAGTGATCTCTACCTCTGAAACCAGTAATACATTATATGTTAATTGAATTTAAATAATAATAAAAAAATTAAAATACCTGTTCTTAAAGGACTTCTTAGGGGTGGGCATTAACTGTCTTCCTGGCTTACTTATGTTTAGATGTTTAGAGTTTCTTTTCTTTTTTTTTTTTTAAGATTTTATTTTAAAGTAATCTACACCCAGTATGGGTCTTCAACTCACAACCTTGGAACCAAGAGTTGCATGCTTCACCAACTGAGCCAGCCAGGCACCCCAAGAATTTCTTTTCTTTTTAAGGAACACAATTGTATACCCTAAAGGTCTGTATCTCTTTATAGCTTTGGTGATGCTTTTTAAAAAAAATAGTAACTGAAAAGAGTTTTCAAAATTGGGAAACGGTTTATCTCAGTGAGGCTTGACTAGGGGCTTGGTGATTTTTTAGAATATGGCAACATCACCTAGTGGCATTTGTTCAATAGCATAAATGCTTCTCCTCTAAGACAAACTGGGAATAGTCATGTGAAGCTGGTTCCCTTCTCTGTTTTTTGTTTCCCCTCCTTCTTCAGCTTTTTAAAATCTGTGAAGTTTGGAAATGCCCATTGTCCAGTTCTTTAAGAGAGAAAAACATTTCCCCATCCTTATTTAGTACCACCCTTTTTCTCCTTTCCTCTTTTATTTCTGCATTTTTCCTTTTGCCTCTATTTTCCTTTCCTTTGAAGAATCTGATTAATATGCATGACCGAGCCACCTTAAGAAAAGAAAAGGCAGAGAGAGAGAGAGAGAGAGAGGTATTACTCTTGAGTCTCAGGTTCTTCACTTTTACTACCGTGGAGAGTAGGCTAATGACATGATATTACTAATAAAAGCCTTATCAGGTATCAGTTATGTTTTGTTGAGGGAACCTTGCCCAGGGTAAATTTAAAAAAAAAGGAAAGACGAAAGAACTAGAGAGGCAGAAAGGCAAAAATTAAGGAGGAATGAACAGAAAGGAGCAAAAGTAAAGGACTTGGGACTAGGGATACAGGAGTAGAAGGGAAGGACCAAGAATACAGAGCTGCTAAAATAGGAAAGTGGGAGTCAGGTCTAGCATTTACCTTTACCCAGTCCAGTGTTTGGGCTTTCCCCTTTCAGTAGAGTATGCTACAAGGTAAGATGAGGTGGGGTGAATGAAATAATCCCATCCTTGACTTTTAAGATTCATTCACTCAGAACTGAAGAGTTTACCCTGTAATAAGGTGACTTGAGAGCCTGATCCTAGTAGGTTGGGGTGGGAAGAGGCTATTAAATGATGCTTTTTGGGCAGCCAGCATTAACAGAGTTATTTTTAGCCTCCCATTTCAACCCCTTCATTGTTCAGGCTCCTCCATTGGCTACTATGAGAGCAGTCAAAATTAGCAACTATATAAAATGAAGTACCTCTTGTCTCCGCTGTCACTTCCAAAATAAACAGGGAGTAATACTGTCCGTATTTTGTCTCACTTTACTCTGAAGGCTACCGATAGAGGAAGCATGGATTAGTGTGTAGTGATTTCTAGGCTCTGCCCTCTGGACAGATTCCCCTCAGAGTGCTGTGGCTGAGTGACAGGACCATGTGGCAGGAGTGCAGCTGGAAGTATATCATCGGCAGATTTGGGTTGGGTAAATATAGCAGGAGCAGGATGTCAGTGTGGGAGATGGATTGTTCTGGGAAAGGAAGTGTTGTCTTTCGTCTGCGAAACAATTTCCTGCACTTCTGGGACTCTTGCTTTCTTCTTCTTCTTCTTCTTCTTCTTCCTTTTTTTTTTTTTTCCAGGGCAGGACAGGAGTTGGCAGGAGTTGGGTACACTTGCTAAATTCTATCTCTGGATGTCTGTCTGTTCCTACATTTGAAGTTGGGAGTAGAGATCAGATCTATTTCAGCCAGTTAGGAAATGGGCCCAATAAATAGCTATATCCATGCCTTATAGTTCACATTTTTGGAATCTTAAGGCACATACCTATGTAGAGCCTCTCTTTCGAAAGTAATTGTTCTTTTAGTAAAACTGACAGGTTGAGAGACAGAAATAATTATACAAAGAGAATCAACTCTATTGAAAGTCAGACATGAGGCACCAGCTGGCAGGAAACAGCTGGGATGTTTCTGGGGGCTAGACTCTTCCACACCAGAACTTAACTCTTCAAGCCATCTCTGTTATATGAGCTATTAAGATGGCTGCCTGCCCACCAACAATTTACATAAAAGACTAAGTCTACTATATTACGCAGTATTTGACAGTTGACTAGAATTTTACAATTTTTATAAAGTGCTTTTACATATTTTCTTTACTTTTTAAAATAGCCTTTTTTTTTTTAAAGATTTTATTTGTTAATTTGTCAGGGAAGAGAGAGAGAGAGAGAGAGAGCACAGCAAGGGAAACGGCAGGCAGAGCAGGCAGAGGGAGAAGCAGGCTCCCCAGACGCCAGACGGATCCCAGGACCCTGGGATCATGCATGACCTGTGCCCAAGGCAAATGCTTAACCCACTGAGTCACCCAGGTTCCCTAAAATAGCCTTTTTAGAATAGATTAAGATTTATAAAAAAGTTGTAAAGAAGTTTCCATACACTCCACACCAAGTTTCCCCCATTACTAACATCTTACATTAGTATGGTACATTTGTCACAATTAATGAACCTGTATTGTTGATACACTATATTAACTAAGGTCCATACTTTATTCAGATTTCCTTAGTTCTTACCTAATGCTTTTTTTCTGTTGCAGGATCTCATCCAGGATACCACATTACCTTTAGTTGTCATGTTTCCTTAGGCTCTTGGGTCTGACAGTCTGCATATGTTTTTTTTTTTTAAATTTCATAACAACTCACAAAATAGACTTGGCCTTTATTTTTTTAAATTTTTTTTTTATTTTTTAAAGATTTTATTTATTTATTTGACAGAGAGGAGAGAGATCACAAGTAGGCAGAGAGGAGGTGGGGGGGGGGGAAGCAGGCTCCCTGCCGAGCAGAGAGCCCGATGTGGGGCTCGATCCCAGGACCCTGAGATCATGACCTGAGCCGAAGGCAGAGGCTTTAACCCACTGAGCCACCCAGGCGCCCCAGACTTGGCCTTTATTAGCATTCCCCTTTCACAGATGAAACTCAGGTTCCAAAAAGAGTAACATATTCAAGGCTACACAGCTAGTAAAAGTTTCTATTAAAATATGACAATGATTTAGAAAAAATCAATGAGGTAACTTTATTTGCTTTTTATGTGAATGAGGGTAGAACTGTAGTTAACTAACTTCAAATGGGCCATTTGCAGAAGAGGAACAAGAGACAGAGGTGAACATAGTGTACTTGTTTCTGGGCTTTTCTGTCTTACTTGGATACAAATTATCATTTTAATCACAATGCCATGGGGAAACACCCTTTCTCTTTCTGATTCTGCTCTGTCTCCGGAAGGAGCTGATCCCAGAGAATCCCGGCCTGCTGTCCTGTTGATCTTGTTATCCAGCTGCCGACTTCAGGCTGCTCATTGGTCCCTGTTGTTAGACACCCACATTTAATAGAAAGGCCCACTGAAAGCCTGGCATACACACCAACATAACTGGATTATTTCAGGCGTATGTCAAGGTAACTATTTGGGAATAAAGCACATGAGTTTTTTAGTTCCAGTATCTAGTTGGGCAGACTGACGTTCTGACTTGGAGTTAGGAGATTCACAGAAATGCAATGCAATGTAGTAGAAAGACTAAAAATCCAACGAGACATGGCAATTACTGGCTCTGAATGCTCTACCCAGAAGGATGAGGGGAGTGAGGGGAGGGGAAGGAGTGAGGGGAGCGGTGAGAGGAGGTAAAGTGTGGTATGATACTGATAATCCTAGATACTATTAAAAGTCCTAAAATCCTAGATACTATTAAAAGATCATCTCAGGGTGATGGAAACTATTATGGGTACAAACCAGGAGATCTTAAGGGATGGCATAGCACCTCTTGCTTCAAAAAGTAGTCATAAGGAAGTTTCCATACCATATCCAATCGTACCTGGATTGTAGAGAACAACTTTTAAAGTGTTCCAACTTTAGCTGACAGGGTAAGAGGTAATTGATACCATTAACAACCACTTTTATTGGAGCAGTTTTTTTAAAAGATTTTATTTATTTATTTGAGAGAGAGAGTGGGGAGAGGGGCAGAGGGAGAGAGAATTTCAAGCAGACTCTGCGCTCAGTGTGGAGTCTGATGTGGGGCTCCGTCTCACTACCCTGAGATCATGACCTGAGCCCAAATCGAGAATCAGATGCTTAACCTACTGAGCCACCCAGGCACTCCTTTTTTTTTTTTTTTTTAAATTATGAATGGGAAAGGGGATACTTTTCAATTTATGGTTTTATGATATATTGCTGTGATCATAGGGGCTGGTTTGGGACCTCTTGGTACTGAGTGACTGTTGCCCTTTTTGGTTAACTCTGAGTCTGGGAAAAGCCTGATTTCTCCAAAGGGAAGCTGTGGAAATAGCAATAAGGAAGAGCTTCACGAAGTTTGTATGTATTGTGAATCTTCATGGCATCCTAGAGTGGGTTGGAAACAGGGTAGATATTATAAACCAGCAATTATAGGAGTCTTTAAAGAAAGGCATGGGTAACGGAGGCCTTCTGCTAGGGGGTTGGGAGGCTATTGCTGGGAGCAGAGATGACAACAGGTTTTAAACATCACGGGCTAGACCTCATGCTCTGAAAATGCCTTTGCTTCAATAGTTTGAAAGAGAAAATGTCAAAGACAAAGTGACAGTATGAAGAATGACCATTCAAAGTGCTTCTACCAGAAAATCCCATCTATTGGTGAGATTGAAACTGTCCTTAGGTTAGAGGAAAAGACTGGGAGACTCTTGTTCAGAATGCATGACAAAAGTCAGTGAAGTACCTGTGTCTCCAGAGAACTGCACTGCGCTGTGATGGAGGAGGGGGAAATTCCTTACTGTAGTCTTGCATGATGTGAAACCTTCATGAGATCTCAGAAGATATAAAGGAGTTTGTGGCCAGCTGAAGCTCAGGTTCAGTAAGCCTCCAGTGGGAGTGCGAGACAGAGATGGCTCACTGACATTTCTGATTAAGGGCAACCAGTTTTGGTGAGTGGAAAGCTACCAGAGTACTTCACTTTTACAAGAATCTAAAATGATCCCTTTGCACCATAGCCTGAGGTGACTGCTTGTCTCTACAAAAGCTACAGAGGAGACACTGACAGACTTTAACTAGAACTCGTTTATGGTTTCCCAGAAGGGAAGTTCATATCCTATTAAAGCACTTCAGAGGGAAAAAAAAAAAAAAAAAAGGCACTTTAGAAAAATAAAGTACAATTAAAGATAAGAGAGTCTTTACTTTTTTTTTCAAGAGCTTTTTAAAAAAATTGAGGTAAAATTTATGTAACATAAAACTAATTATTTTTAAGGGAATACTTCAGTGGCATTTAATATATTCATAATGTCATGTGACCACCACCTCTGCCTAGGTCTGAAACATTTTTATTACCCCAGAAGGAAACCATGTACTCATTAAGCAGTTGCTTCCCCTTCTCCCTTCCATCCAACCTCCGGCAACCACGAATCTGCATTCTGTTTCTATTGGATATTTAACATAAATAGAATCATATAATATGTGACCTTCGTGTCTGGCTTCTTTCACTTAGCATAGTGGGTTTTTTTGTGTTTTTTTTTTTAAGATTCTATTTATTTATTTGTCAGAGAGACACACAGAGAGCACAAGCAGGGGGAGTGGCAGGCAGAGGGAGAAGCAGGCTCCCCACTGAGCAGGGAGTGCCATGCAGGACTCAATTCCAGGACCTGGGATCATGACCAAAGCCGAAGGCAGACGCTTAACTGACTGAGCCACCAGGCGTCCCTAGCATGGTGTTTTTGAGGTTTATCCATGTTGTAGCATGTATCAGTACTTTATTCCTTTTTATGGCTGATTAATATTCCAGTGTATGTGTCTACCACAATTTGTTTATCCATTCATCCCCTGGTGAGCATTTGGATTATTTCCACCTTTTGCTATGGTGAATTGTGCTGCTAGGAATGTGTGTGTGTACATGTATTTGAGTGCCTGCTTTCAATTATTTTGAATCATATACCTGGAAGTGGAATTACTGCGTCATATGGTAACTCTGTGTTTAACTTTCTGAGGAACTCCCAAACTGTCTTCTACAGTGGCTGAACCATTTTACAGTTCCAGCAGCAATGTGTGAGGATTCCAGTTTCTCCACATCCTTACCAACACTTGGGATTTTCTGTTTTTCTGTTTTTCTTTTTTTTTTTTTTTTATTGTAGCTTCAAAGTCTTTTGAGACTGGATAGGACTTTGATGATAAAACTCTTTCCAATCTTTATGGATCTCCTGGCATCCTTCTCTTGAAGTAGCTGGATGGCTCTTCTGAGCTAAAAAAGGTATTGAGGCTCTACCTTTTGTGGTAAAGAATGACTTGTGTCTTAAAATCTGCAGCAAACAGTGATCACAGCTGATAGGGGTTGCCTAGACAGGGTTGAAATCTGACTTGCCAAAAAAAGAGTGTTGGTTACACTTTGGGTCTTGAGAGTAGATGGTGGTATTTTTGGTTTCATCTGCTATCAGAATCCTGGACCAGGCAATGGACTGGTCTTGCTGACTATACAGGAGGCTCAGATTGCCAGCTTATTTTCCTGTTTACTGAATAACCGTCTGGAGACGGGGTTAACTCTAATGCCTGATTGGTGACTGGTTCTTTTTAAGGTGCTATATAAACTGATTTCAGTTGTTAGTCCATTACTATTTATATGAGATTACATATAGATATTAAAACTCTAATGTTCCCATTTCTTTGCTATCTGGCTTGATGGTTTCTTATTTTGATGTCTTGCATCAAATTACTCAGTTCCTACATGCCTTTCTCTTAGCTTCTCTTTTAGGTCATCAGTTTCTACTTTATGTGTTTATATATTGTGTGATTTGCCTAATAGTCACTATGGTTAATGTTTTAATATGTCTTATCTAAATTTATTTTTCTTTTGTGAAAATTGCTTTATTCTTCTGGAAGGAGAAAATTGATGCTGGAATCTATGGTGCTTGCACTTCCAGCTCTCTCAGTTTTTTCTATAAATTTAGCTTTCCTTTTTTTGTTGATACTGCTTTCTCTAGTTTATATGTTGGGTGGTAGGTTTTTCTAACTTTTAGAAAAGACATTTTTTTGCTACCATAATATGTTTGCTGGGTTTTTTCCTTATAATATTTTAAATCAGAATACAATTCAGTGTTTATTGCTTTCATTGGTTGCTTTTTTTTTTTTTCTCTTAATGACTTTGGACCAGTTTTCCAAGTAAACAGAAACTTGTAGTCTCTGTTGCACCTCCCCCCAGCACACCCTGGTGTTAGGATTGCAAATGCATCCTAACCATTTGATCAAAGTCAGGCTTTGAATAAGGCTTTATAGTCAGGTGTGGTTGAATGACAGGTATGTCTGGATTTGGTCTTGAGAGATTTGGGGATGTAAAAGTATGAGAGTTTTTTTTCCTCCTCTTTCTTCCAATAATACACTGTGGTCTATAATAGGTTGAGTTGTAACATTCATTAAACCACTCCTCACATTCCCTGTTTTCAAAGCTTATCAGGATGACTTTGATTTAGTTATTTGGAACCAAAAAGGCAGTTTGTGGAGCTGGTCTGGAGCTGTGGAGCAGTAATATATCAGAGATCAGACTTAGGTCCCAGTGGGATTATTCCTTGGGATTTATTTGCCTGGAAGTACACACAGGAGCCAAATGGTATGTATGGAAAGCTTTGCTGGAATGCAAATTGGACACATTTTGTTGGGACCTGTAGGGGATTTTCACTGCTTCATAATTTTTCAAAGGTTTGTTATATATCAGACAGTCACTGCCTCTTCTTTAAATCTTTAAATCCCCCCTCTTTTTCCTGTTGTAAAGGTCAGATTTTTTTTGACAACTGTGTGCAGGAACAAGATTTTGCTAAATCCCTTCATTTTTATTCATACAAATATCGGCATTCAGTGAGCATCAGTTATCCGAGCATTTAGAGGTAAGGAAAACTCAAGGAGAATCTTGCGAATCTCAGCTTAGTGCCAGGCATATATCTCTAGGGATAAGTTTGCTGCCTCAACTTTAACTCTTGACTGCTCTTATACGGGACAACACCCTTATCGTGGCTTGCATGTGAAACCTACCCTTCACTAACCCATGTCTATGGCTATAGGACAGATAATATAATTAGTGGGAGGGAATTGTGTTAGACTCTTCTCTTTGTGAGTCCTTAAATTGGTGTTAGGAGAGAGAGACCATTCATTCCCCCCAGTGGAACCTCTTCTTTAGCCTGTAGCTTTTAGTGGTATCTTGGGCAGCATACCACTTTTAATTTGAAGGTGATTTTTTTCTTCACAGATATTCACAGGTAAAATCATGATGTTACCATATAGCATTGTCCCCCATCAAACTTATTTAGTTTGATGTTGTTGTCATCTATTGCTATATAACAAGTTACCCTAAAACTCAGAAGCTTAAAATTTTTTTATTATTTCACAGTTTCTGAGAGTCAGGAATTTTGGGGCTGCTTAGCTAGTGGTTCTGGCTTAGAGTCTGTCAAGATGGTCAGCCAGGGCTGCTGTTACTCGATGGATTCAACTGCTCCTTTGTATACCAGTCAGAAAAGAGCGTGAAGAGTTATTTGCTATTTACCTTTCTAGGACAAGCAGGTCTGTAATCATAGCGAGGAAATGCATAGGTTGACCCTGAAGCTAACCAGGGACACTGTCCTGCCTGTTTGGTGACCATGTGAGCCATACTGTTACATTGACATCTTTCCCCCACCTTGGTATATACCAAATTCTGTACCTGATAACAGAAATCTCTGTTATTTAGCTCTTGGGCATGGAGAGGAGGGTTGATTATAATGGAGAATAATTTACTTTCTCAGAAATTCTAGATCATCTATGGCTTCCTAGGAAACCGCCTGAAGCTGTGGATGAACTCTGGCCTCAGAGTCCTGTTGCTGTTGACGTGGCTTAGTAGAAAATTCATACCTGGGAAAATCCATTGGATTTGGGTTTTGTGTGTGTGTGTGTGTGGTGGTGGTTTTGGTTTTTTGTTTTTTGTTTTTGCGTTTTGTTATTGTTTAGGCTATACAGAACCAGAGAAGATCCAAAATTGTGCTTAATCCTATAGAAGAGTATAAACAAAAGTGGCAAAGCAGAAAAACAAAAATCCTTTTTCCCATAAAAATCACTGTTTATCTCTCTGACCTCCTCTAGTCCTTGTCATCATAGACACATAATTTAAATAGCTTAATCAATGTGCCATATTGTTTTTGTTCCTTTTAGTCATTTAGCACAATTTAATCCAGAATTTTTCCCTGCAGTCACCTATATATTTATTATCTTTAATGGTACTATAAAAATACATTGAATCAGAATACCATAGGTTAGGGGTGCCTGGGTGGCTCAGTCGTTAAGCGTCTGCCTTCAGCTCGGGTCATGATCCCAGGGTTCTGGGATCAAGCCCTGCATCGGGTTCCCTGCTCAGCAGTAAGCCTACTTCGCCCTCTCCCACTCCCCCTGCTTGTGTTTCCTCTCTCGCTGTCTTTCTCTGTCAAATGAATAAATAAAATCTTAAAAAAAAAAAAAAAAAAGAATGCCATAGGTTAACCATTCTTTGCAAGTCTTTACTTTGTTACATATAATGAAACTTTAATCATCTTTGTGGCGACAATATAAAGATGATACCTTTATAACTTGTTTTACATTTCTTTAATTACTAGCATTTTCTCAAGTGTTTTACTGTTTGGATTTTTTCCTGTATCTCTTCTTTTTTTTTTTTTAAGATTTTATTTATTTGACAGAGAGAGAGATCACAAGTGGGCAGAGAGGCAGGCAGAGAGAGAGGGCGAAGCAGGCTCCCTGCTGAGCGGAGAGCCCGATGCGGGGCTCAATCTCAGGACACCGAGATCATGACCTGAGCCGAAGGCAGAGGCTTTAACCCACTGAGCCACCAGGTGCCCCTCCTGTATCTCTTCTTAACTCTCGGCCACTTATTTGACAGAAATTGGATGGTATCCTTTCAGATTTGTATCAGCTCCTTTCATATCTGGATAATGTTTTTTTAATCTTTTCATATTTGTTGCCGGGTCCTTTTTGCCCTATTACTGGGGGCTATTTAAAACCTAGATAGGTAGTGGTATTTTCGGGTCCTTACAGAAAAGTGTTTAGGCATTGACTAGTTTATTTGCATCTGAAATGTAGGAATGAGAGGTCGAATGAGAACCTCTGGCTCAGAGTATGCATAGGAGTCTCCTTGTGTGGACAGCGGGCCATCCAAGGTGTAAGGAGGGGAGATGAGGACAAGGTTGACACCAGACCTATAAATAACCTAAGATTTAGCTTTGTACTTTAAAATAGAAATTAAGTCACTTTTATTGTCTTTCCCGTTTTTTACTGGTTGGCCATGAAGAAGAGACATTAGGATTTTGGGAGAAAATGTTACTGTTTTCAGCTCTCAGAGAAGTGAAGAGTGCTGATAGGCCCTGCCTTTTGTTTTCTCCATTGTCATAGAGTAAGATGACTGAGTGAAAAGTTTGGGTTTGGGGATTTGTTTAACTAGGCGTGATATCCAGCTTCCTAAGTAAGAAAGTGGAATTCTAAACGGTGAAAGGCCCTGTATCCCTTTGCTGTGGCACCATGCCTAGGGCAGATTTACATGGTCACCCAGCATGTTTCATTCTTTTCACCATTGAACGAGGTCCTTTTTTACCTCTGTTGTAGACTGCTGTGCCCAATCATTCTCATAGGTCTCTCTGCAGACAGTCAGAGGCTCAGACTCCTAGAACTTTGTCTGTGGTGTTCTCTCGGGCTCTCAGTTTTCTTCTCCAAAATGAGAAAAGTGGACCAAATGATCTCTAATGTCCCTAAAGTCCTAAGATTCTTTGGGTCCATTGGCCTCTCACACAAGTTTAGAAATCCTTTCAGAAGGATTCTATTCTGTATGAATGTCATTATACTGTATTTGTAATGAAAATTTTAGATTTTAGAAAATTTTAGAAAATGTTAGAATATTACAGAATGTAGTTTAAAGAAGAAAATATACACATTCTTTACTCCTATGTGTTTTGAGGTAGCCTAGCTTTACAATTTCCCTTTGTTTTTCTTTTATTTAGTTAGGTCACTATTCAGATGAACTGTGTTTTAAGCTTGTTATAGAATTGTGTAATAGCCATTTAGTTTCAGTGATTTAGAATTCAGCGATTTAGATTCAATGATTTCGAGAAATTTGAATCTCTTAAAATTTTCAGTAATTCTCGAAAATGGATTAATGCACGAATGCCAAGTGAATGTGTTCTATTTTGATTTAAAATTTTTTACTCATATTAAAATGCTTTACATTTTATATGTTAATATATATGAAGATATATAGGAATATGTCAGTTAAGCTTATAGCAGTCCTGTGAGATAGGCATGGAGATGTGGAATAGCATTCCCCGATACCTTCTCTTTCCATCATATGCTACTCCCTTGGCAACTCCTTTCACTTCTTATAGCAGATTCTTTTGGAATTCACTTCTATAGTTGTGTACTTAAGTTACAAGCTTATACTGCCAATTCTTGGTTTTTCAGGGGTTTTTTTTGTTTTGTTTTTTTTTAAAAGATTTTATTTATTTATTTGACACAGAGATCACAAGTAGGCAGAGGCAGGCGGGGGGGGGGGGGAGCAGGCTCCCCGCTGAGCAGAGAGCCCAATATGGGACTCGATCCCAGGACCCTGAGATCAGGACCTGAGGCGAAGGCAGAGGCTTTAACCCACTGAGCCACCCAGGCGCCCCTTTCAGTTTTGTTTTTTAAAGACTTTATTTGAGAGAGAGTGCACATGCATGCACACGCATATGTGGGGGGAGGGGAGCCCCTGGATGTCTTCCTTCCACTCGGGTCATGATCCTAGGGTCCTGTGATTGAGCCCCACATCAGGCTCCCTGCTCTGTGGGGAGTCTGCTTTCTCCCTCTTCCTCTGTTGCTCTGCCTGCTTGTGCTTGCTCTCTCTCTCTCTCTCTGTCAAATAAATAAATAAATAAAATTGTAAAAAAAAAAAAAAACAAGTGGTGGGGAGAGGGAGAGGGAGAAGCAGACTCCCTGCTGAGCAGGGAGCCCAATATGGGACTCCATCCCAGAACCCTGGGATCATGACCCAAGCCAAAGGCAGCCACTTAACTGACTGAGACCCCCAGCCACCCTGGTTTTTCAGTTTTAAGCATGAAGTTGCACTCATTTGTTTCTCTCTTTATTAATGTTTACAAGAGTCAAGGTATCCTGGACCTGGAAGGAGACCAGATCCTCCAGAGACCCAAACTTAAAAACCTTCAAGGACCTAGCAGAAAACTGAAATGCGTATGAGTGTAGGGAGCCATTGTGGACTGCAGCCAACTAGAAGGCTACCCCCATCTCTAAACATTCAGTTCTGGTTTTTGTTGTTTTTTTAAAGATTTTATTTATTAAAAAAAAAAAGGTTTTATTTATTTATTTATTTGATTATAGCGAGAGCATGAGAGCACGAGCAGTGGGGAGGAGCAGAGGGAGAAGGAGAAGCCGACTCCCCACTGAGCAGGGAGCCCAATGTGGGACTTGATCCCAGGACCTTGGGGTCATGAACTGAGCTGAAGGCAGACGCTTAACCAATTGAGCCACCCGGGCATCCCCCTTCAGTTCTGTTTTTTAACTGCATGTATTAAATAGTTGCAATATGTGGATCTTATTTGGATTCTAACTCATACAAACAGACATAACAACATGAAAGAAAAGTTTATGATAATTATAGAAATCGAATAGTTGAAAATTGAGCAGTAACTAAAGCAGTAATTGATATAATGTAAGATTCTTTTATATATTTTTGGCAGTTATTATTCTTTTAGATGTGATGACAGTGATATGCTTATGTTCTCGATGGGTGAAATGATATGATGTGCAGGATTTGCTTCAAAATAATATGGGAGTAGGAGGAGATAATGAAAAAAACAAGATTAGCCCTGAGTTGTTAATTACTGAGGCTCGGTTTATGGTACAAAGGAGTGCATTACGTTTATGTAATTTTGAAAATTTTCATAATAAAGGTTAAAGAAATTATATTATTCAGAACCTAGTCTCCTTAGGAGTATAGAATGAGGAGAAGAGGAATCCAAAATAAGCTAGAACAAAGGCAGTTCTATTAGCTGTACTGTTTAAAGATTGTCACCAGACCCTTAATAGATTCAGTTAAATAACTGTTTATTTGTTGTTATAAATATTCATTTGTCTAGACTATTCTGTTAAATATTTATTTGTATGCTCAGTTAAATATTTATTTGTGTTAAGTGGTGGGTAATAATGTGTAATTCCAAAATGTGGTTTCAGTTATTCTCAGTAAATTCATTTATTGGTATAAAAAAAATAAAACTCACAGCATATACCAAAAAACCCCACATCTTTGAATCCAGCCTAAATTTTTTTACTTGGCCTTCAGTTTGTGATTTCTGAGTCTGCTCCAGCCTTCAAGAAGAAACAAAGCACAGAGTAGTTATGATGTGACTAAGGTCACACAGGTTAATTAGAGGGAAAACTAGAACTCAGGCCTCCTGACTCCATATCCATTGTTTCTTATGAGAAAATTGCCCAGTTGACTTAAGAAAGAAGGGTTACTGTTATGCCTGGCAGTTTTCTTGTTTGTTAACCTTAGGTACTTGTTTTTAGAACATTGGCTAGGGATTTGGCTTCTCTCTTTTTGTAAGGTGATAGGGCTAAGAGATTCAGTCTTAAAGTCTGTTGGAAATCCAGGCCAGGGATGGTTATATTTCTTAAGATGATGAGGAACTGCAGAGCTTAAGCAAGTTATAAGCATAAAACTTTAGCTGAAGCAGGGGTCGCCTGGGTTGCTCAGTCTGTTAAGCGTCTGCCTTCAGCTCAGGTCCTGATCTCAGGATCCTGGGATCCTGGGATGGAGCCTCGTGTCAGCGCTTCTGCTCATCGGGCAGTCTGCTTCTCCTGCTGCCCTTCCCCTTCCCCCTGCTCATGCTCTCTCTCTCTGCACCCCCCTCAAATAAATAAATAAAATCATTAAAAACGCACACACACACAACTTTAGCTGAGGCAGGACTGGAAAAATGAACCTCTTGGTTCTATTTGATCCCCAAGTGAGATTTCACTCCCACTAAAAACTACTTGTATATATGAACTTAAAAAAAAATTGTTTTTAACGATTTTCTCCCAAGTCCAGAGCACTAGGCCAGCAGCATAGATGTGCAGACTTGCCAACTGTGGGGAATGTGTTACTAAGCTGTGACAGAGCCTTGGTAAGATGCTTCGCTGTAGAGCTGTTACTAGGTTTTGTTCCCAGGTCAATTTGGGAAATAAGGATTCGGTCAGTCGTATTTTGTATATATTTTATTTATATGCTTAATTTAAAAGCCTGATAAACCTGAGCTGACCTCCAGTTATTGGTATACTGGCAGATATTCACATAGTAAATACTAGTTGAAGGAAGAGGATTTACAGAAAGCACCAGAAAAAAGTAGAATGACTCTCATAGGTAGATTTTAATAGTCTTTCCACCATGCCAGCTTTTTCTCCTCTTTTTTACCTTTCTACCCTAAGCCTGTTTATTTATATATTTTCCCACCAAAACCAAACAGAAGCAGAAGAGAAGGAAATTACCTTACAGAATTCCTTTGGGTATGGAAGTTGAGTTCCTTTAGACTTTAGTTCAATAACCCTTTTGAAGCATACTCGGTTTTTCTAAAGAAACTAAAAATTTTATTAAACTAGTCAGTCATCAGTCACTTATCTGTCACAGAATTTAAGCCATTATGTATTTTTCTTCCTCTCAGATGTCAAAGATTATTAGAGAAAATACCATTTTTGAAATTGACACAGATACCTAGAAAGAAAGAGTTGGAACTAGTAGTTTTGAAAATACATTCTCGATGTTGACTGGTAAAGACTTTGCCCTTAACTATGCCTAAGGAATATTCTAGACTAGAAGAAAGGTGGATTCCCTTCCCTACCTGAGTCTTGATTCTGATTTTTTTAAAAATTAGGAACACCTGGATGGCTCAGTTGGTTAATCATCTGCCTTTGGCTCAGGTCATGATCCTGGGTCCTGGGATTGTGCCCCACATTGGACTTCCTGCTCAGCAGGGAGTCTGCTTCTCTCTCTCTCTCCCCCTCTGTCCCTCCCCACTTCTCATTCTCTCTCTCTCTCAAATAAACAAAATCTTTAAAAAAATTAAATAGTGGGAGTGGGGAGTTGGGTGAGCCTGGTGGTGGGTATTGAGGAGGGCACGTATTGCATGGAGCACTGGGTGTGGTGCATGAACAGTGAATCTTGGAACACTGAAAAAATAAAATTCAGAGTGTGCTTAATTAAAAAAATTAAATAGAAAGTTAAAGCTGTTGGCTAAAATTAAATTGAGTTTATCTCTGTAGTTTTATAGTTCCAGTCACACAGTTTAGCATCATATTATATAATGGGATTAATTCTATTTTTGGGAAGGTGTTTGTCTCTTTAGCCAGAATAATGTTCCTTGTAATCAGGGACTATGCCCTTTACATCTTTCAGAGCTTAACAAATACTGATTTGTGTATTTAGTAGGTATTTTGTTTGGCATGACTTTTTTGGCTCTATTCAACTTGGGTGGCAATAGTATTGTGTTATTTTAAAAGTTTTTTATTTATTTTTTTTTTACAGTTTATTTCTTAGTAATCTTTACATCCGACATGGAGCTTGAACTCATGACCCCAAGATCAAGAGTCATACACTCTTCCAACTGAGTCAGCCAGGCCCCCCCCCCTTTTAGGTGACAGTAATATTGTATGTCAGGAACTTTATATGCTTTCTCATTCAATCCTTCCAAGAATACTTCGACATAATATTATCCCCATTTTATAGGAGAGAAAACTGAGATTCCAAAAAATGAAGAACTTGTGTACATTTACGTACTTAATAAGTGGCAGAACTGGGATTCTAAACCTAGACCTGTTTCACTGATGATAGCTCCTACCCTTATTTCTGTATCACGCTCCCTTAAGAGCTTTGGAATCATTGCTAGAAGTCTCAGTCTATTCTCAGCCTCCTTTTTAGTAAATATGGAAGTCATTTATTCTATGGGTCTAGAGCTCTTCATGTTTAAATTAGGATCATGGATTGCTCTTCTGAGAGCTTAAGTGACTAATGGGGGCAGTATGTATAGTGGTTAAGTGTGTGGGTTCTAGGGGTGCCTGGGTGGCGCATTCAGTTAAGCATCCAGCTCTTGGTTTCGGCTCAGGTCTGATCTTGGGATTGTGAGATCTAGCCCTATGTCAGGCTCCGCGTTCAGTGTGGAGTCTGCTTGAGTTTCTCTCTCTGTCTTTGCCCCTCCCCCCAATTAATTAAAAAATCTTAAAAAAAAAAAAAAAGTATATGTTCTAGAGCCACAAAGACCGGGTTAGAAGACTAGCCTCAATTTGGTGACCTTCAACAGGTTACCTAACCTGTCCAAGCCTCAGCTGCCTTATCTACAAAACAAGGACAGTGTGGAATGCTACTCAGCAATAAGAGGAATAAGCTATTGATATACACAAGAACTTGGATGAATCTCAAAACCATTATGCTAACTGAACAATTCCAGTTATATGACCTTCTGGAAAAGGCAAAACTATGGAGACAAGAAACAGATTATGGTTGCCATGGGTTAGAGGTGGGGAGAGGGTATGACTACAAAGATGGGTAGTAGAGGGAATGTTTGAGGTGATGGAACTGATCTCTATCCTTAGTGTGTGGTGGTGAAATGACTGTTCATATGTTAAAACTCATAGAACAGTATATTTCCCCACCCTCAAAAAGTCAACTTATTGTATATTAATTTTAGAAAATAAGTGTAAAAAATGAGGATAGTAATAAAACCTTTCTCATAAGGTCGTCATGAAAATTAAAAACAAGATAATGTAACTAAAGTGTTCATCACAGTAGCTGATATGTAGTACAGATGACTAAATGGTTTTTTTTATTGTTTTTTATTGTTATTTTTTAATTTTTTTATTGTTATTTTTATCATTAAAAGTATGACATTAAATATAGTGGAATTCATTGAAAGGAAGAGAGAGTAAACTTTTACACCATCTGCATGGGTATAGTCAGTTAAACAGAAAAATGAGTAACCGTGAGTCAGATGGAGTATACGTTTTCACATGTCTTGGCAAGGGACTCGAGGTCTTCTGGAAGGTAGGGAAAGATGAGGCCTAGTATTTCTGGAGTATCTTGTAGCTGGCTTCTTTTCTGGCTGCATATATAGTTCCCTTGATATGATTCTTCAACAAAATAGCTCTGGTCTCAGAAGCCACAGCTCCTTTCACTGGCTTCAGATTAGAGCTGAAATTTTAATTGAGCAAACTGATCAAAGGAGCTGGAAGTGGTTCTCATACTTGGAAGATGGTAGCTGGTCTGTATAACAGCTGTGGCTTCCAGAGCCATTTCCTCCTGCCAGCCACAGTCTCTGCATCAGACAGTGACAGCAGCAGGGCAAACATTATTCAAGAGCTAAAAAAAAGTTAAGGTCGAAGTGGCATTGTAGTTGTACTAGCAGTGAAAGAGTGGCTCTAAAGTGAAACCTTGACCTTTCCGCCATGTAGGTTGGTTGTCTTGTACAAGAGCTCAGAACCTGAATTAAAACAAGTTAGACTGATAGTAAAAAGGATTCTGACCTTACGATATCTGCTATACTGGTTACTTACCAGTATTACTAGCATGTACTGGTCTGTGAATTACATTCATTTTAGCTAATGACACTGGAATTGAGGAAGCAGAAGAAAAAAAAAAAAGGAATGTTTGGGAATCTTAGTACAGGGCTGTGGTTTAGAAGTGACTTACTTTTTCCTAGTTTCTTCACAGCAGTGACACTAAATTTTAAGCAAAGCTCTATTATTCATTTTGCTTCTTTCATACCTTATCTTATTGTATATATATGACTAAGTCATTGATTGCAATGGGGAACATTACTCCTTTCTAGGTAATGAGGAGACAATGCCAAGGTGACTAGGCTATTGTTTTGCTTTGGTTATGGTTTTGGTTTTTAAGTTCCTTGGTAGTTATGCCGAGTAGTTAGTTAGGACAGTGGTTTAAAATAAAAGAGGATCAGTATTTTCAAAAATTGCCGTGCTTGGTTGCACAACCCTGAATATATTAAAAAACATTGAATTGTACAATTTAAAGAGGTGAATTATATGGCATGTGAACTAGATCGCAATAAAGCTATTATCCCCAAAAATGCCATACCAAAAAAAATTATCATATTGATAATTTTCCTTTTCTTGGAAGGAGTTGGACTAGGAATTTTCCAGATGGATATTGGCATTTAGGCAGGATTCTGAGATCATCTAAAAATGATTGCTTATGGAGTATTAAATGACTTTTCTGAGAAGTTCTTAGAGTTCATCTACTAAGCAAATAACCATTCAGGTAGTCATGATATAGACATTGGTAATTTTGCAAGGCAGGAGGATAAGGAGCATCATTTAATTTATAATAGTGAATCTCAACTGGCAGTTTTGCCTCCAAGGGGAAATCTGGCAGTATATGGAGACATATATTGGGGAGAGAGGTAGGCCACTGGTATCTACCAGGTAGAGGCCAGGAGAGATGCTGCTAAACATTCTACAGTGTACACAATAGACTTGCAAAAACAGAATTATCTGGCTCAAACTATTGTTAATGTCAAAGTTGAAAAACCATGGTGTAAAATTTACACCTATCTTTTCTTCTAAGATTTGTCTAGTTTTAGCTCTTAACATTTACGTCTTCCATCTATTTTGAGTTAATTTCTGTAAGTGGTATGAGGTAGGGGTCCAACTTCATTCTTTTGCATTTGGATATCTAGTTGTCTCAGCATCAATTGTTAAAAAGACTATTCCTTACTTATTGAATGGTCCAGGCACGCTTGTGAAAATTAATTGACCATAAATGACCTTGGTATAAAATGATTTTGATATTTATACAGACTTCCACTAGAAAAACCAACACAGCCTCCCTGAGGTCTTAGATAATCTTGATGACTCTGTATTGCTTCAGTTATCTGAAGAATAACTCAGGATGATTCAATATGGATGCAGCTACACCTGAGTAAGAACAGGTTAAGTGAGGGTTAGGGTGTTTCTAAGCCTCCTCCTGTCCTGTATTCAGGCAGCTCACACCACACTGCCTCGGGGTTCCTCAGGCTAAGATGTGGCATTGAAAGGGTGAAGGGACCCTAATGATCATTTAATTCAATTCTCTACCAAATACTCTGAATTTTCTAACATTATTGTTTATAATATATTTTAATGTACCAGGAAGTACCCTCTCAGTACCTAGCTTTTTCAGAAGTTTACTTACTCTTGCCTGAATGTTTTATATACATTATTTTATTTAATTCTCAAATAAGCCTATGAGGTAGGGTTTTTAAAATCTCCCATTTTATAGATGCTGAAACTGGGGCTTAGAGGATATTTGCCATCGTCATGCCAGAACTGGAATTTGAGTCTAGGTCTTTTTGACTTCAAAGCTACTGCTTTTAGAGGCATATAATGAGGTCTCAGTCTTCACATAAAATTGTGGGATGCCTGGGTGGCTCAGTTGGTTAAAGAATCTGCCTTTGGCTCGGGTCATGATCCCAGGGTCCTGGGATCGAGTCCTGCATCGGGCTCCTTGCCCAGAGGGGAGTCTGCTTCCCCCTCTGCCTGCTGCTCCCCCTGCTTGTGCGCTGTCTCTCTCTCTGACAAATAAATAAAATCTAAATAAATAAATAAATAAATCTATCTTCACATAAAATTGAATCCTTCTAATTAGGAAAAAAATAACTATAAAAATGTATGCAAATGAAAAAATGGTACATGAGCTTTAAGTTCAAACCAATATATACTCGGGGTGTGTGTGTGGGGGATCTACACTATATTTAAGATTCATTGACCTTTTGCAGTCTGTATTCTGACCCAGAAAGGCAATGTAGACTGTTCTCTAAGCATACTGGGCTTCTTATTTGCTGTATAGCTAAAGACTTTAGGTTCTTACAATGGTGGGCCTCATCCTACAAGATTCTGAAAACAAAATCATAGCATGCCAACACCTCGAATACCATATGTGGTTCTAGTTATAGTTTCTAAGAAAGATATATATATTTTTAAAAACCTGAAAAAATTTCAGAGAAAGATAAAATAAAATGAAGAGGGGACTTCTAAGTCTTGAAGTATTAGAATTCAGGAGCATAATCTTCAAATTGCAATTAGGTATAAGAAAAAGTTCTTCCTGTGGTACCTGGGTGGCTCAGATGGTTAAGCATCTGCCTTGGGCTCAGGTCATGATCCCAGCGTCCTGGGATTGAGCCCCACATCAGGCTCCTGGCTTAGCAGGGAGTCTGCTTCTCCCTCTCCTTCTCCCTCTCACCCTGCTCATGCTCTCTCTCTCTCTCTATATCTCTCTGTCTCAAATAAATAAATAAAATCCTTAAAAAAGAAAAGAAAAAAAAAGTTCTTCCTTGTGTGGTTATAAATAAATATATAAAATTTTATACAAGAGATTGATTCAAGAAGGATTTAGGTCAGACATTCTGATCTGGGGTCTAGGAGTGGGATTCAGGAGATTAATAGATTTCCTGAAATTATATGGATAATTATGTGGGTATGTGTATATATATATGAACACGCACACTTTTCTGAGAAGATCCATATCTCTTCAGAATCTCAGAGCTATTAAGTTCTAAAGCTCCATGAACTTAGTCAAGTTACTTTACCTTTTTGTGTTTCATTTTTTTTTCATCTGT
The DNA here is from genome assembly GCA_028534135.1 of Potos flavus. NCBI lineage: Eukaryota > Metazoa > Chordata > Mammalia > Carnivora > Procyonidae > Potos > Potos flavus. Next base: position 23,251,586 of record CM052894.1, on the reverse strand, counting down.
AAAATGATGTAGCTATCCTGGGATCCTTAGTTTCTTTCCAACTCTGGTGTTGAGACTTCCTTTTCTTTCTCTCTTTTTTTTTTTTGAGACTTCCTTTTCTTTATTAATTGGCATTCTTGGTTCCACATGCCTGAGGAAGTATTAGATTTAAACTTGATTACTAACTGTAATCAAGTTAATTACTAACTGTAATCAAGCTTTAAACTTGATTACAGTTAGTAATCAAATTTAAATCAAGTAAGAGGTACCACTTCTAATTCTGGGCAATATCTCCTACCTATAGAAGTCAAAATCCTTTCAACTATGTTTCTCTCTTAAAGAGTCATTTCAGTACATTTCTATTGAATATCTTTGGTGTGCCAGACACTTAGGGGTACTTTGTTGTAGAATGCAAAGATAACCACATTTATTGAGTGACAGGTACTGTTTTGGACAGGTAAAGGGTAAAAGGAGAGCATTCCTGTCAAAAGATGGAGGTAGGACAATTCAGGGTTTGGGGAAGAGCAAGGAATCTAGTAAGAGATAAGAATGACAGGTAGGTTGGATTCATGTTGCAGAGGGCCTTATCTGCCAACTGAGGAAGGCCACTGGGTATAGTGCAAAGAGACTTAACTCAAATCTGAAGACCTAAGACATTTACTGGGCTTGGGACACCTGGGTGGCTCAGTTGGTTAAGTGTCTGCCTTTGGGATCAGGTCATGATCCCAGGGCCCTGGGATCCAGTCCCACATCGGGCTCCTTGCTCAGCGGGGAGCCTGCTTCTCCGTCTGCCTGATGCTCCCCCTGTTTGTGCTCTCTCTCTCTCTCTCTCTCTCTGGCAAATAAATAAAATCTTTAAAAAAAAAAAAAGACATAGACTGGGCTTTGTCATAATTATGTGTGTGTGATCTTGAGTAAATGCCTTAACCTCTCTTGACTTCAGTTCATTACATACACATACACGCGCGTGTGCGGTTGGGAAATGGGCTGGATGAGTGTTTCCTTACAACTCTAAAATTCTGTTATTCTCCTTAATTCAGTTAGAAGTGGGGAATCATTGAAATTTTCTAAGTATTGGTGTTTTCATCAGCATAACTATTGCTGTTTCATTGCTTGGATGCCTCTATTTATTAATGCTGCCTCTTTCACCCTTATGTGATGGATCTGGAAGGACTTTCACTTTAGATAGTTCTTGATGTGGTCAAGGAGTTGGCCATCATTATCATTATTAGTTTGTTTTCTCAAGAACTCGGAAACTACCAGGTATCTGTTCTTAAATCAGATCTGAAGCTAGTCTTGTTTCCTCATGTTATCAGTCACTGACCTGAGAGCTGAAACATGTGTCCAGAGTGTGGGCAGCAGGTAAGTGCTGACATTTTGATGGCCACATCATATTTCAGGGATCTATGAGAAGGCCTGTAATGACCATAGAAAGCCAGCCAAGAATCTCCTTGCCATGGACAAATGGGAGAAGTTACTAAGTTTAGCTGACATTAAGCTGTAAATTATTTGAAAGGTGGAAAAGGATTCTATTCAGAGGCTATCTAGAATTTCCAATTACTAATCAGGTCTGTGTGCTATAGGGGCTTTCACCCCAGGAAAAGTATTGCTTTCTCTCTATTTCTCTACACTTTGTCCCTGTTATATTGGGAAGATGATTTATAGCTCTTTCTGGGACCTGGCATTTTAGTGCTTCCTGCTATTCTTAGATACCAGGGGACTCAGGATGATAGGATCAGAGGTTGGAACTGCTGGTTAAAAATTGAAATACAGGCTTAGTTGGAGCTGGGTTTTATCCAGAGCATGATAGAGACATGTATGAAATAGCATTAACTCCTGATTTTTGAGAGGAATAGTCCTAATGCTATTCACAAATCACCAAACTTGGCAAATAAAAAAGTCTTTATAAGAACTTGTATAAATTAATAAGAAAAAAGCAGATTTTCCAACAGAAAAATAGCCAAAAGACTTGAACAGACACCTCACAAAAGAGAATAGCTGAATAGTCAGTGAACATAAGAAAAGGTGTTCAACTTCATTTGTCATTAGAAAAATTCAAAGGCACAATGGAATACTACAGATAGAGCAGAATGACTAAAATGAGCTGATAATGTTTATACGCTGTGAGCCAGCAATTCCATATCTAGGGATACACCCAATAAGAATTTATACAATATAGTCGCCAAAGATGTTTATAAGAATAGCAGTGCTATTCATAGAAGGCAAAAAGAGGAAACTACCCAAATGTCCATCAGAAATAAAATGGATAAATGTGGTATATTTTCATTTGACATACTATATTCTCAATGGAATACTATACAGCAAGGAAAATTAGTAAACTATAACATATTACAGCACAGATTAATTTTTTCAATATAATATTGAGCAAAAAGAAGCCAAACACAAAGGAGTCCATACTACATGATACCATTTATATATTAAATGCTTTGCATTGATTATGCAAAGCAATCACTGGTAGTAGAGGTCAAGATAATGGTTACCTTTGGAGAGATTGTGACTAGAAGAAGTCATGATAGGCACTTCTGTTCTGGGTCCTAGTAGTGTTCCGTGTCTTGATCTGGGTGCTGGTTACATGGGTGGTTAAATTTGTGAAAATTCATTGGACTACACCTAATGTTATGTACTTTAGCTGAAACATTTCCTTAAAAGGGGAGGGAGGGCTTAAATTTGCAGATGCTGAGGAATGAGACAGCTCACTCACTACCTAAATAACTTACTATTACAGATCAGCTTTAGAGCAGGATTCAAACTTGTGTCTCAGAAAAGTTATTAATCATAATTTGTCTTGGATCTTCAGAGTCACTTTTTTTTTTTAAGATTTTATTTATTTATTTGACAGAGAGATCACCAGTAGGCAGAGAGGCAGGCAGAGAGAGAGCGAGAAGCAGGCCCCCCGCTGAGCATAGTGAGGGGGGGGGGGCTCGATTCCAGGACCCTGAGATCATGACCCGAGCCGAAGGCAGAGGCTTTAACCCACTGAGCCACCCAGGCACCCCCTCAGAGTCACTTTTAAATAATTGAAATAATAAATGTTAAATGTATGGATGCAAGGGTGTATATTATTTTGGTCATCAATACAAATAAGATGGCCTTTGGAGAAATGAATGTAAGATCAGTAAAATAAAATGGCAAGAGGAGGTTTACCCTGATATTAATTTTTTTTTTTTAAAGATTTTATTGGAGGGGCGCCTGGGTGGCTCAGTCATTAAGCATCTGCCTTAGGCTCAGGTCATGATCCCAGGGTCCTGGGATTGAGCCCCACATCGGGCTCCTTGCTCAGCAGGAAGCCTGCTTCTCTCTCTCTCACTCCCTCTGCTTGTATTCTGTCTCTCTCTGTCAAATAAATAAGTAAAATCTTAAAAAAAAAAAGATTTATTTGAGAGAGAGTGAGCGAGAGAGAGGGCATAAGAGAATAAGCCAGTGGGGGGTGTAGTGGGGGGAGAGGCAGAAGGAGAAGCAGACTCCCCACTGAGCAGGGAGCCCATTGCAGGGCTTAATCCCAGGACCCCAGGATCATGACCTGAACCGAAGGGAGATGCTTATTAACTGAGCCACACAGGTGCCCCCCTCGATATTAATTTTTCCCCCCATTAGAGTCAGGCTCCAGAGATTGTATATGTGAAACTTGCTCTTTCTCTTTAGGCTGTTCAGTTCGTGGCTATCTTCATTCATAAGTAAGATATTGCTCCCACCTCCCATGGCTGATATACAGCTCTTGTGTGTTATATTTGGTCAGAGTAGGCTGGGTTTTTGTGGGAGATTTTTGAGAATTTTTGGTCTTTTTAGTTACAATTTTTATGTGTGCTTGTTTGTGGATCTGGAACTTGATTCATTATTGGCTGTGAAATGAAAGGTAAGATATATTTTGGAAAAAAAAAATACTTTGAAGGGGCGCCTGGGTGGCTCTGCGGGTTAAAGCCTTTGCCTTTGGCTCAGGTCGTGATCTCAGGGTCTTGGGACCCCGCATCGGGCTCTCTGCTCAGCAGGGAGCCTGCTTCCTTCTCTCTCTCTGCCTGCCTCTGTGCCTACTTGTGATCTCTCCTCTCTGTCAAATAAATAAAAATCTTTAAAAAAAAAAAAACTTTGAAAAAATATATCTGAAAAAAATCCTGAATTTCTTCCTATTCTAGATCTGCTGTCATAAAGCTTTAATCAGAAGCTAATTTGGTGATGGAGTTAGTCCTGTAAATTGCCTTCAATTCTAGTTTATCCTGTGTTTCTGGGTTATAGAAAAATCTCACTTTAATGATTCTTGGTTTACATTTGTATAATTTAGGAAAATATGACTGTATGTATTTTAAATATAGATAGACCTCATCTTTTCTGTTGAGCTTAAAGAGCTGTGCTGGATATTGTAGAACTGGAAGGAGGCCATGTGGATAGTTATGGGATTTAGGTGGATTTGCAGTGGGTAGAAGTGGTGAATTGGAAAAGTAGTAGGGTACACGTGTTTTTCATTCAAGTCTAGTCTATTCTTACTGTTTGATGTCAGAGTAAAAAGTGTCAGTAGCTTGAAAAGGCAAAAGCATCTTGACAGAGTGGAAAAAGTTGTGCCTCGTGTTCTATTGACTAAGAGGAGGTTTTATTTTCAAACTTGCTTCCTGAGATGAAACTGAAGTTGTACATCTGCCTTGCTTATTCTTCTTAGTCCTGATTTAGGTTTTTCTAATCTTTCCTATTTAATATGATGTGTTATTATTAGCATTGGATATTTTAGAGTTGGCTATGCCTGTATTGGTTGAGATCCCTATTAATCTGTTAAGTCATTTCTACTACTGGCATCCCCTAAAATAGAGGTATGCATGCATGCTCGTATTCTGATGAGTACAGGCTCTAGGGGTTTTTCCTGGGACTGTTAGAAAACCTTTCAGCAGCATTAACCTAGGAGAGATTTGGGGTTTGCAGGTAAGTATGGGGGTTTGGTCAGTTTGTTGCCTCTACACAAGGCTGTTCTTTATCAGCCCCAAGCCATGGGGGTTTGAGCAGGGGTTGAGGAAGGGGTTGATTTTCTATTTATTAGAGGTGACATGAGCAGTGGGGCAGCGGCAAAGAGGCCATGTTGCTCTTGCTAAATATACATCCCTGACAGTTGGATAATAGGTTCCAGGAAGTTCAGTGGAAAATTAAAACAAAGCAACATTTATAGCTGATTGAACTTGAAAAGCCATTTTGGTGTTGAATGGCAAATATGTAGACTTCAGCATTCCTGGAGCCTGATGCATCTCTCTGGATGGCCCTGTTCCTGTGTACATGATGGCCTGGGGACTCAGCAGTGTGCACGGTACTCTCCTTTAGAGTGCTTTGAGGAATGAACATTTACAGCTGCTTGCAGAAGTCCCTTTCCCATAGACTTATGTAACACCGGTTCCTCATGTCTGGGGAGCATCTTTCCTCTGATGGTTTGAGGACTTATTTGTTAGAAGGACAGGAATGTCTGGCAAGAGACAGAGGAGCTCTTAAGCACTATAAATACTCCTACTCTATTGAGGCTGAAGCTCTAAGCAGATTGCTGTGGTGTATACACATGATCTTAGCATGGTAACATTTCTGAGTAATGTCCTTAGCTGTCCCGAGGCCACTGGCTTGAGCCTTAAGTTGAGCTAACTTGGCTGTGAAGAAAGAGCTTTGGAGTCTGTGCATGGGGTGGTTAATTTTCTCAGGCTCAGGAGAAGGGTGTGAGAGAGGAGAAGGTGAATACACAGTACAGGGAATGTAGGTGGAGAGAGAGACTTGAGCCTTTTGCAATTATCAAGAAAAGTTGCAGGGTGCTCCTGAGTGGCTCAGTTGTTAAGGGTCTGCCTTCAGCTCAGGTCATGATCCCAGGGTCCCGGGATCGAGCCCCACATTGGGCTCCCTGCTTGGCAGGAAGCCTGCTTCTCCCTCTCCCACTCTCCCTGCTTGTGTTCCCTCTTTCGCTGTGTCTCTCTCTGTCAAATAAATAAATAAAATCCTTAAAAAAAAAAAAAAGTTGCTGTGCATACCATCTTTTTCTCCAGGATGATTGCATGCTGTTACTCCCGTTTGTCTTGTGGAGAATGAGGCTTAGATGTCTCTTGACAACTTCTGAGCATTGGTTTGGTAAGGGTCATGAGAAAGCCCCTGTCACTTTGCCCTGTCAATCCCATGGGCACTTCATACTTAACCAACCTGGCTCTCAGGAAAACTGAGAGCTCTCATGAATTGTGGATATTGGCCTAATTTTCTTCTGTTCCCACCCAGGTGAACTGCCCTTGTTGGCTATTGAATCAGCCATTCCTGTGCCTTGTGAATTTCCCCATGTTGAATTACTCCAGTGGAACTATAAGCTAACAGGTTCTCTAGTTTATCAGGGCATCCCCCCCCCCCCCACGAGAGGATTTTCTTTTCTTGCATCTTAACAAGAAAACAGAGATCTATCCTTTAATAATTCCCTCAGCTCCTCCTTTTGTTAGCAAAGAGCTTGAGTGGGCCCCACTTTTAGACCTCCCTCTCGTAAGTATGGTGGAATGTTTACAAACTTAGAAAATGTTAAGTGTCTCTCTCTGCCCTCACTCAGCTGACGGGCTGAGACATAATACACTTAATAGGTCTCTTCTCAGCTGCAGCCACAGCAGGTCTATGCTTAGGTTGCTTAGCAAGCATTTATAAACTTCGGATAACCTGGCACCAGGCCCTCGGTTCACTTACGTTTTAATGCTAGTGAAGTTTAACTTTTAGTTCGATAACCTTTGTTGCTCGGGGCCTAACTGTTCTAGTTGGCAATCTCACCCATTGCAAGACAGTCTTGGTTGCTGGTCCACTGTTGTCTGTGCAGTTTAAAGAGTCTAGTTGAAGTAAACCTCTACTTTTGGTGTTCCCAAACTATGATACTGATGCTGCAAGGTAGAAGCAGCTGTTTCTTTTTTTTTTTAAGATTTTATGTATTTGTCAGAGAGCGAGAGAGAGAGTACAAGCGGGGAGAACAGCAGGCCGAGACAGAAGCAGGCTCTCTGCTAAGCAAGGAGCCCAATGTGGAACTTGATCCCAGGATCCTGGGAATCAATGACTCGAGCCGAAGGCAGACGCCTAACCAACTGAGCCACCCAGGCATCCCGAAGCATCTCTTGCAGTTCAGTTTCTCCAGCACAAACAACTCTGCTCATGAACCTCTGCTCCAGGTGTTTTCCTCAGGTGCCTGTAGAGTCACTGAGGAAGAAACAGATTTCCAGTAAATTGAGTTTAATTGTGGCCTGTTGCATTTTCTCCCTGCATCTCACACTGGCACCATTAGTTTGCTTTCTAAGCCAGTCAAAGCAAAGATTTACCTTGTCCTGTGATCTAAGGCTTGCTAGGCTCATCTTGGTGGTCTCGTAATGGTGAAATTAGGGCCAAGGTGCAAGGGAATCTTGGTTCCTGTGGTGTCTTGTGGATATAGTTTTAGTGCTCACTTTGGCAGGACCAAGAAAGTAGTCCTGAACATGCACTTCAGAGGCCCTGCAAGCACAGCATACTATGGGCGCTAAGAAGAGGAATTGTGCCTGTGGGCAAAGGAAACACCTCAGGACTTGAAAGCAGGCTCCTTGTATTGTGGAGGGCAGGTTATTTTCCCAACTTCGGGGAAATGATACTACAACAAGAAGCTTCGTGTTTTTCTGAGTACATGCCAGTCTAAACTACAGTTAGTTAGTACTCTTCTTTTCCTGAAATAAGAAAGTGATTTACGAGGTGTGGGCCCTTACGTGAAAGAAAACAAAACCGGCTGCTGTGTGGGCCCGTAAAATTCTTGTGCCACCTCGGTGGTGTGGGTTACAGGAGGAGAAGATGGAGAGGGCTAGCTGGCCCTGCCTTGCTGGGGCTCAGCTGCCCCAAATACTTGTGATATTGTGGGTTATTTATGAGCTCGTCTGGGCTGGGATTCACCACCCCGCACCCTGGTAGGTGAAGATTTGCAGGCAGAATGTAGAAGCCCTCATTAATCTTTCTGGTCTTGTTGAGGATTTCTTGCCCGCTAGAGCTCCTGTTGGAAAACGTACTGGCCTTTCCCACTGAACGTCAACGGCTCAGATTAATATTAATCCCTTTAATGCTGCAGTTCATGATATAGTCATTAGGTGACTTGGAACTAATCCTGTCCACCTAACTGGTGTGATTTATTAAATACACATGGAGATCGAGTCTGAATACAGCCAGGCAGAATCAGCAGCAAATAAATACCTCTGTGTATCTGTATTAATGCTGGTTGATTGGGACACAATTGCAGGCTGGGCTGGGGAGAAACAAGGGCAAAAGGAGGCTGAGCTCTCTAATCAACAGCATTTGCCCACCCCTGGTCTTTAATTTAAATGGCAGAAACTACAAAAACTCTAACGACATAGGCCCAAACTAGGGAGGAAGAAATCTCTTGAACATATCAATTATTTGAATGACTTTTCTCCTATACTTTTTCTTCCTTTAAGTTTTCAGAGTAACTATTCAAATAGAACTTTCTCCATGACTTAACTTGCTTAGATTCTTTGAGTTCTTAATCAGTAGATACCCTAGGCAGGGCACTGGGCATACTGGTCTAATCTCCTTTTCTGGCTTTAGGGCTTAAATTTTTCTTTTTGAAAGGGGTAAGGAGGTAGGGCAGCCAAGCCTTCCAGATAACCGTTCTCTTCTTTGATATCCTTGCCCAGTCTAGCAGAAGCATAATTTCTTTTGTAAATAATTGAGGTTTATCATTTTCCTTTCTCAACCCTCCTTGCTCTTTTAGCAGAGATGGCATTAGTATGAAAAATATCTACCTAGCTGGCTTCGTTTAATCAGGCAAGTCTGACATTTGTGAAACCTCTCATTAACATTTCCCCCAAAGAGCACAAAATGGCCTCTCCTCCCATCTCCCCTCCCAATACAGCCACCTCAAAGTTTAGGCTGCTTTCCGTCACTATTGGCAGGCTGTTCCCAGAGATGTTACTTCTCTCAACTTTCACTCTTGGCCATTGGCCACTGGTTACATATGGGGGGACCTTCTGTTCAGGTGCTGCCCTATTCCTTGTAAACATTACTTTTTACCACTTTTTACCACTTTTTACCACAATCTTTGATAGGAAGATTGGGGTGTGGATTTCTTTAGTACTTTCTTGTGACCTTTTTTCAGCTAATTCAAAAACATGGGTTGAATACTGCTGTGTTCATGGCCTTCTAGTAGGCCCTCTAACACAAAAGCAAAGAAGCCTTGTCCCTCTCTGTCATCAAGGAGCTTACAAAGTATGGTTAGCTGTTCCATAAACCAGAATATGCTATACTAAAGCAACGGCACTCTGGAAGTACTAAGAATAGTCATCTTTGCTGGAATTAAGAAAGTGAGTAGTGAGAGAGCCAGGCCTAAACTCTTGGGAAGATCTTGGTTTTGTTATTGCCATCAAAGCAGAAATCTTGTGTACCCTGAACCAGTGGATAAGAACTCATCCAGAATAGGGATCTTGACACATCATGGGGGCAAATAGTACTTTCTGGTTTTGCTGCAAGGTGGGCAGTAGTAGTCCTCTTCATTGCTTGTACTCTATAGTTTTGTCATTCCATTTATCTACTTTATTTCATAGTAGCATGCTAGTTCATATCCAAATGAGGACAATAGTCTTTTGTCAGTTACTTCTATGTTTAGATCATATTTGTGAGAGATTCTAGCTCTCCAGTTTTTGATTGAGTATAGTTTAGGTAAGGACATGGCCTCCTTATCTCTTGGTAATTTCAGTTGTCTTCTTCCCCTTCTTTCTTCATACTCCACCTCATCCCAGTATTAGCAACTACTCAACAAGCATCAGAAACAGAACCACCACTTAAGTCCTATGTGAGCTAGATTTAAAACTGTGCCCTAGTTAATAAGTGGGAACACTTGGCATGCCTTGACAGTTGGAAATCATAGTCATTAATTTCAGAGCCATATAGTCGTTTCCAGTTACTGTTCTTTCAGGTAGATAGAAAAATGAATAAATTAAGACACCCCCCCGTCCACCCCCAAATTTGAGGCTTGGCTATGGTCGTACAAGCTAGTGCAGTCTATAGTCTATAAACAAACACTGTAGGTTGTTCATCTTTGTATCTCCAAAATTGAGCATAGGACCAGGTCCCACAGGAGGTACAAAATAGTACTTGTTGAAGGAAAAGATGAGGGATTTGAATCCAGAAAGGCCGGTATTGTTTCAGTGATCTTACAAGTGCAAAGTGTTTATGATTATTTTTAATTTTCTTTTTTTTTAAGATTTTATTTATTTATTTGACAGAGAGAGAGAGATCACAAGTAGGCAGAGGAGGGAGGAAGCAGGCTCCCTGCTGAGCAGAGAGCCCGATGCGGGGCTCGATCCCAGGACCCTGAGATCACGACCCGAGCTGAAGGCAGAGGCTTTAACCCACTGAGCCACCCAGGCGCCCCTACTTCTATATTTCTAAATAATATGCTGATACCACTTTTCTTTAAAATGGAATTTCTGCATTTGAAGCAGTGTCTGTTGAATTCTTACTCATAGATGTAGAGAGAACACTTTTTGTGGTACTTCATGTTCCCATTTTCCTTCCCTTCATCCTCCAATACAGTTATCTCCAACTGGTTAAACCAATATTCAGTCTTTACTTTATTAAGATCCTAGGTATTATCACTACCTAGTCAAGCATTTCTTCCTGTTCAAAAACTATGCTTAGTTTTCTGTTACTATAACTATTTCTTCTCAAGCTCTACAATACAGTTCTTAAAACTCTGGATACTGTTTTCCCACGTGATCACACAGCTCTTCTGTTCCCCTTTTATCTCTTCGTAGAGACTTCTCAGAACCTCCTGTCCTCTTCTTCCATTCTACATTGGTTGCTCTCTAAATGGAACTTCCCTCCACTTTTCTCTAGACTCCATGTTCTTGGATCCCATGTCCACTTTTTATCTTGGTTTATTCTCTCATTTTGGTTAAAAAAAAAAAAAAGTCCTCCAAAAGCTCTTGAGAAAGGATACCTGGGATGTAATTTTCCTTAGACCCTGCATATCTGTAACTATTTTTATTCCGTACTGACACTAGATTGATGATTTGACAGAATAGAGAATTCTAGTTTGGAAATTATTTTTCATTCAGAATGTGGTGGCTTCTTTGTCTTCTCATTTCTAGTGTTGATCTTGAGTAGTCTGGTGCCATATTGATTCTTAATCCTCTGTATTTTAACTAGACATTTTTATTTTATTTTATTTTTTATTTTATTTTTTATTTTTTAGACATTTTTTTTTAATTAGCTCTTTTGTTCCCAGTGTTTTAAGACACTTGGTGTGGGTCTCTTTATTCATTGTGCTATGTTCTTAGTTTGGGTCCTTTTGATCTAGAAAATCATATTATTTGATTGTAGGGGATGATCTCATATTAGTTCTTTAATGATTTCCCCTTCTTCCATTTTTTTTGTTTTCTGAACTGGTCCTCCTGTTTTCTTGTCTTCCACCTGGTCCTTCCATTTCAGAGCTTGTTCTTCATTGGTGCTTCTCTTTAAAGGCACTTGGCATATTCAGCCTTTTCAGCTCTGCTTCCATTTCCTTTTCTTCTGCTAAGAATATGTTAAATCTCATTCACTACTTTCTTTTCACCTCAGGTCCACTTTATTCTACCTATTATATATTTCAGTTTTTATATTTTACTTTTGAACACTCTTAGCACCTTGCACTTCTTCATAATATTTGTGTGAGCCCTTGCCTAATGTCGTTCTCTTCCACTAAGAGGAAACTCCATGGGGTGAGGGGGAGCAGGGATTGCGTTGCATTGTTCACCACTATATTTCTGTTATGTACTCCAGTGATTGGCACAGAGTTGGTGCTCATAAATATTTGTCTAGTGAATTAATTAATATCTTCCTTTTATCAAATAGAATTTATTTTATCAAGTGGAATGAAATAGGAATTTAAGGTTTACCCCGTAATAATTAACTGTGTGTTACAGGACTATTCATTGAATATTCTTTTTTCATTGTATATAATATACTCTACATTGTCCTACCTATTCTTTTGCTAGTAGTATACTTGTTTGTTATAGCTTTATCATACATTTTTAAATGATATTGCAAATTTTCTGTCATTAGTTTACTATTTTTAAAAATATTCTGGCTATCCTCATTTGGTTTTTCTTTCACATACAAAGTCATTTAAGATCTTTTTAAAATTTCCATTGGGGTTTTGATTCAAAAATATGAGTTAGGGGGCACCTGGGTGGCTCAGTCGTTAAGTGTCTGTGTTGGGCTCAGGTCATGATCCCAGGGTCCTGGGATTGAGCCCCGCAGCCTCGGGCACAGCATCAGGCTCCCTGCTCAGAGGGAAGCCTGGTTCTCCTCTCCTACTGCCCCTCCTTGTGTTCCCTCTCTCGCTGTCTATCTCTCTATCAAATGAATAAATAAAATCCTAAAAAATAAATAAATAAAACATGAGTTAGTATGAGGAAGATTGGCATCTTTATAATATATTTGGCCTTCCCATCCAAGAACATGTTATGGCTTCTTCATTTGTTCAAGACTTCTTTTGTGACTCTAGTAAAATTTGTAGGTTCTTTTTTCCCCCATTTTTGTGCCATAAATTTCTTAAGTTTATTCTTAGGTATTTTTTATTTTCAATTATTTTCAATCAATGGTAATAGGACTCCCTCTTCATCCCCACTGTAAATTCATTTTTATTTTAACTAAGATTGGGTAGATTTTTCTATATTCCTGCAATACAGTTTATGTTACTTGCCCAGGTCAAAGAACTACTAGCTTCATTTTTAGCAAAAGCCAGCTGTTTCAGTTATCTATTGCTATATAACAAACTGCTCCAAAATTTTGTGGCTTAAAACAACAACCATTTTATTATATCTCACAATTCCATGGGTTGACTTGGGCCCAGCTGGGCAGTTCTTCTAATAGTCTCACTTGGGGTCTCCTCTGTGGTTTGAGTCAGCCACAGCTGTGGCTTCGATGTCTGGCACCATGTGGCTTCTTTTGATGTGATGCCTCAGTCTCCAGGGCTTTTCCTCATGACCTCTCTCTTCCATAAGGTAGCTTAGACTTTGTACCTGGCAGTTCAGATCTCCAAAATGGAAGAAATGGAAACTTCAAGGCCATTTTAGTGCTTGGGTGTGGAAATCCCAGATTGTCATTTCTTCTACATTGTATCTGTCAAAGTACTCACAGACCAGTTTCAAGGGGAGCAGACATAAGCTCTACCTCTTGATTGGAGGAAGGGCATATGAAGGGTACACTGTATGGGACTAGCTTTGGGACTAATTACAATAATGGATTTTGTTCCTACCTTCTTTTGAGTTCCTTCTTTTATACCAAGTAGCTACCCTAAATAAACTCTTAGGTTCCCATAAGCATATTTTGTCTAGTCAACTAACAGTACCAAATAACTATATTCATTATATAAGCTGGAATCTGGTTGAAGTGGGTAGCACAGGAGAAACAAAAATGTTTCCACCTTTCCATTTGTTCTCCTTGGTGTGGCATAACTCTCATGGACATAAATACAGAGTTTGCTTGAGCATGAAATACCAGACAAGGGGACAGGTGTAAATTGGCCTTGTTCTCCTGAATCCTGCCTACTCTCCAGGAAGGACAGCCTCCCCCTTTCCTCCCCAGAAGTCCAACCTCTTCCCTCATTATGGCTTGTCATAAGAGCTCCCTCCTATGCTGGTTCAAGTAGAAATCAAAGAAAGTGTTATTCCTCTTCTTTTTTCATGTAGTACTTCTTCCCACCCTGGGGTTACTAACTTCTGGCTTAAATATGCACCGAGCAAAGATGTATAGTCTTCCTCCCTTCCTCCCCCTCAGCTTGGTCTGAAGGAAGGCAGCAGGTGATGGAATGCATAAAAGATGGGGGGTTGGGCAGGGGGTGGGTGAGTGGGGGAGGAATCTTCTCACACATTATGGATGTTGCTCAACATAACGGGTGTGAAATTTAGTCAGAGCCACAGCATGTGTTTCAATTTTCCAGGGAATTTCCTCTTTCTAACTGTAGGTTTAACCCTTGTTTCTGTGTAGTGCCAAGGGCTACCCAAGATACATGAAATGAGTTATTTGCAAGAAGGAGAAAATGCTAGGGTTTTACAGGGCCCCTTGAAGATCTAGGATCTCCAACTTATTTCCTGCCAAATGGTTGTGGAAAAAAAGCATAAACTTCGGAGTTGAATAGATCTGGGTTCAGATCCCATTTCTGCCCTTGGGTGGTCTTGGGCGGTTATTTGGATTTATTTGAACCTCCATTTTTTATCTATAAAATCAAGATAAAAACTTGTCTTATAAGGTTCTTGTGAGGATTAATGAGATGATGTGTGTGTGCAAGGTACCTATTAGTACAATGTGTACATTGCATATAGTAGGTACTCAATATACGTTTGTTTGTCTTACTTCTCCAATCTTCCTACTGGATTTTGAGGGTATTTGCTTTTCTTTAACCTGTGTCATGTTGTGTTTGCCATTTAAGCAGCTTCTCACATCTTAGATTTGTTGTTTTTCTCTCTAACTCTGTAAGTGTGTTTGAGAGGAGACACCATTTCACATGATATGTGGAATCTCTCTGGAGGTTCTCATTAAGCTAAAGGATGAGTCTATGTCACAATGCTGAGAAGGATTACAAGACTTGCCTTTCCCATCTGATCCTGAAGGCCACATGAACTTAAAAGAGTTATAAAATCATTCAGTGGTAGAGTTAAAATGAAACATGGAAGTCATCTAGTCCATTGTATAGAGAACTGCGGCATAGAGGTCATGTCCTATGCAAGGCCTCATAACAGATTAGCGGCAGTTCTGAAATTGGAGTGCTGACTTACTTGTCTGTTAGTCTGGTTATAATTTAATTTTTTTTGAAGACTGAGTTGTAATTACTAAGGGCCTAGTTTTTGTTGTATATGAACTTTCTTCTTCTAAATTGGAACCCTGATTATACTTATAGCAATGGGAAGTAAACACTGTTGAAGACATTTCAGTGACACTCCTTTGGGAAGCAAGAGGGCCCCATTGAAGGTATATGAGTTACCACCTAAAAATCTCTTCTTTCCCCAAAAGTTGCCCAAGGGGCACTGGAGGTGGCAGCCCAGCTGGCTGTTGAGCCTCTGCTCCCAGAATGGTAAGTTGGGAAGTAAATTTATTTCTTCTGTTCTATATCTTCATTCTCCCAAATAATGCCAAGTACAGGAGCTTACCCCAGATTCCTAGCGCTTTTCTTTTTTTAACTTGAGGTATAATTAACATACAATAAAATGTATAGAACTTAGGTGTTTAGTTAATAAATTTTGATAATTATATAAACACATTATAACCACCATACAAGAAAAATAAAAAAGATACAGAACATTTTCATTACCCCAGAAAGTTTCCTTGTACCCCCTTTAAATTACCCCTAACACACATAAAACCACCTTCTTGTTCTATTACCATTGATTAGTTTTGGTTTTGGGTTTCATATAGTTGGAATCATAGGATATATGCTCATATCTAGCTTCTTCTCACTTAGCACGTTTTTTGAATTCATCCCTATTGCATGTATCACTGGTTTTTTGTTTGTTTTGATTTATTTTGTTTTGCTGAATAGTTTTCAATTGTATGGATACAGAGAATTTATTCATTCTCTTACTGAAGGACATTTGGATTTTTTCTAGTTTTTGTCTGTTATGAATAGGCTGCTATAAATATTCCTATACAAGTCTTTTTGTGAACGTATGTCGTAGTTTCTCTTGGATAAATACTTAAGAGTGAAATTGCTGGATCATAATGTAGATGTGTGTTTAACTTTAAAACAAATAGTTTTTCAAAGTGGCAGTAACCCCCAGTCTATCTTTTTTATCCCATGAGGAGCTAGGCTCTTTAAATTGAGGATTTGGGGGCACCTGGGTGGCTCAGTGGGTTAAAGCCTCTGCCTTCAGCTCAGGTCGTGGTCCCAGGGTCCTGGGATCGAGCCCCGCATTGGGCTCTCTGCTCAGCGGGGAGCCTGCTCCCCCCGCCCCCGCCTGCCTCTCTGCCTACTTGCGATCTCTCTCTGTCAAATAAATAAATAAAATCTTTAAAAATAAATAAATAAATAAATAAAATAAAAAATAAATTGAGGATTTGGCAGGAGAAGAGAACCCACATCATCAGGGTCCCTGCTGCCAGAGCACAGTGGCCTGAATCGGACACTTAAAAAGCTGAAACAGGTGTTTGAAACCCTACTCCAGCCTCCCTATTTGATGCCAGCCCCCTGAGAGGCTGGGGCTTGGCCAACAGAATTCAGACCTAATCTAATGGATACTGGATTAGGGACTTTTGCTTGCAGGACATGGCTACATAATAGTATATATACTGTGACTTGATACATTTGAAGCAGGTAAATGAACATTTTCATGTAGGAGAGAGGGCCTTTAGTGTCCCAAGTGCTTCTTGAGCATGGGGTAATTAGTCTGTGTCCCAGATGAAAGCCCCTCCTTACCTTGCTTCTTAGCTCCACGCATCTCCTTGAAACTGTGCTGAAGTCAGCACTTTCCTCAGCAATGTTCATATTGCTAAGGGCCTTTAGCCAGGTAGGATTAGGTATCCTATGTGTCAAATATTGTGGGAGACAAATTATTCCCTGGTAAAACTATTTCTCTATATTTTAATTTTTTTTAAGATTTTATTTATTTATTTGACAGAGAGAGAGATCACAAGTAGGCAGAGAGGCAGGCAGAGGGAGAGGGGGAAGCAGGCTCCCTGCTGAGCGGAGAGCCCAATGCGGGGCTCGATCCCAGGACCCTGAGATCGTGACCTGAGCCGAAGGCAGAGACTTAACCCACTGAGACACCCAGGCACCCCTATATTTTAATTTTTTTTCAAAGATTTTATTTATTTATTTGAGAGAGAGCGAGAGTGAATGAGCAGTGGGGAGGGGAGAGGGAGAGAGAGAAGCAGACTCCCTGCTGAATAGGAAGCCTGAGGCAGGGGTCAATCCCTGGACTGAGAAATCATGACCTAAGGCAGATGCTTAACCAATTGTGCCACCTATGCGCCCCTATTTCTCTATATTTTTAATGCCTCTATCTTACCTAAGCCTTGGGAACTAGTTCTCAAAGGTTAAAGCAAGAAACTGAAGGTTAGGGTGTGGGCTCCCAAAGGCAAATGACTTAAAATACCAAAGCAGTAGTTTCTCTAACCATGCTCAGTGGGGTTGAAGTTAACAGAACTGTGGTCTGTCATTAAAGGGCAGCTTCAACTGAAGATTTTGAAAGAATAGGTTCTAATTCTAAATCTAAATTCTAAATCTTTTCTAATATTGGTTAGAAGAGAGAAGAAATAGGTTCCTCATGCTCGTCTAGCCTTTGCACAAATCCTTGACGGGAAAGGACATTTCTGAATTTAGGTTGGCCTTCATAGGTGGCCAGTCCTAATCCGGGTATCTTCAGACCTCAGTCTTGAAAGGCAGGGCCTGTTGTTGGGCCGCATCCTGTGGCTACCATTCTTGGTGAACTAGGCTGAGGCTAATAGACTACGATTCTTTCAATAGATATGTTTTCTTCTTTTAATTGTCATTGTAAAATTAACTTTTATTAGTATACAATTGTATGAATTTTAAAGATTTATTTATTTGAGAGAGAGAGAGTGAGAGAGCGTGTGCATGCGTGTGCGAATGGGGGGCGTGTGCGAATGGAGGGCGGGCAGAGGGAGAAGGAAAGAGAGAAGCTCCAGAGACTCCCTGCTGAGCACAAAGGCCTGAGAATGTGACCTGAGCCAAAATCAAGAGTCAGATACTTTCCTGACTGAGCCACTCAGGTGACCCCAGTTTGTATGCATTTTAAGATACACATAGATCCCCGTAACCCCTGTGACAATCAGGATTCAAAAGAGTTTCATCTCCCCAGAAAACTCCCTCTTGTCTCTTTGTAGTCACACCCTCCTCCCCACTCGAACCCCTGTCAACCATTGATATATTCTCCATCACCACAGTTTTATCAAGAAGGTCATAAAATGAAATCGTACAGTATGTTACGTTTGAGACCGGCTTCTTTGACTCAGCATGATGCCTTCATCTAAACTGCTGCTCAACAGTTT
>CM052894.1:23148639-23233101 GCA_028534135.1 Potos flavus | reverse complement strand
AAACTGTTGAGCAGCAGTTTAGATGAAGGCATCATGCTGAGTCAAAGAAGCCGGTCTCAAACGTAACATACTGTACGATTTCATTTTATGACCTTCTTGATAAAACTGTGGTGATGGAGAATATATCAATGGTTGACAGGGGTTCGAGTGGGGAGGAGGGTGTGACTACAAAGAGACAAGAGGGAGTTTTCTGGGGAGACGAAACTGTTCTGTATCCCTATTGTCACACTGTCACAGGGGTTACAGAAATATACGTGTTATAATTTATAGAACACTATACCAGAAAGAGTTAGTTTTACCAAATTAAACAATGCACGTGGCTCTGGAAGTGTCAAGCCATGGCTGTGGAATTTCTCTAGTCTTTCACCATGAAGGAAGACATGAAGAAAGTATAATTACAGCAACTGGATGAAAGCTCAGAAAATGTTTCCTTTCCCACCTCTTAATTAAGGATTATTTTTCCATCTAGACTTTTATATCTCAACTGTACTAAACATGACCATATTTTTTAAGTGACAGACCAAATCATATATAATAATTAATGTTCCTAGGGCAGCTAGACTAGATGACTTTATATTTTTTAATATGCTTTACAAAAGTACTTGCTATATTTCAGTTTTTCCTAATATTTCTGTTCCTTACATCTCAACTCTCTACCACCTCCCACACACAAAGGCTTTTCTCTCGGTTTTTCCTGCAAATTGTACATCTCTAGGTGGGGGGTAGGTGGGGGATAAGAAGCAGGTTTTATACAGCTGATGTGATCACTGTACATACAGGCTTGGAAAATGCTACCCAATCTGCCAATTAATTAAAGCATTAATCTGAGGAGCAGCCAGGCCCAGGGAATGTTTACTCAAAGGGGGGGTGTGGTAGGAATTGAGTGGGAAGCTCCCTACATTTGCATGAAAATGAAAGTACTTAGCCAACCCAGCTTTCTTTTGTCTCTGAAGGTGGGCAGCCTTGATCTTGTCCCTTAATCTTTCTGGGCAATTTAGGAAGCCTTTTAGTGAGCTGGTCTCTGAAAGATAAAAACATTGCAGACTCTAGAAAAACAAACTCTATAGAGTAGGGTAGAGAGCAAGGCCAGTGCAGTGTTGCTTCTTAGATCTGGAATGAAGCCTTCTAAATTCAGGAGTTTGTGCTGGTTAGTTAGGTGGAATAGATGTAATGGTTTCACAAGTTTTGAAACCGTGTATATAGACTGCATTCAAATCCCAGCTCTGCTTCTTATTAGCTTTGTGATTTGGGGCCAATCATGTAGTTTATCTAAGCCTTATTTTTTTCATCTGTAAAATAAAGATTATGAATTGCTCCTTCATCTCAGAGCAGTTAGCCCTTTGCTTTGCTCTAGGCAGAAAGGAAGCCAAAGAGTAGTTAGGACCTTCCAAGATTACAAACTGTCTCCAAAAATAGGGACTTTGCGGCCTTTTGTTCTTTTTAGGCTTATTTTTCAGCAAGGGACTAGAAACCTCAGGGTTTTCTCTCACCTTCCTGAGATGTGCTACATTTTTATCTCTAAGAGAAGTGACCTCGACCATAACAGCAGAAGACATAAAGACGGTAGCTCATCCTGGGACCTCTTTGGCCAACTTGAGATGTTTATCTTTGTGTCACTAGGAGGAGTGGTGGCATGGACATGGAAAATTGACCCAACAGTAGTTGGTGATATTAAAGAATTACTGTTAATTTTTAAATTATGGCCATATATATATATATATATAAAACAAAATTTACCATCTTGGGGCACCTAGGTGGCTTAGATGGTTGAGTGTCTGCCTCGGCTCAGGTCATGATTTCCAGATCCTAAGATGGAGCCCCACGTTGGGCTCCCAGCTCAGCAGGAAGTCTGCTTCTCCCTCTCCCTCTGCCTCTCCCCCTGCCTCTCCCCCTGCTTGTGTGCTCTCTCTCTCTCTCTCTCTCTCTCTCAAATGAACAAATAAAATCTTAAAAGAAAAGAAAAGAAAAAGGCCAATGTGGGGCTTGAACTCAAGACCCTGAGATCAAGACCTGAGCTGAGATCAAGAGTTGGACGCTTGGTGACGCCTGAGTGGCTCAGTCAGTTAAGCGTCTGCCTTTGGCTCAGGTCTTGGTCTGAGGGCCCTGGGATTGAGTCCCTCATCGGGCTTCTTGGTATGCGGGAAGTCTGCTTCTCCCTCTGCCTCTGTCTCTCACTATCTCTCTGACAAATAAATAAGTAAAATCTTAAAAAAAAAAAAAAAAAGAGTTGGACGCTTAACTTACCAAGCCACCCAGGTGCCCCTGTTGCTACTTTTTTAAGCATGATAATGATACTGTGGGTTTTTTTAAGATTGATTGATTGAAGAGTGCACAAGCAGGAGGGGCAGAAGGAGAGTGAGGGAGAGAATCTCAAGCAGACTCCATGCTGAACATGATGCTGGGCTCCATCCCATGATCCTGAAATCACCACTCGAGTTGAAAGCAAGAGTTGGACACCTAACTGACTGTGCCACCTAGGTGCCCCGATACTGTGTGTGTGTGTGTGTGTTTAACTTCTTAATCTTTGAGCTACATACTAAATATTTTACAGACAAAATGATACAAGGTCTGTGATTTTATTTAAGGTAATCCAGAGGAAGGAAGATTGACCCAGTAACTAAGAATTCTAGCTTTATTGGCACAGGCAAGAAGGGCCTTTTTCTAGCTTTTGTCAGATGGCATCCCTTCATTTCTTTTCTTTTTTTAAAGATTTTATTTAGTTATTCATGAGCAACAGAAAGAGAGAGAGACAGAGGCAGAGGGAGAAATAGACTCCTCACTGAGCAGGGAGCCCGATGCGCTACTCAATCCCAGGACCCTTGGATCATGACCTGAGCGAAAGGCAGACAGCTAACCGACTGAGCCACCCAGGCGCCCAGCATCCCTTCATTTCTGTTTCTTTTCTTGCAGAACTCTCAGAAATTGAGCCCAATGTGTTCCTCCGTCCATTTCTGGAAGTGATTCGCTCTGAAGATACCACTGGCCCTATTACTGGACTAGCGCTCACCTCTGTCAACAAGTTTCTGTCCTATGCACTCATAGGTAAGAGCTCAGGCCTTGTTGGCTGACCACAGCACTTCAGTTCCTGCCTCTCCTGTGGTGGTCAGGCTTTAGGTAGTGAGCTGGTGATACTGGAAGGTTTCTCCTAGCCATCCGTTTCCTTGTAGAAGAGAAATAAGACTGTTATTGGTTAGTCATCATGCTAATTGACTCAGGTTATGCAGAGTGCCGAGGAGGTGGGGGTTTCCTTGGGACTCTGGTTTCTTTATGCTTTGGAGGGAATTGAGGGTATGGTGCCCGGTGCCCTTGGAGGTTTGGTTTGGTTTCTTTTTAAAGTTGTTTTTCAAATGGTTCATGCTTATTTTAAAAAGATAAACAATGGAGAGGTGACTAAAAGAAAAATTAGTGGTGTCTCCTCTCTCTCAATGTTCCTTCTTCCTTATGTAAATAATGTTGACAGACTGGTTTGAATCTTTCTATACCTTTTCTACATGTATATAAATACATGTAAAGTACCACTTAAAAAATAAGAGTATGTGCTATGGATTTTCTTTTTTCACTTAATAGTATTAACTTAGAAAGATGTACATGATATAATTAGCCCTCTGATTTATTCTTTTCCCCCCAGTTTTATTGAAATATAATTGACATATTAGTTTAAGGTATACAACCTAATGACATATGTTACAAATGATTACCACGTTAAATCTAGTTAACACTCATCGCCTCATATAGTTTCAGTTTTTTTTTCTTGTGATGAGGACTTTTAAGATCTACTCTCTTAGCAACTTTCTCTCTTTTTTTTATAATATTTTATTTATTTATTTGACAGAGAGAGAGAGAGACAGCGAGAGAGAGAGAAGACGAGCAGGGGGAGTGGGAGAGGGAGAAGCAGGCTTCCTGCTGAGCAGGGAGCCCGATGTAGGGCCCCATCCCAGGACCCTGGGATCACAACCTGAGCCGAAGACAGACACTTAACTACTGAGCCACCTGGCGCCCCTTAGCAACTTTCAAATATACAATGTAGTATTTTTAAATATAGCTGTAATGTTATTCATTACATGCCCAGAACTTATGTGATCTTATAACTGGAAGTTTGCATATTTTTCTCTTATTATGGTAAAATATATATAATATAAAATTATCATTTTAAACATTTTTAAGTATGTAATTCAGTGATATTAATTACATTCACAGTGTTGTACAATCATCACCACCATTTGTTTTCCAAACTTTTTCACCCCAGAAGAAACTCTAATCATTAGGGAACAATACACCATTTCCCCTCCCCTCAGCTCCTGGTAAGATTTTTTCTTCTTAGTAAAGCTGGGTAATTTCCATAGTCTAGATTCATCAGTCTTTCTGGGTGGCTCAGTTGGTTAAGCGGCTGCCTTCAGTTCAGGTCATGATCCCAGGATCCTGGGGAGTCTGCTTCTCCCTCTCCCCTTCCAGCCGCCCCCATTCCCCCCATTTGTGTGTTCTCTCTCTCTCAAATAAAATCTTTTTTAAAAATCTCTTATTAATATTTAATATTTAGGTTTCCTATTTTGAGCCACTATAAATAATGCTGAAATAAGCACTTTTTTTTTTTTTTTTAAGATTTTATGTATTTATTTGTCAGAGAGAGAGCAAGCGAGCACACAAGCAGGCAGAGAGGCAGAGGAAGAGGGAGAACCAGACTCCCCATTGAGCAGGGAGTCCGATGTGGGACTCAATCCCAGGATCCTGGGATCATGACCTGAGCCAAAGGCAGACGCTTAACTGACTGAGCCACCCAGGCGTACCTGAAATAAGCATTCTTGCTCATATCTCCTTATTTAATAATTTTCCTTTGTATGACAGATTCCTGTACTTCAAATTTTTGGATTAATGGCCATGTGCATATTACATTTTCATAGGTACTGCCAGCTTGCTTTCCCAGAAGATTATAGTATTATACTTAAAATGTTTGAGAATTTTCATTTCCCCACCCTGTCACCAGCACTGAATATTAGCAGTATTCTTTATTTTTACTAATTTGATGGGTGAAAACTTATTTTTTTTGAAGTTAAACATTTGAACAACTTCTCCTTTTCCTCTTATTTTTATTGAGTTGTTTTGTTTTTATTAATTTGTAGTTCTTTGTATAGTGAGGATATTAATCCATTGTCTATCATAGTATTACAAATATTTTCTCCCAATCTAGCCCAAATATTTAATCTAGTCTGTTATCTCTGAATTTGTTTAGCTGTCTTTTTTGGTTTCCTTTTTAGTTGGTCTTGTCACTCAGGATCTTGAATTCCTTTTCCCCTATTGCTAGCCCATGTGCAAGGGTGAGAACATAGAAAACAGGCAGCTGTCTTTGTTTCTAAGTAAGGAGACAAGAAAAGAGACAGCTCAGGCTGTAGCTAGCCAGGAAAAAAAAATGGCCTTCAATTCAGGGCAAGAAAACCCTTTATCTTTTCTAGAAAGTGGGATTTGCTTAGCTGAAGCATTCAGGACTCCTAGCAGAAATCCTAGGTGCCAGCTAGGTTCTAAAGAGGTACATAAGCCTCTCCAGGCACCCTAGTCCTAGCTTCATACTTTTCCTAAGCAAAAATCAGGCACAGCTACTTCCAGCCTTGCCCTGAGCACCACCTGCAGGTCATCTCTCTCCACAGCCTCTAACCGCTGCCTTCCGTGCTGCTTCCCTTGCTCTCTTCTAAGTGTTACTCTCTGTTACTCTCTCTCCTTCCTGGGCTTTGGCAGACAAGCTTGTCATTGGAGACCTCAGGCCAGCTGGTCATTGGAGTTTCCTGTGGTGGGAAAAGAGAATGCTGGAGGTGGTGATTGCAGTGGGCATGAGAAAGGGGGCAGGAAGGAGTGTATGAAAGCCAGAAGGCAAAGGAGTTGAGATTGGCAAGTTTCCCTGCAGTCTCCAGAGTGGCCAGGAAAGGAGGAAATTCTAAGGAAGGGGTCCTGGGGAAGACAAATTCTGCTAAGTGAGCCCAAACCAAACAATCTTTTGTTCAGGCTATCCTAGAAGAAATAACCCCTTACCCCTCAATCCTGTGACCCAAGGCTTCTAGGATTATCTTAGGTCCTACTCCAAGGATCAGCCTTTTTTTGGCCCCACACAGCTGCCAGACCAGGATTTGTGCCACTGGTTGCCCGGCAGGCTCTGCCTGTAGTTCTAAAAACCTGTCACTCTTACCTGCCTTTTTAGAAGATTAACTTTACTACTTCATTCAGGCTCAGTCAGTTAAACTACTTTAACAAGGGACATGACTGAAAGAGGGGAAGAAGTAGACTCCTAGGAGCCTTGTGAGGTGGGAGCAAAGCTGCCATTCACCGAGCTCTAAAACACCACATAGCACTGAAGACCTGGATTTCCTGTGCAAAGAAAGGTCCTGCTGTGGACCCTGGAGGCCTGAGTAAAGATGGTCAGGCAGGGCTTGTGAGAGAAGACTCAGGCCAAGGGCCTTCAGAGTATAGGACTATGCTGAGTCAGGGGTGCCTGGGTGGCTCAGTCAGTTCGGCTGCTGCTTTCGGCTTGGGTCATGATCCCAGGGTCCTGGGATCGAGCCCCACATCAGGCTCCCTGCTCGGTGAAGAGCCTGCTTCTCCCCCTCCCTCTGCCTGCTGCTCTACTTGTCCTCTCTCTCTATCTTTCTGTCAAATAAATAAAATCTTAAAAAAAAAAAAAAGGATTTTCTGAGTCAAATGAGAGAAACACGGAGAGTTGGGCTGATAGAAAGAGCCGGGTCACCCATACACTATGTATCGTCATGAAATTGGCTTCCTTCTGCGTGACCTCTAAGTAACCACTCCTCATGCTGAGTAGGGGCGTGCTCTAAGGACGAATTGAGTCTTTGGCCAGGTGTCAGAGAGGAACCAGGACAGAAGAGAGAGATGAAAACCATTTACGATTAATGAAAGTCTTCAGGCTCATTGTTGCAAGGGAAATGTTCTGGTTTCTCAGGTATCCCCCCTGAACTTTAGGCTCAGGAACTCTGTTAATTATAGGTACCAGGAAAGAGAAAATGATAAGATTTAACTCCCACTGCTTAATACTAGGAGGCGCTCCTATATATGCCATGCCCCCTCTGGAGCAACTTTTTCTGTCACTTGCAAAGCTTTGTCTTGTCCCTGCCTTTTTTTTCCTATTTATGTTTCCCTTTCAAGGATAATCCAGGCAGTTCTGCAGGACCCTTTTAGGCCTTGATGGAGGCCACTTCTTTGGCTCTCCTTGTGGATATTTAACACATGAGTGGGAGCAGTTTTCCCCTTGGCAGCGTTTGTGTTAGTTTCCAGCATGGCACTGGTTGTCTGAGCTATCTTCTTCCCTCTTCTTATTCACTGTTGAAATTCTCTCATCCTCCTGCTCCCCAGTCAGCCAGCCTCCAGTCCTGTTCAGTTTGCACCTTTCTCTTCTAATGCCTGTTTAGTTAAGCTGGTAAAATGATTCTTGCTTCATGTCATATTGTTTTAAATAAGAATGAAACCAAAGCAGGAAGAGGTCTCTGATTTGTTATAATATGGCACCCGGATTAAGTATTGGCAGCAGTGACTGTCCATTTCTTTCCCCTACTCTACAACCTCACTTGCGCCTGAACCCAAAACTCTAAAACCAACCAGAGAGAGATGTGTTGAAAGAGAACATGTGAACAGAGAAAGGCTACAATTTAGGTGTTCAAAGGTCTGGCCCTACTTGGCCCTTGCTGTGGGCCAAAAACTCGTATTTCTAGGCCCTTCCTCCATGAAGTGAGTAGCTTTACACCGGTGATTCCAAAGTATGATCCCCCCTGACCAACAGCATTAATTCCTCCTGGGATCTTGTTAGAAATGCAAATTCTCAGGCCCTGCTAATTCAAAAGTTCTCAGAGTGGGCTCAGCTATTTATATTTTTAACAAGTCTTCGGAGTCATTCTGATGTATGCTTAAGAACCACTGTTTAGCACAGTGGGATTTGTGCTGAGGAGCTTGTTAAAGCCAGTTATGGGCAAAATTCTCAGGTAGCTTAAATAGCCATGAGTTAGGAAATTGGAGAGGAGAAAAAGTCTCTCAGAGCAGTCCCTATACAGGATATCTTGCCTTTTCTGTCTCTCCTTTCCGTACCATTTAGTCTCTCCTTTTTTTGTTGGAGCAGATCCCACTCATGAGGGCACAGCAGAGGGCATGGAGAACATGGCAGATGCTGTCACCCATGCCCGTTTTGTGGGCACAGATCCTGCCAGCGATGAGGTTGTCCTGATGAAAATCCTTCAGGTAAATGGAGGGGAAGAGCAATTAGGTTAATGTCCAGGAGCTGGTGCTGTTGGCTCTCCTTACCCAAATCCGCCTGCAGCGTGAAACTGTTTTGACTCCACTGGGGCTTCGGGAGCTACTTTGTTTCCAAACCAGGAGCTCTGGTACCCAAACTAAAAGCTTCTTCTAAGGAAATAATTAAAAGCATTAAATGAATTGATATCAGATACCGGAAGCCCTTAATACACCTGAACCTCTGCAGACCATATCTGTTGTCCATCTTTTGGGCTTGTGGGCGAGGGCTGGAATGAGTGCTGAATTGTGTCAGGGTCCTACAGAGTAAAGGCACAGTTCCCAAGACAAGCTCCTGGGAGATGTCCCCTACCAAACTATAGTGAGGTCAGCATTCTTGCTAACCTCTTTCTTACCTCTGAGTGCTTCCATAGGAAGCTAGAGGAACCGGAGGCAGCTTCTCTCCCCTCAAGTGTGTCCCACTTTACCTAGCCTGCTTTATTTATCACTGTATCTCCTCTTTCTTCCTGGTAGGTGCTGCGGACTCTGTTGCTGACCCCAGCGGGTGCCCACCTAACCAATGAATCTGTGTGTGAGATTATGCAGTCTTGCTTCCGGATCTGCTTTGAAATGAGGCTCAGTGGTAGGTGCTTGAATATTGGGCCTGTCATCATTTCTAGGGCCAGTGTCCATGAGTATAAATATAGGATGCTGTCTCTGAACCCCAGAGAGGTAGAAAACTCAGGACTTCTCCATCACCTACCTACCTCGTGGACCCAAAGGGGTCTAGAAGTCTTTACTTGATTATTGTACACCTAGAACAGAGACCTTAGTTCATTGTGCCAAGGCAGGAACTGGAATAGATCCCGGACTGACTCAGCCCAGGCACCAAATCCTCCGTTGGGGTTTCTGGGATTGATACTACCCTGTAACTCATGAAAACACTTCATGGTGCCCCCTCCTTTTTTTCCCCTGACTCAGTAGTGCCACCTAGTGGGCTAGTGCAGTTGTGGCTGCCAGGCTGAGCTGGAGCTGGTTTTAATAAGTTTGGCATAATCCTTAGTAAACAAGGTTTGGAGGGGAGTCTGCTCTGAGAAGCCTCCTGATAATAGCCCAGCAAGTAATGACACCTGTGTTATTTGTTTTTGCCTGTGCAGAGTTATTGAGAAAATCCGCAGAGCACACTCTCGTAGACATGGTGCAGCTGCTCTTCACAAGGTAAACCTGCTGTTGTTTGCTTCAGCCCGGCTGCCCAGGCCTCTTGAGCCTGCCTGCTTCCACACAGCCACTTCAGGGACCTGGCCAACCCTACAGCCACTTCAGGGGCCACTGGGATTATGGATGGGGGTAGTTCCCTGGGTCCAGGGTTACTGAACAAGGGAGAAGAGGAGGGAGCTGGCTTGGCCTCAGCGGGAGGCAGAGGGTTATTTGATCTCGGCTGACAGACCTTGTTCTGCTTCCCAAACTTGTGTCTGTTTCTGTGCAGGTAGCAGCTGGGAAAGGGAACGCAGAGAGGAAGCCAAATCCAAGGGAGCCTGGAATAGGATGTTGAGCTCTGTAAAGAAGGACCAAGGCTAGGATGACCCACCTTGTTTGCCCAGACTGCCCTAAATTTAGCATTGAAAGTCCTGCATTCCTGCAAACCCTTCAGTCTCTGGCAACCCAGGACCACTGGTTACCCTAGTCAAGGCCCTCAATTTAGGGCCTAGGAGGCCTTTTCATACTATGCCTAACTGCCTGTTTCCTATACCTTTTTTCAATAGACTTTGAGAAGAGCTGACTGAGGCGAGGGCTTTAAAGCCTCCTTAGGTGATATTAATAATCGGGACGGTTATGCATCTGTGGGGGCTGGGATTATTTGGGAAATTGATGTACCTTCTGCTCAATTTTGCTATGAACCTAAAATTGCTCTAAAAAATAGTCTAGTTAAAAAACAAAGAAACTTCCCCATGGGATTTCATTTTGCTCTCAAATCTGTAAGTAATAATTCCTAATATGTACAAACTAGATATGCCCCTGGGCCCTGCTACAAAGTGTTCTTACTCCTCAGGCTCAGATTTATTGGTTTCAGAACTCAACCTACCTTTAACTCCTTACTCTTTGCCCTTTCTCCTGGGGTTTTGATGGCTGCCCTCTTCCCCATCTTGCAGCGTTCATCAATACTTGTCAAGTAAACAAAAATAGGAAGGAGTCAGTTTAGGATGAAAAGAGCCACCACATTCCAAGGGCATTTAGTCATCTTGCCCTGGTGACTGCCTTCTTTTTAAGAAAGTGTCTGTATTATAAGTCCCAATTTCTTCCTTTGATGAGGCTCTCAAAAAAGCTGCTTCTCTTCCCAGCTTTTCCAAGGAGACAGGGCATGCTCAGGCCCAGAGCATCTTTGGGCTGTGACTGGCAGGCAGGGGAGATTTGTTTTTATCCTTTATGACAGTCCATGGGATTCTCTGTCTTATAGGTTACCTCAGTTTAAAGAAGAACCCAAGAACTATATGGGGACCAACATGAAGAAGGTATGACCTGCTGTCCCTCATCCAAACCTTGGTCTCCCAACTTCAGTGCTATGGGGATTTTCCTGGATACCCTTGCTTAGCGAAAACATGCTTATGCCTATACAGGTCTGCTTGGAATCTAGAAATAGGTGTCACTCCTTTAGTGAGAAATTTATTTTTCCCCAGATACCTCTTCCTCCCCAGCCTTTCCTTCCCAGCCTATCTTTGTTGACCCAACACATAAGCTGGTGAGCCAGTCCTTCATGGAAATTTGGTGAGGCTGATCAGGTTACAATAAAAATGTATGTTGATAAAGGTGAACCGTCCTACCATCCCCTCAAGGCCCAGCCTTGTCGGCAGGTAGGCGGCCCAAGGACCCTATGCCCTAAGTCCCACCCTGATGCTGGATTAGACTGTGCTTACACTTGTGCTAGTCTCTGTGGACGAGACAAATCAAGCCTGACTCTAGATCAGAAGGTTCTCAAACTGCTAGAAGAATGGTGGTCAGAAGAATGGCCTCTTTCTATCTTGAACCGAAGTCCTAGACTTCACAGGCCTCTGATGATTCTACTTGCAGCCCTAAGAGGTTCTGCCCATGGAGATGACCCTTGGCTGTTCGGTGCATGCACCTGACCTTCCTTCTCCCTAGCCATCCATCCCCATTCCTGCCCTCTGCCCTGTTGGCGTGTGTCTGAGTTTATGTCACTTTGTTTAAATCGTTCATTTGCCTGTCTTTCACAGATTTCTCCATGTCTCCTCAGCAAACTGGAGCTAAGTAGTGGGGAGCAGACCAAAGCCCTGAACCAGTTAGAGAGGGTACTACTCTTTAAGAACCTCAAGGTCTCTCTCCCTCTCCCTCTCCTTTCCCCCTTTTAATTTATTTAAATGTTTGTTTATATATATAACATCTGGGTCCCATTTCCATTGTGCAAAGCAAAGCACACTATCCCTGCCTAGTAACACGGCACGGCTTTGGAAGTGTTGCATGTGTTTGTAGCTTTGCAGTGTTGGGAATTTTCCTGTGGCGTTTGGTTGCCTGGAGGCAGAAGGAAGCTTTGAACTGGTGATACATCATGTAGTGAGCCGAGAGATCCTGGGTCCTGCTGACATCTTGTTGGGAGGTTTAATATCTACCATTTCTAGAGGAACTGTGAGGGACCTCTAAGCAAGGCCCTTCTCCCTTCTACCCTCTCCTTGTCTCAGAGCTGGCATATAGAGCTTAAGCACAGTCTTGACTCTATCTGGACATTTGAACTGGGTTTGGAGGGAAAGGATAATCCATCTAGTTGGGGTCTTTTTTTCTTAGTTAACATTAAAGGACTTCTTCCAAGATTTAGGACTCTAGATGGATGGGAAGGAGCTGGATAGCCCAGGTCATTGAAGATAAAAAGAACTGTGTCTCTACACCTAGCTAGATGGTCCATAGGCCTGCATTCTGTTTGCATGAATTGTGTCAATTTTCATTTGTGTGCTTGACTCGTCACAAGTTGCATTTCTCTTTAGTGGCTGCCCAGCATTTTGCCATGATTATTAACCTAGGACCTTTCTTTGTAAAGCTTATACTGCCCTTTGGAAATACAGTTATATGGATAAGGTGTTGTAGGGTTCCATGAACACCTACTGCCCGGCCCCGACCTTAGAACCTTAGGACAGGGAGCATGACTGTACTTTTTAAGGGCTGAGGCATTTGTGAGAACTGGCAGCCTTTCATCTCCTACTCCAGCCAGGAGGCAGAGAATACTGATTGAAATGATCAGGTTGGAGCAAGCTTTGCCGAGGTTAGAAAAGGAAACAGGAAAGACTAATCCTAGTGTAGGAAGGAATCTCAGTGAGTGACTGGCTTCTCAGTAGAAGTAGGACCACCTAGAGTCCCTGAAATTGGGAGGCCGTTTAGAGAGAAAAGATAGCTCACAAAAGTGAATCCAGATGTTAGTACTTTTTGGACCTCAGTAACAATTGCCAATAAAGTCAGGAGGTTCTTGTTTTCTCTTTGGTCTCTTGAGCTTCTTGACATGTATTTGGCTGACTCTTACTCCCAGAACATTCGTTTTACCATGAACTTGCCACAGATGTGCTTCAGTGGTTACTGGAGAGAGCACCCTAATTCCTATGTAGCCACAGTGCTCAGAGCACTTGAAGATCCATTCTAGGCATTTTACTGTAGGGATTGTGGAGATGGAGGGGCAAGAAGTGTAAATCCAGTGTGAGGCTGTTACTCTGTTAATAAGAGCTGGGTGCAGGGCTCAACTCTTGGACCTCTTTTCTTTCTGGGTGGAGCTATTGGTAAGGAAGGAAGAATTATGTGGTTTCTAAGCAAAGGATCAGTGGTTACCCATGTTCAGGAGGGCTTGGGGGAAGTTGAGGAAGTATCCTCCAAATACTAGAAGGAATCGAACAGGCGAAGGATAGCATGGGTATATTCAGCCTTTAGAAAGAGGCAGGGAAAAAAAAGAAAGAGGCAGGGAGGAAAAATGCTTCTACTCTCTTAGAGATCTTTTTTTTTTTTCTTTAAAGATTTTATTTTATGTATTTGACAGAGAGAGAGATCACAAGTAGGCAGAGAGGCAGGCAGAGAGAGAGGGGGAAGCAGGCTCCCTGCTGAGCAGAGAGCCCGATTCGGGGCTTGATCCCAGGACCCTGAGACCATGACCTGAGCCGAAGGCAGAGGCTTTAACCCACTGAGCCACCCAGGCGCCCCTCTTAGAGACATTCTCATGGTCCCTGGACCATTACTGTTTCCCTGTCCAGGGATGGTCCATCAGTCTAGGAATAGTATGGTGTAACTGTAGAGGGATTGGTTTCAAACCCTAACAGAAGGCATCAGGACCAGGAAAACGAAATGGGCCTAAACAAAATAGCTGTGAGCGGGTGGAGAAAATACATAAAAACTTATATCCCAGAATAGTTCCCACAATGGGTTATAGAGATTTTCCTTTGTGACTAAAAGGAAGCTATAGGAGAAATGGAAATACAGCAGGAGAGAAGGAAATGGAATAGTGCAAGATTCCAAGAAATCAGTAGCCTTACCGTCTGAAACCATAAAATTGCATCTAGAAAGACCCAACAGTGAGAAGGACAGGTCTCAGTGATGTACCAAAATTTGGAGCAATAGAGAGCAGAGCAGCAGCATGACATGACCCTCCATCCTTAACTCCACAAATTGGCTGGGATACTATTCCTTCCTTAACTCCAAGGAATGGGCCTTTGACCAATCTGATGCAAAAATTTCAGAGAGCCAGGAATATGTTTAGGATCTAGGCCTAGTTCACGAAGCAGTGGGAAAGCTGAGTGTGACAGGGAAGGTGTAGGCTGTCATAGTTGGATAAGAACTAGGAGTAGGAGGCTGTGCTACAGATAGTTGAACAAAGCCCAGGAATCCAGGACCTGTATATCTGAAGCTTCAGGCAAAGGAGCCTCTACCCTCACCCTTTCTGCAAGAGGGTCAGGCACCATCTAAAGGACTGAGGATTGCCAGGACTCAGGGAAGCAGAGGATTTGTGACCAGCCTAAAAGTAGACTGTTTAGGAGGCTGCTAGGCTGACCTGTGAAGTGGCAGATGTAGAAGCCAGGTTAGAGGAGTAGGAATGTGCTCTCATGGTCTAGATTTTTCCTTTGGCACAGATGCAGGATATAGGCTGTTTTCTAGGGATCGGTAGGAATAAAAGAAGGGAGATTGCTAGGGAAAGAATCTTAATTTGAATACCAGTGCTAATGAGGTATGCTATTTGCAGCTGAAAATGAGAGCAGGAGGTATGAGTGATTCATCCAAGTGGAAGAAACAGAAGAGATCCCCCCGGGCCCTGCGCCATATGACCAAAGTCACATCAGGTTCAGAGCTGCCCACCCCCAATGGAACCACCTTATCCTCTAACCTCACTGGTGAGTGCCCCTAATTAGAATAGATCGAAGAAAATGTCCTTCCTCTCTTTGGGATTTTAACATTGAAAACCAGCCAACTGAGGGGTTTTGGTCTTTCTGCTAAGAGCAAAAAGGAAAACTCCAGGTCTGTTCAGACTATGACCATTTAGGAATTCTGCAGTGACTTAAGGTTGTTCTCCTTCCAGAGGCACTCTGACTACTTTGGAGACCAGTGTTTATAGAGATTATTATGCAGTCTAGGAAATAGAGCCCCCGGTGCCATGGAGGGTATGTGTTTTGCACAGAGTCTGTCATCTTCAAGCCTCACTTACTTTGCTTGGCAGGGGCCGTGCCGTTCATTGATGTGCCCACTCCCATCTCCTCTGCAAGTTCAGAAGCTGCCTCAGCCGTGGTCAGCCCCTCTACAGACAGTGGCCTGGAGTTCTCCTCCCAGACCACCTCCAAGGAGGACCTTACTGACCTGGAGCAACCTGGCTCTCCAGGGTATAACACAGCTACAGAGCCTGGCAGCAGTGAGCCGGGGGTTCCTGAGCAGCCTGACTCCCAGGTATGGCTTTGATTTCTAAAAGCCCCTCTCTGGTCTTCTCCTGTGCGAATTGGCTTGATCCTTTGCATGCTTTGTCCAGGCCTTGGCTCAAAAGAAGGTTGAGGTAGGGGGTTATTTCTTGTTTCCTAGAATTAGCTGTGCTGTATAGAAAGTCTACAGCAAGACTCAATGTGAGAGGTAGCTCATGGGATTTATGAAGTCATGCATACAGATAGTACTTGGCAAAGTTGAGGGAGATGGCCATAGCTTTGTCTGGAAGGTAATGATCTGAATCCCAAGCCTAAGAGAGCCTCTGTTGCCTCTAGAGTTCTAGTCACTTTGGGTCACTGGTGCCTCAGGAGGTGCTTTCTGAGTCTTTCATCATACTCTGCCTGAGCCATCTTGCATCGTGCACTGATTCATAGCCTGCTGAGCTGGCCCTACACCTGCGGTCCATTAGAGACACTTGGAGCATAGGCACTTCAGGGGAGTAAGTTCCAAGTTGCTCTTGTTTCATCCCTCTTCCTATCCCGCTGCTACTGGTCATAGCAGGAAGGGGTCCATGTGGAAAAGGCCCAGTCAGCATCTGTGGAATCCATCCCCGAAGTGTTAGAGGAGTGCACGTCCCCTGCTGACCAGTCTGACTCTGCTTCTGTCCATGACATGGATTACGTCAATCCCCGGGGTGTGCGCTTCACACAGTCCTCCCAGAAGGAAGGTGAGTTCTCTCAGACAGGCTCTGCCTATTCATCTCCCCCATCCTGCCCACTAAGCTTCCTCAGTCTAGACCATCTTGAATCCAAAGTGTCTTCTGGTCCAGGTTCTAGGCCATTTTCTAGTCAGGAAATGGAATCAAGCCAGAAGACTGTTGGCATGGATGGAGCCTTTCTCTAACGTATACAGAGGGACTTTGGTGGACAGTAGGAAGTGAGAGGGAAGAATAGAAAGCTTGGGACTTTTAACAGAAAGTAGGTCATCAATTCTGATTGCCTTCAGTAAGTGAAAGCAATCTTCTTGACCTCCCCAGAAAAGAAACTTTTTTTTTTTTCCCTTGAAGAGACTCACTTATCTGAAATTGTCTTGTATAATGTAGGGCAGGCCAGGCCAAGCTATCAAGCCAGTTGTTTCTTAGCAATCCCACTTTACTCCTGGCCTTCCCTAGGTACAGCTTTGGTACCCTATGGTCTTCCCTGCATCCGTGAGCTCTTCCGCTTTCTCATCTCCCTCACCAATCCACACGACCGCCACAATTCAGAGGTTATGATCCACATGGGACTGCATTTGCTGACAGTGGCTCTTGAATCAGCCCCTGTAGCCCAGTGCCAAACCCTCCTGGGCCTCATCAAGGATGAGATGTGCCGCCACTTACTCCAGGTAAGACTGGATTTCTAGAGGGGCTCTGAGTCTCTGGCTGTTTTTCAGGGTCTCTTAAGGACCAGAAGTGCACAGGGAGGTTTGGCTGATGGGTGCAAAAAGTATAGGATCCAGGAAAGAACCTCTCCCCACCAATTGGCCAGTGGTCATTTTCAAAAAGACACTGTTAGTTCCCTGGGAACTCTGGCAGCCAAAGAGAAATACGGGAATGGCTAGATGTAGAGTTCCCTTAGAGCACAGGACCTTAGCGGCAGCCTCACACAGTTTGCTGTCCTGCTTTTCTCTTGGTTGAGCCATAGGATCGGAAACCTAATGATTTAACCCTACTCTGATCTCCAGCTACTCAGCGTAGAGCGACTCAACCTTTATGCTGCTTCCCTGCGGGTATGCTTCCTGCTGTTTGAAAGCATGAGGGAGCACCTCAAGTTCCAATTGGAGGTGAGTGTACTGAACTTGGAAGAACAAAAAAATAGATGTATGGCATCTTCATGGGGCCAGCTCTGTCATTCTGCAGAGATGGGATTTAGGGGCTCCTGTAAGACAGTGCTTTTAGCCTCCATAGTTTTGTTCATTGGCTGGCCTCTTTGGTGGAGAAACTAAAAAAATCCCAGAGGAAACTGGCTGGCTATAAAATGAGAGAAACGAAATATGAGGACTGGTGGACAACCTCACCATGAGTGGGTATGGCTTTTCTGCCTAGCAGTTCTTCTGCAGCACAGGCAAGCAAGTCAGACAGGCTTTGCCTCCTAAGTTGCAAAAAGGAACTCTGAGTAGTACCAGGTCAGGCTCACATAGAAACCACAAAGAGGGTCAATAGGCCACTTGTTTTAGATCAGGTGTGAGGTAGAGAGCCAGGCCTCCGCCAGCATGGAGGCCAAAGAGGATAAAATACCTTTAAGAGTCTCTTAATGCATGCCTCCTGGCTGGGCTTCTCCTTCTTGTGTTTAATGGTTCACGTGTCTAATTTTTCTCTTCTATCTTGAATCCTTCACCACTCAAATGGCCATTACTGGATTATTGCCAGATGTATATCAAAAAGCTCATGGAGATCATCACTGTGGAGAACCCCAAAATGCCTTATGAGATGAAGGAGATGGCACTGGAAGCCATTGTGCAGCTCTGGCACATCCCCAGTTTTGTCACAGAGCTCTATATCAACTATGATTGTGACTACTACTGTTCGAACCTCTTTGAAGACCTCACCAAGCTGCTGTCCAAGGTGCTGAGCTTTATTACTGGCCTCTAGAAAGAAGGCTCTATTAAGGAAATGTCTTTGGTGGTAGTGAGCATACGATAATGTGGGGTGGGAAACACTTGAGAGTTGGGGAACAGGAAGAAGAAAGGCATCTTCTTAGGACAATGTAGAAGTTACAGGAGGTTTCAGGGTTTTTGGAAAAGAATAGTGTAAAGTATTCTCAACCTCAAGTCTCCTGGATCTGTTTACTTTGCAGAATGCCTTCCCTGTGTCTGGTCAGCTCTATACAACACACCTCCTGTCTCTTGATGCCCTGTTGACCGTGATTGACAGCACTGAGGCCCATTGCCAGGCCAAAGTCCTCAACAATCTTAGCCAGCAAGAGAAGAAAGAAGCAGCCAAACCTGGCTATGAGGCAGTAGATGGCTCCCGAGAATCCAGCAATAGTGAGAGGCATTTCTTTCTTTGAGGATCCCAGGGTTCTGTGCTTATCACTTCTCTATTCACTGAATTCTCTCTCCTTTATATCACTTCTTTTGGGGGCTCTCCTAATTCTGTGTTTCCAGGGTTTGGTGGTTTGAATCATTGGCCAGGCAGATTAGCAAGACTCACAGACTTGTCCTTTTCTTATCCTCCACACTTTGGCTTTCTTATAGAATTATTATTATCATTTAATTAAAGTATAGTTAATGGGGCATCTGGGTGGCTCAGTTGGTTAAGTGTCTGACTCTTGATTTTGGCTCAGGTCATGATCTCATGGTCATGGGATCAAGCCTTGCATTGGGCTCTGCGCTCAGCATGGAGTCTGCTTGTCCCTCTCCCTCTACTTCTTCCCCCTGCTCATGTGCTCGTGCACACGCTCTCTCTCTCTAAAATAAATAAATAAATAAAATCTTTAATAAAATTAAGCATAGTTAAAATACAATGTTACATTAGTTTCAGGTATACAACATAGGAGTATTATTATTTCTTTATGGGGAGAGAAGAGAACCTAGATTAAAGGATATAGGATTTCTCTTCCAGGCCCTACCTTCCCCCACCCCCAGTATCTGCTTCCACCCTAATTAATTTTCTCTGACATCCCCTTGAGACTGAGGTTGCAGAAGATCAGAGAATGGGACTAGGTAATCTCTATTAAATTATAAAATCTAATGCTTGACTAACTTGGGATAGTGACTACTTATTTGGGCTTAGGTTTGTTGTCTTCAGGGCTAGTGACCTATGTGGGTCTTTGTGGGACCTATCCAGGTCTCCTTGACCTAGTACACAACTTCTCTTGCAGCTCTGCTTGGTTTCCTACCCTGTCTTCATTTATCTTCTTCTCTCTTACCAGCTGAGAGAGCAGCCAGTGATGGGAAACCTGTAGGCTTAACCCCAGACATCCCAGGCCTACATCTGCCGGGTGGAGGGCGGCTGCCAGCAGAACATGGGAAGCCAGGATGCAGTGATCTGGAGGAAGCTGCTGACTCTGGGGGTGGGTACTGGGTGTCCATGATCCTCAGCCCCCTCAACTGGAGGTTTTGGTGGAGAGCAGAGGGAGGGGGGAGGACACAGACACCCTGAGGCAGTATGTGAGTGAACCTTGGCTGCTCACCCATGCCTTCAAACCTGGAGAGAGGAAATATTTGAGAGCCCAAAGATATTTGAGAGAAAACGTTTGGAGCCCTAGAAGGTAGGCCCTCTAGGAACGTGCAAGTCTGATGAGGACAAGAAAATTTTTGAGGCATTTTTCTTCACTAGAGAGAATATATTGGCAATCTTCCAAAAACCATTATACTGGTAAAAGAGGTCTTACGGGTTTTTTCTTTTCTTCCTCCCATCTCCCATTCCTAGCTGACAAAAAGTTTACCCGGAAGCCACCTCGATTTTCCGGTCTCTTGCCAGATCCACGGGAACTGATTGAAATTAAAAACAAAAAGAAGGTATGTATGGCCATACCCAGAACTTAGTCTCTGCCTGCCTCTGTCTGGGTGTCAATTTCTGTCCCAGAGATAAGGGAGAGTCTAGCAGCTCATTGAGTGGTTTCCCAAGGCTAATCTTTGCATTTGTTGGG
Source organism: Potos flavus (assembly GCA_028534135.1). NCBI lineage: Eukaryota > Metazoa > Chordata > Mammalia > Carnivora > Procyonidae > Potos > Potos flavus. Next base: position 23,213,368 of record CM052894.1, on the reverse strand, counting down.
ACTTCAGCAACCACCTGGTCTCCTTTGAAAAATTCACTTCTAAGCCATGTAATTAGACATACCCTATTGTGTGCCCCTGGACAAATGATGCTCTAGGTGACAGCCAGTTGCTACTGGTGTTAACAAGAGCCTGGGACCTGGTGTCATGTGGGTCACTGGAGGTTATTGGTTATCTCAAGTTCTGGGGTAAGGATTGGCAGTGAAACGGAATTGACATTTATCTGGTGCTTTAGTAAAGTTCAAAAAAAAATAGTTTTTTAAACACACAAAAAAACTTTTGTTTAACCCTTTCTTCCTCTTATGGTCAGCATGAATGACTGGTTTATGTGCACCTTGATTGCAGAGCTGTGACTAAACAAAAAGTTGAGTTATCATCACAGTTCACCTTGTCCTTAAAAGCTGGGAAACTGAAGAAAGAAGGGAAATCTAAGCTAGGCTATAAACAGATGCCAAGACGGCTATAAAACTGGAGAGAAGAGGGATGCCTGGGTGGCTCAGTTGGTTAAGCATCTGCCTTCAGCTCAGGTCATGATTCCAGGGTCCTGGGATCAAGTCCTGCATCGGGCTCCTTTCTCAAGGGGGAACCTGCTTTTCCCTCTACCTGCTGCTCCTCCTGCTTTTGCTCTCTCTCTCTCTCTGAAAAATAATTAAATAGAATATTTAAAAAAAAAAAAAAACTAGAGAAAAGAGAACCTTATCTAGTCTCTTTTCTACTTTTTCCTGGTTTCCAAGTTGGTGGAAAAGAGCCGTCCCTGTGCATCTTGAGAACTCAGAAAATGAGTGAAAAGGAGTTCCTCAGCCAGTTCTTCTTCTTCTTTTTTTTTTTTTAATTTTTAAATAGGCTCTATGCCCAATGTGGGGCTTGAACTCACAACCCTGAGATCAGGAGTTACATGTTCTACTGAGTCAGCCAGTTGCCTCTTATGGTGCAATTTAAAAAAAAAATTCTCTGTTTTGTTTTGTTTGTTTGTTTTTTGTTTTGTTTTGTTTTTAAGTAATCTCTACACCCAACATGGGGCTCAGACTTACAGCCCTGAGATCAAGAGTCACATGTTCTACCAACTGAGCCAGCCTGGCGCCCTGGTTCCTCAGCCAGTTCTAATTAGACAAGAAGAATGGGGAGAGCTAGGGCTGGTATGATCCAGCCTTAGTTTTGGAGTCACTTAGAACTACATCCTAGGAGCCCGTTGGGTGACCAGCTGTGGACCGTGATGGAGTTCAGCCTGGCCTTGTCTGGTTTAGGAGCAGAACAGCTTGTGATACCTCTAGTATCTCTCCTCCAGCTGCTAATCACTGGCACGGAGCAGTTCAACCAGAAACCAAAGAAGGGGATCCAGTTTCTGCAGGAGAAAGGCCTCCTCACCATCCCAATGGACAACACAGAGGTTGCCCAGTGGCTCCGAGAGAACCCTCGGCTAGACAAGAAAATGATTGGAGAGTTTGTGAGTGACCGCAAAAACATTGACCTGTTGGAGAGCTTTGTGAGGTGAGGAAGTGGCAAGAAGTGGGGGACATAGTTGGTGATCAAAGGGCGAGGAATCCCTCCCTCAAAGTAGTCTCAGTCAGTTCCTGCTGGTGACCTAGGTCACACACTCTTCCTCTTCCCATGACTTATGTCTATTGGACCTGAAAGAGTCTCCAGCAAGATAGCTTTGGGAGCCATTCCATTCTGCATAGACAGCATTGCAAAGGGATAGAACACGGTTCCTGAGCACAAGGTAGATTCCAGTGGGTGGGGTTTCCAGGCAAGAATGCACTGATGTGGAAAGTACTAAAATTAGGAGTTGTCAGATCCTAGTCTGTTTTAGAGATGACCACGATATTGTTCCCTTTTGGTAGAGTCTTCAGCCTCCTCTGTTCCAATATGAGAAGATTAGAGGGACTAGAGCTAATAGGGAGCCCAACATTTGCAGCTTATGTATCTTTAGCCTCTTTGTCCCTCTTCCTTTCCCTCTAGCACCTTCAGCTTTCAGGGTCTACGGCTGGATGAAGCTCTTCGTCTCTACCTGGAAGCCTTCCGCTTACCTGGGGAAGCACCAGTCATCCAGAGGTTGCTGGAGGCATTCACAGAGCATTGGAGAGTGAGTTGCATGTCAGGCCTGAGCTCGGCATCCCAGGTTCATTTGACTGGAGGGTTTTTATGGCTCCAACTGAAGGACCCAGCTGCTGTCTCCTAAGAAGGCTGAGAGCAACATCAGTGAACTTTCCATAGAGAGATAAGCTTCTGTTAAGGAGTTGGCAAGAGGTCGGAGGCTTTCTGGCTGGTAGCCCCTTTGTGTACCCAGCATTGGCCAGTGGGTTGGTAGTGAAGGTTTGATTGGCCAGAGAAGGGCATTGATACAGGTGGGGTCTTTGCTTTTTCAGAATTGTAATGGCTCCCCATTTGCCAATAGCGATGCCTGCTTTGCCCTCGCCTATGCTGTCATCATGCTTAATACTGACCAGCACAACCACAACGTTCGCAAACAGAATGCACCCATGACTCTAGAGGTAAGCTTGGATCCCAGCCAGGGCAGAGAGGGTCCGGCACAGTTTTGGAGGTATAGCAGGAAGGACATGGGATTTCCAGTGGGCACAATGGACAGAGTTTGTCCAAAGGAATCAGGGAGGGCTGGCCAATCCAGGAAAAGAACTGGGTTAGGGAGGTGGGCTCTATCACTTACTGTTTTCCTAAGTCCTATTTACTGTAGACCCAGGAGTTCCTTAGGTGGGGCTTCAGCATTGACATATGGGGGAAAAGCTTGTTGGCCTGTCTCTAGGAGTTTCGCAAAAACCTAAAAGGTGTGAATGGAGGCAAGGACTTTGAGCAAGACATCCTGGAGGACATGTACCATGCCATCAAGTGAGTATTTGTAGAGAATAGTTTGTCTTCTCGTTAAGCAGACGCACACTGATTCCCTTTCCAGATTTTAGAGTCCCATCAGACTTCAATGATTCATATGCCCTGGATTTAGCCTTGAGACTCAGCTGGGCCACCCCTCTTCCCATTTCTTCCTTAAAGAAGCCTGAACAGTACTGGAGCTCTAGTACTCTGAGACAGGATCTAAACTGCCCCTGCTAAGTAGAATACCATGGGCCCATTTTCTGAACCCAAAGCAACGGGGTTTTCTTGTCTAGCTCACAAGATGCATTCTGAAGCTGGTAGAGAACACAAAATGGGCACTGGAGGGTGAGGTTTGGGTCAGAGATCAGAGATGGGGCACTTAGTTTTTTATTGTAAATCAGAAAAAGTAGAGAGAAATGTTCCTCCTCTTATACCCAGAAAGAATGGAGATCTCACTACAGAACTAAAGGCCCCAGTTAGAGACAGGGCTTTGACATTATGGGGGATTCTGGGTGCTTCCTTTTTTTCTCCCTGGTCCCACTAGTGGATGGGAAACAGATCACTGAGCTGCATTTTTGGTGACCTCTCATTGATGGATTGTGCCAGTATGGGCAAAACCTGTTGTCCTAGCGTGGAACCAGTTAGGTTCACAGCAGTGCACCTACTCTTTCCTTTACCTCCTGACAGGAACGAGGAAATTGTGATGCCTGAAGAGCAGACAGGGTTGGTTCGGGAGAACTATGTGTGGAATGTGCTGCTTCATCGAGGTGCCACCCCAGAGGGCATATTTCTTCGTGTGCCTGCTGGCAGCTATGATCTTGACCTCTTCACCATGACATGGGGCCCCACTATTGCTGCCCTTTCTTATGTCTTTGACAAAAGCCTTGAGGAGACAATCATCCAGAAAGCCATCTCAGGCTTCAGGTAGCCCAGCTGTGGCCTTGGTCTTGACCTCCTCTCACCTCTCTGGGGAAACATGGTTGCCTCCATGCCTTTCTGATTCCTACTCATATTTTTATTAGAATGGGTTTTCTCTGAGTTTTTAAAAGGAGGCTGAAGCTTGGGAAAGCTCAGTCTTAAACAGATTGAAGAGTAAATGGTTTCTTCTTGGGACTGATTGGGGAAGAATCCTAAGTAAGCCTCCTCAGGGACTTGGAAGGACTACCTAGCCTTCCAGTGACTCACTCTTTTTGGAATGTGACATTACAGGAAGTGCGCCATGATCTCCGCCCACTATGGCCTCAGCGATGTGTTTGACAATCTCATCATATCTCTGTGCAAATTCACAGCTCTTAGCAGTGAGGTGAGCAGGGGCAAGAACCATGTATATAGAGTTCCAAAGGAGGACCTCTCTTTTAGCCATAAATCTATCCTTATCTGTGGAGCCGTTTTCCCTCAGCATATTCATTTACTCCCCCTAGACTACAGTAGCACTTAGGCCATTTCTGTTTCACACCCCCTAGGATGACACTAGTGTCACCTCATGCAATTGGGATGGGAGAGGAGATACATCAATGGGGAAGGCCTTAACCAGGTTAGCCCTTCCTACAAGTATTGGGGGGTAGTGAACCATAGCAAGCAGAAAGACTTTTGGGGAACTGTAGGTAAAGGCCTAAGAGATCACCTTTCCAGACATTTGCCAGACCCTAAGCCTTTTCTCATCTTCCTTTTCAGTCTATTGAGAACCTGCCCAGTGTGTTTGGAAGCAACCCCAAAGCCCACATTGCAGCCAAGACAGTATTCCATTTGGCCCATCGTCATGGTGACATCCTGCGGGAGGGCTGGAAGAATATTATGGAGGCCATGCTGCAGCTCTTCCGAGCCCAACTGCTCCCCAAAGCTATGGTGGAGGTAATTCTTATAGGAGATTAGTGGACAATCACAAGGCAAAAGCTCATAAACTATGTGCTATCTGTGTATGGAACTGGTTGAGAATGGCACTGGGCCCGATGACTGCTGAAGCTTACCAGGAACACTTTAAATGTAAAACCAGAGATCTTGGGTGAGGGGATAGCTGTAAAAGAAGGCTGATATAAGCCATTGCCAGTCATCAACTGTAGGCGGCCCAGTCAGGAGTGTGGGACACTGAGCTACAGGAAGAAAGCCAGAGAATTTCGCGTGAAGAAGCAGAAAATGCAAAGGGCATGTGGAAAGAAATTATTCTTGACCTGATTTTCCAGGTAGAAGATTTTGTAGATCCCAATGGCAAGATCTCACTACAGAGGGAGGAGACACCATCAAATCGGTAAGGGCAGATCAGAGTCTGAAGGCCTTGGAGAGGGAGGGTCAGAACTATGGAGCTCACCAGGGTTTGAACTTTTTCTACAGAGGAGAGTCAACAGTGCTAAGCTTTGTGAGCTGGCTGACACTAAGTGGTACTGAGCAGTCTAGTGTGCGGGGCCCATCCACTGAGAACCAAGAGGCCAAAAGAGCGGCCTTGGACTGTATCAAGGTAACTGTCTCTGCCTACCCTTGGTACCCTTGTTAAACAAGCCTAGATCCCTCCCTACTGGATAGATGCTGACCTAGAAACTGAAGAGTAGAATCATCCAGGGCTTATGACCAGAGCTGATGCCTTTTGTCCTCTCTCCCTAGCTCTTGGGAACATTCTCTTCCCTCCAGCCCTTGTCACTGACCCTCCTCCCTCTTGCATCCCCTCTAGCAATGTGACCCAGAAAAGATGATCACTGAAAGCAAGTTCCTTCAGCTGGAGTCACTGCAGGAGCTCATGAAGGTACAGAATGAAGAGGGAAGAGGAGGGATGAAAGAGCTGGCTGTGTCTGGGAGGGGAAATGGGGACAATGGTGATTGCCTTAATTTCCGTCAGGGCGGGGCCAGTGGCTGACTTCTGCATGCTTTCCTGCTGTTGCACTCTAGGCTCTGGTCTCAGTGACACCAGATGAAGAGACATATGACGAGGAGGATGCTGCTTTCTGCCTAGAGATGCTGCTGAGGATTGTGCTGGAGAACAGGTAGAAGGCAGTCTTTAGGCAAGCCTCATACTGGGCTTGTGCCAAAGGGATGGAAGACTGGAGCCACCTTGCTGAGTGGGCTTTAGGGGCAAGAAGCACATGAAGCTGTAGGCAGTGGAGAAACTTGTTCATTATACCTGCCTACTTAGGGTAGAATACCAATGAGCCCTGAAAGGCCTAACCTGGATCAAAGAGAGAGACTTATTGCCCAGTGGCCTCTCCAACTGAGACTGTCCTCACCCTTATGTTCCTCAGGGACCGTGTGGGTTGTGTGTGGCAGACTGTCCGAGACCATCTATATCACCTGTGTGTCCAGGCACAGGATTTCTGCTTCCTTGTAGAGCGGGCAGTGGTGGGGCTGCTGCGCTTGGCCATTCGACTGCTCCGAAGAGAAGAGATCAGTGGCCAGGTAAGCAGAGTACAGCCTGGAGGGCAGGAAGTATGTAGGGGACTAAAGCCACAGTGTCAGTTGTGGGTATGGCCTGAGATAGAGAATACATTTAGTGCCCTATTGCATGAGTCCAGTTACCTACCATAGGCCTAGAGGAATCTAACAGGTAGCATTAGGGATGATTCTAGAATGGTTTCAGGCATGAAGTGGTACTTAGCACCTATGCAGGCTCCTATGAATCTGCTCTGTAGGGTTGAATGGCTACTGCCTTATGGAAGTCTCAGCCCTATATCTGATTTCCTGGTTCTTGTGCTTAGGACCCTCCTGAGATCTCTTGGCTCAAGTATAAAAGACAGCCAGCATAGAACTAATAAGTGAGTTCAGCAAGGTCACAGGATATAACACAAAAAATTAATCACACAGGAGAGGTGGGTGGGGGGATTGGTTGAATGGGTGGTGGGCACTGTGGAGGGCACTTGTCGTGATAACCACTGGGTGTTTTATGTAAGTGATGAATCACTAAATTCTTCTCAAAACAAATACTACACTATATGTTAACTAACTTGAATTTAAGTTAAAAAAAAAAAAAAGGTACGTGAGCCTTTACAACAATTTAATAAATTCTAGGCAGTCTTAGAGTCCCAGTATCTAAAGAAAAAATCACATTTCCAGATACTAACAGTAAATGTATAGAAAATGAAGCCAACAACACAATATCATTTACATGTGCCTCAAATGAAATGAAATACTGAAATACACACCTAACAAACATGTATAGCATCTCTTTGCTAAAGATCATAAAATACTAATGAAAGATATCAAGATCTAAATAAATGAAGAGGCATACTATGTTCATGGATTGGAAGACTCAACACAGTAAAGCTGTCAGTTCTCCCCCAAATTCATTTATAAGTTTAATGCAACTCCCATGAAAATCCCAGCAAGGTTTTTTTTTTTTTTTTTTAAGATTCTATTTATTTTTCTGACAGAGAGAGAGATCACTAGTAGGCAGAGAGGCAGGCAGAGAGAGACGGGGAAGCAGGCTCCCAGCTGAGCAGAGAGCCCGATGCAGGGCTCGATCCCAGGACCCTGAGATCATGACCTGAGCCGAAGGCAGAGGCTTTAACCCACTGAGCCACCCAGGCGCCCCTCAGCAAGGTTTTTTGTAGACCTAGGCTTATTTTAAAATTTAGATTGAAAAGCACAGGCCCTAGAATGGCCAAACATTTGAGAAAGAAAAAAGTGGGAGAAGTCACTCCATCTGCTATTAAGGCTTACTATATAGCTGCAGTAGTCAAGACTGTCTGGTATTTGTGGAGAGAAAGACACATAAATCAGTGGCACAGAAGAAAGAATCCAGAAATAGACCCACACAGAGATGCTCAACTAATTTTTGACAAAAGTGCAAAAACAATTAAATGGAGGAAGGATAGCCTTTTCGGTTGATAGAACAATTGAAATTCATGGGTAGGGAACAAACAAATGAACCTTGACCTAAGCAGCATACCTAATAGAAAAATTAACTCAAAATGAATCATAGATTTATTTTTTTTTAAGATTTTATTTATTTGACAGAGAGAGAGAGATCGCAAGTAGGCGGAGAGACAAGCAGAGAGAGAGGGGGAAGCAGGCTCCCTGCTGAGCAGAGAGCCCGATGCAGGGCTCGATCCCAGGACCCTGAGATCATGACCTGAGCCAAAGGCAGAAGCTTTAACCCTCAGAGCCACCCAGGTGCCCCGATTTATTTATTTATTTTTTTAAGATTTATTTATTTATTTTGAGAGAGAGAGAGAGTGATCACGGAGGAAAGGAAAAATTGGTAAATTGGACTTCATCAATTTTAAGAACTTATACTCTAGGGGCGCCTGGGTGGCTCAGGCGGTTAAACATCCAGTCTTGGTTTTGGCTCCAGTCATGATCTCAGGATCTTGGGATTGAGCCCTGTATCCGGCTCTGTGCTCAGTGGGGAGTCTACTTGAGATTATCTCCCTCTCCCTCTCCCTCTGCCCCTCCCCTGGCTCATGCTTGTGTGCACTCACTCTCTCTCTCTCTCAAATAAGTAAATCTTTAAAAAAAAAAACAAAAACCACTTATATTCCTTGGAAGGTCATGTGAAAAGGATGAAAAGATAAGGAGCGTATCTTTGCAAACTACACATCTGAAAAAAACTAGTATCTAAAATATAAAAGAACTCAAAATACAACAGTAAGAAAACAATCCAGTTAGAAAATGGGCAAAAGATATGAACAGACATTTCACTGAAGAAGATATACAGATGGCAAATAAGCACATGAAAACATTTTGGTGATGTTCAGCATCATTAGCCAGCAGGGAAAGGAAATTGAAATCATGATGAGATATCACTACCCACCTGTCAGAATGACTAAAACAAAAAATAATGATAATACCAAACATTGGCAAGGATAACATTTCTGGATACTAACAGTAAACGTATAGAAAATGAAACCAACAACACAATATCATTTACAAGTGCTTCGGTGAAATGAAATACTGAGTGGGAATGTAAAATGGTACAGCTCCTCTGTTAGCAATTTCTTAATAGAACTAAACATGCAGTTACACAGTCCAGCAGTTGCACTCTTGGGCATTTATCTCAGAGACATTAAAGCTTATTTTCTCATAAAAACCTATTCATGAATGTTCATAGAAGCTTTTTTTGTAATAGCCAAAAACTGGAATCAGCCCAGGTGATTTTCAACAGGTAAATAGTTAAACGGTGGTAAATACGTACCATGGAATTCTGTTCAGCAATCAAAGCAACAAACTATTGATAACAACTTGGATGAATCTCCAAGGAATTAAGCTGAGTGAAAAAAGCCAATTCCAAAAAGCTGTATATTATGTAATTCTATTTATAGAACATGTTTGAAATGACAGAATTTTAAAAGTTATGGACAGATTGCCAAGGGTTAAGGTTAGGGACAAAAAGAGGCAGGCAGGTATGTTTTTAAAAGGTCAACATGAGGAATCCTATGGGGGTGGAACTATTCAACATATTGACTTGTGAAGAATACAACCTAAAATTGGGTGATTAAATTATGTAGAACTTAATACACACACGCCTACACATATGAATAAAGTAAAACTGAGAAACCTGAATAAGATCAGTGGATTGTATCAATGTCATTATCACTTACCATTTACTATAGTTTTATATAATGTTACCATTGGGGTAAATGGGACAAAGCATACAAAGGATCTCTTTGTATTCTTTCTTTTTTTTTAAGATTTCTTTATTTTGGGAGAGAGCATGTGTGTGCACAGGAGTGGGGAGAGGGGCGAGGGAGAGGAGAGAGAGGATCTCAAGCAGACTCCCCACCGAGTGCAGAGCCCAATGTGGGGCTCAGTCCCACAACCATGAGATCATGACCTGAGTCGAAATCAAGAGTTGAACCCCTGTATTACTTTTATTTTATTGTATTATTTTTTTACAACCGCATATGAATCTATAGCTCAATAAAAATATTAATTTAAAAAAACTGAAGAAAGGGTGCCTGGATGGCTCAGTCAATTAAGCATCTGCCTTCGACTCAGGTTATGATCCCAGGATCCTGGAATTGAGTCCTGCATAGGGCTCCCTGCTCAGCGGGGAGCCAGCTTCTCCCTCCCTCCCTCCCCCGACTCATGGGCGCACGCGCGCGCGCCCTCTCTCTCTCTCTCTCTCAAAATAAATAAAATCTTTAAAAAAAAAAACTGAAGAAAAGACCATCAGCAGTACTCTTAGGTGGGTCCTAGCCAAACCATCCTCACTGACCTAAGGAAACTGGTGGGGAAGGAGTCTAGACAAGAAGTTGTGTGCTCACTTCCTGCTCTCCACCCACCCACCCAGGTGCTGCTCTCCCTGCGCATTTTGCTGCTAATGAAGCCCAGCGTGCTGTCCCGAGTCAGTCATCAGGTGGCCTATGGGCTCCATGAACTCCTTAAGACCAATGCAGCCAACATCCATTCAGGTGATGACTGGGCCACCCTCTTCACACTGCTGGAATGCATTGGCTCAGGTGTGAAGCCTCCAGCTGCCCTGCAGGCCACAGCCAGGGCTGATGGACCTGATGCTGGTAAGCCCTTTCCCAGGGAGACCCTCACTGGCAGATAAACAGTTACGGCCCCAGCAGTTGAGGCAGGAAAACAAAATACAGGTTTTTATATTTAGCAGATTAAATACCCTGACTTCTGCCATCTGCTTCCAGAGCTTCCTGTATCCACTGACCTTTCCCCAGCACTCATGGGTTAAACAGCATGAAGGCTAGTAGGCAACATGGATGTCTATGACACTGTCATTTTCTACTGTCCTGAGGACTATTTTCTCAGAAACTATGTCCTCACCACCACCCCCATCCCCTGACAGCTGCTCCTAGATGCCATCAGGAGCCCAAATTAGCCTGCTGCCCCATTTGATCAAGAGACAGTCTGTCCAGACCGTCCTTCAGCCCCTTGGTGACAGGGCTGAAACTAAGCTGGACCAAGAGAGAAGAGAGGCGAGGCTTCAGCACCTATTTCTTAGAACTGAAATCATTCTTCATCCCAATGTCCCCATTTCCACCCTGACTGTGCCCTTTTCTCTGCTGACTCAGGGGCCCAATCAGACAGCGAACTCCCATCTTACCATCAGAATGATGTGAGCCTGGACCGAGGATACACTTCTGATTCAGAGGTCTACGCTGACCACTGCAGGCCTGGCAAGATCCACCGATCAGCCACAGACGCTGATGTGGTAAACAGCGGCTGGTTAGTGGTGAGTGAGCATATGGGCAGTGGGTGAGTCTTCCCTCCTTGGCCTGTGGGAAAGATTTCTGGTCCTCCGAGAGGGCATCTGAGGGAAGATCAGGCTCAAGCCTGGGTTCCCAGCAAATCTATGTACTTTACAGGTGGGGAAGGATGACATCGATAACTCCAAGCCAGGTCCTGGGCCCAGCCGACTAGGCCCTTCACCCCTGGTCAATCAGTACAGCCTAACAGTGGGGCTGGACCTCGGGCCACACGACACTAAGTCCCTGCTTAAATGTGTAGAATCTCTGTCCTTCATCGTGCGTGATGCTGCCCACATTACACCTGACAACTTTGAGCTCTGCGTCAAGACTCTCCGCATCTTTGTGGAGGCCAGTCTGAATGGCGGTGGGTTACCCAATGAAGGGGCAGCGGGGGAGTAGCCATGTGAATATATGGGGGAAAGGGAGGAAAAGGTAGGCCAACTGTGTCCATGGATATAGAAATGTGACCTGGGTCTGGCTCTGCTCAGGGTGCAAGTCCCAGGAGAGACGTGGCAAGAGTCACAAATATGATAACAAAGGAAACCGCTTCAAGAAGAAATCCAAGGAAGGCTCAGTGCTTCGGCGGCCTCGAACCTCCAGCCAACATGCCACTCGGGGTGGGCACAGTGATGATGATGAGGATGAAGGTGTGCCTGCCAGCTACCATACGGTGTCTTTACAGGTCAGTCAGGACGTAAGTATGGCATCCTTTACTTCCTCTCCTCTCCCAGCCCCTGACATTGGGAGCGTGGGCAGGGCCAGGGACAGCCAGGGCTGAGAGGAAGGGCCTATGTTTTCCAACTCAGGGCGTTGGCCACCGCTTCCACAGTGTTCCCCTATCCAAAACCACTGGAAATCTCTGCTTAATATTCAAGGTTTATGTTTTGATTAAGTAATATATGCATGTGGTACAATGTTCAGAAGTACAAAAGGGTAAACAGATAAAAGTAAGTCCTATTCCATTCCTGCCCCCAGCTGCTAAGTTACCCTCCCCAGAGGTAGACGCTGCCACCAGTTTCTTGTCTATCCTTCCAGAATTATTCTTTGTCTATTCAAGGTACATAAAATTTATTTTACGAGCAGACTTTATATCACTAAATAAATGGAGAACTAATTGCCTTAAATAGAATAACCTTAGAAAAATGATGAAAACAAAAAATTATTGAAGTTGACCGGACACTATTGCCCACCAAAGCCTCTGAGCCTGAGGTTTGCTTTCTGGTTTTAAAATGAAATTAACAAGATGAGGCATTATCTGTCATCAGAAAGTATGAGAGAGAATTGAAAAGAAAGTACCTTCTTCACCATGTAACTCATTGTTATTAAACACTCATTCCACATACTCCTTACATCTCCGTGGTAATACCCAACTTTGGGAAACACTGGCTGGCAGGGGGCAACCACTCATAAAGTCGAGGAGAAAAGAGGGGTAAGGGGTGGAGTATGGTGTGACAGGTACTGGGGGCTTTTTTGAGGACTCAGTCAGGGATATTGTTGAGAGGGGCCTCACCCAGACCTTACCCCAACTCATATCCTGCCCCTTCTGTAACCCCAGTTGTTAGACCTGATGCACACCCTGCACACTCGAGCGGCCTCCATCTACAGCTCTTGGGCGGAGGAGCAGCGCCACCTAGAGACAGGTGGCCGGAAGATCGAAGCAGATTCACGCACCCTCTGGGCCCACTGCTGGTGCCCGTTATTGCAGGGTAAACCTCAGGGGAGCAGGCAGGGCAGGGGCAGAGGCGGAGCTGGAACTTGGGAAGTACCAGGACCAGGATGCCTGAAGGATCCTGAGCCTTTTCTCACTCTCAGGCATCGCCTGCCTGTGCTGTGATGCCCGGCGCCAGGTGCGGATGCAGGCACTGACCTATCTGCAGCGAGCCCTGCTGGTACATGATCTGCAAAAGCTAGATGCCCTGGAGTGGGAGTCCTGTTTTAACAAGGTGGGACTTCCCTCTCGTCTTAAAGCTCATATCCTTAAAACAGGGAGAACTGGGCAGCCTGAAGAGCCCCTAATGTCAGTCCTCAGTCTGCATCCTGCCTTTCCTTCTGCTCTGTGCTCATCCATCCCAGCCCCTGGCTTCCTTGGAGTAAGGCTGCCAACTGACCTGTTAGGGACACATTGGCTCTTTACCCACCAGGTGCTGTTTCCTCTCCTGACCAAGCTCTTGGAGAATATCAGCCCTGCAGATGTGGGCGGGATGGAGGAGACTCGAATGAGGGCTTCCACACTGCTGTCTAAGGTACCGCTCACCACCCTCCCCTACTCACTCTCCCCACACCTGCCTTTCTTCGAGGAGGAAAGCCAGGGCTTCTGCTAGGTCCTAGAGATGCAATGTGGGTGCTCAGGATCCCCAGCTGTGGAGACTCATCAGGACCCAGGGACCTGGGAGGATACTGGAATTCAGAGGAATCTCTGATTTAGAATTCCCATGCAAGACAGGGCAGGCTTGCCTCCCAGCCTTACAGACGGATGCAAATAGCTCTGACCCTTCACTAAAAGGGGCTGGCGGGCCTTAGGTCTTCCTGCAGCACCTGTCTCCACTGCTGTCACTCTCTACCTTTGCGGCCCTCTGGCTGACCATTCTGGACTTCATGGACAAGTATATGCATGCAGGCTCCAGTGACTTACTGGTATGTTCTACCTCAGCCCAACTCCCACTGCCTGCTTCCTCTCCCACCTGCTGGGAAGACATGCTGTTTTTCCCCTTGGGGGCTGCCTCCTCCTTACCATATCCCCCCCGATGCCCTCTTTGCTCTTTACATGGTCCCACTGCCACCAACAGTCAGAGGCCATCCCTGAGTCTCTGAAGAACATGCTTCTGGTGATGGACACAGCAGAGATTTTCCACAATGCAGATGCCCGAGGAGGCAGCCCCTCAGCCCTCTGGGAGATCACCTGGGAGCGCATTGACTGTTTTCTGCCCCACCTACGAGATGAGCTCTTCAAGCAGACTGTCATCCAGGGTAGGGGGCTTAGTTCAGCTTTGTCAAAAGAGTCCTCATCAAAGAGCCTGGACCTAATAATTAGTTCTCTGTACTCGTATCAGTGGGAAGACTGGTGGGTAGCCAGGTCTGTGCTTGAAAGAAAACACTAAGAGCTGCCATCTGGTTGTTCTGCCTTCTGCAGACCCCATGCCCATGGAGCCGCATGCCCAAAAACCTCTGGCCTCAGCCCACATGACTCCTGCTGCTGGGGACACAAGGACACCTGGCCATCCACCTCCCCCAGAGATGCCTTCCGAGCTGGGGGCCTGTGGTGAGTCCTTTTGAGCTAGCCTTCTGGGTGTTGAGCAGGAAGCAGGAAGCCTAAGACAAGGCCCAGGGTAGTTTGGGATTACTGCTGAGCATGGGCTGTGAGCCAGGGGAAGGAGGGAACCAGAGTATTTCGGTTGCCTGCTCTTCCTGTGGGAAATGGCAGGACCAAGGAAGCGAGGATGAGCTACCTGCTAGAGATTTTCAGGCTTGGAAGGAGAAGGCTGGATCAGGAACTTGGAATAAATATGCAGAGTTTTCTCTTTGGGGATTCTAGTAAAGATCAGGTGAGAACTTACCTGACTGGAGGTACAGCAAAGGAGGTAGAAGGTAGATAAAAGATAGCTGGATATTTGAATGAGTTTCAAGGGGAGATTCCCAACTACTTAGCCTGATAGGGGTCATTTTGTTCACAGGAATGGGGAAAAGCAGAGGTTAGGTAAACCAGCTGGGGAATGGAAGGAGTCTGACCGGCCCCTTGCTCTCCCTGTAGACTTTGAGAAGCCTGAGAGCCCTCGACCTGCCAACAGCAGCTCCCCTGGATCACCAGTGGCGTCTAGCCCCAGCAGACTGAGCCCTACTCCAGATGGGCCTCCTCCCTTGGCTCAGCCCCCACTGATCCTGCAGCCCTTGGCCTCCCCGCTGCAGGTGGGCGTACCACCCATGACTCTGCCCATCATCCTCAACCCTGCTCTCATTGAGGCCACCTCACCAGTGCCCCTCCTGGCCACACCCCGCCCCACAGACCCCATGCCCACCTCCGAGGTCAACTAAGGCAGGCCCCTCAGAGATCGGGACCAGTCCTTCCTACCAGACTGTCCTCAGCCACCCTTCCAGCTGTCCCCAGGGCACAAACTTTACAGGCCCAGCCTGAGCTGCTGTTGCTGCTACTTGGATGGGAACCTGAAAAAGAAAAGTTTTATAGCGCCTCCTAGGGCCTACAATCAGGCTAGGGGACCTTCTTCCTCAGCTCTCCATTCCTGGGGGTCTAACCTGAGAACACATTGAGGTATCACGTGCAACCTGGCAGCCCTGGGAAGGCATCTCGGTGCCAACCCTGTAGCGCCCATCCTCATGCCCTTCCTGCCCGTGGCCAGGCACTGAGAGCCAAGCCAACCACTCTGCACTTTGTGGCCCTCTCCCATCTCCACTCCTGTCAGCGCTGGGCCGCCTCCTCCAGTTCTTCCTCTTTTATTAATTAGTCAGTTTGGAAAGTTGATTGGCACCATGGAGGGTTGGCAGGTGGGGCTGGACAGAGGAACTACCCACAGGAACATGTACATACGGAAAAACAGGACAACAACGGACTTTTTATGATGTAATAAATGTCTTAGTACCAATGTCATTTCCTTACCCTCTGGTTTCCTTCTTGAGCTATGGGCACCATGTTATTGGGATACCCGGGGCTTGGCCCTTGCAGGAACAGAAGTGAGGCTGAGCCTACCAACAGCCTGGCCCATGTCGCCCCAGGCCAGCAGCCAGCCAGACGCCAGTGAGGGTTCCTTTACCAGTGCTGCTGCCCCACCGCCACCACCACAGCAGTGCGCTCTTGTCACCGGGGATGTGCCAGGGGTTTGGGTATTGTCCTCTTCCCTGACTGCTCCAAATTTGACACCTGAGACAGTCCAAACTGGGGTCAAAGCCAAAGGGAAGGTGAACCAGAGTTAAACTGGGGTCAAAGCCAAAGGGAAGGTGAATGAGAGTGGAGCTGTAGTTATTCAGAAGTCTTCCCTCAGATGTGCCCCGCAGATGTGTCCCACAGATGCGTCCAGGAGCACCAAGGGGAGCCTGTGGGACTTAGGAAGGAAGCCGTCCTGTCCACAGCTATGATTGTGTGTTTCTGGGCACAGGGCATTTGTTTTGGCCCCAGACTGAGGAGAGACGATTTCGTCCTGCACTACAGTTTCCACCCATCTCACTGAAGCATGACTGGAGAACCTTCCCCATCCTTCCCCTTTGTATCAGGGGAAGACAAGTGAGATAATGCGGGGGGCAGGCAGCGAGGCTTTCTGCAGGCTGAGGCACTGTGGGTGGGAGGCAGGGTGCTGTGTGTGAAGCTTTCCCGGGTGCAGCATCTACATGTCTTGGCTTCCTCCTCCGCAGTGGTCCCTTCCCTCTCCGGGGGGAGGCCGGGGGTGGTGCCCCCTATCGTACTACCAGCTGGCCTCCCCCATGGAGAGTTAGGGGCACTCGCCCTCTCCATCTGGGCCCAGCTTGCTATAGGGTCCATCAGGAGCTCGGACTTCGCTTTGCTCAGCACAACCACCTGAACGTTGCTGGGAGGCTAGTTCTCAGGAAGTGCCTTCCCCACGTGTAGGAAAGGCTTCCTTGGAAATGGTAACAGTCTCGTGTGGAAAAACACTGACATGGGACCTCCGACACTAGTTTTTCTCTCTTCCCTTACTTCTACCTGGGTAATTCAGAACATGCCTGGTTTCCACACTAACCAGAAGCCTTGCCTGACCCCGCGCCTAGGAAAATTAGGCGTATGGCTACACTCCTATCTGTACTTTTCTGTGTGAGTGCTGAGAGCCTGGGTCTTCAGTCAGGTAGACACTAGGGCCGTCGGCTTCAGCCAAGATGTCTCTGTTCTCCCATGTGAGCCCCACAAGCGCTGCCTTTAGAACCTTCCCTGTGTTTCCCTGTGGGGGAAATAATGTTGGCTACTGCAAAGGAATTTGAAGGTCATCCTGTGAATAAAAGAATATAACAAATCTGTGCCCCTTGATGTACAAATATTGGAAAGAAGCTGGAATGAGGGTGCCTGGGTGGCTCAGTTGGTTAAGCGACTGCCTTCGGCTCAGGTCATGATCCCGGAATCCCGGGATCGAGTCCCACATCAGGCTCCATGGGGAGTCTGCTTCCCCCTCTGACCTTCTCCCCTCTCATGCTCTCTCTCACTCTCTCTCTCTCAAATAAATAAATAAAATATTAAAAAAAAAAAAAAGCTGGAATGATTGCAAACGGACCCTCTCCCCATTGGGTTGCAAAAAAACACTTGTCAGAAATCTCATTCTGTTACAGAAAGATCAGCTGACACATACATGACTTGCGTTATTGACAAATGTTATTCCTGAGAAGGCAATGGAAGCTACAAAAGAAACTAATATTCAGGCCCCAATTCTAACCAACACAGAAGGACTTGGTGATGTGGAAGTGACAAAAAACTTGTAGGAAAGTAACAGTGTAATCCAGACATCATCGAGACGGTCTCGATGATGTCTCCTATATAAGAACTCAGGATAACAGATTTCAAAAAGCCCAGAGGAAAGCTAGAGACCTAAGGCCAAATGCGGAGAAGGGACATTGTTGGAGCACCATATGTGTCAACAGTAAGTGCACTGCTCACACAACTGCAGAGGTGTTTACTCCTATGGCTGAGGCAATGGGTTCAGAGAGGCCAAGTCCCAGGTCTGCCCCATGCTAAACCTCATAGTCTTTCCTATACTTCCTCAATTCAAAAGTGGTGGTGGTGGTGGTGGTGGTGGTATGGAAATCCTTCAAAGCTACATACATTTTCATAGCTCCTAAGAAATAGAAGGTTGAGGGGCACCTGGGTGGCTCAGTCAGGTGTCTGCCTTTGGCTCAGGTCATGATCTTGGGGTCTGGGATCGAGCTCCACGTCAGGCTCTCTGCTCAGCGGGGGGTCAGCTTCTCCCTCTCCCTTTGTGATATCTCTCACTATCAAATAAATAAAAATAAAATCTTTTTAAAAAAGTAAAACGGGGGCACCTGGGTGGCTCACTGGGTTAAAGCCTCTGCCTTCGGCTCAGGTCATGATCTCAGGGTCCTGGGCTCGAGCTCCGCATCGGACTCTCTGCTCAGCAGGGAGCCTGCTTCCCCCTCTCTCTCTTCCTGCCTCTCTGCCTACTTGTGATCGCCCTCTCTCTGTCGAATAAATAAAATCTTTTTAAAAATAAAATGTTGAGCCTCTGAAGGGACATGTTATTACCTAGTGAGATAAGAGTTCACTAGAAAACTGGAAAGAGATGCACAACCAAGAATAAATGAGTTTTCTAAGCACATAATGATATCAGGAAGGATGAATTACAGAATTAGCTACAAGGGACACACACCTCCCCCTGCCCCCCCCAAAATACTAAGAACAAAAAGTAGGTATTTGAACCCTCAGGTATTTACTTTTGTTCAGGGTTCACTGCTTGGGAGATGAGTGGCCATGAGTAAGCAAGAACCACTCACCCCCTGGGCTTCAACTGAGGAATAAGAACTTTATTATTATTTTTTAATATTTATTTATTTGAGAGAGAGAGAGCTCCACAAGCAGGGGGAACAGCAGAGAAAGAGGGAGAAGCAGACTCACTGCCGAGCAGGATCCTGGGATCATGACCCGAGCCGAAGGCACCCAGGCGCCCCTCAAATATAACAAACTTAAAGGAAAAATTACTGATTTCCTCCTACAAATCTGCTCCTCCCCCAACCCCTTCTCATATTCTACATCCAGTTCCTCAGCAAGTCTTATCGCTTTTGTCATTCAAATCTATCTGGAAGATACTATTTCTCATCATTCTCACTATCACCCAAGTCTAAGCCACCATCTGTTGGACCACTGGTCTCCCTCCTTCATTTCAGCCATATACTCTCTCTACTCTCCACACAGTGAAGTGTATCTTTTCAAAACATGTCATATCGGGACACCTGGATGGCTCAGTTGGTTGGGCGCCTGACTCTTGTTTTCAGCTCAGGTCATGACCTTGGTGTCATGGGATCGGGCCCCGCACGGGGCTCCATGCCCAGGGCAGAATCTGCTTGTCCCTCTCTCTCTGTTCTTCCCCTGCTCTCTCTCTCTCAAACATATAAATTAAATCTAAAAAAACAAATGTCATCTCCTTTTCACTCCACTGCTCAAAACCCTCCAAAGGCTTTTTTTTTAAAAGGTTTTATTTATTCATTTATTTGACAGAAAGAGAGAGCAGCAGAGGGAGAGGGAGAAGCAGACTCCCCGCTGAGCAGGGAGCCGGACGTGGAGCTCAATACCTGGACCCCAAGATCATGACCTGAGCCAAAGGCAAGTGCCCAACCTACTGAGCCACCCAGCAGCCTCCTCCAAAGGCTTTACATCTCATTCAGAACAGAGTCCAAAGTTCTTACTTTATCCCACCTACCTAAGCTTCTTGCTCTTCCTCAAATATACCGAACACATTCGTACTGAAACTTGTACACTATTAGTCCCTGCTCCTGGAATGCGTTTCCGTCAGGTGTCCACATCACTCCCTCCCTCACTTTTTTCAAGTCGCTCTTCAAATGTTACCTCATCAGAGAAGGCTTCCCTCCACTACTACCAAGAACAGCCTTGTTACCACCTCCTTGCCTACTTAATTTTTCTGCTAGCACTTATCACCATCTGACCATTCATTTGATTTTTATCTATAAGCAAGGACATTGTGTTCTAGAGTAGGCCCTCACTATTGGTGAATGAATGGAATTTCTGGTGCCTCTTCTTTGGGCCAAGTGTAGTGCTAGACTCCCCGCTGAGCAGGGAGCCCAGTGCAGGACTCGATTCCAGGACCCCTGAACCACAACCTGAGCCAAGGCAGACTACTTAACCAACTGAGCTACCCAGGCGCCCTATGTTTGAAATTTCCTATAATAGAATTTTTCTTCTTTAAAAATCTTCAAGGGTGCCTGGGTGGCTCAGTTGTTAAGCGTCTGCCTTCGGCTCAGGTCATGATCCCAGGGTCCTGGAATCAAGCCCCACATCAGGCTCCCTGCTCCGAGGGAAGCCTGCTTCTCCCTCTCCCACTCCCCCTGCTTGAGTTCCCTCTCTTACTGTCTCTCTCTCTCTCTGTCAAATAAACAAAATCTTTTAAAAAAATCTTCAGATAAATTACAGCTCAGAATCTTATATCTAAAAATAGCTCAACCTCTAGGGGCTCTTTTATAGGCAGTTGTGGAGACTGGAAGAATTCATGCCAATTCCAGCCGGTAGTTTATGAGCGCTTTGAAAGGACAGTTGTAATCATTGGCAACCAGCAGAGGCTCACTAAGTTGGAGTATACCAAACTAACCTCATTTTGTTTTAATTTAAGGGTTAAGGATCTGATTTACCAGGGGAATGTAGAAGACAATATCCCTGGATTTCAACAAAATTTTTGGTGGTATCTTATGATATTCACTGAGAGGCTTACAGTGGAGTGGGAAGGCCTGCTTTGTTTTATATCAGTTTAAGGAAGAGCTTCATCCTAGAATTAATAGACTGGGTATTTTGAACTCTCATTCTGTCCCTTTCTAGCTGTTGTATTTGGTCACTAGTTCGCCTCTCTGAGCCTTAATTTCTACATCAATAAAGGTAATATTTACCTCCAAGGATTGTTGGGAGGAAAATAAGAACTTATACTAATAGTACCTTAACACAGTACCTGCCACATTCCATTTGTAAGATGAAGAAGAGGGGGAAGTAACAGGAAATAGCTCATATCAAGGGCTGTAACAGTCTGCTCTTTATGCAGAACTATGCAGGCCTGTAATTCCATTATTAAGGTCAGGGGCGGAGGCCTCTGGGTGGCTCGGTGGGTTGAGTGTCTACCTTTGGCTCAGGTCATGATCCTGGGGTCCTGGGATCAGCCCTGCAGCATCCCTCTCCCTGCTCAGTGGGGAGTCTGTCCCTCTCCCTCTGACTCTCACCCTGGCTTATGGTCTCACTCACACTCTCTCTTTCAAAGGAATAAATTAAAAATCTAAAGAAGAAGAAGAAGAAGAAGAAGAAGAAGAAGAAGAAGAAGAAGAAGAAGAAGAAGAAGAAGGGGAAGAAGAAGGAGGAGGAGGAGGAGGAGGAGGAGGAGGAGGAGGAGGAGGAGGAGGAGGAGAAGAAGAAGAAGAAGAAGAAGAAGAAGAAGAAGAAGAAGAAGAAGAAGAAGAAGAAGGAGAAGGGGAGGAGGAGGAGGAGGAGGAAGAAGAAAGAAGAAGGAGGAAGAAGAAGAGGAGGAGGAAGACCAGGGGCAAGTTTCTTGGAAAAATCTGAAACAAAAGCCTGTGTTCTACCATGAGCATAAGGGAGGACGACTCCAAGAATGGAGATTGCTCATGGCATCTCCTAAAGAGAAAAATCTACCTATCACAGATCTTCAGCCTCAGAGTCAGTACTTTATGAGATCCTGTACTGATCTTGCTGCCACTGAAACTGTTCAAGCGGAGTTGGGAGCTATATAAAAGGCAACTTCCTACACTGGAGGAAGTTCGAACCGTTAAGGTTTTGGATGCATTTTCAATTCTCATATTCCAAATCTCTGTGATGGATGCGCAAGACCCGAGTCTCTGACGAACACCTCTTTTGTCTTCCCTGGCGCAGAGCTCCGGAGCTCAGGTCTGGAAGTCTGGCCCCCGGTGACCCTGCCATTTATAGAATAAGTTTCAGGTTCAGGTGGTATCTTCCAGGGGAGGCTGAGTAAAGGAGACTGAACGTGAGAGGATTACGGAGTCGTCTTGAGGCTCCAGAGAGGCCGCCAGATGGCGCCCCGGAACCGACTGCAAGATCAACTTCCTTCCTCTTCCCCCAACTCTTCCCGGCAGCAGGGCCCCACTCGGGGCGGGGGACCCGAGGGCTGGGGCCCGCCAGCTTCCCCCTGGGGTTCCCCAGCTTCAGAAGTGGCCAAGCGTTAGGTGCAGCATAAGCCGAGTAGCAGCAGGGACTGTCCGCTGTCTGGGGTAGGCAGGGTGGGTGTCAGAGACCGGAGCCGGGGCCCTTGGCTGGGGGATGGCGCTCGGTCAGCGAATCTAGCCTCGGGCAGGTCCGTCTGCCAGAGCTCGAGCTTTAGCTGACGGTCATCCTACCTCCCCGCTCCCCTGCCGGAGCTAATATTTCCCCTCTAAGGGGCGCGCCAGCGTCGCTCCGGATTGGCTGCACGAGTCCGGAGTTAAACTTTCAGCCAATGAAAAAGGTCACGGGGCGTGACGCACGGAAACGTCACGGGAATTCCCCCCTCCCGGGGGTGGAAAAGGGGCTTTCCCGACTGGAGCCCTGGTGGCTGTGGAGTGGTGTCGGGACCCGTCCGAGGTGGGTCGGGCCGGGAGAGGAGCCGGAACCGGAGCCGCCGCCGCGGTGAGTGGCCGGGTTCAGACCCCTGAGTGGCCGGGACACGGGGAAGGACGGAAGGAGGGCCCTTAGCTGACCGACTCCCAGGGCTGGAGAGCGGCATATGCACACGCACACACACACACACACACACACACACACACACACAGCACGCACAGGAACCAGACACACGGATACCCATCGACATCCTTGTATAAACAAAAAACCAAAAACCACGCGGACCCATACGTGCACCTACGCGTATGCTAGCGGTCGCACAGCATTGTCCATGTACTCAGACTCGCACGTACACGCAAACATGCTCACCCATGCAAGGTGCCTGGACCCGTACCCTTCACGCACAAACTCAAATATGCTCACCTGTGCGGTTCTATATCAAGACACTCTCAGACGCGTCCACACTGAGAAGCTGAAGGACGCTCACCTGCACACAGCCTTGCTCACTGGCACACGAATATTGACACCACACGTACACAACATTCACGCAAGCACAGCGGACAACACACACTCTATACCTGTGATAGAAACACACATAGAGACACACACGGCTATGGGACTGGGGCAGGGGACGTGGGCACCCGCAGCAGGGGCGGTGTGGGAATCCAGTGACTGTTGAGATGTTTCGGGGAGCGGGAACAGAAGAGTCCGTCCTTCCTTCCCCCACCCCAAGGCCCCAGAGTTCGTTCTTGGGGCAGAACCCCGGGGCCCCCCACTGGGAAGAGCCCCCGCCTACAGGCCTTAGGAAAGGAGGCCTTCCTACTACAGGAATGTCCCCCCAAAAGCCCCCGGGTGAATCAGCCGTGGCCTCCCTCGGGGTAGAAAATCCCAAGGTTGCTCCAGGACGGGGGAGGGGAAGGGGGCGGGAGGCGGGCCTGGCGCGGGCCTGAAAGCCAGGTTCAAAAGACCCTCCAGTCCCCGGCGCCTGCCCCGGTGTGTGGAAGGGGGCCCAACCACCAGGGGCGCTTCCCTGGGTCTGGTCGCCCCTCTGCCCGCAGAGAGGCTCCTAGGAGCTCAGAGGCCAGCAACCACCTCGCGCCCCTCCCGCCGGGGGGGCGTGTCCAGTGGCGTCATTTCCAGGCCCGCCCCCTCCGGCCCCGCCTCCCCCTGGTATTTTCGGGACTTTCCTAAGCTGTTCTAACTTTCCTGCCGCTTCCCCGGCCCAGCGCAGCCCAGCTCCGAATCTCGCTCTCCACCGGATCTCCCCCGCCACACCCGGACGGGTGGCTGGAAGAGATCAGACCCTCCCCCAAATCTGGGTCCCTCTCGCCCCCCCACTCCTGTCCTGATCTGTCTCTCCCTCCCCCCGCCACTCCCCCCACCCCCCACCTAAGGCGGGCGCCTGAAACTCTGGGAAACAGAACCGGGCCGGAGCCACCAGACAGAGCCGGGCCTAGCCCAGAAACATGGAAAGTTGCTACGACCCAGTGAGTCACGCCTCCTGGCTCTAAAGCCGGCCGGCTGCCCCCACGTCTGTCTGTCTGTCTGCCCATCCGTCGGAGTCCCCTCTGCTCCCCTACACCTGTAATGCTGATTATCTCAACCCGCCGGTCAGTTTGTCTGCAAGCTTCTTCCAGTAGGAGCTTTTTTACGGGCCTGAGGAGGAAAGGGAGCGTTACTCAGGGCTGGGAAGTGGAGGACTCTGGGGTGGCTCAGAATCAGTTGCCACCGCCGTCTGTCTCCAAACCAGGCTCTGGATGGCATGATTGAATATGATGACTTCAAATTCGACCCGTCCATTGTGGAGCCCAAGGAGCCAGCCCCAGAGACAGGTAAGTTCCTTACCTCTCCTTGTTTTAGAGGGGGGAGGGAGGAGCCTGTGTCCTCTTCCTTGGGGATAGGCTCAGAAATCCTGGCTTAGCAAGGCCCCTCTGTCCCCAGCTGATGGTCCTTACCTGGTGATAGTGGAACAGCCTAAGCAGGTGAGTGAACGGAAGGGATGGTGTGGGATGACTTAAGCTTTGGGGACAAGTGGGGTAGTTGTAGTTGGGTGGCCATGGGGAGGGTCACTGATCACAGAGGCCACTTCAGATTGGAATGATTGGCCGCTGCTAATCCCAGTGGTGGTGTGGTTCAGGAGATACTGCCAATTATCGTGGTCACTGCTGGCTGGGAATGTGGCTGGCTTAGGGAGGAAGGGGGTCTCTCCTGTTCACAATGTCAATCTGCCCGGGACATTTAGCGAGGCTTCCGATTTCGATATGGCTGTGAAGGCCCCTCCCATGGAGGATTGCCAGGTGCCTCCAGTGAGAAGGGCCGGAAGACTTATCCCACAGTCAAGGTGAGTCAAGGTGGTGCTGGAGGGTGGGCCAATGGACAGTGTGTTCAGGGGCATTACTGACAGCCCTCACCCCTCCCAGATCTGTAACTACGAGGGACCAGCCAAGATCGAGGTGGACCTGGTAACACACAGTGACCCGCCTCGTGCTCATGCCCACAGCCTGGTGGGCAAGCAATGCTCGGAGCTGGGGGTCTGCGCCGTGTCTGTGGGGCCCAAGGACATGACTGCCCAGTAGGTGCCCCCTCATTGTCTGCCAATCGTAGGCCCCAGCCCACTTCTGTGAGCTTAGCATCTGACCAAGGGGGGAGACAGGTTGGGCCCAGAACCCAAGGCCCCAGGTAAAAACCAGGAAAGCTTCCTGGAGGAAGTAGGGCTGAGCTGAGCCCTGGCAGTGGGAAGGGTGCCTCAGGAGGAAAGAACTGCTTGCAAAGCCTCTGACTCCCCCTCCCCCACCCAGATTTAACAATCTGGGCGTTCTGCATGTTACCAAGAAGAACATGATGGAGATCATGATACAAAAACTTCAGAGACAGCGACTCCGCTCCAGGCCCCAGGGCCTTACTGGTATGAAGGGAGGAGGGGTCATGGGAGGTGACTGTGGAGGGAGTAGAGGAGGAGGAGGGCAGGGATCACACGTATGTCCACCGCCCAGAGGCCGAGCGGCGGGAGCTGGAGCAGGAGGCCAAGGAGCTGAAGAAGGTGATGGACCTGAGCATTGTGAGGCTGCGCTTTTCTGCCTTCCTTCGAGCCAGTGATGGCTCCTTCTCCCTGCCCCTGAAGCCGGTTATTTCCCAGCCCATCCATGACAGCAGTGAGTATCCTGATCATCTGGGGTGCCAGCCCTAGGTGCTAGAGGGAGCGTGGGGGCAACCTCAAGCTGTGGAGTCAGACAGGCCTGGCTTTGAACTGGACCCACCACATATGAGCTGAGGGATCTTGAGCAAGTCATTTCCCGAGTATGGCTTCCATCTTGGGTAAATGAAGATACTAGCAATTCCTGTACCTCTTGTGGGTGTTCAAATAATAATACAAAGCACTTGGCTCCATAAATGGGGCCATGGCTATTATGTCATCTCAAGTAATTGATATCCCACCCCTACAGAGTCTCCTGGGGCCTCAAACCTGAAGATTTCTCGAATGGACAAGACAGCTGGCTCTGTGCGGGGTGGAGATGAGGTTTACCTGCTTTGCGACAAGGTGCAGAAAGGTGAGGCTGGAGCCCAGGCTGGGAGCTAGGGACACTGGGTATCAAGATGGGGAGCCAGGGCAGCTCTAGGACAAAAGACCCTGGAGATTCTACTAGGAGCTGTGGCCAAGCTTCAATTTTCCCTATAGATGACATTGAGGTTCGGTTCTACGAGGATGATGAGAACGGATGGCAGGCCTTTGGGGATTTCTCTCCCACAGATGTTCATAAACAGGTACCCTAGGGCCAGGGCCAGGGCCGGGGGTCTGAACTAGGCCAAGGCCTCAATAACACCTTACGTCCTCCAACCCCCTGCCAGTATGCCATTGTGTTCCGGACACCACCCTACCACAAGATGAAGATTGAGCGTCCTGTAACCGTGTTCTTGCAACTGAAACGCAAGCGTGGTGGTGATGTGTCGGACTCCAAACAGTTCACCTATTACCCTCTGGTGGAAGGTGCAGCTGGGCTGAAGTGGGGGGGGGCGGGGAGTCCTGGGCTGCAGTGTCCCAGAACTAGATCAGGGGACCCATGAGTCAAGTCAGGAGTGGGGAAGGTCCCAGGAAGAGGTGGTCGTAAGAGACAGCCTAAGGGCTTTTGGAGGGAGGGCTGTGACCAAACTCAGGACAGAGCTCTTGAGGCGTGGTGCATAAGTTGGGGTTTTAACATCTCATTTCCCTCTGGCCCCAGACAAGGAGGAGGTGCAGCGGAAACGGAGGAAAGCCTTGCCTACCTTCTCCCAGCCCTTCGGGGGTGGCTCCCACATGGGTGGAGGCTCTGGGGGCTCGGCTGGGGGTTATGGAGGAGCTGGAGGAGGAGGTGAGGAGCCGCTGGTGGCGGGAAGGGGGATGGAGGAGGGAGGGGTAAGGAGGAGAGAAGTTGGGGGGTTAGAAAACTGGGAGAGTCCTGGCTGGTGCCTCCTACCCATAGCCCGGCCTGTATCCGCAGGTGGCAGCCTCGGCTTTTTCCCCTCCTCCTTGGCCTACAGCCCCTACCCGTCGGGCTCGGCCCCGATGGGCTGCTACCCTGGAAGCGGGGGCGGGGCGCAGATGGCCGCCGGGACGCCTGGCGTGGATGCCGGGGAGGAAGCAGCGGAGCCGAACGCGGCCCCCCTGACCCCCCAGCGCGAACCGCAGGGCCCGGACCTGCTGCAGCGAGGTACGGCCTCTTGAATCCGGGCGGTCGGGACGCTGCGGGTGGAGACCGAGCCTGTGCCTACACCCCTGTCGCCCCCAGCCCGGGAGTACAATGCGCGCCTATTCGGCCTGGCGCGGCGCAGCGCCCGAGCCCTGCTCGACTACGGCGTCACGGCGGACGCGCGCGCGCTGCTGGCGGGACAGCGCCACCTGCTGACGGCTCAGGACGAGAACGGAGACACGTAGGTGGGCGGGTGGGCGGGCGGCGGGGCGGGAGACCTTAGGAACTTGGAGCGCGAAGGAAGGTCGGTCGTGGGGTGCCGGGCGGGGAAGGAAGGTCGGTCGTGGGGTGCCGGGCGGGGAAAGAACTTGCAAGGAGTCAGGGCTGTGGAGTCAGACGGACGCGGTTCCAAGTCCGGCGTCACTATGCACTAACTGTGCTCAAGGTGCTTGATCTCTAACCACTTCAGTTCTGTTGGCTGTTAAGAGAGCACGACGATAGATAGTACTGACGTGCTGCACAGGGTGCTCGGAAGGATTAAGTTCAGGTGCAGCGATACCCCTGGAGGCGTTTGGGCTCCACAAGCCCCAGTGACGGAGATCGTGGAGGCGTTGGGCTTTTGAGGGTAGAGGATGCTCTGAGTGGCTGGGCTCGCTAAGCAGCAGTCTCACTCTCACATCCCTCAGGCCGCTGCACCTCGCCATCATCCATGGGCAGACCAGTGTCATCGAGCAAATAGCCCACGTCATCTACCACGCTCGGCATCTCGGTGTTGTCAACCTCACCAATCACCTGCACCAGGTGAGGGGCACCTAGGGTGAAGAGGCAGGAGTCGGAAGGCAGATGCGCTGAGGCCAGGGGCGGCCCTGGCTCATTCTGCCTTGTCCCCAGACGCCGCTGCACCTGGCAGTGATCACCGGGCAGACGAGCGTGGTGAGCTTCCTGCTGCAGGTGGGCGCAGACCCGGCCCTGCTGGACCGGCACGGAGACTCCGCGGTGCACTTGGCTCTCCGGGCGGGGGCGGGGGCCCCCGACCTGCTGCGCGCCCTGCTGCGCAGTGGGGTTCCCGCCGTGCCCCAGCTGTTGCACCTGCCGGACTTCGAGGGTGAGTTCATCACCTCCTTTGGACCCCGGGGCAAAGGTGTGGACCAGGGAGGGCGCCTGGCAAGTGCCTGGTGTGAACATGAGGTGTTGAGGTCAGCTGGTCAGGGGCCCACGTTGGGGTCGCAGCCGTGGGCTGAGCATCTGTGTCCCTAGGCCTGTACCCAATACACCTGGCGGTCCGCGCCCGAAGCCCCGAGTGCCTGGATCTGTTGGTGGACAGCGGGGCTGAAGTGGAGGCTGCAGAGCGGCAGGGGGGCCGGACAGCCCTGCATCTAGCCACGGAGATGGAGGAGCTGGGGTTGGTCACACATCTGGTCACCAAGGTGGGACTGAGGATCGCTGAGGGGGCGGGGCCAAGGGTTGTGGAAGCGAGGAAGGTGAAGAGGCAGGGGAAGGGGAGGCCAGTCAGTGGGTGCTGTGATCAACCGCTCCCTTGCGCCCACAGCTCCGAGCCAACGTGAATGCCCGCACCTTTGCGGGAAACACACCCCTACACCTGGCAGCTGGACTGGGATCCCCCACCCTCACCCGCCTCCTCCTGAAGGCTGGTGAGCCTCATCCTTGGGGCCTATGAACAGGACTGAGGGGGAGGAAAAGGGATGCCTCCCAGAACCCCCCCTTTGCAGTTCTCAATGTGGGCTCCCCTTTTTACCTCCTCACAACTACCTCCCTCCTCAGGCGCCGATATCCACGCAGAGAATGAGGAGCCCCTGTGCCCACTGCCTTCGCCCCCCACCTCTGGTAGCGACTCAGATTCTGAGGGACCTGACAGGGACACCCGAAGCAGCTTCCGGGGCCACACACCTCTTGACCTCACTCGCAGCACTAAGGTGAGGCTAGCCTGGAACCAGAGGCCCCAGGGAATGGGATACCTGGGCTTATGGCTAGGGCCCAGAGGAGCTGCCGCCTGGGCTTGAGGCCTGGGGTGGGAGGTCGTCAGACGGAGGCTGTCTCCCCAGGTGAAGACCTTGCTGCTAAATGCTGCCCAGGATGCCACGGCACCCCCCCTGACCCCGCCCAGCCCTGCAGGTGAGAGCCCCCACCCACCCCCCCCCCTGCAGACTGCAGGCCCCTGCTCACGTAGGTCCCTTCTTTAGAGCCTCTCAAGCAGGGCTCCCTTGCTCCATCCCTGTTGCCACGCACTGCCCTGGTACCGTCTGCCTCACCTGTCAGAGTCCCCAGAGAGCAAGGTGCCTGCCTGGGTCCGTCTCTGGGCCAACAGACACATCCACATGTGTGTCCCTATCAGGGCCAGAGCCACCACTTGAAGATACAGCCTTACAGAACCTGGAGCATCTGCTAAATGGGCCAGGAGCCCAGGGCAGCTGGGCAGAACTGGCGGAACGGCTGGGGCTGCGCAGTCTGGTGGACACGTACCGGAAGACCGCCTCGCCCAGCGGCAGCCTCCTGCGCAGTTACAAGGTCAGTTGGTCCCCATCGCCTGCTCCGAGTCTGGCTTCTTTCCCCTGTCTCAGATCTCAGGGGCTCCCTTGGCCCCAGGGCTCCTGATCCCACACTCCAATCTCCTGCCTCTTCCTTCTGCCCAGCTGGCTGGTGGGGACTTGGCAGGCCTGCTGGGCGCCCTGTCTGACATGGGCCTGGAGGAAGGAGTGAGGCTGCTGAGGGGCCCTGAGGCCCGAGACAAGCTGCCCAGCACAGGTAAAGGGGTCCTACCTGGAACGCAGAGCTGGGCCTGGAGGGTGGGAGGCCTAAGACCTCAACTGTTCCCTGTCGCCTCCCCTGTGCCCACTCGCCTAGCAGAGGTGAAGGAGGACAGTGCATACGGGAGCCAGTCGGTGGAACAGGAGGCGGAGAAGCTGGGCTCACCCCCTGAGCCACCAGGAGGGCTCTGCCATGGGCACCCCCAGCCTCAGGTGCACTGAACTGCCGCCACCCACCAGCCCCTCCCCGGGCCCCTATGTACAGCACCCCTGCCTAGTCCAGTTCTTATTTAACACCCCATGCCCACCCCTCCGTTGGGGCAAATAAAGAATTCTCATGGGAAAGGGAGAGGGCACAGCCCCCTCCCTAACTTATGGCAACCCCTGATGTGACTCTTGTCCCTGGAACCAGCTGCCGACCCTGGCCCCAAGCCAGGTACTGGAGAGAGGAGAAGGAGGCCCAGCCAGCAAGTCCAGAGCAGTTTTAATGGGAGTGGAGGCTTACAAAGGGCAGGGCCCACTCAAGGAGGGAAAGCAAGGCCATGCTGTCCCCAGACTGTGTAGGGGGGGCCTAGGCATGGATACCCTTCCTCCGCCTCTGGAAAGAGAGAGGGTGAGCCTCAGGGAGGAAGGACGGAAAACCAGCTCAGCCCCAACTCCTGGCCTCTATCTGAGCCAGGCCCCGGGATGGAGGGGGATTGCTGGTGTTGGGTGGGGGTAGTCTCAGCAGAAAGCAGAAACATCAGGCCTCCCCCCCCCAAAAAAAAAAAAAAAAAAGCATCAAAAGTCCAAGGGGCCCTGGCCCCTCCCACCCCAGCCCCTGCCCCCTGTACGAAAAAGTGCAAAACATTATCACAAAATGGAGGTCTCAGAGGGGCCCCTAACCTAGGCTCTCGAGGCCCATGACCTAGCCTGCCCTGCCCCGGACACCGCGTCCGGCGCGGTCGGGCCCTGGGCCGAGGGGCCCTGGTGGGTGGCCCGAGGCCGGCCCGGGCTCAGGCGGGGCTGTCATGCAGGTGCCCAGCGGGCGCCAACCCCCTACGCTCCTACCCCCAGCTCAGAGCTTCCACCGCCCACTGCTAGCCCCCGTGCGAGGCTCTGAGCCGGGACCCTGAGCCCGGGGCTGGCTGGAGGGGTTGGCCTGCAGGGAGGGACTGGAGTGAGGTGGGGGGAGGCCGTCCTCTGAGCTCCCAGCCTGGGCCAGTGCTGCCTCCACCGCATCCAGCTCTTCGCTGCCTGCCTTCAGCTTGACCCGAAGCAGCGCCGCGTATGTGCCGTAGCGGGATTTCTAAGGCAGAGGGGCGGGAGCTGTGAGCCTGCTCTCCACCCTCTGCCCATTTCACCCCCATCCGGAGACAAAAGCTGGGAGACACAGGTTCCTGCCCACCTCTGGGACCCCCCAAAGCCCCCACTGCGACACGATCCCCTGGTAAGTTGGGGACCCTCTGTGGGCACCCTTGCTGTGCATTATAACCGCTGATATTCCTGAGCCTGGACTAGAGCTGGGGACCGCGAGCACCTGGGCACTGGACAGACCTCATCTCACTTCATTACCCTAACGGGGAGAGAATGGCATCCCTGGCTCACAGTAGAGGAAACAGGCTCAGAGAGGTTAAGCAACCCGCCCCAAGGTCACGCAGCTGGTCCCACTGTCCTAGAGCCCACACCATCAACCACTAGCCTGAGCCTGTATGCGGGAACAGAGAGATCCCACTGAGGGAGAAAGGAGCCACAGAGGCGCCAGGGCAGGGAGGTTCACCTCAAACTCCAGGTAGGCCTCCTTCTGCCGCTGCTCCTCCGCCTCCTTGCCCCGGGCCTTCTTGCCCAGCTGCGCAGCCCGGTGCTCTCGCAGCTCACTCGCCATGGCCTTCAGCTTGGCCTCGTGGGTCCGCACCTGCTCCTCCTAGAGGCCAGGGGGAGCGAAGTCAGGGTCACTCTGGTACATATAGTGCCTTTGTCCGTGTTTAAAAAAGGTGCCCCATCCTTTGGATGAGGAAAGCACCGTTGCCTAGGTTAACACCTGGGCAAATGGAGTGGAGACCGGATTCCAGCGTTCGCTCACCCCCCATGGCCAGTGTCCCGGTGTGGCGGACATCTATGTGATCACCCACGGCAGCCCTGAGTGCAGTTGGCTGGGCCTGCCCCACTCCATCCCGCTGGCACGGGGCGGACGGAGCTGGGGGTACCTGGGAGAGGCGGGTGGCGGCACTAGGTAACAGAGGGCGGCTGAACTTCCTCTGGGAGCTAACAGCAGCTGGGAAGGGGGGCGCAGAGAACATGGCAGCCACCACATTGATGCGAGTGATCCAGGACTGCATCTGCTCCAGGCTCCTGGGGAGACAACACGGCCACTTCGGACCTGGGCCAGGGATGCCTGTCCTGGTTCAGGGTGTGGCCTGGGAAGAAGTGAGACAATCCAGGGACAAGGGAGGGGAGCGCACTGGGAGTGGGGCAGAGGGGCCCGGGATGGGCAGGAGGAGGGCACTCACGGGGCCTGAAAGAGGAAGACCCGCCAGTCTGCTGTGCGCAGGTAGAAGACGTGGGGCCTCTTGCTGTAGTCGCTGGCGCGCGTGGCGAGTGCATGGTGGATGCTGATGGCATTCTTTAGCTCCGCCTCTGATAGGGCCTTCCCGGGCTGGTACTCCTCCTGCAGGGGTGCCCGTCTTGTCCTGGCCACGGTCCCGCCCGGCCTGGCCCAGCCCACCCACACTCCCCTGAGCCAGCTCAGCCCCAACCCCATGGGCGGGCCCCGCACCTTCTGCAGGTAGAGGATCATGCCCTTGAGGATCCCGTGGAAGCTCTTCCAGCCCCGCTTGCCCCGAGGTGCTGGGGGGAAGGAAGACAGGTCAGGGGGCCTGAGACAGGCCCCCTCCCCTCCATCCCCCAGACCCACCCCACCCAGCCACGTACTCTTCCTGCAGTCAGGGTCTGCGTGCACCTTTCGCACCAGGGCCCCATGCTTGTAGACTGCAGCCCCGGGCTCAGGAGTCAGGTCCAGGAAAGGGCTGGAGCCGCTGCCACTGCCCCCGCTGACCCTCTTGATGACCTTGGGGTTGGGGTCGGCCAACTCAGACAGAGAGCGTCTCAGCTCCTCCTCGTCTCTGCAGGTGTGATCACCTCAAAGGGGGCTGGCCTTGCAGCCACAACCCCCCCTCAGTCCTAGCCTCTGCCCCCTCCCCAGGAAAGCGCCCCCTTGTCAGTGGAGGGAGTGGGGGAACGGCCCCTCTCACAGGGTGTGGCTCCCCTCAACCAGAGGCTCCCTGGAGCCTTGTCTCCCACCTCGGATCAGATCTCCCCTGGGGTGGCTCCCCCCCCACCCCGCTCTGATGAGGATTCCTGCAGGTAGTGTATCTTCTCACTTAGGTTAGAGCCCCCAGGGGTAGGGCTGTGACTGTTCCTTTGTGTTTCTGCACATGCACACCAACCCTCACCCCCTTCTCCACTAGGCCAGACACACCTCTGACTCAGCGGTCTCAACCACACCCAGCAGCACGCTTTGCTCATAGTTTGTTGGCTAAATGGTGGCAGAAGTAGCTTCCTAGTGGTCACCTAGTACCTCTTGGTCAGCAGGCCTTGCTAGATATCATCTAAAGAATCGAGTTCTACTCGATTAGAACTGTCACTCTGCTGATAAAAACCTGCAGTAGCTCCCTATTGCCTCCCACAAAGAGCCCAAGTTCCATCCCCACCAACGCTGCCTTTTCCTCCTTCCACTCTCCAGCCAGCCAGGCCTGCCTCCTCTTGGTCTCCCCACCCCACAGTCATTTCAGCCACCACATATTTGCCTCCCAAATGTCGACTTCCCTCTCCCCAAATGCTTCCCCTCCTTCAAGGCTTGCCCCAAGCCCCAGTCTGCAGCCCGGTCCTGAGCTCTGCCTCCTCTGAGGTCTTCTCTCCTGCGGCCTGGGAGCTCCCATGACTGGCCTCTCAGCAGACAGCAGCAAGTATGAGTGATCCACTGACTGTTTATATGAGGCTCTCCCCCTCAGACTGGGGGCCCCAAGGCTAAAACTGGACCTCCTCCCTTAGTCTGGACTCCTCTAAGACTTACTCTGAGTTTCTCTGCACTGAAGCTGCCAAGAGTAGACAGTGTGGTCCCTTGTTCTAGGACACTCTGAGCTCCCTGGGACCCGAGAGGAGGCTCTACCTCCAGACTTCTGCTTTCCCACTTGGCTTGCCAAGGGACCTTCCCTTTCTGTTTCAGCACTCCTCCTCCCAGGCCCGCTGACAGTGGCCACCCACCCCAGCCTAGCTTGTCATAACAACCCAGCTGAAGAAAAGACACAGATCCCCAAGTCCAGGCAGCCATCTCCAAACAAGGCAGTGAGGCAGCCTCAGTGCCTCTCATGGCCTCCCCCGCCCCACACCCAACCTGGAATCCCAGGGCCTGCCTCCACGCTCATTCTCTCCAGGCAGCCCCTTCCCCACACCCCAGCTCCCTCACCACACAGCCCCGGGACTCACATGGCCCACTGCAGCTTCTCATTCTTGATGGAGCTGTACAAGGCCTGGGAAGGGAGGAACAAATCAGGCAGGTATGGGTCACTCGTGAGGGAAGCAAACCACGTACCCCGATGCCAGAGTTCAGAGCCTGCCCTCCTAAGTCAGGGCAGGAGACGACGGGGAGTAGGGGGGGCAGCTGGGTGTGATGACCAAGAACACAGGCTATAGGACACAGTACTATGTCACTTTCGCTGCAGGACTCTGGGCAAGTATCCGCGGGAAGAACAAACTTAGTAACAGGTGTGTAATGGAGAGCAGGCAATCGGCACAGGCCACCCAGGCATACGGCTGATGCACAGTCCATGGCAGCTGCTGTATGATCTTTGCTATTATCGTGAGGGGTCGTCCCGCCCAGATCCTGGGTGGGAGAAGCACAGCGCTGGAAGGAATAGACAGAGCATCCCAAGAAGCTCTCCCTTTTCCCAATCATGTGCCTTGGCCTATTTCCATAGGATAAACCCACACAGGACATATGGGGAAACTGAGGCCCGGCAACAAGGGATTCACCCCGTCACCTCCCTCTCTGGCTAGCAGAGAACACATTCTCAGAGCTCCTGACCCCTGGGCAAGCTGAGCACTTGCCCCAGCCCAGACGGCCCCGGCAAGTCTAATGCCAGGGTGGGTGAGCCCCCTGCCCACTCATATCCTTCACGTTACTGGGGACTGAACACTAAAAGGCAGAAGTTTTAGCTTCCAAACCCTGCACACCCCAAGTTCCCTGTGAACTCCTGAACCAGCCACTTTCCTCTGTACAGTTGTCCTGGGAGAGCTGTGAGGGCCTTGGGATGGTAGGGTAGAGAATGAGCTCCAGGATAGCAGAGGGGACACTTCTTCTTGGGAGTGGCCTGCAGCATGGGTCCACAGCAGCACCTCCCACTGTGGGGGCGACGCCACCAGCCTGTCTGTGAGTGGGTGTGTCTCCAGCATGTGCGTGTTGGGCTAAGCGTGTGGCGTGTGATGCTGCCTGCGTGATCTGAGTGCAGTGGTGACGTCGGCGCCTTCCCTGTGATGGGACATAGGCCCCCACCCCACCACCGACATACCACAGTCACTGACTCTCTCGCTGCCCACTGTCACACTCTGCCACGAGGCTAGCCTGGCAGCCCACCTGTGCACCTCCTGCCCAGGGCGGGTACACCCCACAACCTCCACCCCCTACACAGCACAACCCAGCTTTATGCACACACAGCCGCCCTCCCAGCACACCCCCAGCCCAAGCCCGGCAGAGGCCGGACCCTAAACCCCCACTCTCCAACTCTTGGCCAGGAGGTTGAAGTGGCCACCCAGATCCAACCCGTCTCCAGTCCTCCAGTTCATCCCCTGCCCCCTCGGAGGACCTCCTTTGGCCCACAACCACGTCTTCCTTCTAGAGTCCTAAATCCTATCCGTGAGCCCCACGTCATGCTCCTAGCCAGAAGACCCAAAGACCCTTTGGTTTGCATGCCCACCTTAAGCCGCCCGTCTGTGCCCTTCCCCCTCCAGTCCATGCCCACTCCCGGCTACCCATGGGCTCTGTCCCCGCTGGGCTCGGCCCCCTCAGTCCGCCCGATGCCACCTCGCCTCGTGCCCCTTTCGGTGCCTCCCTCACACCGCCCCCTCAGCCACGCCGCCCTCCACAACCCCCTCGGCCGCCCCTCCCGCCCAGCCTGGCGTGGGCCGCGGCCCCAACACCCTCACCGCCTTCTTCTTCTTGCGGCTCTGCAGGCGGCTGACCACCAGGTCGGTGTAGAGCACCGGCTTGAGACTGCGCGAGCGCTGCGGCCAGCCGTAGCACAGGGTCTCCGCGCCGCGGTGGGTGCGCCCGTAGCGCACGGAGCACAGCGAGCGCGAGCGCAGCCGCCCAGCGCTGCTGTGGATGCTGTTGACACCGATCATGCTGGCCCGGCCGGCGCGCCGCGGCCCCCGGCCATGCCCCCGCCCGCCCTTGGCCCGGACGGCCCGCGGACGGCTCCCCCGACAGCCGGCGCGAGCGGCCCGGCCCGGCCCGAGCCCGGCCCGGCTCCCACCGACGCACAGAGCGCACGGCGGCGGCGGCGCTGTCGGCTCTGCGGCTCCGCGCGAGCGGGAGGGGGCCGCCGACGGGGAGGGAGGGCGACGGCTGGGGGCGGGGACCGCGCAAAATGGAGGCGTCCGACCGAGCAGGGGCCCGCGGCGCGCCGCCACGGGGGCGGAGCCTCAGGGGCCAGCCCGGGCCGGTGCGGGGAGGTGCGCGGCGACGCGGGCGATGGCGGGGGCGCCGGGACCCCCCGGGGCCTGCGTCTGCCAAGGTGGGCTGACCCTGTAGGGTCTGCAGCTCCCTCCTGGCTCGTCAGGGTAGGGGCACCAGGGGCGGAGGAGGTCGGAACGCGTCCCCTCGGCCCCTTCTCCCCGCCCCGAGCCAGGCCACTCAGGAGGGGCGGCGCGGAATGGAGGCAGCCCTGGAATTGCACCAGCCTCGGGTGGCCAACTCACCCAACAGAAGACAGCTCAAACGCCGGAGGCTATACCCCAACTCACGTACACACACTCCAGTTTACAGACATACCCTCAACTAGCCAGATCATCAATCGACACCCCCAAGTCACAGACCCTGCAAATTCAGATGCACACCTCAGAATTTAGTCTTTAACTCATACAACCCCTGCTCATGGGGGCACCTGGGTGGCTTTGTCGGTTAAGCGGCTGCCTTCGGCTTCGGTCGTGATCCCAGGACACTGGGGTCGAGCCCCAGAGCCCCACATCGGGGCTCCCTGCTCAGCGGGGAGCCTGCTTCTCTCCCTCTGCCCGTCTGCTCCCCCTGCTTGTGCTTGCTCTCCCCTGCCCGTGTCAAATAAATAAGTAAAATCTTTAAAAAACAAAAACAAATGGAACAACCCCTGCTCATGGATGCATGTCATAGATCAGACAGCCAATCTGTAGGTATACAATCTAATATGCAGAAACACCCAATGTGCACCCCGATACAGACACACTGTAAATCGTAAGCTGTTAAAGCACATAGCCCAAGCCAAACCGCCTGATTTACCAACTCCCTAAAGCATATATATGTATGTATATATACATATGAATATATATATGCAACTCAACTCAAGCGTACACCCCAACTCTTTTGACACCCCAAACTCACAATGAACACCCCCCCCACTCCGATACATTTCCAAACTCAGAAGCCCAACACACCCCAAGCTCACGGATGGACGCAAGGACATTCCTGTGCAGTCACATGTATGTGATGGCCCAGAGACCCCTTCGCCAACCCTAGAAGTTTTAAATGAGTCCAGGCCTCCCTGCATGAAACCAGCGGATCAGGGAAAGGAGTGAACGTGCAGGACCCGGACACCCTCTCCTCCTCCCATGCATACCAGTCCCTGTGTCGCTAAATCCTTCAAGTGCTCGCATGTGGGAGCCGGTCCTGGCAACAAGGGAGTCAGAAGAGCAGTGTCTAGTCCCAGCCTGAATATAGCTGGCTCTGAGACCTTGGAAAAGCCTTTGTCCCTCTTGGGCCCCTCTACCTCTGGGTCCCTCCAGCACATCAGTACCAGAAGGGCCTTTGTGGCCATATATCCTGGGGCGAGGGGTGGGAAGCAGTGAACCTGTGTGTCCCCGCCCCATGCTGAGACCCCTCCCATGCTCAGTGAACACTGCAGGAGGGGGAACTTAAGGCAAATGCAAGGTCCAAGGCCGCCTCATCACGGCTTTTCCAGAGCTGCCTCCCCTCCCCCGCTGCGAACGGCCAAGACTGCACGCAAGCGCGCATGTTCTGGGGGAGCCTGCGTGTGGGGGTTGGGGGAGGGGGCAGTCCCCAAGCTGAGTCACGGGAGAGCCCATGCTCCAGCAGCAGGAGCTGGGGGCCGGCAAGCCCCTCACCTCACCAACCAACACGCTGCCGACAGGTCCCCATCCCTCCCCTCTAGCAACCTCTACCCTGTCCCGTCCCCCTTTGTCCCCACCCCACCCCCACCACCTTGAGCAGCTCCCTGGGGAAGTCTCCGCCTTCATTGAGGCCCTCCAGGTTTCCGATGAAGTCTCCGCAGGTCATGCGCTTCCCAATGTTCTAAGTGAGGGCAGAGAGGCTTGTGAGGGGGGCCGTGGGCCCCAGGCCTTGAAATCTCTGGACGCGGTCTGTTTTCTGGGCTCCCTCCGGCTAGCCCCCCACTCACATGGCCGTGAAGATCGGTGTTGAGTAGCATGAGGGCGCAGGTCAGCGTGTGCGCACCGTCTAGGGGAGAGTAGACTTTCAGCCTCAGCCTTTTCCCTCGGATTCTTCCCACAGCTATCTTCCCCAGCCTTCCAGTTTATCTCCTGCCCTCTCTGGCCCACAATCACACTTTTGTAAGCCGTGAACCCCACTTCCTCCCCTTTCTTTTCCAGCAGATCCCTAAAAGGGACCTTTTCCCCAACACCCACATGCCTCTGCGAGTGTGTCCAGCGCACAAGCCAGTGGGCCCCCTCACCGTTATGCTGCCCAGGGTGGCCACATCACCTCCTATGTGGACAGCGGCATGCAAACATTGTATGTGGAAGGTTGCACATTCACGAAGCCGCGTCAGCACTGCACACACGCATGCTCACGTGCCTGCAAGCTTGTGTGTGCATGCACTCCGACACACACACACTGTGCCCATCTGCCTTGGTGACCCGCTGGGAGAGTCCTGCCCCCTGGCTTCCTCACCTTCTGAGGACAGGGCTCCGGGATTGCACTGGAAGTATCTCTGGGAGAAGTGGGCCAGCACGCGCTCCCGTTCTTGGGTCTCACCCATTAAAGCCAGCTCCTTCAGAAACACCCTGGGGAGGGCGGAAGAGGGAGCCTGTCACCCCTACCCAAGGTCCCCGAACCAGGCAGCCTCAGCTTTTGGCCATGCCCAGCCAGCCTGGGAAGGATGACATCAGGGCAGCTTAGGAGGGAGGCTCAGGGGCTCGGAGGAGGCACAACAGAGGCCCTGCACACCAAGCCTGGAGTGTGGGGGGCTGCCCTCAAAAGACTTAACACCCACCTGAGAGCTTGGTCCAGAGTCATGCCCGTGAAGACAAAGAACTTGAGGTACTCGCCAGCCACAAGTTTGCTGAAGTCATTGCTGTGGGCAGGGCAGATAGACAGGTGGAGTCTCAAGGGAAAGGGTCAGGGGACCAGGTGGGGTTACCTACAGACCTGGGGCCCTTCGATAGAAAGGATGAGGAGGTGCTGCCCGCAGGACGCATCCCCTCTCCCCCCATGCTCACTCCCAACCGGTGACTTTACTTCTTGCCCAGGTGCCGGGCCACATCGGCCTTCCTGAAGCCGTCTAGTCGGTACAGCCTCTTAGCTAGGCGCTGCGCGGCCTCCAGGTCTGCTTTCTGCCCATTGGACAGGGTGTCTGTGCTTCCCAGGGCCAGCCGCTCCGTGCTGTCCAGCTCTGAGTCCGAGTCGGACACCAGCTGGCTCAGCGGTGGTTCGCTGCGAGGGTAGAACGCCAGCTCAGAGGTGGGCCGGTCCCCCGAGGCCATTCAGATCCTTCCCGTACCCCCGAACCCCGAAGGCAGAGAGGGGGACTTTGGGACATGGGGAAGGCAGTTTTCTTCCCTCCAGAGAAGGACACTGTACAGGTTCCCTCTGTCAGCTGATTCCATCTTTACCATCTCTCTGTAGAAGTCCTACATCACATTTAACCCCCATCCATCTTTCTGCTGTGGGAATTTTGACTGCTTCTCCAAAGCTCCCTATGGAGTTCGCTGTTAGGCACAGATTTCCCATCTCCACATTGGCCCTACTGAGAACATAGTCCTCTATCTTGGAGGATATGGGCAAAGGTGGGATATAGACAGGAGCAGTGGAGGGTCAAACAATGATTTGAGGGCAGAAGGGACACCTTCCCATTCCTATGTCTTTCTTCTTCCGGCCTTTTAAAAGGCAAAGGAGCCTCCTCCTTGGTCCTTCTCTTCTACACACAAAGAGGCAGGCTCTGGGTAGAGGGGAATGGGGGTCAACGTGCACCCATTCATCCCCTGTCTCCTCCTCCCCTTCCCTTCCCGCCATCCCAGCTGCTCTACTCGCAAAGCCACCTGTCACCCCAGAGACAGAGGCCGGAAACTCCTGGTTGCTAGGCAACCCTGTCTCCCTGGCCACCCCCTCCTGTTGCCATGGCTTCCATGACTGAGAGGGTAGCTGGCAGAGGGAGAGCAGAAAGGTTAGACTGGTGAAAGGACTTCCTGGAGAAGGGTGAGAGGCTCCTGACTGAAGAGGGGAGGCGACAAGGGAGGGAGGCAATTGGAGAGGCTGGTGGCTGCATCTTTGCGAGAAGGCTCCAGGCTGGGTGGGGTAAGGTCACAAGAATTCCAAGCAGGTTAGAGGCTCCGCCTTGGGGAGGAAGGGCCTTCCTCAAAAGAAAGGAGGGTGTTCTCTGGGGACTCTTCAATCCTGAATCATGGTTTTTCAAGTCATTGGATCTGAGACCAAGGGATGGGCTGTGAGGGGCTCCCTCTCACAGCCCATGAAAGTAGTCCTCCAAATGGAAAACCAGACATCTGTATCCCCTCGCAACTCTATCAGGGGTCAGGAATATGAGCTGCATCTTTGCATTCAGGCTCTTTCCCTTGGAGCAGCTGCTCCTGGGGCCCTGGGGACCTCAGTTCTGAGGAGCCAAAGGCATCACTCACCTGCCCAGAGGTGCCGCCCCCAGCCCAAAGCTGTCCTCTGAGCGGCAGGGACTAGGGGGCTCCCTCCCTGGGGCCTGCTTGACTCCAGCCTCTGCCTCCTCTTCCTCCCCTCTCTGTGTCCAAGGCCCGTCAGCGGCGGAGCTGGTACCGGAATCTGGCTCAAGAGGTGCAAGTGGGGCGGGAGCAGGCGGGTCAGGCCGGGGGGCAGGGGGCTGGGGAGGCAGCTCAAAGGTGAAGAAGGGGCTCTGGGTTGGGCCCGGTGAGGCCAGGGCCTCCAGCGAGGCAAGGCTGGTGTAGGAGGTGCCCTTGGCTCGGTGTGACTCCAAGATGGCTTCAAACACGCAACTGAAAGAGTCAGGCCCATCAGCTGAGGGGCTCGTCCCAGGCAGAAAGGGCACAGGCGACTTGAGAGGCCCAGGGTGAGGCATCCGGGTGCCTGGCCTGCAGGGGCAGGGAGAGTCTCTGATCAGGGGCCCAAAGGACAGTTCTTGGGTAGCATTCATTGAATTCTCATATGGCTCTGTGAAGGGGATTATCACCTCCTTTTCACAGCCCCCCAGCCCTCTAAAAAAGCCACCTGGGTAGGGAGTCCCCACTATGGGTTCACCAAGCTACTCAGTGCCCCTGAGGCACCCCAGCCTTACCCGTCCCCAGCACCCAATCCTTTCGTCTCTTCCTCCCTGCTAATCTCCCTTTCTCCTCTTTCTCCCTGATCCTCTCCCCTCCTGCCATCCCATTTCTATTTCTGGCAACATCTTAGGAGAAGAAGATGAGGCTCCAAGCTGCAGTGGGGTGTGAGACAGAGAGGAAAGCCCCCACACTCCCTACTCTCCTGCCAGGATCTAGGATCTGGATTGATGCTCCCACGCCCCCAGGCTTGATTCTGGCCCCTGGCCTCTCACTCTACCTCCTGTTCTTCACTAGAACCCCTTTCTTCTTCTGTTCCTGGCTGCTCCCTACCCTATGGGCTCTTGCTGACACACACCCCGCCCCCTACATCCCCAGCATTCTGGCAGGCCTGGGGCCTCTGTCCAGAAT
This sequence comes from Potos flavus, assembly GCA_028534135.1. Classification (NCBI taxonomy): domain Eukaryota; kingdom Metazoa; phylum Chordata; class Mammalia; order Carnivora; family Procyonidae; genus Potos; species Potos flavus. Next base: position 23,171,588 of record CM052894.1, on the reverse strand, counting down.
CTCCTCCTGCTAGCTTTTTTCTGACCCTCCCATTCCCACCCTCATCTCCATTCCAGTCCCTCTGACTGGGGCTCTGCCTCTGGGCCATCTCCGAGGTGCAAGCCACATTCCTTTCCCACGCCCCGCACTCACCGGGCCCCCTCTGAGGCCTCAAACACCTCGTCGTCCACTTCCTCTTCCCCACCTGCCTCTTCGTCGTCGTCGTCCTCATTTCCACTGCCCAGGCTGGGACAAGGGCCAAGGCATGGACTGGGACGTGGGGCAGGCGGGCGGGCAGTGCCGGGTGGGCCCTCGGAGCTGGGCTGACTCTCGATGGCCGAGTCAGCGTCCTCCCGCTCAGCCAGCACCTCATCGATGTCCGTCTCCCGGTAGCACCTCAGGGGCACCGTGTCCAGGTCCGTCTCGGAGTACTTGGCTACTCGCCCCACAGCCACCCCAGAGCCCTTCCCGGGGCCCACCCCAGGTGGAGATGGGGGGGCCTGCTCTGGGGGCTTAGCACCTGCAGTATGCATAGGCATCCTGGTCAAGAGGGCATCCTGGTCGGCTCCCTGTCTAGATTCTGGTCTAGGAAGGAGCTCTTTCCCGCTGCCTCATATCAGCAGGAAGTTCTTTTCACTGTCTAGCCGCCATTCTTCCTGTTACAAACTCAGCTTGTTCCTGGTGCCAGTGAAGCTTGTTTCAAATCAAGTTCTTGTCAAATAACTTTGAGGGGCCTGAGGGGGGCCAGCTTCTTTTCTACTTCACGGAATGACCCTTGATATCCTGCCATCCCCTCTCTCCACAATCTAGCTCCTTCCAGGGGCCCAACCCAGCCAGGATCCCCCGACCCTCCCTCATAACACAGATGGAAAGTTGGAGGCCTGGAGAGGCATTAGGCAACTCCTGAGCCCATGAAAGGACTGGGGAGAGGTTGAAAGGAAGGCTCCCCACCATGCCTCCGCTGCTGTGGAGAGGGCCCTGCCCTGTTCCCCTGGTCATATCCAGGATCTTACCTGAGCTTGGGGGGTCCAGGGAGCCATAGAAGAATTCCCATTTGGCTCGAGCAATTTTCTGGGCATGAGAGGAGACTTCCCGGGGGGAGGACCAGGTGTCTCCCTAAGCCAAGGAGGAAGAGATAGACACAAGCACCCAGAGATAAAGCCACACAGCCAAGACACAAGATCATGGGACAGAAACACAGAAAGAAGAACACACAGGGACAGATAAAGAGGTGCCAAGGCACAGGGACAAACATGGAGGGCAAGAAAGAGACAGATTTAGAACAGATGGAAGAATTCAGAGTGAAGCTGACGGGCCCAAAACTGCCAAGGGGCCAAGCCTTGCCCCTTTGCTGGGTCTCTGGGGTTCCAGGGAGCCCAAAAGAGGTCACATACCTGGTTCAGGAGTCCAGTGTCAGCAGGTCCTAGGAATAGCTTGGCCAGGTGCTCAGAGGGTCCCCCCAGCCCATTGGGGAGAGAGGAGTAAAGGCCATCTGCCCCAACCTGAGGTTGGGCTGGTGGCCCATGGACAAGGCCCTGGCTGCCAGGCAGAGCTGACCCTCCTCCTGCTGGAAGTGGGTCTGATGTGGAGGCCTCTAGCCGCAGCTTCCGGTTGGAGCCAGGCCCAAGGGCTGGGGTGGGCCTGGGAGGAGAGACCCCACCCAGGTCCCAGCTCCGGCTCAAGCCTCCAGGAGCAGGCAGCCCATTTAGTGGCCTCACGCTGGCCTTCTCCACAAAGCGGAATATGACCACAGAGCTCCGCGCCCCCGGTGGGGGCTGCCCAGTGGGTGAAGAGGGTGCCCAGGGTGAAGGAGCAACACGGGGGGAGGGAGGGCCACGCAAGGGTGTACAAGGTGCTGTCACACGTCCCAGTTCCCGGCCCCGGGCACCTGGACCTGCCACCCGCCGTAGCAGGGAGCCCGTGCTGCCATACATGCTGGCTGGGGGGCTTTGTGGCACCGGGCCTTCGGGGAGCCAGCGGCGTGGGCATCGTGGTGGGGAGATGGCACAGTCGCCCTCCGAGCAGAAGCGCATGGCACCCTGGGCCATGCTGGGGCCGGGGGTCAGGCTGGGGGGGCAGGGATGGCGAGGCCAGGCGGGGAGTGAGGGGGCAGCATGCTCTTCGGACAGGCCTGCAAGAGAGGAAGGGGGAGCAGGGGGTGAGCTGCGGCGAAGGCTGATGGGCAGGAGAGCAGAGACAGGGAGGGGAAAGCGGGATGGGCCATCTGAGAGCCAGGGGCCTAGCCCGTCCTGGAAATATGACATTATTGATCCCACCCCTAGAAGTGATCAGGCCTCTTATTTGAGCTACTTCCATGGAGGCCTGAGGGGAAAAGAATTGTATCCCCAATAGGCCCCTGGCTCCTTTCCTTCTGTCTGAGGGCCCTGAGCATCACCCTGGGAGGAGAAAGGAAGCTATTTCAGAAGTTGAGTGAGTTCAGAGTCCCTGTGGCATGTTGGAGCTACTTCTGGTGGAGGAGGGGGAAGGCTGGTACCCCACCCTCCAGACCAGGAGTGTCAGCCAGTCATAACCATCTTGCAGCCCTGGGTCCCCCACAGTCTCTCTTACGGAGGCCCCTCACTCAGTGAGTGAGAACTCAGGCCTCTTAGAAGGAAAGGCAGGAAGATGGGGGGTGTTACATAGGGACTATGAGGGGCTGCGAGGCATATGGTGAAGGGAAGAACTAAGGCCCCTACTCCTAATGCTGAACGGGAAAGGGACATTCTTGTTTTTCATACAGGTACACACATACACACACACAGACAAATAATGTCAGTACAGGGTTAAACATATTCATAGGTAATATGTCCTGCACACACAGACCCAGGCACACACACATACGTTGGCCAAAGACACACCCTCAGACACTCACAGTCATAACAAATATGCGTGTAATGGAAAGGCACATGCTTATTTTACACACATACACACACTGTCATCAAATAACACACAAAGAGACACCCAATATACACAGAGGGCCTCATTCTCCAATGCACACAGACACAGGCGCATCAGACACTCACTGAGACCTACTAGTCACAATCACACACAAATACAGGTGCACCCTCATACACATACTTAAGCAGGAACACACACCCTCTCCCCCAACCCCCACCAGTCACTTGTCTTTCTGGGTGGGAAGGCTGCACCAGACCCTGTCCCTCCCTCCCGCTTAAGGGTATGACAGATCTTGTCCAGCCCTTAAAGGGGTAAAGGGGCCTCTGGTGGCAATGCAGGGTAGGGGCAGAAGTCAGGAGCAGCAACCCTGCCAGGCAGGTTTCTGAAGCTCAGTGGGGGCCCAGGGCATCCCCAGTGCAGCTCCGACTGGAGCTGCCTCAGTACTCACCGCTGCTCCCAGGGAGCTGGGGCCGAGGAGAGGCGGGGAAGAGGCTGGGCTCAGCTCAGCTGTGAAGGCAGCGAGGCTCCCGCTTGCTCCCGCTTGCTCCAGGCCCGCCTGCCTCTCAGTCCCTCCCCCTCCCCCCTACGCGGGCGGCTCAGGCAGAGCTAATCCCCCCACCCACCCACCCGCCCTTCTCCGGGGCCCTGAGCCCCGGAGGCTGGCCCCCCTTCTCGACGCTAGGTCCCCGCTGGGCTCTCCCGCCAACCTGAGACCCGCCTCTGACGAGGGGGAGGATGTATGGAACCCCCGGTTCTGTTCCCAAGACCCTCACGTGCCCCACCCCAATCGTGTCCTGGTCCCTTTCCTCCACCGCCCCCTGAGCCACACGCCAGACCCAGCTGCACTCGCGTGTCCCGCTCCAGACCCCACGCGTGTCCCTAGGAGGTTGCCACATGACCTGTTACATGCCACACGCGCTCCCGCCCCCACGAGCACGCGGCCGCGCCAAGCACACCGTATGGGTGTAGACCGGACCCGCCCCCTAAATCCAGGAGACCATCAACTTATGGAAGAGAGATCTAGGAAACACTGCCTCAAACCCTAAAGGGTTCTGCGTTTCGGACCCAGGAGACCCAACCCTGACCACTCGCCCAGGATGCAGCAGGACGGATGTTAGTCAGACTTTAGAAAGAACTTCCTTGCTGCCTGAGTTAGGTGTCCTGTCTATCTGAGGGTAAAAGGTTAGATCGGATGATGCCGGGAGTGGAGGAAGTGGGGAGCAGGCAACCCTTGCGCCCTTGGCCAAGGTAGAAGGGGGCCCAGCTATTTTAGGAAAGCACTGCCAGAGTTACTATGGCAACTGCTCTCCTTGGGAACGTCAGGGCATGCAGGTGGTGACCTCGGAAGGAAGAAGGGGTCTGTTCGGGCAGTCAGGGGGCGCGAGGACGTGCGCGACGGGGGCGCGCGGGGCTCACCGCGGGGAGGGGCGGCGCTGGCTCCGCGTGGTGCTGAAGGGGACAGCGCCAGATTTGTCGCACTGCGCAGGCGCAGAGGCGCGAACAAAGCAGGGAGGAGGAGGCGCGCGTCCCTAGGTGGTGCGCGCCTACAAGGCTCAATCTTAGCGGAGGTCGGTCCTCCCATCTACCCCCTCCCCAAGCAGGCTAAGGAAGAGGAAGCAAGTCCCTCACCCAAGTTAACCCTCTTTGGTCCTTCCCCGCTGCTGACTTCTCCCTTCTTGCTTCATTGGGGGTTGGGGGAGGGTTGAAGGGATTCTGGGAAAACTAGGATGCCTGAATTCTCAATCGCGACTCCCTTGACCCTGGACAAGGCGCGTCCCCTCCAGGGCCTCGGTTCCATCTTTAAAATGGAGTAACAGCACAGAGCTGCTCACCTTGCAGAAGTGCCCGAAGCCCTGATGAAATAATGGTTGGGAAACAGTTTTCGTTATGCAGAGGGAGATGAAGCGGCTGCACGAAGGGAGAGCGCAGCCCTGCTAGGGGCAGCTCTCGGCGACAGCAGTAGCCCTCACCGTCCTTCACACCCTCCCCACCAATGGATGATGGGGAAAGCACTGCTCCAGGGGGTCCCCGGAGCGGACCCTGGAACCAGGAACTGCGCACGCGGTGAGAGGGCGGCCCATAGTCTGAGCCTAGAGTTCTGGGACATCACTACCCCAGGGCGGGCCGAGCCCCAAACCCCACAACTAAATCCCCAGATCAACTGAGAAGCGGTACTCCTGGTGGGCTGAGCTGAGCATTCATTCTTCTCAGGACTCTAGACTTCCTGGGTAAAAGATAGGGACCCAGCTGGAGAGATGATCCTTCTTAGCGCCCCCTGTGTCTCTCCCCTGGAGGTGCAAATCCATTCCAAATTGTCCGGGAGTGGAAGGGCCGTACAGCTCTGTACTTCATAACTAACCAGGAATGAGAGGTTTGAGCACGTTTGCTTGATGAAGGAAGAAAAATTCTAGCTTCGCCCATTCGATTCATTCAACAATTGCTGGGCACCAACTACGTGCCAGACATTAAAAGCCTGGATAGTTTCTCCCCATTTTTCAAAGTCGCTAAACACGAACAGAGGGCAAAGAGTAGGCCCAGAACCTTGGAGTCTTGGCTCCGCCCCTTCTGCGTTTGGCTTTGCCTGCTCCTCCCATCACCACTTCACTCAGAGGCGGTCACTGGCCCAAGAAGAAAAAAGAGCCAGTCTCTGCTGCACCATCGCATTCTCCAGCTTCAGTTCTCAAGCCCTGTAGCTGAGAAGGCGAGGTCTGATGTTACACCACCGGTCTGTTTCGCCCTCAGTTTCGAGATCTATCCGGAACGCTTTCAGATAGGATCCTCAGTGAGACCGCACTCGATTGAATCGGTCTGTCTCTACAGCCCAAGGAGGCGGGTTCGCTGAGATCGCTCCAAGGCCAAAGCGAGAAGACCTTACTGCGCACGCGCAATAGGCAGCCGATGGAGCCACCGATGGAGCCGTCCGGAGGGGAGCAAGAGCCCGGAGCCGTCAGGTACCGAGCACCGGAGGGGCCGAGAAAGGGAAGAAGGACCTGGGGGAGGGGAGCTGAACTGGGCCGGGTCTGGGGGCCGCTCTTAGGAGCCGGGGCGCGGAAGCATAACGGCGGCGGACTCACGGGTGACAGCGGCCCGGGGACGCCACCGCCAACGCCCCTTTACCCGCAGGCTCCTGGACCTGCCTTGGGAAGACGTGCTGCTCCCACATGTCCTGAGCCGGGTGCCGCTACGCCAGCTGCTCCGGCTGCAGCGCGTCAGCCGAGCCTTCCGGGCGCTAGTGCAGCTGCACCTGGCAGGGCTGCGCCGCTTCGACGCAGCTCAGGTGAGCCGGGGGCCAAAGCCCCGCCCCGTCTGGGTACCGTCCCCGCCCCGCCTCCAGCCCAGCCCCCAGCCCCTAGGTCTACCCTTCCGGACTCTCCCGGGCCTCCAAGAGTGCGGAGAGAGCGATCCACCCCGCGGGAAAGTACTCTCAAAGGGCGAGGGCCGGGTGTCAACTCAGAAGGCGCTCGGGGTCTCTCCTGGGAGGGCAGGTGGCAAACCCTGAGGGCGGGTTGCTGACGGGAAAGAACTCTTCAGGGGTGGAGAGGCAGCGCCCGTCCCGCCCCTGCTGAGAGTCGAGGTGCCTCCCTGCCCGCAGGTGGGTCCGCAGATCCCGCGGGCCGCCTTGGCCTGGCTGCTGCGGGACGCTGAGGGGCTGCAGGAGCTGGCGCTGGCGCCGTGTCACGAATGGCTGTCGGACGAGGATCTGGTGCCGGTGCTGACGCGGAATCCGCAGCTGCGGAGCGTGGCGCTGGCCGGCTGCGGGCAACTGAGCCGCCGCGCGCTGGGAGCGCTGGCGGAGGGCTGCCCCCGCCTGCAGCGCCTTTCGCTCGCGCACTGTGACTGGGTAGACGGCCTGGCGCTGCGCGGCCTCGCCGACCGCTGCCCGGCCCTTGAGGAGCTGGACCTCACCGCCTGCCGTCAGCTCAAGGATGAGGCCATCGTATACCTGGCGCAGAGGCGCGGCGCAGGCCTCCGCAGCCTCTCGCTGGCAGTCAACGCCAATGTGGGGGACGCCGCCGTCCAAGAGTTGGCGCGGAACTGCCCGGAACTCGAGCACCTCGACCTAACCGGCTGCCTCCGCGTCGGAAGCGACGGCGTCAGGTGCCTGGGCAGGGGATCGGTGGGTTGGGAAGAGGACAATCACTCACTTAGCCTCTGGGTTAGGGGCGGGCTGTAGCTGTCGCAAGGCAGAACTGTGGTGTCTGGATTTTTCTGCTACCACGACACCCCTATTCAGAACAGGAAAGGTCTCTAGGATTGCCTAGACCACAGAGCCCACAGTTAAAAAAAAAAAACAAAAAAAAACAAAAAACTTTTTTGAACCAGTATTTTTACACATTGGCAGATTCCACATACAGTCAGGTTTCTGGCTTTTCTTCAACAAGGGGGAAAATCTTGAAATCCTGGGCGGACCTGAGGAGCAGTTTCCCCTTTTAAGAGACAGGAGGAAGTCTCGGGTTCCCTGGAGACACTGAATGTATGACCCCATCCAGGCCCCCTCCCTCGTTTATGGAGGGGGGAAAGTATGCTCTGAGTTTGAGGGAGACAGGGGCTTTGCTGGCTCCCCCACCGTGGGCGCAGCGGCTTCTGGCCCCCAGCCTCACCCGGCTCCTCCCCCAGGACGCTGGCGGAGTACTGCCCGGCGCTGCGCTCGCTGCGGGTGCGGCACTGCCACCATGTGGCCGAGCCCAGCCTAAGCCGCTTGCGGAAGCGCGGCGTGGACATCGACGTGGAGCCGCCGCTGCATCAGGCGCTGGTGCTGCTGCAGGACATGGCAGGCTTTGCACCCTTTGTCAACCTGCAGGTCTGACCTGCCAGCCGGTGGGGCACAGCTGGACTGTGTGGCGGGGCCTCACTATGAACTGTAGGGAAACTGGATTGTGGGGGCCTCTGCTTAGAGGCAGATGCCCTGCCCCACTCTGGAGCTTCAAATAAAGAGCTTTTTACCCCCTCTTGCCTGGCACTGCTGCCCTGTTGGAGATAAGGGATATGAAGTTGGGAGAGAGGTCAGACAGACACAGTACCCCAGCACCCCAATGCTGAGCAGAAATGACTAGAATGCACTCACAGCTTCCTGGGGCCACCTTTACTGTGCCCGTGGGCAGCTCCAAGAGGAGGTCAACAGTATGGGGCAAGGAAGTAGAGAGCAGGGGGAAGAAAGGGGACAGGAGTTAGGGCGGGCCCTGTGGTGGGGTGTAGGGCTCCTGCATCCCTCTGGGATCTGAGCCTAGAAGGCTCCGGTAGAGTCTGGCAAATGCCTTAGTGGAAGCGGTACTTTCTGGCTGGCTTGAGGTTGATGTACGTGGCCTTCATCTCCTCCGCCTCAGGGTTCCGTACATCTTTGAATCGCTCCCCTTTGGTACTTACTACCTGGTTGTCGATGTAGCGGATCAGCTTCTTGGGGGCCTGTCAGGCAATTGGGCAGTGAGCAGCAGAAGCCAGGAGACCGTCCCCCCCACCCCCCCACTCCACACCTCTAGCAGCCATAGCCCTCTCACCTCCCTGGGAGCCATGGGCCGGTGAATCTTCTGATCCTCTGCGCTATCCACCATCATGTACCTGCCAAAAACTGGCTGGGTGAAGCTCCTGCCACCCTGCGAAGATCCTCTAAGGGTCTAGCCCAGCCCAGCCCAGACTCACTTCTGCAGGATGAAGGACTTCAGTTCGTCCTTTTGGGGGCCTCTGAGGCGCCTGGGCAGGTCCTGCAGAGAAGGGAAGCCCAGTCTAAGCCCTAGGGCACCAGCAGAAGCAGACAGGGATAGGCTAGGCGCAGGGGCTTAACACTACGGTGCCATGGGCTGCTATTTGGGTGGAGGGGATGGATGTCTAACAGAGGATACCTGGCTGGGGCCGTCCCAGGCTGGAGGCCCCTCCTCCTTCCCCTCTACAAGCATCTGCACAGCTTCTTCCAAGTCTCCCCGAGCTTTGGCCAGCACCCACTGGGCCTGCTCCACTGAACAGGTAGGGAACACCTCCAGGAGGACGTCCACCCCTGGCAGCAGCTCCTCCTCAGCACCGGCTGCCTGTGGGCAGAGATGTTGACAAGAAGCAGTACTTCCTTCTTTCCTGGCCCCTGATTCTCTCACCAGTACCCTCCTCTACCAGTACCTCATCCTGGGTGTCTCCAGCAGCAGTAGGAGAAGCCCTAGTCTCTTCTTTGAGCTTTTCAGGCCGCTGCAGGGGCTCTGGGGAGACGGGCACCTGACCTTGGACCTCAGAGCTCCGTGGCTGCAGGTTCTCTTAAGGAAGCAGAGACAGCATCAGGTTTGTCAGGGCTTTGGGGAATGGGGGTTTATGAGTCATCCCAGTGCCCAGTCCCCAAACTCACCTTTGTTCCTGGCGCCACTTAACTGCCCCGAGAGCTTCTGCATCATGTCCCCTATTGTCCCCCTGAAAAGACAAGGAGGGTGGTAAGAGGACGACTCTGCCCACCCTCCACCGTCTGCCAGCCCTCCGCCCCGTCTTGGCCCCAGCCCGATCCCACCTTGGAATGTGGGCAAAGCCAGGCACATAGGCCTCCATCATCTCAGTGAAGGCCTCCATATCGAAGTTCTCCTCTGATGGCCCTGAGGGGCCCAGATCCTCCAGGACCCCGAGCACGTAGGAGAAGATGACCTCATCCAAGCCGCTGTAGGAAGGGGACAGGACAAGCCCTGGGTAGGACACCGGATACTTCCAGCAACACCCCCCCAACCCCCCGCCCAGCCTGAGACTCGAGCCCTCGGCTTCACTGGGTCCATGAACCATACTTCAAGCCTCAAAGCCAGAAAGTATACCACCCTCCCGCAGAGCTTCGGTTTCCCGTCTGTCCAGCAAGGCGACAGGGACAGGTTAAGATTAAGGCCGTACCTGCAGATCATAATCAGCCCTCCCCCACCTCAGGATTAGAGCGGAGGGCTTCCCATGGGCCAGGGCCCAGAGTGCTGTCCAGCAGCTCCAACCCTGACCCCAGCACGATCCTTCTAGGAGAGCTGTTTCTACCTGAGGTCAGCCTCTGGGAGGTGCGTCTGGACAAAGGCAAGGAGGGCTGCACTGACAATCCTCTCCAGCTCCATGCTCTCTCCTCTTCTGAAGGGACAGAAGATGTAGGTTTGTCAGGGCCTCCTGCCTGCCCCTACCCACAGGCCCAGGCGCGGCCAGCTCCTCCCTCCTGCCCTGCTGTGGAAACCATTTGTTGATGCTGTCCACAGCTTCCAGCTCTGCAGCCCTCCCCCACTCCCTCAAGCAGAGCTGCAGCCCCCTCCCTGCCCATCCCTCCACCCCCTTCAGCTTGAAACAGGGCTTGGCCCTGTCTCAGGAGAAGGCCTCCACAGTGGTTTCCCTCATCTTTTCCCCGACCTCTCCCCATCTCGCTACCCCATTCCCCAGCAGCAGGCCCAGAGCCTCTGGCAAGAAGCCAAGGTCTTGGGGTCACATGCCTCTTGGCTGAGGAATCCCATCATAGAGAGGGCCACTTGGCCCTCAAGTCCAACCACAAGGGGCCCATTGTCTAGCCCCCCAAGGAGCAGGCCTCAGGACCAAGCACAGCCTTCCCCCAGCCAGAATGGGCCACCCACCCACTGCACAAAGGGGCTTTTTTGGCTCTGGGGCTCTGATGGAAGGGGAAGTCTTTCAGAAATTCTCTCTTCCTGCCCAATCCAACAGCTTGGGGTTATATACAAAGGACTTTCCATCCTCCTTCCCAAAGCCTACGGAGGCCTACAAGATCTGGCCTTTGCCCACCTTTCCAACCTCATCACTCACTCCACTCCTGCCTCACCAGCCTCCTTCTGGTCCTCAAACTTCCCCAGCTTCTTCCTTCCTATCTCTCCCATATATCCACATGGTTCACTCCCTTACCTCCTCTGGAGTTCTGCTTAAATGTTGCCTTCTGAAAGAGACCTTCCCTGACTAACCTACCAAAAATAGGGAGTATTCCTCCTACTCCCTAGTCCCTTACCCTGCTTTATTTCCTATACAGCATCTACCACAGCCTAATGTTATTTTATGCTTATTTGCCTGCTGTCTGACCTCCCTCATAGACTGTAAGCTTCAAGGTGCAGAGGTCTTTGTCTTATTTGTTGGTGTAACCCTAACACCCACAAAATTGCTTGTACTTAGTAGAAGCAATAAATAGAACTCAATAATAAGTAGAACTCAGTAAATACTCATTGACTTATTTCATTCCCATCTACATGCTTTTGACTCCCAACAGTCCATATGTGGAAGGCAGGAACACATAGATGGTAACGAATGGCTCCATAGGCCCAAATGTCAGCTCATCTTCCCGCTCAGAAGACTCAGAGGTATCTCAAATTCCACCTACCCAACACTCACAATATTTTCATGATCGGTGTACATCCCCCCTCCTATTTCACTGGCTGACCCAACCATTCACTAAGTCGGCTGCCAAACCTGAAACTTGGGAATTACCCTTGATTTCACCCTCTCTCAATTCCATCTGCTGCACTAAGCCAATCCAATTGTGTCGATTCCACTCCCTTATTAGTCTCCTTTCTATCCATTCTCCCCAGCTCATCTGGCTTCTGCTCCAACATCTCTACCAGAATTGCTCAGTCCAAGGTCATGAGTTACTTTTTCAGGCTTTGGTCTAATTAGGTTGAACCATATAAGCTTGCCAATACTGCCTGTTTGGGATCTATAGGAAGGAAGGAAAGGAAGGAGGGAGGGAGAGAAAGAAGGAAAGAAGGAAAAGAAAGAAAAGGCTATTTTTTTTCTGGTTTCACCTAATATTTGCCCTTTCAAGCAGCATCAATGTTGGTTTCTGATGCATCACACTCTCTTCTCCGGCCATTCCTTCCCGGGCTCCCTTCTCAGTTCCCCTCTCTTCTGCTGGCAGCAAAGCTCAGGCTCACAGCTGCTCCTCCTCTCTCCTTGCTCTGCAACCCCCCCAGAAGACCTTGTCTGGGCCGACATCTTTATGAACCAACTCTATGTCACCAATCCCCAAATACCAGTCCTCTAGCCCAGTCCCCTCCGCGGAGCTACACGTTTGCAGGTCGCCCTCTCGGACACCTCCATGTGGGTGACTTAATCTGTCCCAAACTGACAGTCTCCTAAGTCCTTTGCTCCTCCAAGGTTGTCATCAGTAAATGCACGTCCATGCACCCAGCTGCTCTTGCCACAAGTCTGGGAATCATCCTGACACCATCCTACCCACATCCAGTCACCAAGCCCCGACCATCACCTCTCGTACCTCTCAACACATGTGCTTCTCTCCATCTCTCCTCCCATTCCGCTCCACCTCTTGCCTTCACTATCAGAGCCTCCTAACCCTTCCTCCTACTACCATCTTTCCCCCAAAATCTATTCTTTACAAAGATCACAGTTGCATAGTCTGTACAAAAATCCTGTTTTTTCTGCTACAAATCCATCAGTGATGTCCCCCTTCCCTTCTGATGAGCCCAGATTCTTTCTGTGGCCTTCAGTTGAGGGCCTTACCCTGTGTACATCTCTCCAGCCTCACCCATGCACCACACCCTCCCAGGACCACTCCCCTCCACCCTGGCTTTCTTCCAGTTTGCCAACATTCAAGCTCTTTCGTGGCAAGAGCCTTTGCACAAACTGTTTCCTCTTCTTGGACAGCCTTCCACCTCCACCCCTTCACTTGTCTAATACCTTCTCACCCGTCGGGTCTCAGTTTAAAATCTTCTTCCTCAAAGGATGCTGCCCCTGACCCCTGAGAACTGCTTTGGTCCCCTTCATCTTACACCCTCATTGCGGACTGCACTTTCCCTTATTTCGCAGTATCTTTCACAGCTATAATTAAAAATAATTATTTGGGCAATGTTTAAGGTTTCTTCCAGTTGTTTCATGAGGGCGGGGACTGTACTCCTGGCTTATTCATCAGTGTACACTCGGTGTGCTGTGGAGTGGGACACTCAATAAATAGTTCCTCCCCGCTTACAAATGAAGGGACTGAAGCTCAGTGAGTTTAATGATTTCCCAGTGTCACTTGGCTGAACTGTGGTAAAGATTTAAATCCAGGTCACCTCGCTGAGTGTATATTCCAGGGGATGGGGGGAATCTCAAGACTTCCAAGCGGAGGGGCACCTGGGTGGCTCAGTGGGTTAAAGCCTCTGCCTTCGGCTCAGGCCCTGATCTCAGGGTCCTGGGATCGAGCCCTGCGTTGGGTTCTCTGCTCGGTGGGGAGCCTCCTTCCCCCTTTCTCTCTTCCTGCCTCTCTGCCTGCTTGTGATCTCTCTCTCTGTCAAATAAATAAATAAAATCTTTAAAAAAAACCAAACAAACAGACTTCCAAGCCGGTTGAGACAGAGCTACGATCTATGCTCACAGTTCCCCGGTCCCCTGAGTAGTAACACAGTATTGCTGTGAGAGCACGGAGGTCACTTTGGACAGCAAGACTGAGAAGCCCCAGCCTACTAGGGGGAGTGCCTGCCTCTTGCTCCAGACCCTAGCATGGGCCCTGAAGAGGAGCAGAACTGCTCACACCACACATGCCAGATACCATTATGCAGTTCCCGGAAAAGGTCAGCCACCTGAGACCTACTACACCCACCCTGGATTACATCAAATCCTGGCTGCTGTCAGTTGCCTGGCAACCTCTGCTGGGACAAAGGCTGCTGCGAGAAAGTCTAGTTTCTAGGGAAGAAGTGCTCAGGGATGTGTCTGATGCCCCCGGGGTTTCTAATCAAGGTCTGAGGGCCAGGGAGTTGTTATTGGGAAACTCCTCACTGTGCCCCAAAGAATGTCTTCCTCCCCTAAGCTTTTGCTCTAGCTTGTCTCCTAAGGCAATACACTCTCTTCTCCTGTTCTGGGCCTGACCAAACTTTACCCAGCCTTTAAAGCTTGCCACTTCTTTCTTTCACCCTTCTCCATCCCCCTAGCCTTCCTCAGCATTGCTTTCCTACCCAGAGGTCGCTTCTAATATTTCTCCTCCACAGTCCCTGAGTTGGGGAAGCTGTAGCCTAAGCAGCCAGCCTTCTCCAGGGTAAGAACGTGAGTTTCATGAGACTTTTCAAATTCTGGAGGTAGTCCACAGAATTCCATTACTTCCTGGGGGCTCCAAATCAGGGCTCCCTGGTTAGTAGCGTCCATGAAATGTGATCATCATCCTGTCATAAGTCCTGTTTAAATACCTCTGATGATGGCAATAAGAGTTCTATGCACTTTACGTGTATTAACTTACCTCATCCTCACAATAACCCTAAGATATAGATACTAATATTATTATACTATTCCATTTTGCCCAAAAGGAAATGGAGACACTGAGAGGTTAAGTAACTTGTCCAAGGTCACACAGTAAGTTACTGGCACATTTACATCCAAGCAGTCTGGCTCCAGAACCCTGTTAACCACTATGCTACCCTACCTCTCATGAAGTAAATGATGTGGCGCCAGCTCACGTTCTGATCCTCCTGTCCTGTCTGGTTGGCCCTTCTCCTTACCTCAAAATCTTTGCTTGCACCGGTTCGCCCCACTCAGAACGTCTTTCCCTCTGCCTCTCATTCTGCAGGACTCACTTTCTCCCTGTAGCCAACCCTGAGTACCCCATCCTCACTGCCCCCAGATGGCCTGAGAGCGTCCCCAGGACCAGGCACAAGCCTGGACTCTCCAGATGCTCTGTACAGATCCCCTGGACAAATTTAAGTGAGACTGGGGGAAGGAGCACCATGCTGTTCCCTTGGGGTGGGGAGATGCTTAAGGTGGAGAGAAAGCAGAAGGCCATGTGGGAGCAGTCCTGGGAAGCAGTGTGGGCACTCAGAGAGTCTAGCACGGAGGTCTTCACTGGTTTCTCAGTCACTATGAAGCCCAGCTCCTGGGGCCCTAGTCCCATAACGCAGGTTCCAGAGGACATCGTTGTCCCCTGATCTTAGAGGCGCCAAGGACACTGAGGGCTCCAAGGGATTCCGGCATCCAAAGTCAGACCCGGGCACAAACGAGGATAGTGGGGTGCACAGGAAGTGGGACCGCGATGATGGTCCACCCTTGAAGCAGGAGTTCCCTACACAAGCTAGCGGGGTACCCATAAGGGCCCGGAATAGTGGGCCTGAGGGCACCGGGATGCGGCTGCAGCCCTGGGGACACAAGACTAGGGAGGCCTGAGTAAGCTGGGATGTGCCTTGATACAGGCCACGGCGAGAATCAGAGATGGGGGGGCCTATGGGCCCCAGGGAGTACCGTGGGGGAATACACAGGACGGGTACCCTGGGTCAGCGTTCTCCGCGACTCTCCTAGCCCTGGGCCGGGGGCCGGAGGGGAAATCACCTGCTCCGTCGGGCGCCGCCGGCGACTTGTCCCGCGCGGTGCAGCTCTCATCCCCCAGCCCCACCAACGAGATCAAAGGCGAGGCCCAGAGCGGTTCCCTTTCAGAAGCGCCGGGGTAGCCATTTTTGAGAAGGGCAAATGTCCACAACCGGGCGGGGCTTCTGCGCCCATGCTCATTTGTCTCAGGGTTTTGGACAGGCTCCCGCGGCAGCCATCTTTGTTGAGGGTGGGGACGACTTAGGCGTGGAGGTCGCGCCAGTGGGTGGAGTCTCAACCGCTGACGGCGTGCTCGCCTAGTTCCTTGTCAAGCTGCGAAAGGCCGAGAACCGTTCGACCTCACCCAGTGTCTTCCAGTCCGCCTTCCTTGCCCCACAATCTCCGCCCTCAAATCTTATAGCTTTCTTCCCTTTCCTTGTCTCCACCGTCTTTCCACAGACTTGGATCCCTGATTGGATCTGGTGGCCCCTACACCCAGAACCTGGTTTTCTTCCCAAATTCCTGTGTCTTTCCCCCTTTAAGTCCAGTGTAGGTTCAAGGTCCGTCACCCAGTCAACTCTTAGGTGATGATTTCCTTTCCCACCATAATCTGTCCCCTTTGCCTTCCCTTAACAGCGGAAGTCTCCCCCAAGATTAGGGTGGGTTACAGGGTCTGGGTCTTGGGACTGTGGAGCCTGGTCTGGATGGGGATAGCAGGGAGTGGGTGTTCTGGGTGAGTATCAACCTGCGCCCAGATCCAGGACAGTCTAGAGGCCATGCCAACTCCCAGGGCCTTCATGCCCATGTTGGCAGGACTTCTTATTTAGAATAGGACAACTGAACTCGAGGACCCGGCAAGGCCTCAGCTTCTTTCTGTTCCTGCTGCCTCAGCTTCCCGGTGCTACCCTGTGGGGAAACCCACAGCCATCCCTTCCCAGGAATCCCACAATGGGTCATGAAGGGAAGAGTTCCACTCAAGGGTGAGCTAGCCCATCCCCAGTCAGCAGGGATGAGCCCCTTCAGGGCTAGTTCCCTCATAAGGTACTGGGTACTCAGAGACTGGAACTGCCCTCAGGAGCTCATGGTCCAAGGTAGAAAGTCCCATCCTCTCCTCTCCCCTAAGGACTGCTCCCTCTTCCAGCTCTGTCCCTTGCTGCAGGCTCCCAGCTCCCCCCACCAGGGTCCTCTGGCCTCAAAGAGTGAGATGTTCACTGCTGGGGAGTCAGGGCAGGAAAGGGGAGGGAGGAATGAGGGGGCACACTTGGCGTCGCGTCTCCCATAAAAACACTGCCGCTGCCAGCCTGGCGCTGCTAGGGTTAATGAGAGGTGTGGTGACAGCCACTTTGAACTCTGGCTAGGCTGGCCCATGGGAAGGGGGGTGATGGGTAGCTCCATGAGCCCCAGGCCTCTGCCAGTCCTTTAAAGACTTGGCCATCCCTCCCTTCCCCCGGCACCATCTCTGCCTTCATTGCACAATGCTGATGACTCTTCTCTTCCTACCACCCCCATTACAGGAACTTTCAGGTTTTCTCAGTAGAGCTGTCCCTAGTTCTGGGCTGAGATCCCTGCAGCCATCCCTGTGCCTCTCTCCCCACCCTTCTGGCCCGTTTCTTGGCTGGCAGTTGGATGTAGCTAGATATCATCAGAAAGAAATTCCTGAGCTTTGGGAGAAGGATGATGGGAAAGACCTCTTAGGGGGAGCCCCTTGATTCCTAGCTCAAATCCTGAAGGGTCTCAACTCTGTGCAGCAGGGGATTGGTTCTGGGGTCAAAGGACAGAGGGTGGGCTGAGAAAAGGGACTGCCACAGACACAAGGACAAACAAACTGTAAGATAGGAGCTCTGGGGAACACTTGTCCTGCTTGGCATTCCATAGCTGGCCTGATCTTAAGCCCCTGATTCTTTGTCCCCTCAGGTCTCAGTCTCTGTCCCCAAGGTGGGCCCAGACTCCACCTGCCCTTTGGGTGCTGCTGGAAGCCACATATGGTGAAAGAGGGTGACGTGATGACCCCTCTCTTCCCATTCCCTCAAGTGAGTTTTGCGGCCTAGGTCTCCTCAGCTGAAGGGAAAAGCTAGAAGCCTATGCCGAAGCTTCCCCTAGCACATCAATTCCCAATCATCTAACCCCAGAATGAGGAATCGGGTTTGAATTAGGCATAAAGGGCAGATTGCCCAGACATTAAGAGCAGAGATAAAGCCCATCTGACTGGTCTCAAGGGGTGGGAGGGACTCAGTCAGAGACTGAGGTGAGGAAAGGGACACTTCCAAAGGATGGGGAGAAATGAGGGGGTCCCCACTCTTGCTTGAGGTCAGAAAGGGCTCTCTGGGCAAGGTGCCCAGTCCTCCCACACCTTCCTCCTTTCTCAGAAGAGCCAGAATGGGACAGGGGTGGGAGCTGGCTGGGGCAGGGAGGGGGCCCTATTTAAGGAGCATTCTCTAAGAGCATCCCTGCAGATCCAGCCCCAGGAGCAAGAGAGGAGGCTTCATGGGTAAGTGTGGGCCCTTGGTCACAACTCAAGCAGGGTGGGGGTGGAGTGGCTCCTAAGCTTGCAGGCTTGCCTTTCCCTCTCCAGGGATAGGCTGTGGCTCTGCCTGGAGAGGGGGAATAGCCCCCATCCCTCTTTTTAACTCTCCTGAAGTGAAAGTGTGTTTCAGAGAAAGATTTCTCTTCCACGCCCCTACCTATCCCATGTATCTGAGATCTTCATTTTTGGTGGGGAGATTTTCAGTGAGCTGGAACTTTGGGGCTTCTATTTTGAGGATCCATATTTTAGGGTTCCCCACTGGTTCAGGAAGCCTCCCAGTCTCTGGAGAGATGCCCTTCTCCATGCACATATTCTGGCTCTTCCCTCAGCCCCGACCCCTCCTGGAGTACCTCTCCACATCTGGCCCCACCAGGAGCACATCTGGGCAAGAGATGATTCCACAATACTCATAGAATCCCTACCATGGCCCCGAGCCCCCTCCCCTCATATCCTGCATCCATCCTGTTGGAATTCACAGAACTCTTGCCCCTTTCCCTGGGTATGGGCCCTGTTTTTTTAGCTCTAAGCTCAGACTCTCTCTGGGATAGGAGGAATCTTGAGATCCCAGGTTCCTTATCTGACCCACAGTGGGAATGGGAGGAATCCACAGAAGAGAGCACAGGAGGGCGGAATCAACGCTGGGAGAACGTTGGCCACCTGGCTCTGAGAACTGAATTCCATAGGCTGTGAGCTCGAGCAAATGGCCTAGGGACTCAGTTCTGGGGCCCGGCTGTGCTGTACCGTCAACAGAGAGGTCGTGGGGAAGCTGCTGGCTCAGGCTCCCAGCATCCCGGCCAGGCGCTCCTCCAGGCACTGACCACATCTTTAAATAACTTCAACTCAGACAACCCTCCTGCTCAAAGACCTCAAGAGCTTCTCCAAACTCCTTACTTTGTCATTAATGTCTTTCACAGTATGGCCTCCACTTCGCTTTCAAGCCTGAGATTTCTTTCTTCCTGGTCATAACCTGCCCTCTAACGAACCACATTGCTCCCTGGTCCTGCTGCCATGCCTTTACTCATGCTGAAACCTCCTCGTTCTTCCTGGGACACCTCCTTCCCATCACTATCTGTTGGGATCCTATACATCCTTCAAAGTCTCTCTCAGATGCCTCTTCCAAGAAGCCTCCCTCAACTTCCCAGCAGTGCAGATGATCTCCTGCAAATCCTCCATACTCCTCTCTAGAGGGGCTCATTCATGAGACCCATAGTGTCTAGTCCAGTGTTCTGCACATAGTAGCTGTTCAGTAAATGTTCCTTGCATTTTGCTGAGTGTGTCTAATGTAGGAAGAGGCAGTTTGGCCTAGAAGTTAAGGTACAGTTAGATTTCCCAGGTGCATTCTCCGTGTGTGAACTTGGGTAAGCTGTTTACCCTTATAGGTCTGTTTCCTTATCTGTAGGTGAAAAAAATAACTATGCAGACATCGAAGTTTTGTGAGGCTTAAATTAAATGAATTGACAGTTTCTTCTGTTCAGTACCTGCACACAGTAAGTTCTCAGTTAAGTGTGTGAGTTTATTATGATTCTTATTATATTCCCTTAAGTAGAATGTGAGCTACTCCATTGAGGGGGTACGATAAGGCTTAAAATTTGTCAGCCAGGGTTTTTTGAGTGAAGGGCTCCAGACCAGATGCCAGGGGCAGGTAGGGCTGGGGCAAGACCAGGAGGAGGCCATCAGGACCAGAGTTTGGTGGCCCAAGCCTGCTGAGATCTAGGAGTTGTGGATTCCCACCAACTCTATAACCTTGGGTGAGTCACGCCTTCTCTCTGGCCTTGGATTCCCAGCATAACGTAAATTGAGGAGATTGGACCAAGTGACCAGCAAAGTCCCTGGCAGCCGAGATGTTTTACGAGTTCTAAGCTTCTAAGGGTTAAGTTCAAATAAAAGATCAAAGAAGGAGGCACCTAGGCTCCCTGCAGGGCTCCCTTATGTCCACAGGGCCTGGAGCGAGCACCGGGCTTTGGAAGGATGTGCATGGCAGCATGCTGGACTGAGGTGAGTAGCCGCGCTTTCTTCAGAAAGCCTCTGATCAGGGGCCTTCTTCCCTCACTGGGGCTGGGGGTAAACTGAAGTGCAGGCTATGGGCATTTCTAGGGCGTAAGTAGAAGCCTTGGGGAGAAATGTCTGTGAGCAATGCAGATTCTCAGCAACGGAGAAAATTAAGAGACTTCAAGGTCTCAACCTGAGAGGATAGAGAAGAAGGGAGATACAGAACACACCTTATGTGATGTGAGACTCAGGATTTACTTAAACCTGCCTTGTTTCAAAAAAGGATTTGAGGAGACTTACTGGCATGCAGACAATTCTCCAAGATTAAAATGTAACACATAGACGTAGCTCTGTAGTACATTTACTACTTTTTGACCCAGAGGTTCAATTTGCTTATTACTGTTTTTCTTAAGATTTTATTTATTTATTTATTTGAGAGAGAGAGATGGAGAGAGAGCGTGAGCAGCAGGGAGGGGCAGCAGGAGAGAGAATCTCAAGCAGACTCCCCACTGAGTGGGGAGCCCGATGTTGGGCTTGATCCCAGGACCCCAAGATTATGACCTGAGCTGAAGGCAGATGCTTAACTGACTGAGCCACCCAGGCATCCCTAATTATTACTGTTTTTATTTTTAGTTAGAAATTACTTTAAACTTACAAAAAAAAACTCTGCAGAATAGTGGAAAGAACTCTTGCTTACCCTTCTTCCAGATTCACCAACTCTTAACCTTTTGCCATGTTGCTTTCTCTAATCTACAGTCCTTATTCAAATCTTGCTACCTGTCCCATTAATGTCCTTCACAACAACTTCCATTCAGGATCCAGAAGGGGATCATGCACTGCATTTAGTTTTCATGTCTCTTAGTCTCCTTTGACCTGAAACACCTTCTCAGTCTTCCTTTGTCTTTTAGGACATCGATGTTTTTGAACAATTAAGACTACTGTGGTTGTCTGTTTACATTTATCTGATGTTTCCTCATGATTATGCATTACTGCTGAACTGATGTTGTGTTTTCTCAGTTTAATATATCAGAAAGCGCATGATGTTGACTTGTCTTTGTTAAAGAAAAAAATTTTCAAGACGCTCATTAAAGATGGTGAGAAAGACTTTATTCAGGAGGGACTGCTGCGGTGGGCTTCAAGTGTTGTCAGTTTTTCCTGTGATTCTAGGGAATCTAGGATACGATTCTTTTCTTTGTAATTAATATCTCCTTGGGGGTGCCTGGGTGGCTTAATTGGTTAAGCGTCTGCCTTCAGCTCAGGTCATGATCTTGGGGTCCTGGGATCTAGCCAGTGTCAGCCTCCCTACTCAGCAGGGAGTCTGCTTCTCCCTCTCTCTCTCTGCTCCTCTCCACCCTGCTGGTGTGCACGCACTCTCTCTCTCAAGTAAATAAATAAAATCTTTAAAAAAAAAATCTTGGAACATACTTCAAAACTATATAAACAGCCTGTTTGTCATCAAACTTTTACTCATTAGTTTTAGTATCCATGAATGATTCTCACTGGAATCAATTCTTACTGATTGGAGATGGATTTTCTGACCTCATTATTCCTCCTGCTGTAAGAGCTTTCCTTTCATATTTGTTTAGTTAATGTTAGTATGTACTTAATAGATGTTATTTTATCCAGTAGGTAATAATCTGTTACTGTGATTGTTTTGATGCTTAAATTGTCCCTGATTTGGCCAGTGGATGTCCCTTCAAGCTGGTTCCTTTGTTTGACATTTTTGAGTGATCCTTTATTTTTTGGCACAAGTTGTCCAGGCTCATCTTGCACCTTCCCTGCTACAGCCTCGGAACCAGCCATTTTCCCAGTGGGCCTGGTTCCTTTTAGTGGAGAATGAAATTTAGAACTGAAGATCGGGCAGCTGGCGGTGCTTGTTGCTACCACGGTGTCGGTGCTCAATGTGCTCAATGATTCAATTTCTAAGACTACTGACTCAACAATTTAATACTTGTACGTGGGAACAAAGATGCATATTCAAGGACATTCTTTTTCTCATCAGCCTACTACTTCCAAATAAGACCAGGCTGCCATCTGATTTTGCCTATATTACTTTAAAAGCCTCCCAACTGGTCTCCCTATTTACACAATGGCCCCTCTACAATCTCTTTTCTGTGCAGCATCCAGAATAATTAAAAAAGGGGCACAGTGGCTCAGTCAGTTAAGTGTCTGCCTTTGACTCAGGTCATGATCTCCAGGTCCTGGGACTGAGCCTCACATGGGGCTCCCTGCTCAGTGGGGAACCTGCTTCTCCCTCTCCCTCTGCCTGCGCCCCTCCCCATTTGTGCTCTCTCTCTCTCTCTCTAATAAAGAAATAAAATCTTAAAAAGAATAATTAAAAAAAAGTCCAATCACATTCTCTCTTGCTTATAATACTCCACCCGCTAAGAATAAAATCCAAAATTCTTAGCATGGCTTCAAGGTGCCACAGGATCTGGCTTCATCCCTAACCTCATTAACGGCCACTTTCTTGCTCACTCACAGGACAAGGATGCTCCAGCCACAGGGTTGTTGTACTTGCTTTTCTCCCCCAGGTATTCAAATGGCTTGTGAAGGTCTTTAGTAGGTCTCCACTCAGGAATCACTCTTCAGAGAAGCCTTCCCTGGCTAGCCTATGGAAGACAGCACCCCATCACTTAATCACTATCTGACATCACATCCCATGTTTACCCGTTTGGTTGCTGTCAGTCTGTTTCTCTGGGCTCCACCTGAGGCCAGGGACTTGTTTGGCTCTCCCCTATAGCCCCAGTCCCTAGAGTACTTACTGCCTGGCGTATTGTGGATTCTTAAATGGCTGAGGGAATGAAGAGAACTTTCATTCTTTGGGGCTTTTGCACCCACCATGTCCTCTGCCTGGCTTCCTCCTCACCCTTCTTTTTGCATGGTAGCTTTGCCACATTCTTTAGGTCTCAATTTAAATGTCACCTCCTCAGAAAGCCTCCCTGTTTACTTTATTCTAAGTTCCACTACCACACTTGCCTTTCCCATCTCAGCCTCTCATTCCTGCTATAGTACTTATGACAATTTGCCTTTATCTTTGCCTGTTGTCTCATCCCCATTTCTCCCCCTAAAATGAGAGCTCCATAAGGGCAGAAATGCCAGGGCTGTCTCATTCACTACTGTATCCCCAGGGCCTAGAACAGTTCCTGGCAAATAATAGGCCCTCAAGAAATTTGTTGGATAGACTTTTAATAGCTAAAAACTGGAAAGAATCCAAAAGCTATAGAATATTGGGTGGTTGTTGAAGAATGAGGTAGCTCCATGTGCACTGGCATGGAATGATGTCCGAAATATGCTTACGGTAAAATGTAACAGGTAAAACAGTGTAATTCCTTTTATAAAATTAATATTATGTGCA
>CM052894.1:23134808-23148139 GCA_028534135.1 Potos flavus | reverse complement strand
GATGCTCAACTGACTGAGCGACCCAGGCGCCCCAACAATTTTTTTAAAAACAAACATTAACATTTGATCATTTAGTACATGCCAGGCACTGTACTAAATATTTTGTGGGCAGCATTTCACGGCATCTTCTCAATAACCTCATGAGCTAAAGGATGCCTGGGTGGCTCAGTCCGTTAAGTGTCTGCCTATGGCTCAGGTCATGGTCCCAGGGTCCTGGAATCGAGTCCCGCATTGGGCTCCTTGCTCAACAAGGAGCCTGCTTCTCCCTCTGCCTGCAGCTCCCACTACTTGTGCTCTCTCTCTACCTCTCTCTCTGACAAATAGAATCTTAAAAAAAAAAAAAACCTCATGAGATAGAGGTCCTAATACTATCACCCCCATTTGCAATTCAGAGACATTAAGCAATTTACCTAAGGTCATATAGCAGGCCCATTATACTACACCAACTCCCTGTGTTTTTATAATTAAAAAAAAAAAAGGAAAGGAAAATAAGATGAAACAAGGGGTGACTGTTCAGGATCCAGGTTTTACACAAAAGATGCTAAGCAAATTTGGCTCGGCTCCCTAGAAGCCAGGGCAAAAAGAAAAATATGAGATTCTTGGTGCTTCCAACATAAAAGTAAACCACTCAGCAGGAGAAACACTCTTCCCAAGTGGTGAGGCTTGAGAGCCCTTCCATGAGGTTCATAAATACAGCAGTATTCAGTCAAGTGGTGTATGGCTTCAATAACATACCTGTATACCCAGGCAGCTGTTGGCCATCCAACAAATGGAAATTCAGTAAAAGCAATTCCACAAGAACCCCCATTTGTACAGCCTGGGCATCAGATCTGGAGTCCTGCCAGACCTATCCTTAAAATTGGATGAGTGGCCTAATCCTCCTACAAACTCCTGGAATACTGGAAATTCAGCCTGTTAAAGGCTGTTAGTAAGAATTAGGAGACAAGAAATGACATTCATCTTAAATTTCAACCCTAGTGAATTTTCCTGGTAGGCTGGGTTGATTTTATGTTTCTTTTACAGATGAAGAAACTGAGGCTCAGAAAGCCCAGTTACACGACTAGAAAATGTCAGTGGCAGCCCTAAATCTAAGTCTTAGGCATTCCTTCCCCAGCCACGTCTACCACCCAGGCTTCAACGAAGGAGCTTATGCCCTCAGAATCTCTCCGAGGGTGGTGGGCCAGGGTACGTGGTGGGCCAGGGTACGTGGTGGGCCAGGGTACGTGGTGGGCCGCGGGGCCTAGGAAGCCTATGGTCCTGCACTCTGGAGAAGAGCTGCCGAAGCAGGGAGCTCGGCCCGACCTGTGAGGAGGTACACCGGCTCTTCCCGGGGCTGAGGAGTAAGCCTCACTTTACAGAGAGGAGGAACACCCCCACCCGCCCAAACAGAAAAGTGATTTCGCAGCATACACTTGACTTCACTCATTTATTTCCTTTTCACTACGACCTGCGGATAGGTGGGCCCTCAGCTCGGGGAGGAACTTGGGCAATTCGGGGAGCTCTGTTAGAGGAGAGGGAAAAGGGAAAGTGGGGGCTTGGTGCAGGGCAGGCTTCTAAAATGGGGAGGAGGAGGAAGAGACAAAACAAAGGGTCCACGCCCTTCTTCCGCCCTACACCCAGGTTTCCCAAGTCCGGGTAGAAGGGAAGAGAAACAGGACATCCACCCCGAGATGTTCTTGATCTCTTCTCGCCCTTCCCCCTCTACCCAGCAATCAGGCGAGAGAAATCAGGGAAGTGCAGCAGGTGGGCGGCGTGCAGCCTTGGTAAAAAAAAAAAAAAAAAAGCGAGGTGACAGGTGCACCCAGCGCCGGCGCACCGCGGAGGTGTCCCTCGTAGCGGGCGGGAGGCGGCGGGCGCAGTGGGGGAGAGCCGCGCGCGTGCTCACCGGGCCGGCCGCCGGACCCCGCGGCGTCCTCAGCTCGGGCCTTTCCTCTTCCTCCGGCGGCCACGCTCCGCCGCTTCCGCTGCCGGGCTGCTGTCGGCGCTGTCGCTGCTGGCGGGCGGCCGCAGCACGCGCCTCTGCACACGGTACTCGGGCTCGGGGACGCGCGGCGCGGCCTGAAGCAGGAACTGGCCGCCGCGGTAGGTGACGCGCACGTAGGTGCGCGGGTACGTGCCGTACACACGCCGCAGCTCCCGGCGCACCGCATCCGGCAGCCCCAGGCGCGGGCCCAGCGTGCGCTCCACGCGGCCCCAGCGCAGCTCAGCCTGCAGGCTGCCGCCTTCGGGCCACGGCGCCCAGCGCTGGGCAGCCGCCGCCCCTTCCCCCGCGGGCCCTTGTAGCGATGGCCCCCCCAGGTAGCCGGGTCCCGGGAAAGGCGGGAGCAGGGCGGCGGCGTAGGCCTGTTGGAAGGCCCACGAGGGCAGCGCGGCCGCCAGGGGCGCGCCTGGGCCGTGGAAGCAGTGGTATTCCCGCGGGGTCGGCCACTCGCCTGCGATCAGGCTAGGGAGCCGGTTGCAGAAGCTGTGGGCGTGGATGGGGGGCAGCAGCAGAGGGCCGGGCAGGTAGGTGTAGGTGAGGGGCTGCAGCGGAGGCCAGACGCCCTCCCTGGATCCCAGGCAGCTGTACGAATACATGGTCTGAAGCTCAGGCGGCGGGCATTTTTACTGGGGCCTGGTCCACACCTGCGGTGGGGGTGTGTATGGATACCCTTTGTTCTGTCTCCACCACCCATCCCTGGGGCCTGGTAACCCAGGGTTCTGGTTCACAGCAGGAGCCCATGTTGCAGCACCTGATGGTTTGGAGGAACTCTTTCTAAGGCATTGAGCTTCCATCTCACCTCTTGTCCCAGGGCTGGGCCTAACCCCAGGCTTTCAGTAGGCGGTAGGACCCAAGGCCTTTTCAAGCCTTCAGTCCTGAAGTGTTCTTCCCAGGTGGTTCCCCAGTCGTTTCCTTCGGCCCAGGGGGAGCTGGTCCCCAGCATTTGGGGGAACCAGAGAAGTGCAGAGCAGGCTCCTCTCCACCACTGTTTTGTGGCTCTGTTCCCCTCCATGCCCTGCCTCAGCCACACCTCCTGGTTTCCAGGCAAAGGGAAACACATTTTGCTGGCCAGAAGCCAGCCAGCCTGTATCTACACTGGGTGAGCCTGCTGGTCCTACCTACTTGCCCCAGACGGTGAGGCCTGTGCCCTCACTCCTACATCACTGAGGCTATCTTGGTGCCCTTCCCAATCAGTTAGCCATCTGTTCCCCACACCCAATCCTCCCAGCCCTTTCAAATGGGTTGAGTTATCCTAACATTTGAGTGAAGCTCCTACACTAGGCACTGAATCAAGTTGCTTATGAGCATCTAACTTTAGGTTTACATCAGCCTTAGGATGGAGGTACTAATATTTTCCCCACTTAACGTAGGAGAATTTACATCAGCCTTAGGAGAGGTACTAATATTTTCCCCACTTAACGTAGGAGAAGGCTGCTTGCCTCAGATTTGGTACAAAGTAAATGTATTCTATGGCTAGGAAACACGCCCAGTGTTGTAGGCTTATGTAGGATAAGTATCTTGCCCAAACACATACAGCTAGTTATGGTAAGAGCAAAAGTCAACCCCATGTCTGTCTCAAGATTCGTGATTGGTAATTAGTTTAATAGCCAATCCATGCTGGGACTTCTTTCACACTGTTTCCAATCCTCCCCTCTAGAATGTTACATAAGAACTAATTCTTTTTATTTTATTTATTTATTTGACAGCAAGAGAGGGAAACAGGCAAGGCGGGGGTGGGAGAGGGAGAAGGAGGCTTCCCGCAGAGCAGGGATCCCAAAGCAGGGTTCGATCCCAGGACCCTGGGATCCTGACCTGAGCCAAATGGCAGAAGCCTAAGGGCTGAGCCACCCAGGCGCCCCAAGAACTAATTATTTATTAATAGCCATGTGAAGAACATGGTGACATCATTTTCATTTAATTGATAAGGAACCAGAGGCTCAGAGAAGTTAGGCCACTTTCGCAGGGGTACAGAGTCCAGGTAGCACAATGGGATTTGACCCCAGTCCAACTAAGGCCAAAGCCCACCCTGATTGGGTGAAGCCAGAAAGATTGCTTCATCCAGATGATGTGAAGCCCTGTCTAAGCTCCAGTCCCCTCTGGGTGCAAGCCACAATCCTCCACCTCTCTCTTCCCCAGTGGCATGGTGATGGTTGCTGGATACTTAAAACTGATATCCTCTCCCAGTTGCTGGGCTGCTGGACCATCATACTTTCCTTCTTCCTCTTGACTCGAGCAGCATCACCCGTAACCCCCACAGGTTCTCCTCTAAGTTCTCAGTGTCCCTCAAAGGCCATCTACCCTCTGGGAAGTTCTGCACTCACCCTGATGTGAGTGCACACTTTCTTATTCCTGACTGAGCTGTTCTCCCAAGTCTTGGGCCATTGGCCTGGTGAAGATAGATAGTGGAACTGGGTACCAACCTAACACTTTCTACCTCAGAGCTCCAAGAAGGGAGCCTCACCCTCTGTGCACTCTAGGAACTAGTCCCAGGACAAAGTGGCTTTTGTTGGGAGAGGCCTCCACCGCCAAGATGTCCACAACCTAATCGCTGCCAACCTGTGAATATGTTACATTACCTGGCAAAGGGGAATTGAGGTTATAGATAGTATTAAGGTTGTGAATTAGCTGTCCAAAATGAGATTATCCTGGATTATCCAGATAGATCCAGTGTAGTTACAGGTGTCCTTAAATGTGGGAGAGGGAGGAAGAAGAGTCAGAGTAATGTTATATGAGAGTGGACCAGCTGTTGCGGGCTTTGAAGATGAAAGGGGGTCATGAGCTAAGGAATGCCTGCAGCCTTTGGAAGCTGAAAAACGCAAGGAAATGGATTCTTCCCTAGAACCTCCAGAAAGGAACACAGTTCTGTCGCACCTTGATTTTAGTTAATGAGGCAGACTTTTAACCTCCAAAACTGTAAGATAATAAATTTGTATTGTTTTAAGCCACTAAGATTTTGGTAATTTGTTACAGTGCCAATAGGAAATTAATATACCTCCCCATTCCTATTTATAACTTTGCCCTCTCCAAATCTCAGCACTTGAGGAATGTCCAAGACTACCTATAGACTCACCTCACCCAGGCCTGGGGCTCAATCATGGGCCCTATGGAACTGGCCCCTTTCTCCACCTGCTCCCACATGGGGATCTGGTTACACCTGGGTGGGAGGTGGGGAGCGTGTGAGACCAGGTTCAAGTTGGAGGCTGGGAGGGTGAGAAGCCTGTATTTTAATAATCGGTCCCTACATGCTTGCTGAAGACCTCTGCTGGTCTGGGGGTGGTTCAGGTAAAATGGGAAAAATAAAGACCAAACTGTGTGTTTCCCAACATTCATCCTGACTCCAGTAACAGCTTCTAGATTTTTGGGGTCCCATACCTTATCTACTCAATAAAGTGGTTGTGGGGGAGTTGGCCTTATTCTGTCCTTAAAGTTAGGGGTGATTTATGGCTAAATCAATGGCACTGCTATCCCTCTGGCCATACGGATTGGTTGAGGGTAGCCAGGTGACCCAGTTGGTCAGTGGGAGCCAGGCCCAGGACTTTGTTCTCTTGGGGTGGAGGGAAGTGCTCTCTTTCTCCTGGACAGAAATCTGAAAAAATACAGTCTGGGTGGAGAGGTGAAGGCCTGTCTGAGCATGGAGCCACAGAAGAAGTGGAACCAAGGGACAGAAAGAGAAATTAAGTCCCCATGACATCATTTGAATGTACAGTTTTATTGAGGTATAATTAACATATACCATTGTATAGGTTGAAGGTATACAGCAAATGACTTTATTGAGGTATATTATGAACTGATTACCACATTAAGTCTAGTTAATATCCACCATCTTATAGATAAAAAAAAATTTTCCTGTGTGACGAGAACTCTTAGGATCTACTTTCTTAATAACTTTCAGATATTCATAATCATCATGTACATTACATACATAGTACTTCTGGAACTTTACCTTTCAACTACCTTTTTCCAATGCATCCTCCTCCCATGCCCCACCCCCAATAAATTCCTTTCTTGTTTAATCTGGTTTGAGTGGAGTCTTTTTTCTTTTCACACACCAGTTGTGTTTACTTCATATAAATTTAACTACAGAAGACAATGAAATAGACTTCTATTTTTAACTACAAAGCGCCATCGCCTAAGTTCTCAGAAAATTAAAAGTTTGGGTTATTACACTGTGGAGTGGAGTCTTCTGTTGTCTGCATCACCAATATACCCTGAGTATTTTCCCCAGCATTTTATAAAAATTTTCAAAATACAGCAATCTGCGTAGTTTTTGATCCGTGAACCCCATGATCAGAGGCTCTCCTGTTGGCAGAGTAGAGGATAGATTGGTGAGAGAGAGGCTGGAAGCTAATCTTGGAGGAGCTTCTCACACTAGCCCAGGAAAACTGACAACCAAAGCAGAAACTGGGAATGGAAAAGAGATGGGAGCAGATTCACCTAAAATTGACCCCATATAACTGTCTGGGCAGAGAGGGTAGAATAGAGGTGGATGCACATGTTTTTGCTTAGTTGCCTGGGTGGGTAGTCCAGGCAAGCCTGGAGAATAAAAAAAACCCTTGTGGGAGATTGGAAGTTGAGGAAATGGTGCAGTCAGGGAGTTCATCTGGGGAGCTGTCGGGCTGGCGGTTTTATATTCAGGCTGGAGATGGTAGATGGGGTAGTCATTAAGGGAGAAGTAGTAGGTACAGGACTGGGACAGCTGCTATCTGACCCGACCCACACCTCGCTGTGTCGTCATGGCTGCCAATTTGTTGGGTTCCACTAAACACCTTTTAAAGGCAGCAATCTTGTGTTTGAAGTCTCTTTCACCCCAGATAGCCTATGGCCTGGCAAGTTTGAGTGAATAAATGAGAAGAGTTTGGAAAATGGAAACTTGGGGGGCTGGTGCCTGGGTGGCTCAGTCGGTAGCATCTGCCCTCGGCTCAGGTCATGATCCTGGAGTCCCAGGATTGAGCCCCGCATCCATCCATCCATCCATCCATCCGGCTCCCTGCTCAGCGGGGAGTCTGCTTCTCCCTCACCCTCTGCTCCCCGCCCCACCTCGTGCTCTCTCTCTCTCTCTCTCATTCAAATAAAGTCTTTTTTGAAAAAGATTTTATTTATTTATTTGACTGAGAGAGACACAGCGAGGGAGGGAACATAAGCAGGGGGAGTGGGAGAGAGAGAAGCAGGCCTCCCACCAAGCAGGGAGCCCGATGCGGGGCTCCATCACAGGATTCCGGGATCACAAGCTGAGCTGAAGGCAGACGCCCAACGACTGAGTCACCCAGGCACCCCCAAAGAAATAAAATCTTAAAAAAAAAAAGAAAATGGAAACTTGGGGGACCTGCCCTCCGATTTTAGAAAGCCCTTGGGAAAAACGTGCCCCAGGGACTGAGGAGGAGTTGTTAGATAGGAGGAGAACATGATGGAACCTAGATCAGAGAGGTCAGAAGCCGAGGGAGGAGAAAATTTCGAGGAGAAAGACCATTTATGTATCTATTTGTCCCACAATCCAGGGACTCTGATATGACTCAAGAAGTCAGGCAGATGATATCCCCCAGTTGCATCCTAGGTCCCTTCCCAGTTAGTTCTGTGGCTGGCAACCAAGAAGGGAGATTGGAGATAATCACAAGGCCCAGTACCGGTGCTGACACAAGAGGTTAACTGGTTACATTGTCTATAAAATTAGAGGGATGAGGGGGCGCCTGGGTAGCTTAGTCCATTGAGTGTTTGCCTTGGGCTCAGGTCATGATCCAAGGTCCTTGGGATTGAGACCCGCTTTGGACTTCCTGCTCGGGGGTGGGGGGGTGGTAGGAGCTGCTTCTCTCTCTTCCTCTGCTGCTCCCCCCCCCCCCCGTTTGTGCTCTCTCATGTTTTCTCCCTGTCAAATAAATAAATAAATAAATAAATAAATAAATAAATAAAATCTTTAAAAAAAGAAAAAAATCAGAGGGATAAGGAGCCTCAGTGTAACCATGAGACATTAAGTGCAACATAGGGGCCAAAGTTTTTCCAATGGATGACATTCATTTCTGACCCCTTGGCAGCCCTTTCTGTTCCCCTGTTCTCGCACTGGACTGGAGGGTTAAGTAAAGAGTCAGGATTGTTTTGCAACAAAGGCACATGCTGGTCAGAAATGGAAAGGCAGGGGAACTCCTTTAGTCAATTTACGGAGGTCCTAGTGTGCCAGATACCATGCTGAATGCTGGGTTTCCAGCCTTGTATTCTCAGCCAGGAAAACATAGATGGGAGCAAGGGGTTGGGGTGGGGGAATAATGATCACCTTCCTTTTATTCATGAGAGCTTTCTGGAGCAGGAGGGATTCCAGAAATTGCTTGAAGTCTAGAAGAGAAATGATGTGTGTGGCTTCGGGGGGACATAGGATGTAAGAAGAGTGTCTGAAGGAGCAGGATTGGGGAGAAATGAGATTGGTGAGTGGTGGATGCCGGGGGCGAAGTTCATGATACCACTGGGGCTCCACAGGAACTGGCTGGACAGACTCTAACTCCTGCATACGAGGGCTCTAGTGTTGGACCATTTGCTGTGGGTGGGCCCTTTGCCAGGTTGTCAGGCAGGAGGAAGAGGATGATTTTCCTGTTGACAACCATCAACAAAAGGATAATGACCAAAAGCTGGCAAAATTCTTACACTCCCATTTCTTACCTAATGCCTACAAAATCCATCTAAGGCATAAAACAGAGGCTCACTAAAGGAGGATCCCTTAACAAAGAAGTGGAGCTAGGGGACCGGGCCCCAGGTCCCCCAGAAGCTAAAGCCCATGCTCATTGCCCCATATCCCAGGGGAGGAAAACAGTAGATCTGAAGTGTGCGCTGTTTGATTGCCTGGAAAACTAACCAGGCTTACAGGCCTATTGTGAAAAGACATGGGATATCCTCACCACACTGGACTGAGCAAAACAAAACTT
The DNA here is from genome assembly GCA_028534135.1 of Potos flavus. Taxonomy (NCBI): domain Eukaryota; kingdom Metazoa; phylum Chordata; class Mammalia; order Carnivora; family Procyonidae; genus Potos; species Potos flavus. The sequence goes on along the minus strand of CM052894.1, from coordinate 23,139,253 downwards.
GACTTTGAGGCCCTGGGCAAGGGTAGGAAGAGGAAAGACTCCTGTTCTGAGAGTCAGGAGCGCTGGGTTCCAGCTGGGCCTCTTGCTTGTGGGAAAGTCATTGAAACTCTCTGAACCTGTTTCCTCATCTGTAAAATGGGGATAATAGCAGCTGCCTCTCAGGTATGTGAGGACTCAATAAGATGATGGATGCAGAGTGCTTAACACAGTACAGGGCAGACAGTGAGAGCTCGGTACTCCTTTTACTTTATTATTTTCATTTTTAATTCGAGGAGGTTGGGCTGCACGGTAGCTCTCTCGGGGCCTGGCGCCTGTGGCCTAAACCCTGGTGCCCACACATTAAGCTGGGGCTGTCCACTCTCGAGGGGCTCACAGTCCAGCATCAGGTAGTCCCAGGTTGTGCCACTGTTATCCTCTCATCCGCCTAGCCGTGCATCTAGTCAGACCACATGGCTCGTAAGGTGCTGTGCTCTCTTCATTCTGCGAATTAATACTAAGGAAGGACGGGGAGAGAGAGGGGAGCGCTCAGAAAAGCCTTATCGATTTGAACTGAAATGGACTTTAAGCAACTATAGAGGTGAAAGAGAGGGGGTAAACCGTCAGGAATCCAGGCCATCTGCTCTCTTAGCTTGCCAGCTCCCACGATTTCTTCTCGGTCCCTAAGGGCATGCGCCCGCGACAAATATGGCTGCGGCAGCCTTGGGCGCGGGCACCTGCCGGGGCGCGGTCCCGGGAGCCGCGCGGAGCCAATCGCCGGCTGGGGGCGGGGGGAGAGGCTGGGGAAGCCGCCGGCGGGGCGCGCGCAGGCGCACTGACTCGCACCTGGCTCCAGGCAGCGTAGGATTAGGCTTCGCCTGCCGCGATATCGGTGAGGGGCTGGCTCGCCGCCCGGGCGCGGGGGCAGGAGCGGGCCGGACTGGGGACCAGTCAGACGCAAAGGACGGACCCGAGGGGGACAGGAATGCTGTCTGCTCTGGGAGTCCTGGGGGCTGTCTGCGGGGGTGGGGGTGGGAGGGGGGGTCCCTGAGGTGATCAGGTTGTGGGTTGGGAGAGCCCTTGGGTCAGGATGGGAGACGCTTGGGCTCAGGGGGTGAGGGTGGAATCCTTGCAAAAGGGCTCCCGGGGGGGCTGGGGTCGCGGGATGCCTCAGGCCGGGATCCATTTCATGAACACGATGGCCCTTAACTCTGGTGGCGTAGTAGAACCACTTGGGGAGATTTAAAAGAACACGGACGCTGGACCCCATCCCTGAAAATTCCGATTAATTGGTCAGGAGTGAAGCCCGGGCTTCGGTATTGAGCAACTCCTCAGGTGATTTTAATGTACAGACGCGCTGGAGAACCACATGTTTCAGTGCCAGCTGTTGAGTAAAGAGCTCCTGGGTTAGCCCCAGACTCCTCGGTGGTTTGGGAGGGGCTGGTGGTCCCAGGGAGACGTCGCTGACCCTCCAGTGCTGTGGGGGAGGGGGAGGGGGGTCCCACCAGGGTCCCACCCCCCACTCCCACCCCCAATAAGGTGAAAGTTCATTTCCAGCGTGAGGAGGATAGGCCTATTAGTGTTTGGAATGGAGGATGCCACCCCTGTACCCCGCACGCCAGGGGAGGCCCTCCTGCCAGGACTGGACGCTGCTGTGGGGAGGGAGACTGGGCAGGGAGACTGGCAAGGCGGGTGTAAAACAGGAAAGGCAGCAGACAATTCAGAGGTCAGCTGCTTGTTGAGAAAAAGACACACCTAATATTTGTGCGGGGTGTTACACCTTTCAATTTCATTTGATACTCCTGAGGACAGGTAGAGAATGGAATTGTTTTCTCCGGCTTCATACATGTAGGAATAAACTCAGATGGCTAGTTAGTAGTGATAATGTTCAGACTTGACTCAGGGCTCGCAACTCCAAATTATGCCTATTAGTAGCTTTTCCTCCTCTACATTATACTGCTTCAGATACAGTCACTAGTCCTTTTGAAGGGAATTGACACCCACCCTCCTGATACCCCTCACTCTAGGGGCCCAGTCTGGCATTCTTGGTTTCCTCCACCAAATCCACCAGCCCCCAGCCACCATCAGTTGGTTCAGAAATCAGGGAGATGCTAGTGTTTCTATCCTTTTTAGTTCTTTATCTTCCAGAAGCCTGATGGGTCAGGAGAGAGTTTTTATGCCAGGGAATTCCTTCCAAACAGATCTGGTTCTGTCACCTCACCAGCCCTCTCCCCCCCATTGCCCCCCATCCCATTGTCCTCAGGATAGAATCTTGTGTGTGATTTACAAAACCCTTCCTGATTCGGTCTTTCTACCTCCTTCCCCTGAACTCTCTTTCCATATTGTATCTGCTTTCCTTAGTACGTGGTACAAGCTTAATAAATGTGACTTCTTGTTATCACTCTTCCTCTTTGTGCACCTGTTGCCTTGCTGTATGTGTTGTATTCAGCAGGGCACATCAAGGTTCTGTGGTTGCCTCTTTCTGACTCCCACAGCCAAGCAGAGCTGAGGGGCACAGTGGGATTTGGGGGTGGCAATCCTAGGGCTGCTGCTTTTCCCTAGTTCTGGGGATACCCATATTGGCCTTTTAGGGGCACATTGACTCAGCAGGCATTAATTGAGCACCTGCTGTGTGGTGAAAGAGTCTGGTGGAAGTAGGGAGTAGAAAACTGGGGTCTGACCTGGTGCGGCTCTTACAGAGCTTGGGTGCTGGAGGAGGGTAAGGGAGGCATTTAGATCCTGATAAAGGAGCTGAGGGACCTGAAAGGGGAGAGATCACCTGCCTGGGTGTACTCAGGAAGTCTTGTGCCACTGAAATGGGCCTTGAATCAGCAGGATTTGATAAGATGGTGGTGGGGTTGGGCATAGTGACATGAGAAATGCTGAGATTTTTTTTAGTCGAAAATACTGGTTTTGAATCTTTGCCCCAGCCCCTAATTGCTCTGTGATTTATTTAACCTTCAGAGCCTCGGTTTCTTTGTTTATAAAATGAGATAGAAATAGTAACAAGAGTTGTAAGGATTTTTTTTTTTTTATTTTTTATTTTTTTTGACAGAGAGAGAGATCACAAGCAGGCAGAGAGAGGGGGAAGCAGGCTCCCCACTGAGCAGAGAGCCCGATGTGGGGCTTGATCCCAGGACCCTGAGATCATGACCTGAGCTGAAGGGAGAGGCTTTAACCCACTGAGCCACCCAGGCGCCCCAAGAGTTGTAAGGATTCTTGATGATGGATGTAAAAGCCAGACATACCCAGATGCCTGAGAAATGGTATGTAGTTACATCTAGGATATTTTAGGTGGAAGAAACAGCATGAACAAAGATGTGGAGGTGGCATTTAAAAGAGAACTTGAGGGATGGCAGGATATACCAGGCAGCAAAGGCGTCAGTGTTGGGTGCTGGAGAGACGACTTCAGTTATGGATTTGACAGAAGGGGACACTGACTGAAACCCTTTAAAGATGAAACCAAACTCCAGGGACAGGAAAAAGAATAATAGTAGCTATTGTTTATTGAGGATCTCCTATGTGCCAGGCACTGTGCTTGGTGCTTTATGTACCTTTTGTGTTTCAGCCCTACAGGAATCCAAGAGTTTGGCCTCATCCCCACTTTATAGATGAGGAGACCAAGGCCCAGGGGAAAGGAAACTATGGCTCAAAGCCGCATAACTGGGACCATCCCAGCACGAGGGCCAGGTGGGGTCTGGGGACCTCCAACAGGCTCTCCTGCCAGGTGCGGGTGGAGTTGGCTGGGTTACAGGGTATTTCACTCGGATTATGCAACTAGGTTGGTGTGGGTTCCAAGCTGTTCCTCCCCTGGAGAGGCAGGGTTGCTATTTTCTGCTGGGGCGTATTGAGGGTGGGAGGGTGAGTAGGGGAAGGCATTTCCTGAGGGAGGAGCAGAATCTGGAAAAGAAATGGCTGCAGTGACCCTGCACACTCCTCCCCCAGCTCCCGCTCCTGGGCAGAGGCTTACCTGGACAGATTGCTCTGCCCCTGGCTCTGGCTGGGCGGGCGGGGTGGGGGGAGCTGTATCTGGCTCTCCTGAACTGTGTATGTGTTCCTGCTACTTGTAGACTCTCCTCTTTTGATTTAGCCTTGTGTGCCCTGTCTTGTCTCTCAAATTCACTTACCGTGGGAAGGGGCCAGATGACCAGGCTATTCCCCTACTCCTACTCCGATCTTTCATGAGTGAGCCCAAGAAAAAGCCAGTTTCTGAACATCTTCCATGTAACAGTGCTCTGGGCTTCTGGGCATTAGTTTAGTCCTCCCTGCCTTCCTTTAAAGGATGGGCATTATTATTCCCATTCTACAGGTGAGGAAACCGAGGCTCAGACAGGTTAAGTGACTTGCCTGAGGTTACATTCTTAGTAGGAAGTGCAGGTGAAATTTAAACCCAGCCTCTCCTGATGGCAAAAGTCACGCCCTTCCCACGTCACCATGCACTGAGGTTTCCTGCTGTTACCCCAGCGCTG